>CM038677.1:788270642-789470642 GCA_021605205.1 Aegilops longissima | reverse complement strand
CAGAAAAATTTATAACATTTCTATATAACTAACATTTCTATAACATTTCTAATATTTCTATAACTAAAAACAGAAAAATTTCTATAACTAAAATTTATAACTAAAAACTAAAAGAAAATGTGTGTGTGTGTGTGTGTGTGTGGACATGGCGGCGGGCAGGAGCTCATCCGGCGGCTGGTGTGTGGGGCGGCGACGGGACGGAGGGGCGGTGACGATGGGGCGGCGATTTAGGGGACGGGACGGTCAGGCGGGGGGACGACGGGCGACGGGCGGGCGCGGCGACGGGACGGGATGGCGATGGATGGCGACGGGACGGCGACGGATGGCGACGGGGACGGCGATGGACGGCGACGGGGGCGGCGACGAGGGGCGGCGGCGACGGTGCAGTGGAGAAAGAAGCAGAGGGAGAGGTGAGAAACTAATTTTTTGTAAGTGCTTTCTTATACAGAACACCCCTTTAGTACCGGTTGGAGCCACCAACCGGTACTAAAGGTCTGTCTTGGCCAGGCCAAGCGGCGGGAAGCGCCCCATTTTAGTACCGGGCGGTGGCTCTAACCGGTACTAAAGACCCCCCCCCCCCTTTAGTACCGGTTGGAGCCACGACCCGGTACTAAAGGGTGTGCGCTGCCAGGCGAGGGGCGTAGAAGTTTAGTCCCACCTCGCTAGTTGAGGAGCGCCAAGACCAGTTTATAAGCCCCGGCGCGGGCACTGCATTGAGCTCCTCTCAAAAGCAGGCCTTCTGGGCCTACCTCTCCTACTCTGCCTGTGGGCCTACTCGGCTTGCGGGCCTGCATCCTGGCCCAACTACAGGTTGGATTTCTAGTCGTATGCAGGCCGCTCTGGCCCAGTAGGTGGGCTTTTTCATTTTCTTTTTTTAGTTTTCAAATTTAAATAGTTTAAATTTTGAATTAATTGAAATTTATGTGAATCACTAGTTTGTGAATAACTTAACTTTGAAAATAGATTTTCCAGTGATTCTTTTTTCTTATGTTTAATATAAGTGTGTTTTATCATTATATTCAATTTTGTAATGCTTAGGTTATTTAAAAAATGAAATGCCTTTGTAACAGATGAGTTTTTGTCCGAAACCCTGATACTTCGAAAGAGATTGTCCATTTTGTACACGAAGTGCATCCAGTTTCTGCGGTAACCCTCTCTACTTTTTTGCACATGCTATGTGGGTAAAATTATGATACCATGCCAACGTTCAACCTTTTCTGAGTTCATTTGAAATGCTTTTCAATTTCAGGGTCATTTAGCTGAAAAAATCAGTAAATGCATGAAAGAATTTGTTTGCACATAAAATTTCTTCGCGTTTCAAATGCCAAAACACATAACTACCCTAACTATTACAGAGATTCCCTCCTGGGTGTGAAACACAGAAGAAAGAGATGATAGTGAAGCCGATCACATCCCAGATCTTTGGGTGTGAAACTTTTTCTTCGCGTGTGTCCCTTTGCGCCGTAGCCATGGAAAATCTTCAACATTTAACTGGATGCTCGGGTCAATATTCACTGTGAATGGAGCAATTTCATCAAAATTTTCATAATCTTCTGACATGTCTCTCTTGTCATCCACTCCCACAATGTTTCTCTTCCCAGAAAGAACTATGTGGCGCTTTGGCTCATTGTATGATGCATTCGCTTCCTTATCTTTTCTTTTTCTCGGCTTGGTAGACATTGTTGGAAATATGCCCTAGAGGCAATAATAAAAGGATTATCATTATATTTCCTTGTTCGTGATAATTGTCTTTTATTCATGCTATAATTGTATTATCCGGAAATCGTAATACACGTGTGAATACATAGACTACTATATGTCCCTAGTGAGCCTCTAGTTGACTAGCTCGTTGATCAATAGATAGTCATGGTTTCCTGACTATGGACATTGGATGTCATTGATAACGGGATCACATCATTAGGAGAATGATGTGATGGACAAGACCCAATCCTAAGCATACCACAAGATCGTGTAGTTCGTTTTGCTAGAGCTTTTCCAATGTCAAGTATCTTTTCCTTAGACCATGAGATCGTGCAACTCCGGATACCGTAGGAGTGCTTTGGGTGTACCAAACGTCACAACGAATCGGGTGACTATAAAGGTGCACTACGGTATCTCCGAAAGTGTCATTGGGTTGACACGGATCGAGATCTGGATTTGTCACTCCGATTGCGAAGAGGTATCACTGGGCCCACTCGGTAGTGCATCATCATAATGAGCTCAAAGTGACCAAGTGTCGGTCACGGATCATGCATTACGGTATGAGTAAAGTGACTTGCCGGTAACGAGATTGAACGAGGTATTGGGATACCGACGATCGAATCTCGGGCAAGTAACATACCGATTGACAAAGGGAATTGTATACGGGGTTGCTTGAATCCTCGACATCGTGGTTCATCCGATGAGATCATCGAGGAGTATGTGGGAGCCAACATGGGTATCCATCCCGCTGTTGGTTATTGACCGGAGAGCCGTCTCGGTCATGTCTACATGTCTCCCGAACCCGTAGGGTCTACACACTTAAGGTTCGGTGATGCTAGGGTTGTATGAATATGAGTATGCAGCAAACCGAATGTTGTTCGGAGTCCCGGATGAGATCCCGGACGTCACGAGGAGTTCCAGAATGGTCCGAAGGTAAAGAATTGTATATAGGAAGTGCGGTTTCGGCCATCGGGAAAGTTTCGGGGTCACCCGGTATTGTACCGAGACCACCGGAAGAGTCCCGGGGGTCCACCGGGTGGGGCCACCTATCCCGGAGGGCCCCGTGGGCTGAAGTGGGAGGGGAACCAGCCCCTAGTGGGCTGGTGCGCCCCCCTTTGGGCCCCCTGCGCCTAGGGTTGAAAACCCTAGGGTGGGGGCGCACCCCACTTGCCTTGGGGGGCACTCCACCCCCCTGGCCGCCGCCCCCTTGGGAGATTCCCATCTCCAGGGCCGGCGCCCCCCCAGGGGGCCTATATAAAGGAGGGGGTAGGGAGGGCAGCCGCACCGTAAGTCTTGGTGCCTCCCTCCCCCTGCTACACCTCCTCCTCTTCCCGTAGTTGCTTGGCGAAGCCCTGCCGGAGCCCTGCTGCATCCACCACCACGCCATCGTGCTGCTGGATCTTCATCAACCTCTCCTTCCCCCTTGCTGGATCAAGACGGAGGAGACGTCACGCTGACCGTACGTGTGTTGAACGCAGAGGTGCTGTCCTTTCGGCGCTAGGACCTCCGGTGATTTGGATCACGACGAGAACGACTCCCTCAACCCCGTTCTCTTGAACGCTTCCGCACGCGATCTACAAGGGTATGTAGATGCATCTCTCTCTCTCATTGCTAGATGAACTCATAGATGGATCTTGGTGAACGTAGGAAATTATTTTATTTTATGCAACATTCCCCAACAGTGGCATCATGAGCTAGGTCTATGCGTAGTTCTCTATTGCACGAGTAGAACACAAATCTGTTGTGGGCGTAGATGTTGTCAACTTTCTTGCCGTTACTAGTCTTATTTTGCTTCAGCGGTATTGTGGGATGAAGCGGCCGGACCGACCTTACGTGACGCTTACGTGAGACAGGTTCCACCGATCGACATGCACTTGTTGCATAAGGTGGCTAGCGGGTGTCTGTCTCTCCCACTTTAGTTGGAGCGGATTCATGAAATGGGTCCTTATGAAGGGTAAATAGAAGTTGAAAAATCACGTTGTGGTTTTTCAGAGGTAAGAAAATGTTCTTGCTAGAACCCTATTGCAGCCACGTAAAAGATGCAACAACAATTAGAGGACGTCTAACTTGTTTTCGCAGCAATTGCCTTGTGATGTGATATGGCCAAAAGTTGTGATGAATGATGAATGATATATTGTGATGTATGAGATCATGTTCTTGTAATAGGAATCACGACTTGCATGTCGATGAGTATGACAACCGGCAGGAGCCATAGGAGTTGTCTTAATTATTGTATGACCTGCGTGTCATTGATTCAACGCCATGTAATTACTTTGCTTTATTGCTAAACCATTAGCTATAGTAGTAGAAGTAATAGTTGGCGAGCAACTTCATGGAGACACGATGATGGAGATCATGATGATGGAGATCATGGTGTCATGCCGGTGACAAGATGATCATGGAGCCCCGAAGATGGAGATCAAAGGAGCTATATGATATTGGCCATATCATGTCACTACTATATAATTGCATGTGATGTTTATTATGTTTATGCATCTTGTTTACTTAGATCGACGGTAGTAAATAAGATGATCCCTTATAATAATTTCAAGAAAGTGTTCTCCCTAACGTGCACCGTTGCTAAAGTTAAATGCTTCAAGCACCACGTGATGATTGGGTGTGATAGATTCCTACGTTCACATACAACGGGTGTAAGACAGTTTTACACATGCAGAACACTTAGGTTAACTTGACGAGCCTAGCATGTACAGACATGGCCTCGGAACACAAGAGACCGAAAGGTCGAACATGAGTCGTATGGAAGATACGATCAACATGGAGATGTTCACCGACGATGACTAGTCCGTCTCACGTGATGATCAGACACGGCCTAGTCGACTCGGATCATGTAACACTTAGATGACTAGAGGGATGTCGAATCTGAGTGGGAGTTCATTAAATAATTTGATTAGATGAACTTTATTATCATGAACATTAGTCTAAAAATCTTTGCAAAATGTCTTGTAGATCAAATGGCCAACGCTCATGTCACCATGAACTTCAACGCGTTCCTAGAGAAAACCAAGCTGAAAGACGATGGCAGCAACTATTCGGATGGGTCCGAACCCGAGGATCATCCTCATAGCAGCCAAGAAACAATATGTCCTAGAAGCACCGCTAGGTGAAGCACCCATCGAGAGAACCAAGACGTTATGAACGCTTGGCAGTCTCGTCTTGATGATTACTCCCTCGTTCAAGGCGGCATGCTTTACAGCTTAGAACCGGGCTCCAAAAGCGTTTTGAGCAACACGGAGCATATGAGATGTTCGAGGAGCTGAAAATGGTTTTCAAGCTCATGCCCGGCGAGAGATATGAAGTCTCCGACAAGTTCTATAGTTGTAAGATGGAGGAAAATAGTTCGTCGGTGAGCACATACTCAAAATGTCAGGTTGCACAACCGCCGTGTCCCACTGGACATTAACCTCCCGGACGAGGCGGTCATTGACAGAATCCTTGATCGCTCCCACCGAGCTACAAGAGCTTTGTGATGAACTACAATATGCAGGGGATGGTGAAAACTATTCCTGAAGTATTTTCAATGCTGAAGTCAGCAGAGGTGGAAATCAAGAAGGAACATCAAGTGTTGATGGTCAATAAAACCACTAAGTTCAAAAAGGGCAAGGGTAAGAAGAACTTCAAGAAGGGCAGAAAGGATGTTGCCGCACCCGGTAAGCCAGTTGCCGGGAAGAAGTCAAAGAATGGACCCAAGCCTGAGACTGAGTTCTTTTATTGCAAAGTGAAGGGTCACTTGAAGCGGAACTGCCCCAAATACTTAGCGGAAAAGAAGGCCGGCAAACTAAAGGTATATTTGATATACATGTGATTGATGTGTACCTTACCAGTACTCGTAGTAACTCCCGGGTATTTAATACCGGTGCCGTTGCTCATATTTGTAACTCACAGCAGGAGCTGCGGAATAAGCGGAGACTGGCGAAGGACGAGGTGACGATGCACGTCGGGAATGGTTCCAAGGTCGATGTGATCGCCGTCGGCACGCTACCTCTACATTTACCTACGGGATTAGTTTTAAACTTCAATAATTGTTATTTAGTGCCAAGTTTGAGCATGAACATTGTATCAGGATCTCGTTTAATACGAGATGGCTACTCATTTAAATCCGAGAATAATGGTTGTTCTATTTATATGAGAGATATGTTTTATGGTCATGCTCCGATGGTGAATGATTTATTCTTAATGAATCTCGAACGTAATGTCACACATATTCATAGTGTGAATACCAAAAGATGTAAAGTTGATAACGATAGTCCCACATACTTGTGGTAATCGCCGCCTTGGTCACATTGGTGTCAAGCGCATGAAGACGCTCCATACTGATGGACTTTTAGAGTCTCTCGATTATGAATCATTTGACACATGCGAACCATGCCTTATGGGCAAAATGACCAAGACTCCGTTCTCCGGAACAATGGAGCGAGCAACCAACTTATTGAAAATCATACATACTGATGTGTGCGGTCCAATGAGCGTTGAGGCTCACGGAGGATATCGTTATGTTCTCACTCTCACTAATGACTTGAGTAGATATGGGTATGTCTACTTGATGAAACACAAGTCTGAGACCTTTGAAAAGTTCAAGGAATTTCAGAATGAGGTAGAGAATCAACGTGACCGAAAAATAAAGTTCTTACGATCAGATCGTGGAGGAGAATATTTAAGTCACGAATTTGGTACACACTTAAGGAAATGTGGAATCGTTTCACAACTCACGCCACCTGGAACACCTCAGCGTAACGGTGTGTCCGAACGTCGTAATCGCACTCTATTGGATATGGTGCGATCTATGATGTCTCTTACTGATTTACCGCTATCATTTTGGGGATACGCTCTAGAGACAGCTACATTCACTTTAAATAGGGCACCGTCTAAATCCGTTGAGATGACACCGTATGAATTATGGTTTGGGAAGAAACCTAAGCTGTCGTTTCTAAAAGTTTGGGGATGCGATGCTTATGTCAAGAAACTTCAACCTGAAAAGCTCGAACCCAAGTCGGAAAAATGCGCCTTCATAGGATACCCTAAGGAAACCATTGGGTATACCTTCTACCTTAGATCCGAAGGCAAGATCTTTGTTGCCAAGAACGGATCCTTTCTGGAAAAAGAGTTTCTCTCGAAAGGAATAAGTGGGAGGAAAGTAGAACTCGATGAAGTACTACCTCTTGAACGGAAAGTAGTGCAGCTCGGGAAAATGTTCTGTGGTGCCTACACCGATTGGAGAGGAAATTAATGACGATGATCAAGGTACTTCGGATCAAGTCGCTCATGAACTTCGTGGGTCCACAAGGACACGTTCCACACCGAATGGTATGGCAACCCTGTCACGGAAATCATGTTGTTAGACAACGGTGAACCTTGAACTATGAAGAAGCGATGGCGGGCCCAGATTCCAACAAATGGCTTGAAGCCATGCAATCCGAGATAGGATCCATGTATGAAAACAAAGTATGGACTTTGACAGACTTGCCGGTGATCGGCGAGCGATAGAAAACAAATGGATCTTTAATAAGAAGATGACGCGGATGGTAATGTCACCATCTATAAAGCTCGACTTGTCGCTAAAGGTTATCGGCAAGTTCAAGGGGTTGACTACGATGAGACTTTCTCTCCGTAGCGAAGTGAAGTCCGTCTGAATCATGTTATAAATTGCCGCATACTATGATTATGAGATATGGCAAATGGGCGTCAAAACGGCATTCCTTAACGGCTATCTTAAGGAAGAACTATATATGATGCAGCCGGAAGGTTTTGTCGACCCTAAGAATGCTAATAAGGTATGCAAGCTCCAGCGATCCATTTATGGGCTGGTGCAAGCATCTCGGAGTTGGAACATTCGCTTTGATGAGATGATCAAAGCGTTTGGGTTTATGAGACTTATGGAGAAGCCTGCGTTTACAAGAAAGTGAGTGGGAGCTCAGTAGCATTTCTCATATTATATGTAGATGACATACTTTTGATGGGAAATGATATAGAAATTTTGGACAGCATTAAGGCCTACTTGAATAAGAGTTTTCAATGAAGGACCTTGGAGAAGCTGCTTATATATTAGGCATCAAGATCTATAGAGATAGATCGAGGCGCCTCATAGGTCTTTCACAAAGCACATACCTTGAAAAGATGTTGAAGAAGTTCAAAATGGATCAGTCCAAGAAAGGGTTCTTGCCTGTATTACAAGGTGTGAAATTGAGCTCGCCTCAATGCCCGACCACGGCAGAAGATAAAGAAGAGATGAGTGTCATCCCCTATGCCTCAGCCATAGGATCTATTATGTATGCCATGCTGTGTACCAGACCTGATGTAAACCTTGTCGTAAGTTTGGTAGGAAGGTACCAAAGTAATCCCGACAAGGAACACTGGACAGCGGTCCAGAATATCCTGAAGTACCTGAAAAGGACTAAGGACATGTTTCTCGTCTATGGAGGTGACGAAGAGCTCGTCGTAAAGGGTTACGTCGATGCTAGCTTCGACACAAATCTAGATGACTCTAAGTCACAAACCGGATACGTGTATATGTTGAATGGTGGAGCAGTAAGCTGGTGCAGCTGCAAGCGAAGCGTCGTGGCAGGATCTACATGTGAAGCGGAGTACATGGCAGCCTCGGAGGCAGCGCATGAAGCAATTTGGGTGAAGGAGTTCATCACCGACCTAGAGTCATACCCAATGCGTCGGGGCCGATCAAACTCTTCTCGTGACAACACTGGAGCTATTGCACTTGCCAAGGAGCCCAGGTTTCACAAGAAGACCAGGCACATCAAGCGTCACTTCAACTCCATTCGTGAAAATATTCAAGATGGAGACATAGAAATTTGCAAAGTGCATACGGATCTGAATGTCGCAGATCCGTTGACTAAACCTCTTCCGCGAGCAAAACATGATCAACACCAGAACTCTATGGGTGTTCGATTCATCACAATGTAACTAGATTATTGACTCTAGTGCAAGTGGGAGACTATTGGAAATATGCGCTAGAGGCAATAATAAAAGGATTATTATTATATTTCCTTGTTCGTGATAATTGTCTTTTATTCATGCTATAATTGTATTATCCGGAAATCGTAATACACGTGTGAATACATAGACTGCTATATGTCCCTAGTGAGCCTCTAGTTGACTAGCTCGTTGATCAACAGATAGTCATGGTTTCCTGACTATGGACATTGGATGTCATTGATAACGGGATCACATCATTAGGAGAATGATGTGATGGACAAGACCCAATCCTAGGCATAGCACAAGAACGTGTAGTTCGTTTTGCTAGAGCTTTTCCAATGTCAAGTATCTTTTCCTTAGACCATGAGATCGTGTAACTCCCGGATACCGTAGGAGTGCTTTGGGTGTACCAAACGTCACAACGAATCGGGTGACTATAAAGTTGCACTACTGGTATCTCCGAAAGTGTCATTGGGTTGACACGGATCGAGGCTGGATTTGTCACTCCGACATTGCGGAGAGGTATCACCGGGCCCACTCGGTAGTGCATCATCATAATGAGCTCAAAGTGACCAAGTGTCTGGTCACGGGATCATGCATTACGGTACGATTAAAGTGACTTGCCGGTAACGAGATTGAACGAGGTATTGGGATACCGACAATCGAATCTCGGGCAAGTAACATACCGATTGACAAAGGGAATTGTATACGGGGTTGCTTGAATCCTCGACATCGTGGTTCATCCGATGAGATCATCGAGGAGTATGTGGGAGCCAACATGGGTATCCAGATCCTCCTGTTGGTTGTTGACCGGAGAGCCGTCTCGGTCATGTCTACATGTCTCCCGAACCCGTAGGGTCTACACACTTAAGGTTCGGTGACGCTAGGGTTGTATGAATATGAGTATGCAGCAAAACGAATGTTGTTCGGAGTCCCGTATGAGATCCCGGACGTCACGAGGAGTTTCGGAACGGTCCGGAGGTAAAGAATTGTATATAGGAAGTGCGGTTTCGGCCATCGGGAAAGTTTCGGGGTCACCCGGTATTGTACCGGGACCACCGGAAGAGTCCCGGGGGTCCACCGGGTGGGGCCACCTATCCCGGAGGGCCCCGTGGGCTGAAGTGGGAGGGGAACCAGCCCCTAGTGGGCTGGTGCGCCCCACCTTGGGCCCCCCATGCGCCTAGGGTTGAAAACCCTAGGGTGGGGGCGCACCCCACTTGCCTTGGGGGGCACTCCACCCCCCCTGGCCGCCGCCTCCTTGGGAGATTCCCATCTCCAGGGCCGGTGCCCCCCCAGGGGGCCTATATAAAGGAGGGGGGAGGGAGGGCAGCCGCACCCTAAGTCTTGGTGCCTCCCTCCCCCTGCTACACCTCCTCCTCCTCCCGTAGTTGCTTGGTGAAGCCCTGCCGGAGCCCTGCTGCATCCACCACCACGCCGTCGTGCTGCTGGATCTTCATCAACCTCTCCTTCCCCCTTGCTGGATCAAGACGGAGGAGACGTCACACTGACCGTACGTGTGTTGAACGCGGAGGTGCCGTCCGTTCGGCGCTAGGATCTCCGGTGATTTGGATCACGACAAGAACGACTACCTCAACCCCGTTCTCTTGAACGCTTCCGCACGCGATCTACAAGGGTATGTAGGTGCATCTCTCTCTCTCGTTGCTAGATGAACTCATAGATGGATCTTGGTGAACGTAGGAATTTTTTTATTTTATGCAACGTTCCCCAACAGACATGTCCTTCACATAGAAAACCTGTGCAACATCATTGGCTAGGACGAATGGATCGTGTGCTTACGCAAGATTGTTGAGATCCGTTGTTGTCATTCCGTACTACGGGTCTTCCGTTACACCCTGCCTCGTGTCATATTGACCCATTTGCACCGAAACAAAGGGACCTTCAAACCACGTCCATAGTCAAGTTCCCATATGTCCTCTATGTAACCATAATATGTTTCCTTTCCCGTCTTGGTTGTTGCATCAAAGCGGACACCACTGTTTTGGTTGGTGCTCTTCTTATCTTGGGTGATCGTGTAAAATGTATTACCATTTATCTCGTACCCTTTGAAAGTCATTATATTCGAAGATGGTAACTGGGACAGCGAGTACATGTCATCTTCAATGGAGGCGTCATGCATGGTACGTGTCTGCAACCAGCCGGCGAAACTCCTGGTTTGTTCACATGTAATCCAGTCATCAGACTGCTCCGGGTGTTTGGGGCGTAGAAAATTCTTGTGTTCGTCCATATACGGAGCCACCAAGGCGGAATTATGTAGAACTGTGTAGTGTGCTTCAGTGAGAGAATGTTCGTCCATACATATTAGTTGATTCCCTCCTAGCGTGCCTTTTCCATCCAGTTTGCCATTATGCCACGATTCAGGAACACCAATCGGCTTAAGGTCAGGAATAAAGTCAATACAAAACTCAATGACCTCCTCTTTGTGATGGCCCTTGGAGATGCTTCCTTCTGGCCTAGCACAGTTATGAACCTCTCAAAGGGGAACATATTGTGTAGAAATACATGACCCAAAACGTTAATCTCTTCGCATAGATGAACTAGCACGTGCGTCATGATGGTGAAGAAGGATGGTGGGAACACCAACTCGAAACTAACAAGACATTGCACCAAATCATTCTCTAACCTTGGTATGATTTCTGGATCGATTACCTTCTGAGAGATTGCATTGAGGAATGCACATAGCTTCACAATGGCTAATCAAACGTTATCCGGTAGATGCCCCCTCAATGCAACCGGAAGCAGTTCCATCATAATCACGTGGCAGTCATGAGACTTTAGGTTCTGGAACTTTTCTCTGCCAGGTTTATTATTCCCTTTATATTCTACGAGAAGCCAGACGGTACCTTAACACTGAGCAGGCATTCAAAGAAGATTTCCTTCTCTTCTTTGGTAAGAGCGTAGCTGGCATGACCCTGATGTATGCCGTCTTTTCCGTGCATACGTTGCTTGTCCTCCCGTGCCTCAGGTGTATCTTTTGTCTTCCCATACATGCCCAAGAAGCCAAGCAGGGTCACTCAAAGATTCTTCGTCACGTGCATCACGTCGATTGCGGAGCGGACCTCTAGGTCTTTCCAATAGGGCAGGTCCCAAAATATAGATTTCTTCTTCCACATGGGTGCGCGTCCGTCAGCGTCATTCGGAACAGGTTGTCCGCCAGGACACTTTCCAAAGACTACCTTCAAATCCTTGACCATATCATGTACATCAGCACTAGTACGGTGGCGAGGCTTCGTCCGGTGATCCGCCTCACCTTTGAAATGCTTGCCTTTATTTCTTACGGGATGCCTGCTCAGAAGAAATCGACGATGTCCCATGTACACATTCTTCCTACAATTGTCCAAATATATATTGTTGGTATCATCCAAACAGTGCGTGCATGCGCAGTATCCCTTGTTTGTCTGTCCTGAAAGGTTACTGAGAGCAGGCCAATCATTAATGGTCACGAACAGCAACGCCTTTAGGTCAAATTCTTCCCCCATGTGCTCATCCCACGGACGTACACTTGTACCATTCCACAGTTGTAAGAGTTCTTCAACTAATGGCCTTAGCTACACATCAATGTCGTTGCCGGGTTGCTTAGGGCCTTGGATGAGCACTGGCATCATAATGAACTTCCGCTTCATGCACAACCAAGGAGGAAAGTTATACAAACATAGATTCACAAGCCAGGTGCTATGGTTGCTGCTCTGCTGCCCAAAAGGACTAATGCCATCTGCGCTTAGACCAAGCCATACGTTCCTTGCGTCATCTGCAAACTCCTTCCCGTACTTTCTCTCAATTTTTCTCCACTGCGACCCGTCAGCGGGTACTCTCAACTTTCCGTCTTTCTTACGGTCTTCTCTGTGCCGCCTCATCGCCTTGGCATGCTCTTTGTTTTGGAACAAACGTTTCAACCATGGTATTATAGGAGCATACCACATCACCTTGGCAGGAATCTTCTTCCTGGGGCGCTCGCCCTTGACATCACCAGGGTCATCGCCGCTGATCTTATAGCGCAATGCACCGCATACTGGGCAAGCGTTCAAATCCTCGTACTCACTGTGGTAGAGGATGCAGTCATTAGGGCATGCATGTATCTTCTGCACCTCTAACCCTAGAGGGCAGACAACCTTCTTTGCTTCAGACGTACTCTCGGCAATTCGTTGTCCTTTGGAAGCATATTCTTTATCATTACCAGCAACTTTCCAAATCCCTTGTCGATACACCATTCTCGCCTTCCATTGCAGCAATTCCAATGTGGTGCCCAACTTTTTCTTGTCGACCGCAATTTGGGTACAACAATTTCTTGTGATCCTCTAACATGCGCTGCAACTTCTTCTTCTCCAAATCACTTGCGCAGTTTCTCTTTGCATCGGCAATGGCCCGACCTAGATCATCAGCGGGCTCATATGATGCCTCTTCTTCAGCTTCTTCCTGCATTGCCGGCTCAGTTTCTTCCCCCATTGTTGTATCATCATATTCAGGGAACCCATGGCTAGGATAGCTGTCGTCGTCCTCTTCTTCTTCATTGTCTTCCATCATAACCCTTCTTTCTCCGTGCTTGGTCCAAACATTATAGTGGGGCATGAAACCGGACTTAAATAGGTGGACGTGAATGGTTCTTGACGTAGAGTAATTGTGATCATTCTTACAGACAGCACATGGACAAGGCATAAAACCATCCGCCCGCTTGTTTGCCTCAGCCGCAAGAAGAAAAGTTTGCACGCCATTCATGAACTCAGGAGAGCATCGGTCATCGTACATCCATTGTCGGCTCATCTTCATTACACAACACCGAAAAGACCAAATTAATACAAGTTCACACATAAAGTTCATACATAAAGTTCATACAACACTTAAATGCAACAAAAAAATAACTCTCTAACTAAAGCATTTAAATGCAACAACAAATGCAACTCTCTAACTAAAGCATTTAAATGCAACAACAAATGCGATCAAGATCGCAACTAAGGTAACAATTGATCCAACAGCATAATGATACCAAGCCTCACTATCAATGGCATATTTTCTAATCTTTCTAATCTTCAAGCGCATTTTCTCCATTTTGATCTTGTGATCATCGACGACATCAACAACATGCAACTCCAATTCCATCTTCTCCCCCTCAAATCTTTTCAATTTTTCTTTCAAATACTCGTTTTCTCTTTCAACTAAATTTAACCTCTCGACAATAGGGTCGGTTGGAATTTCCGGTTCACAAACCTCCTAGATAAAAATATCTATGTCAACTTGATGGGCATAATTTGTCATAAACACAAAATGCAACAACTAGTTTTAAAAGAGAATATACCACATCCGAATCATAACAAGGATGAGGGCCGACGGGGACGGATATCAAAACCATGGCACTATGTATAACAAACAACGTATGGGTAAGATAATTATACGAGTAACTATATATCCAAATCACACAAACATAAATTTGGTAATGTAAAACATTCATGAACAAGAGGCTCACCACAAGGTGGTGCCGACGACGGGACGGTGCGGGCGATCGACGGTGGTTACGACGGAGATTTAGAAGGCACTAAGTAAGCCACACCTACATATGCAAACTAAGTGTTATTTTTTTTACCTCAAATTGCATTTAAATCAAATACTAGCACATATATTTCCTCCCAAATTACTAAAATCATAAATTAATCACTATACAAAGAATTGCAAGAGCTAATCTAGCAATGAGAGATGAAAGGACAAAGTTGCTAACCTTTGTGATCATTTGAATGGATGTGGGCCTTCAAATCTTGACAAATTTTAGCCAAAATGTGTGATGAGCTCGAGAGGAAGAGGGGAAGAACAGAGAGGAGAGGGGAAAGGGGAAAACAGAGCGCGCTCGGGTGGACGAAGGATTAATGTAGGACGACCTTTAGCACCGGTTCGTGCCACGAACCGGTACTAAAGGGGATGGAAGGGCCCCGGACTGACAACATCCTGCCACCACTCACTTTAGTACCGGTCCGTGGCACGAACCGGTGCTAAAGGTTTGCCACGAACCAGTACTAATGAGAGCGGCTGGCTAGCCATTGGAACCGGCACTAATGCACACATTAGTGCCGTCTCAAAATCAAACCGGCACTAATGTGCTTGACATTTGACCCTTTCTCTACTAGTGAGGGTAGCTATCTTCTTAGCTCTAGGATCCTTTATCATAGGTTTCTCATAAAATAATATTTGCAAAGTAGGATGAGTATGAATAAATCTTGTCTCAAGTTTAAGAACAAGTGCTAAAATAGCTTCTACCTAAGTTTTAGTTCTTTTAAGTATAGAAGCATCATCACAAGTCAAAGATCCAACACAATTAAAGAATTCTTGGATGGCATTTTCCCCTATAACATTCCCTTGTCCCAAAACACAGTCTTAGCATCTAGATTAGTAGAACATCCAATTTTAGGAGTTCTACCATGATCTGTTTCTGCCATACCAAAGTAACTCAAGATGATAGGTTCAAAGCAAGCAAAGAAGAAAACAAGAAAAAGGCAAAGGAAAAATATTTTTGTATTTTTGCAAAAAACTTTTAGAAGTGGGGGAGATGAAAACGAGAGGCAAATGGCAAATAAAGTAATTGCAAAGAGATAGAGTTTATGTGTAGGTACCTGATAGACGTTGATGATGTCTCCCTGGCAACAACGCCAGAAATTCTTCCTGGTTGCTTGTATCTGCGTTGGTATTTCCCCGAAAAGGAGAGGATGATGCAGCACAACAAAGGTAAGTATTTCCTTCAGTTATGAAACCAAGGTTATCAATCCAGTAGGAGAACCAAGCAACACTATGTAAACAACACCTGCACACACAAACAACAAAAACTTGCAACCCGACGCGTAAGAGGAGTTGTCAATCCATCCACTCTATTGAGATAGATTAAACTGTATAGGTTTTGGTAAATAGATCTAGCAAAAACACAAAATAAAATAAATAAAAAATCGCAGCAAGGTATTTTTGGTTTAATATGATAGGAAAATAGACCCGGGGTCGTAGTTTTCACTAGATGCTTCTCTCAAGAAAATGGCATATGGTGGGTAAACAAATTAATGTTGGGCAATTGATACAAAAGCGAATAATCATGATGATATCCAAGGCAATGATCATGTATATAGGCATCACGTCCAAGATTAGTAGACCGACTCCTGCCTGCATCTACTATTATTACTCCGCACATCGACCGCTATCCAGAATGCATCTAGTGTATTAAGTTCATGGAAAACGGAGTAATGCAATAAGAACGATGACATGATGTAGACTATATCTATTTATGTAGGAATAAACCCCATCGTTTTATCCTTAATAGCAACGATACGTGCATGTAATGTCTCTTTCTGTCACTGATATTGAGCACCGCAAGATCGAACCCATCACAAAGCACCTCTTCCCATGACAAGAAAAATCAACTAGTTGGCCAAACCAAACAAAATTTTTGGAGAAGAAATATGAGGCTATAACAATCATGCATATAAGAGTTCAACAAAGACTCAAATAATATTCATGGACAGAACTGATCATTAACTCACAATTCATCAGATCCCAACAAACACACCAGAAAAAAGAGTTACATCAAATAGATCTATAAGAACATCAAGAAGAACATTGTATTGAGGATCAAAAAGAGAGAAGAATCCATCTAGCTACTAGCTACGGACCTGTAGGTCTGTGGTAAACTATGCATGCATCATCCGAGGGGCAACAAGGATGATGAAGAACACCTCCGTGATCGTTGCCCCCTCCGGGTGAGTGCTTGAAAAGGCCTCTAGATTGGATCTCGTGGTTCTGAAACTTGCGGCGGCGGAAACTGTATTTCCTAAACTCCGCTAGGTTTTTTGTGATTTTATAGTATTTATAGAGGTGGAAGTCTGTTGAAATGGTGCCCGTAGGCTCCACTACCAACCAGGGCACGCCTAGGCCCCCTGGCGTGCCCTGGTGCCTAGCGGGCCCACGGGCCCCCTGCCGTGTGCTCCTTTGGCTCCGTGGGTGTCTTCTCGGTATAAAAAAATCTCCAAAAAGTTTTGTGGCATTTGGACTTCGTTTGGTATTGATATTCCGTAAAGTAAAAAACAAGCAAAAAACAACAACTGGCACTGGGCACTATGTCAATAGGTTAGTCCCAAAAGATGATATAAAGTTGCTAGTAAATGAATATAAAAGATCCAAGATTGATAATATAATATCATGGAATAATACAAAATTATAGATACGTTGGAGACGTATCAGGTTTCTGAATCCATGGTTCTCTTTCTTTACCATGTTTTCTAGCAATGAAATCCCATTTATCATATCTTTTATTTTTAGGAGGCACGTTATGAAGATCAACAACAAGTTCGACTTCTACATCATTATCAGGTTCTTTATTACTGTCTGGCTGGGCATCAACATGAACAACATCATTATTATCATTATCATTATCACTAGGTGGATGTTCATCACCAGATTGTGTCTCGGCATCAGAAACAGAATTAGCATTGTGATTCTCATGAGGTTTTTCTACCACTGGTTCACTAGAACCACGCAAAGTTCTATCATTTTTCTTTTTATTTTTCTTTTTCTTCTTCAATGAACTAGGCATATCACTATTAATTCTCTACGAATCTTGCTCAATTCTCTTAGGATGACTTTTAGGATATAAAGTACCCTCAGTCATTTTACCTCCTCTAGTCATTACCCTAACTACATGATCCTTCATTTTATTAATCATTTCATTAAACAAATCATTTTGTGACTTGGCAACTTGTTCTAGCTGGGTGTGAACAATGAATTTTACTTAAACCTTTAAAATCAATAGCAATTCTAAGCATCAAGTCACTCAAGCGATCAATCATTATAGCATTTCATTTCAGTTGATTACTAACATACATATTGAAATGTTCTTGCTTAATAATGTAATTATCAAATTCATCCAGGCGTTGAGTAGCAGATTTATTATACGAAATGTCACCCTCATCAAATCTATAAAGAGAATTTACCTTTACTACCTGTGTCAGGGCATCGAGTCCATGTATTTCTTCAATATGTGGTAAATTCTTAACATCTTCAGCTTTAATGCCCTTTTCTTTCATAGATTTCTTTGCCTCTTGCATATATTCTGGACTTAGGAATAGAATACCACTCTTCTTTGGAGTTGGATTTGGTGGTAGTTCAAGAAGTGTCCAATCATTGGCATTATTCAACATATTTTTCAATAGTTCTTCAACCTATTCAACAGTTCGTTCCCTGAAAATACATCCAGCATAACTATCTAGGTAATCCCTAGAAGCATCGGTTAGTCCATTATAAAAGATATCAAGTATTTATTTTTTCTTGAGAGGATCATGAGGCGATGCATTAAGTAATTGGAGATGCCTTCCCCAAGCTTGAGGGAGATTCTCTTCTTCAATTTGCACAAAGTTAAATATTTCCTGTAAGGCAGCTTGTTTCTTATGAGTAGGAAAATATTTTTCAAAGAAGTAATATATCATATCCTGGGGACTATGCACAGAACCAGGATCAAGATTATTAAACTATTTCTTAGCATCACCCTTTAATGAGAAAGGAAATAACTTAAGAATATTGTAGAAGCGAATCTTACCCTCATGAGCAAATATGGTGGCAATATCATTCACCTTAGCAAGGTGTGCCACTATAGTTTCAGATTCATAACCATGAAAAGGATCATATTGACCCAATGTAATTAACTGAGGATCAACAGAGAATTCATAATCCTTATCGATAACAAACATAGCAGAAGTATCAAACTTAGGATCATATTTCATTCTCTCTATCATAGCCTTTTCTTTCAGCTCACTAATAATTTCTTAACATCATCGCAATCATTACAAGCAATGAATTCTCTAGCTATCTCTCCATCCATAACATAACAATCAGGTATTTTAGCATTTCAACTCTAGCAGGAGAGCTAGACATAATAGGTGAATCATAATTTTCACCAGTTTCAAGTTGTTTAGCTTTAGCAAGTTGTTCATAAAGAAATTCACCTAGTGGCACCGTTTTATTAAAAGAGTACTAGCATCATCACAATTTTCATTCATAACAGAAGTAGCATCACCAATTAATTGCGACATATCAGATTGAATAGGAGGTGGTGGTTCGCAAGCTTACTCAAAACAAAAGGTGGGTAGGCGCCCCCTGAGCTCATGGGGGATAGGCGCCCCATGAGCTCGTGGCTCCTGGGTGGTCCTCTCCGGTAGTTATATTTGCCAATATTTTTATATTCTAGAAATATTCTTCTTAAATTTTCAACCCAATCCGAGAACTTTTATTTCTGCACACAAACAACACCATGGTAGTTCTGCTGAAAACAGCGTCAGTCCAGGTTAGTTTCATCCAAATCATGTAAATTAGAGTCCAAAACAAGAGCAGAAGTGTTTGAAAAAGTAGATATGTTTGGGACGTATCACATGGAAAGTGACCTTGCTTTTGTTGTAATCTCTAACAACCCCTGCAGTATTCAAAAAGGATCTACGAAGGATAATCGACATGTTGCCGTCCTCGGGCATATTAAGAGTAACAAAGTCTGTTAAGATAGTGACATTACCAACAACAATGGGAACATCCTCGCAAATACCAATGGGTATAGTAGTTGATTTATCAGCCATTTACAAAGAAATTTCACTAGGTGTCATCTTATTCAAATCAAGTGTTCTATATAGATAAAAAGGCATCACACTAATACCTGCTCCTAAATCACATAAAGCAGTTCTAACATAATTGTTTTTGATAGAGCATGGTATAGAAGGTACTGCTAGATCTCCTAACTTCTGAGGTATTGCTACTTCTTGAGCTTGCATTGGTTTTTCCCTTGAAGAGGAAAGGGTGATGCAACAAAGTAGAGATAAGTATTTCCCTCAGTTTGAGAACAAGGTATCAATTGATACGTCCATTTTGCATCATGCTTTTATATTGATATTTATTGCATTATGGGCTGTTATTACATGTTATATCACAATACTTATGTGATGTCTACAACGCAACTTTATTCTTGTAGACTCGTGTTGGGCCTCCAAGCGCAGAGTTTTGTAGGACAGTATCAATCTTCCCTCAAGTGGAGGACCTAAGGTTTATCAATCCGTGGGAGGTGTAGGATGAAGATGGTCTCTCTCAAACAACCCTGCAACCAAATACAAGAAATCTATTGTGTCCCCAACACACCCAATACAATGGCAAATTGTATAGGTGCACTAGTTTAGCGAAGAGATGGTGATAAAAGTGTAATATTGATGGTAGAAATATATTTTTATAATCTGAATAAATAAAACCAGCAAGGTAGCAAATAGTAAACGAGCACAAAAACGGCATTGCAATGCTTGAAAAAGAGGCCTAGGGTTCATACTTTCACTAGTGCAATCTCTCAACAATGCTAATATAGTTGGATCATATAACCATCCCTCAACGTGCAACGAAGAATCACTCCAAACTTCATATCTAGCAGAGAAAATAAGAAGAAACTATTTGTAGGGTACGAAACCACCTTGAAGCTATTCTTTTTGATTGATCTATCCAAGAGTTCGTACTAAAATAACACCAAATAATTTCAGATTCATAATACTCAATCCAACAGAAAGAACCTCAAAGAGTGCCCCAAGATTTCTACCGGATAAACAAAGACAAGAACGTGCATCAACCCCTATGCGTAGATTACCCCAATGTCACCGCGGGAATCCGCGAGTTGAGTGCCAAAACATATCAAGTGAATCAATACGATACCCCATTGTCACCACGAGTATTCATATGCAAGACATATATCAAGTGCTCTCATATCCATAAAAGTATTCAATCCGATAAAACGAAATCTCAAAGGGAAAACTCAATTCATCACAACAAGAAAGAGAGGGGAAAACACCATATGATCCGACTATATTAACAAAGCCCGCGATACATCAAGATCATGACATCTCAAGAACGAGAGAGAGAGAGAGAGAGAGAGAGAGAGAGAGAGAGAGAGAGAGAGAGAGGAGAGAGATTAAACACATAGCTACTGGTACAAACTGATGTCTACCACACAACCTTCTTCTTGTAGACGTTGTTGGGCCTCCAAGTGCAGAGGTTTGTAGGACAGTAGCAAATTTCCCTCAAGTGGATGACTTAAGGTTTATCAATCCGAGGGAGGCGTAGGAGAGAGCCCTGCAACCAAATAACAAAGAGTCTCTTGTGTCCCCAACACACCCAATACAATGGTAAATTGTATAGGTGCACTAGTTCGGCAAAGAGATGGTGATACAAGTGCAATATGGATAGTATATATAGGTTTTTGTAATAAAAACAGCAAGGTAACTAATGATAAAAATGAGCACAAACGGTATTGCAATGCTAGGAAACAAGGGCTAGGGTTCATACTTTCACTAGTGCAAGTTCTCTCAACAATAATAACATAATTGGATCATATAACTATCCCTCAACATGCAACAAAGAGTCACTCCAAAGTCACTAATAGAGGAAAACAAACGAAGAGATTATTGTAGGGTACGAAACCATCTCAAAGTTATCCTTTCTGATCAATCTATTCAACAGTCCGTAGTAAAATAACATGAAGCTATTCTTTCCGTTCGATCTATCATAGAGTTCGTACTAGAATAACACCTTAAGATACAAATCAACCAAAACCCTAATGTCACCTAGATACTCCAATGTCATCTCAAGTATCTGTGGGTATGATTATACGATATGCATCACACAATCTCAGATTCATCTATTCAACCAACACAAAGAACATCAAAGAGTGCCCCAAAGTTTCTACCGAAGAGTCAAGATGAAAACTTGTGCCAATGAAGGAAATATGCCCTAGAGGCAATAATAAAGTTATTATTTATTTCCTTATATCATGATGAATGTTTATTATTCATGCTAGAATTGTATTAACCGGAAACTTGATACATGTGTGAATACATAGACAAAACAGAGTGTCACTAGTATGCCTCTACTTGACTAGCTCGTTGAATCAAAGATGGTTATGTTTCCTAGCCATAGGCATGAGTTTTCATTTGATTAACGGAATCACATCATTAGGAGAATGATGTGATTGACTTGACCCATTCCGTTAGCTTAGCACACGATCGTTTAGTATGTTGCTATTGCTTTCTTCATGACTTATACATGTTCCTATGACTATGAGATTATGCAACTCCCGTTTACCTGAGAACACTTTGTGTGCTACCAAACGTCACAACGTAACTGGGCGATTATAAAGGTGCTCTACAGGTGTCTCTGAAGGTACATGTTGGGTTGGCGTATTTCAAGATTAGGATTTGTCACTCCGATTGTTGGAGAGGTATCTCTGGGCCCTCTCGGTAATACACATCACTTAAGCCTTGCAAGCATTGCAACTAATGAGTTAGTTGCGGGATGATGTATTACGGAACGAGTAAAGAGACTTTCCGGTAACGAGATTGAACTAGGTATTGACATACCGACGATCGAATCTCGGGCAAGTAACATACCGATGACAAAGGGAACAACGTATGTTGTTATGCGGTCTGACCGATAAAGATCTTCGTAGAATATGTGGGAGCCAATATGAGCATCCAGGTTCCGCTATTGGTTATTGACCAGAGACGTATCTCAATCATGTCTACATAGTTCTCGAACCCGCAGGGTCTGCACGCTTAACGTTACGATGATAGTTATATGATGAGTTTATATGTTTTGATGTACCGAAGGTCGTTCGGAGTCCCGGATGTGATCACGGACATGACGAGGAGTCTCGAAATGGTTGAGACATGAAGATGGATATATTGGAAGCCTATGTTTGGATATCAGAAGTGTTTCGGGTGAAATCGGGATTTTACCGGAGTACCGGGAGGTTACCAGAACCCCCTGGGAACTTAATGGGCCTTAGTGGGCCTTGGTGGAAGAGAGGAGAGGAGGCGAGGCAGGGGCGGCGCCCCCCCCCAGTCCGAATAGGACAAGGAGAGAGGCGGCGCCCCGCTTCCTTCCTCCCTCCACCTCTTCCCCTCTCTCTCCTAGTCCAACATGGAAAAGGGGGGAGTCCTACTCCCGGTAGGAGTAGGACTCCTCCTGGCGCGCCTCCTCCCTGGCCGGCCGCATCTCCCTCTTGCTCCTTTATATACGGGGGCAGGGGGCCACCCTAGACACAACAGTTGATCATTGATCTCCCAACCGTGTGCGGTGTCCCCTCCACCATAATCCACCTCGATAATACTGTAGCGGTGCTTAGGCGAAGCCCTACGTCGGTAGAACATCAACATCGTCACCACGCCATCGTGCTGAAAAAACTCTCCCTCAACACTCGGCTGGATCGGAGTTCGAGGGACGTCATCGGGTCGAACGTGTGCTGAACTCGGAGGTGCCGTACGTTCAATACTTGATCGGTCGGATCGTGAAGACGTACGACTACATCAACCGCGTTGTGCTAACGCTTCCACTTTCAGTCTACGAGGGTACGTGGACAACACTCTCCCCTTTTGTTGCTATGCATCACCATGATCTTGCGTGTGCGTAGGAATTTTTTTGAAATTACTACGTTCCCCAACAGTGGCATCCGAGCCTGATTTTTATGCGTAGATGTCATACGCACGAGTAGAACACAAGTGAGTTGTGGGCGATATAAGTCATCGCTTACCAAAGATGTCATACTTTGGTCTGGCGGTATTGTTGGACGGAAGCGCCCGGACCGACATAACGCCAGACGCTTACGCGAGACCGGTTCTCCC
Source organism: Aegilops longissima (assembly GCA_021605205.1). Classification (NCBI taxonomy): domain Eukaryota; kingdom Viridiplantae; phylum Streptophyta; class Magnoliopsida; order Poales; family Poaceae; genus Aegilops; species Aegilops longissima. Next base: position 789,447,327 of record CM038677.1, on the reverse strand, counting down.
GACGTGCTTTGCACAGAGGTGGCTAGCGGGTGTCAGTTTCTCCAACTTTAGTTGAACCGAGTGTGGCTCCGCCCGGTCCTTGCGACGGTTAAAACAGCACCAACTTTACAAACTATCATTGTGGTTTTGATGCATAGGTAAGAACGGTTCTTGCTAAGCCCGTAGCAGCCACGTAAAACTTGCAACAACAAAGTAGAGGACGTCTAACTTGTTTTTGCAGGGCATGTTGTGATGTGATATGGTCAAGACGTGATGCTATATTTTATTGTATGAGATGATCATATTTTGTAACCGAGTTATTGGCAACTGGCAGGAGCCATATGGTTGTCACTTTATTGTATGCAATGCAATCGCCCTATAATGCTTTACTTTATCACTAAGCGGTAGCGATAGTCATAGAAGCATAAGATTGGCGAGACGACAACGATGCTACGATGGAGATCAAGGTGTCGCGCCGGTGACGATGGTGATCATAACGGTGCTTCAGAGATGGAGATCACAAGCACAAGATGATGATGGCCATATCATATCACTTATATTGATTGCATGTGATCTTTATCTTTTATGCATCTTATCTTGCTTTGATTGACGGTAGCATTATAAGATGATGCCTCACTAAATTATCAAAGTATAAGTGTTCTCCCGAGTATGCACCGCTGCGAAAGTTCTTCGTCTTTGAGACACCACGTGATGATCGGTGTGATAGGCTCTACGTTCAAATACAACGGGTGCAAAACAGTTGCACACGCGGAATACTCAGGTTAAACTTGACGAGCCTAGCATATAACAGATATGGCCTCGTAACACGGAGACTAAAAGGTCGAGCGTGAATCATATAGTAGATATGATCAACATAGTGATGTTCACCATTGAAACTACTCCATCTCACATGATGATCGGACATGGTTTAGTTGATTTGGATCACGTGATCACTTAGAGGATTAGAGGGATGTCTATCTAAGTGGGAGTTCTTAAGTAATATGATTAATTGAACTTTAATTTATCATGAACTTAGTCCTGGTAGTATTAGCATATCTATGTTGTAGATCAATAGCTCGCGTTGTTGCTTCCCTATGTTTTATATGTGTTCCTAGAGAAAACTAAATTGAAAGATGTTAGTAGCAATGATGCGGATTGGATCCGTGATCTGAGGTTTTTCCTCATTGTTGCACAGAAGAATTATGTCCTTGATGCACCGCTAGGTGACAGACCTAGTGCAGGAGCAGATGCATACGTTATGAACGCTCGGGACTTCAAAGATGTTTTTTGAACGTCGTGGACCATATGAGATGTTCCAGGAGTTGAAGTTAATATTTCAAGCAAATACCCGAGTTGAGAGATATGACATCTCCAACAAGTTCTATAGCTAAAAGATGGCGGAGAATAGCTCAAGCAGTGAGCATGTGCTCAGATTGTCTGGGTACTACAATCGCTTGAATTAAGTGGGAGTTAATCTTCCAGATAAAATAGTGATTGACAGAATTCTCTAGTCACCATCACCAAGTTAGTTGAACTTCGTGACGAACTATAATATGCAAGGGATAACAGAAATGATTCCCAAGCTCTTCGTGATGCTAAAATCGATGAAGGTAGAAATCAAGAAAAACATCAAGTGTTGATGGTTAACAAGACCACTAGTTTCAAGAAAAGGGCAAATGGAAGAAGGGGAACTTCAAGAAGAACGGCAAGCAAGTTGCTGCTCAAGTAAAGAAGCCCAAGTCTGGACCTAAACCTGAGACTAAGTGCTTCTACTGCAAAGGGACTGGTCACTGAAAGCGGACTGCCCCAAGTATTTGGCGGAAAAGAAGGATGGCAAAGTGAACAAAGGTATATTGGATATACATGTTATTGATGTGTACTTTACTAGTGTTTATAGCAACCCCTTGGCATTTGATACTGGGTCAGTTCCTAAGAGTAGTAACTCGAAACGGTAGTTGCAGAATGAACATAAACTAGTTAAGGGTGAAGTGACGATGCGTGTTGGAAGCAGTTCCAAGATAGATATGATCATCATCGCACACTCCCTATACTTTCAGGATTAGTGTTGAACCTAAATAAGTGTTATTTGGTGTCTGCGTTGAGCATGAATATGATTTGATCATGTTTACTGCAATACGGTTATTCATTTAAGTTAGAGAACAATTGTTGTTCTGTTTACATGAATAAAACCTTCTATGGTCATACACACCAACGAAAATGGTTTGTTGGATCTCGATTGTAGTGATACACATATTCATAATATTGAAGCCAAAAAGATGCAAAGTTAATAATGATAGTGCAACTTAGTTGTGGAACTGCCGTTTAGGTCATATTGGTCTAAAGCGCATGAAGAAACTCCATGCTGATGGGATTTTGGAATCACTTGATTATGAATCACTTGATGCTTGCGAACCATGCCTTATGGGCAAAATGACTAAAACTCCGTACTACGGAACAATGGCGCAAGCAACTGGCTTATTGGAAATAATACATACTGATGTATGCGATCCGATGAGTGTTGAGGCTCGCAGCGGGTATCGTTATTTTTTGACCTTCACAGATGATTTGAGCAGATATCGGTATATCTACTTGATGAAACATAAGTCTGAAACATTTGAAAAGTTCAAAGAATTTCAGAGTGAAGTGGAAAATCATCGTGACAAGAAAATAAAGTTTCTATGATCTGATCGCGGAGACAAATATTTGAGTTATGAAAGTGCGTTATATCGACTAGAGGGGGGGGTGAATAGGCGATTTTTATGAATTCTTCACTAAGGAATTTGCCGGTGAGGAAATTCCTTAGTGAAGAACTACTTGCAGCGTAATAAGTACTCAGAAGTAAGCATAACAGAATACAGGTATGGTCATCATGATGAAATTAAGACAAGCACAGAGTACAGAAAGCGTAATCACAGGATAACACAAGATGAAGACAAACAGACTGAAGAAATTGAACTGAGGAAATTGAGAAAGTCTTCAGTCAAAGTCTTCAAACACAGATATGATAAAGCACTTAACACAGTAATGAGGAAATGAAAGAGTTGAGGAAATAGAACCAGTAAGCTTGGTAAAGACAATGATTTGGTAGACCAGTTCCAACTGCTGTCTCAGTTGTACGTCTGGTTGGAGCGGCTGAGTATTTAAACTCGAGGACACACAGTCCCGGACACCCAGTCCTGAGCACGCATGTAACATCCCAAATTTCCTATTTGGAATGTTTTACAATTATAGCTAAGCATCTATGCATATTGATTGAATTTGAGTGACATTTGAGGTTTCAGAAGATTTTGAGTTGTTGGAATTTGAATTCAACTTGGCATTTGAAAATTATTTCAAAACAGTACCTGACAAATACTTGAGAAAAAAAGTATGAGAGGAGTAAACATGACACTCCAAAAATGTCAGATGAAAAAACATTGCCAAAAAGTTTGAATTCAAATTTGAATTTTATTTGGGATTTTAGAAAAATGATTTTTTATAAAGTTTAAGTTTTGCCCTGGAAAAATGTTCAAATTATAGGGAATATTCCATAGATCATTTTGATATATATATGTCCTATATAAAATATTTATATTTAAATATATTTTCCCCTTTTCCCTAATTCAAAAAAAATAAATAGAAAAGGACCCAGCGCCACCAGCTAACTGCCCACCAAAGACTGGCGGCCCACCGCCGCAGAGCCAAGCAAGCCCACCCTGCCCTGCCCAGCTTAGCCAGCCAGCCCACGCCGGCCTTGCGCACCGACTCCTTACCCATCGGTCGCCCGACCCACCACCTCTCCCCCTCATCGACACCCGCCCCACCCGCCTTCCTCCTCCCGCAAGACACGCCACCGCCGCCGGAATCCCGCAAGATCCGGGATCTCCTCCCGATCCTCGCCCGATCGCCTCGCCCAAGTCGGTGCCCCCTATAAACCCCCCCGCCCGTTCCGCCCTCGCCCCGCCCGACCCTCTCCTCGCGCGCAATTCATCGCCGGAGTCCGACACACACGCCGCGCCATTAGCACGTTCCGCCATCCCGACCCCTCGAGCTCGCCTGACTCCACCCGAGCCCCCTTGTTCACCAAGCACCCACGGAGGCCTTCGCCGTCGTCCCGACCACCGAGCCACCGAGCCGCCATCGCCCGAAAGCCGCCGTCGACCCCGCGGTGAGTCGCCGGATATGCCCTCCGCCGTCCGATCTAAACGAACGCGCTAGATTAGATCCCGAAGGGGTACGGTCTATTTAGGTTTTAGTTTTATAAAACCGGTTTTTGTTTTGGTTTATCCCGGTTTTATTTAGGTTAGTTTAGACCGGCCGACTCGGTTTAATCCCTAGGGCACGATTTAGTTATATTACGCCCGAGCGCTAGATAGGCCCATTAGCCCAGTTTTTCTTTTAGTTAATATTTTTCGTTTCTGTTTTTAACAGAATAGTTTCAGTTTAGTAAAATCCATATCTTTTAATCTACTTAATATTTTTAAGTGATTCTTTTTTGTTGGTTTGCAAATTTATTATAGTTTCTGTAGAAAATATGTTTGGCCATGTTTAAATTATTTAAAATTGCTTTATTTTAATTTTAGACAGATTAGTAATTCTGCTATAAAGTGAGTTAGGAATATTATTTTTAGTGATTCTTTTGTCACAACTTTGTTTTGACCTTGCCTAACCGTAGGAATTTATTTGGGTATTTTATATTTAATAAAAAATAGTTTTAATCAAAATCTTGTAGTTCTTAATTATTTAACTAGCTACTGTTTTCCTATTGTTTCATATAGCAAATAATTTTATTTTTCCTATGTGATAGTTTATTTTAGGTTAGTTTCTGTAACTAGAGAACATGAACTTTTATTTACAATAAATAAAACTTTTATTTTATTTTTACTTGCTAGGGTTGTTTTAAGCATAATAGGAGTTCTATAATAGATTTTAATGTGATTCTTTTTGCTCCTAGTTGCATGATGATTTATTTTCTGTTAGTTAGCAAAAACCCATGCTTAGGTTCTGTTAAGAAAAATTTTGTTGTGTAAAACTATTTCATGGTTGTTGTATGATGTGGTGAAAGCATTGATTTGGATTTCTTCGAGTTTTCTTTGGGTTTTGGTTCAATTGCTTTGTGTGTTATGTTATCATGTTATTATGTTAAGTGATTGCTTGCTCTTATGCTTATATGATTGTTGTTTGCCTCGGTAGAATTTCCGGAGTGCGAAGCTTGCTACCATGAGTCCCTAGCTTTCGAGGATCGTCAGCAAGGCAAGTCATTGATCATGTTTTCTTTTACTATACCTATGATTTTATTGCATTAGAATTATACCTCCCCACCATGCATGCAGTAGGAGAAATTTGAAGTATGTTCTTGAGTAGTATCATGAGGTAGGATGAACCCAATTCCCCTTGTTACCATTGCCCGGGACGTAGTAGTTTATTTTTGCTATGCTCGTAGACGGGGTTTGGTTGAGTGAATCATAAGGGAGATGTGAGAGTCAAGATGATGACAACCCCATGACTTCGAGATCAAGATGGACTTCAAAATTCACTACTGGGTGGAGGACGGTTGACGGGCACCCTGGAGAACCCAGTGGTTGGCCGGGATGCATGGAGAAGCGCCATGACATCTTGCGGAAAGCTTCACCCAGCCACGAAGAGACGGATGTATACCCCATTGACCGGAAGCTTACCTGTGCAGCCGCAAGCCATTATGGGCTCTGGCTTGGTCAACCCTAGTTGTGACTCTGGCCGGACGGTGCTACGAGATGTAAAGGAACGGTAGGATTGGATGGGTACCGGCAGTGGCCAGAGGAACTCTTCGGAAGACCCTGTTTTGTTCGTCCCGTCTTCAAACACCATGAAGTGCGAAGACTTAAAAGGAGGGAACGATTCTTGCGGGTAAAGTGCGCAAACCTCTGTAGAGTGAAGATCTAATCGGTTAGCCGTGTCCCCGTTACTGGACAATTTGAGCCTCTCGAACTTGGAGTATTTCGATATCTCAACACCAAAATTAATAAATTAATTGAGGGGATTATTTAATAATTGGGAATGAGACATTGGTTGGCGGAACCATCTCAATAACTACCAACAATTTTGTAGTAATTGCAAACAAGTCCTTATTGTAGGGAAAAACTGGCATTTTCGCAAAACAATGAAACTTAGAGCCCCACAGCCAAATTGCATATAGTGTTAGAAATTTTTATTGTTATTCTCTCTTCATGACTTGCCGGCATATTCAAAATGCTGACCTACACGGCTGCAACGTCGATGTTGCAGAGGAGTATTCGATCAGAGTGAGGCTACGATCCACGCTTGGCGATTGCCCTATGGAGTCGGATGGACTCGCTATTCTTCTACGCTTCGCAGCTTTATTTAGTTTATTTCTCATGAGTTGGCCTTCGCCAATTTATTCTATTGTAATAAAGACTCGATATGAGAATCGTGTAATAAATTCAGGTGTGATTGAACTTTGATTATTTCATCAATGTACTGTGTGTGCCATCATGATCTTGGGATTGTACAGACAAAGAGACTTGACCGATTTTGGGTCGGGTCGCTACAGAGATGGTATTCACAGCACACGCTGACCGTAGGACGTAACCCCTAGGATCGGAAAGCCATAGGAAGAGGATATTTATTTTATGTCCTTATCATTCCGTAATTCTCCCCTGTTCATTTCTGACTTCTCTCCGATTTTCAACATTCTAGATGGCCGCCGAGTTCACCCCAGTTCTGCTACCGGAGTTTTGCCAGCCAGATGAGACGATGCCTTTCGGCAAGAAGCTGGTGCAGATCGTGAAGAAGCTGAAGATTGCTCTACCCTCAATCACCGAGAAGTCTACCAATGCGCTCCGACGGATACCCGCACAGTGATTGAGGTGCACATTCCAGGAGGACCTTCGAGGACACACAGAGCCTATTGACTTTGAGTTTACCGATTTCAAGCTGGATCCTCGGAAGAGACATGGCGATTTATCGTGCACTTGGACATCTCCGAGAAGAGTACAGGGCGAGCTCGATCCATCGACTCGCCATGATTTCTCGCAGAGCTAGGAATGGAGATATCATCCATACCGTGAGGACGACTCCATTCTCTCATATGTCCAAGACTTGGAGTGTCTTCTCAGAAACGGAGATCCGGACTCGCCAGAACTCAAGGTACACAGGAGGCTGTTGTTCCGTGAACTGGAACTGGAGGAGAAAGCACCGCAGACTTCCTTGACCATGAAGAAGAAATCGCGGATTTCATGGAGAGAGTCGACAAGCTGAAGATGGATGTTGCCACATTAGAGGAGAAGATGGACTTGGGAGAAGACCTTTTCCCGAGTGGAGATGACGGACCTCTCGTGAGCAATGACCAGGATTATGAAGGGAGCTCCACTGAAGAAAGCCGCAAGAGGAGGCGCCGCATCAGAGGACGTCACACCGGAGGACGCCGCACCAGAGGACGCAAGGATAATTGATGAAGACATTTAGTCGACCGCCATGTTATTTTATTTTTTCGTCGATCTGTTAGGCCGTTATTTTCGATTAGTCGTGAGAATTTGTAATCGAGATTGAACCATGTTTGAGTGGATTGAATAAATGATTGGTGTGATTATGATTGTGCATTCATATGGGTAGTGATATTTTCTCATTAGACCATTGTTCTATTCTAATTTTCTCATCCACTCCAAAACACCAGATGCCTCCGAGACGTGACCCCGGTCTCAACTTTCCGCCGGAGCTCACCCAGCTGATTCAGCAGCAGAATGCCCTCATGCAGATGCTCATTCAGAACCAGAACAACAACAACAACAATCCACCGCCACCACCCCTTGTTGACAACTTGACCCGCTTCCTAAGGCTAAATCCGCCAGTGTTCTCTAGCAGCACTGAGCCGATTGTGGCCGATGATTGGCTCCGCAAGGTCGGAAGGGAGTTAGCCACTGCTGGATGCACAGAGGCAGAGAAGGTGCGCTTTGCCGCACATCAACTTGATGGACCTTCAGCCTCTTGGTGGGAGAACTACACCGCCACTTATCCCATCACCACCATCACGTGGGATCAGTTCCAGCAGGCTTTCCGCACCACTCATGTTTCAGCTAGAGCCATGAGTCTGAAGAAGCGTGAGTTCCGCAACTTACGCCAGGGGAACCATACTGTGGGGCAGTACGTGGATGAGTTCAGCAAGTTAGCTCGCTATGCCCCGGATGACGTGGCCACAGATGCCGCAAAGCAGGAAAAGTTTCTCGAGGGACTCAATGACGAGCTGGGTATGCAGCTAATGGTGGCTACCTTCACCAACTACCAGGAGCTGGTAGACAAGGCCACCATACTTGAAGGCAAACAGCAGCAGATTGATAGCCGCAAACGGAAGTATGGCCAGGGGAAGTACAACTCTGGGGCTCAGCAGAAGCCCCGTTATGCCCCATACTCGGGAGGGCATACCCATCACACTCATGGAGGACATAACCATGGAGGAAATGGGAACAACCGCAACCAGGAGAACAAGACAGGCAATGGAAATGGCAATGGAAACGGCAATGGCAACCAGCATCGTCCTGCCCCGGTTCAGAAGGATCTGAGTCACATCACCTGTTTCAAGTGCCAGAAAACAGGGCACTATGCCACCGACTGCCCAGAGGCCAAGCAGAGGAATGGAAACGGCAATGGAAGCTCAGCAAAGAAGCCCGACCCTTTTCCTCGTGCTCAGGTGAACCACATTGACGTGGAGGACGTCTATGATCAGCCAGACACTGTGGTTGGTAAGTTTTTATTAAATTCACATCCAATATTGGTACTCTTTGATTCTGGTGCAAGGCATTCATTCATATCAAGGGTAGTTGTGGAAAAGTACAGGTTGCCCACTAGAACCATTAGAAGCCCTCTTCACGTCGGCCAGCAGAGGTGAAATGATGGCGAGCTTAGGCTGTCATGCAACCTCAACATCGGAAACCATAAATTTCCGCAGACCTCATAGTATTGGAAACCCAGACCTTGGATGTAATCCTAGGCATGGATTGGTTGACAAAGTTTGAAGGAAACATAGACTGTGCTCAAGAAGTCGATTCTCGCCACCACCCCGGAGCGTAAGAGGATCAAGTATGTATCCGGGCGTATCCCGATGAAGAATCAGTGCATTCCCTCACGGGAGTTGTTCAGAGGAAGTGCCAGATGGTGCACGATTTTCCCGATGTGTTTCGGAGGAATTACCAGAATGCCACCGGACGTAGACATTGAATTTCTGATTGAGTTATTGCGGCACAGCCCCAATATCCAAGAGACCCTATCGGATGCCCCGAACGATTTGAAAGAGATCAAGAATCAAATTAATGAGTTATTGGAGAAGGATATATTCGCCAAGCTCATCACCTTGGGGAGCCCCAGTTCTTTTGGTAGAAAAGAAGGATGGAACCTTGAGAATGGTTAGGATTATCGCTCGTTGAACGACGTGACCATGAAGAACAAGTACCTCTGCCGATGATTAATGATCTATTTGATCAGCTAGTTGGAGCCAAGGTATTCTCCAAGATCGATCTTCGATCGAGGTATCATCGATTCAAGATCCGTGAAAAGGATATACCCAAAACAGCATTTACCACTGTGTATGGTTTATATGAGTATACGTCATGTCATTCGGATTGACTAATGCCCTGCATACTTCATGAATTTGATGAACAAGGTATTTATGGAATATCTGGACAAGTTTGTCGTGGTGTTCATCGATGATATACTGATTTTCTCCAAGAGCGAGGAAGAGCATAAGGAACATTTGCGTCTAGTTCGAGAAACTTCGAGAACATCAGTTGTATGCCAAGTTCAGCAAATGTGAATTTTGGTGAAGGAAGTCGAATTCCTCGGACATGTTATTTCAGGAGAAGGAATAGCAGTTGACCCGCCAAGGTTGAATCACCACCGATTGGCGATCACCCACCTCACCAAGGAGATCCGCAGTTTTCTCGGACTCGCAGGATATTATCGGAGGTTTATTGAGAATTTCTCGAAGATTGCCAAGCCCATGGTGAGCTGTTGAAGAAGGACGCCAAGTACATTTGGACCGAGGATTGTGAAGCCGTTTCAAGAATTGAAGAATAGTTTGGTTACAACCCGGTGTTGATTTTGCGGACATACACAAGGATTACGGTATATTGTGAATGTTCTCGCTGTGGACTCGGAGGAGTACTCATGCAGGAAGGAAAAGTTGTAGCTTATACCTCCGCATAGCCACGACCACACGAGATGAATTATGCCACACATGATTTGGAGTTAGCAGCCGTAGTGCATGCACTCAAGACTGGAGACATTTCCTTATCGGAAACCGCTGTGATGTTTACACAGATCATAAGAGCTTGAAGTATATTTTCACGCAGAAGAGTTGAACCTCGAGCAGAGGAGATGGCTAGAGTTAATCAAGGACTATGACATGAGATTGCATTACCACCCGGAAAGGCTAATGTTGTAGCAGATGCTTTGAGCCGTAAAAGTTATGTAAATACTCTTATAGCGGAGGATTACCCAGAGTTAGTCGATGACCTCGTAGATCTCCGATGGAGATAGTTCCGAGAGGATATGTTGCAACTCGAAGTTCAGTCCACTTTGGCCGAAAGAATTCGTGAAGCCCGTAAGTCGGACAAGGAAATTGATGAGATAAAGAAAAGGATGAATGAAGGAAAAGCTAAAGGGTTTGGTAAGGATGAATACGGAGATATATGGTTCGAGGATCGATTATGTACCCAATGATCCCGAACTCGTGAAGCTAATTCTTCAGAGGCTCATGATTCACCGTACTCGATTCACCCGGTAACACCAAGATGTATCTGGATTTGAAGGAAAGTTTCGTGGACAGGTATGAAGAAGGATATTGCCGAGTACGTAGCAGTGATGCGATGTTTGCCAACGAGTAAAGGCGGAACATCGAAGCCAGCAGGTTACTTCAACCTTTGCCGATTCCCGAGTGGAAATGGGAAAACTTGGAATGGATTTTATCACAGGATTACCCAGACCCGCTCAGGTTATGATTCCATCTGGGTAGTGGTTGATCGATTGACCAAAAGTAGCTCATTTCATTCCCGTGAAGACTACCTATACCAGTGCTAAGTTAGCCAAGATATACATGACCAGGATCGTTTGTCTGCATGGAGTTCCGAGGAGTATCGTGTCAGATAGAGGAACACAATTTACCTCAAAGTTTTGGAATCAGTTGCATGAAACGTTGGGTACGAGGCTGGAGTTCAGTACAGCTTTTCATCCGCAGCATGATGGACAGACCGAGAGAGTCAACCAGATCCTGGAGGACATGTTGAGAGCTTGTGCACTAGACTATGGGTCTAGCTGGGATGATAATTTGCCATACGTGGAGTTCTCATACAACAACAGTTATCGCATCATCAAGATGGCCCCTTCAAGCTCTATACGGAAGGAGGTGCGAACACCATTGTGTGGGATGGTGTTGAGATCGAACACTTTTCGGTTCCGATCTTATCGAGATTCAAGAGAAAGTCAAGCTGATTCGAGATAGACTCAAGGTAGCTCATCGAGGCGTAAGAGTTGTCGACAAGAACGCAAGGAAGTAACTTACGAAGCGGAGACCGAGCATATCTTCGTGTGTCCCCACTTCGTGGAATCAAGATGTTCGTGTTAAAGGAAAGTTAGCACCCGGTTCATTGGCCCTACAAAATCCTCGAACGTCATGGAGAAGTTGCTTACAAGTTGGAATTGCGGAAGGATTGTCCGGAGTTCATGATGTCTTCCATGTTTCTCGGTGAAGAAATGTCGTGCCGACATGGCCGATATTCCGTTGAGAGACACAAGGCCCCAAGAGGCCATACAGCTCGACGGTGATCGACTTATAAGGAGAAACCCGTCTGAATTCTCGAGACTGCGAACAGAGTCACCCGCAGCAAGATCATCAAGTTTTGCAAGGTCTTTGTGGAGTCATCACTCCGAGGAGGAAGCCACCGGGAGCGAGAAGAAGACCTCCGCCGAGACCACCCGCACCTATTTGTTAGTTAACCCAATCTCGAGGGCTAGATTCATCTTAAGGTGGTAGGTTTGTAACATCCCAAATTTCCTATTTGGAATGTTTTACAATTATAGCTAAGCATCTATGCATATTGTTTGAATTTGAGTGACATTTGAGGTTTCGTAAGATTTTGAGTTGTTGGAATTTGAATTCAACTTGGCATTTGAAAATTATTTCAAAACAAAGACCGACAAATACTTGAGAAAAAGTATGAGAGGAGTAAACATGACACTCCAAAATGTCGATGAAAAACATTGCCAAAAAGTTTGAATTCAAATTTGAATTTTATTTGGGATTTTAGAAAATGATTTTTATAAAGTTTAAGTTTTGCCTCTGGAAAATGTTCAAATTATAGGAATATTCCCTGATCATTTTGATATATATATGTCCTATATAAAATATTTATATTTAAATATATTTTCCCTTTTCCTAATTCAAAAAATAGAAAAGGACCCAGCGCCACCAGCTAACTGCCCACCAAAGACTGGCGGCCCACCGAGCGCAGCCAGCAGCCCACCCCCGCCGCCCAGCCAGCCAGCCAGCCACGCCCAGCGCCACCCTTACCCATCGGTCGCCCGACCCGACCACCTCTCCCCCCTCTCACTGACACCCGGCCCCACCCCGTCTTCCTCCTCCCGCAAGACACGCCAGCCGCCACCGTCGCCGGAATCCCGCAAGATCCGGGATCTCCTCCCCGATCCCCTCGCCCGATCGCCCCCTCGCCCGATCGCCCACTCGCCCAAGTCGGTGCCCCCTATAAACCCCTCGCCTGTTCCGCCTCGCCTCGCCTGACCTCTCCTCGCTTGCATTCATCGCTGAGTCCGACGCTGCCGCCTTGCCATTAGCCCTGCTCCGCCATCCCGACCCCCTCGAGCTCGCCTGACTCCACCCGAGCCCCCTTGCTCCGCCAAGACCGCCGGAGGCCTCGCCGTCGTCCCCGACCACCGGAGCCACCGACGCCGTCATCGCCCGAGCCGCCGCCGCCGTCGACCCCGCGGTGAGTCGCCGGAGATGCCCTCCGCCGTCTGATCTAAACGAACGCGTTAGATTAGATCCCGAAGGGGTACGGTCTATTTAGGTTTTAGTTTTATAAAACCGGTTTTTGTTTCGGTTTATCCCGGTTTATTTAGGTTAGTTTAGACCGGCCTACTCGGTTTAATCCCTAGGGCACGATTTAGTTATATTACGCCCGAGCGCTAGATAGGCCCATTAGCCCAGTTTTTCTTTTAGTTAATATGTTTCGTTTCTGTTTTTAACAGAATAGTTTCAGTTTTGTAAAATCCATATCTTTTAATCTACTTAATATTTTTAAGTGATTCTTTTTTTTTTGGTTTGCAAATTTATTATAGTTTATGTAGAAAATATGTTTGGCCATGTTTAAATTATTTAAAATTGCTTTATTTTAATTTTAGACAGATTAGTAATTCTGCTATAAAGTGAGTTAGGAATATTATTTTTAGTGATTCTTTTTGTCACAACTTTTTTTTGACCTTGCCTAACCGTAGGAATTTATTTGGGTATTTTATATTTAATAAAAAATAGTTTTAATCAAAATGTTGTAGTTCTTAATTATTTAACTAGCTACTGTTTTCCTATTGTTTCATATAGCAAATAATTTTATTTTTCCTATGTGATAGTTTATTCTAGGTTAGTTTCTGTAACTAGAGAACATGAACTTTTATTTACAATAAATAAAACTTTTATTTTATTTTTACTTGCTAGGGTTGTTTTAAGCATAATAGGAGTTCTATAATAGATTTTAATGTGATTCTTTTTGCTCCTAGTTACATGATGATTTATTTTCTGTTAGTTAGCAAAAACCCATGCTTAGGTTCTGTTAAGAAAAATTTTGTTGTGTAAAACTATTTCATGGTTGTTGTATGATGTGGTGAAAGCATTGATTTGGATTTCTTCGAGTTTTCTTTGGGTTTTGGTTCAATTGCTTTGTGTGTTATGTTATCATGCTATTATGTTAAGTGATTGCTTGCTCTTATGCTTATATGATTGTTGTTTGCCTCGGTAGAATTTCCGGAGTGCGAAGCTTGCTACCACGAGTCCCTAGATTTCGAAGATCGTCAGCAAGGCAAGTCACTGATCATGTTTTCTTTTACTATACCTATGATTTTATTGCATTAGAATTATACCTCCCCACCATGCATGCAGTAGGAGAAATTTGAAGTATGTTCTTGAGTAGTATCATGAGGTAGGATGAACCCAATACCCCTTGTTACCATTGCCCGGGACGTAGTAGTTTATTTTTGCTATGCTCGTAGACGGGGTTTGCTTGAGTGAATCATAAGGGAGATGTGAGAGTCAAGATGATGACAACCCCATGACTTCAAGATCAAGATGGACTTCAAAATTCACTACTGGGTGGAGGACCGTTGACGGGCACCCTGGAGAACCCAGTGGTTGGCCGGGATGCATGGAGAAGCGCCATGACATCTTGCGGAAAGCTTCACCCAGCCACGAAGAGACGGATGTATACCCCATTGACGGAAGCTTACTGTGCAGCCGCAAGCCATTATGGGCTCTGGCTTGGTCAACCCTAGTTGTGACTCGGTCGGACGGTGCTACGAGATGTAGAAGAACGGTAGGATTGGATGGGTACCGGCGGTGGCGGAGGAACTCTTGGAAGACCCTGTTTTGTTCGTCCGTCTTCAAACACCATGAAGTGCGAAGACTTAAAAGGAGGAACGATTCTTGCGGGTAAAGTCATAAACCTCTGAGAGTGAAGATCTAATTAGTTAGCCGTGTCCCGATTCTGAGACAATTTGAGCCTCTGGAACTTGGAGTATTTGGATATCTCAACACCAAAATTAATAAATTAATTGAGGGATTATTTAATAATTGGGAATGAGACATTGGTTGGCGGAACCATCTCAATAACTACCAATAATTTTGTAGTAATTGCAAACAAGTCCTTATTGTAGGGAAAAACTGGCATTTTCGCAAAACAATGAAACTTAGAGCCCCACAGCCAAATTGCATATAGTGTTAGAAATTTTTATTGTTATTCTCTCTTCATGACTTGCGGCATATTCAAAATGCTGACCTACACGGCTGCAACGCCTTATGTTGCAGAGGAGTATTCGATCGGGGAGTGAGGCTACGATCCACGCTTGGCGATTGCCCTATGGAGTCGGATGGACTCGCTATTCTTCTACGCTTCCGCAGCTTTATTTAGTTTATTTCTCATGAGTTGGCCTTCGGCCGAATTTATTCTATTGTAATAAAGACTCGATATGAGAATCGTGTAATAAATTCAGGTGTGATTGAACTTTGATTATTTCATCAATGTACTGTGTGTGCCAGCATGATCTTGGGATGGTACAGACACAGAGACTTGACCGATTTTGGGTCGGGTCGCTACAACGCAACTCGGATCACCAAGTCCTCACCGTATTCTCCTTGAACTAAGGTCACACAAACCTCGTCCAATCACTCGTGGTAAGTCTTCAGGCGATTTCCAAACCTTCACAAACTTGGTCACTCGGCGATCCACAATTCCTCTTGGATGCTCTAGACCATGACGCCTAACCGTCTGGAAGAAGCACAATCTTCAAAGGTAACAAGCTTCGGATCCACGCAGGATCAATCTCTTCAGTGATGCTCAATCACTTTGGGTTTGTAGGTGTTTGGGTTTGGGTTTTTCCTCACTTGATGATTTTCACTCAAAGTCCTCGGAGGATGGGATGCTCTCAATTGACAAGTGTTAGTTTCCCTCAGAGCAGCCAACCAGCTAGTGCTTGTAGGGGGCGGCTATTTATATCCTAAGGAGCAGCCCGACATGATAAGACATAAATGCCCTTCAATGATATGACCGTTAGGTGGATAAGATATTTTGACACAGCTGGCGCGTAGCACAGCAATGGTCGGAAATTGGAGGTTCAAATTACTCAGCGCTATCATGTTCCTCACTGTGTAGGCAATCCGCACTGGTGAATTCCTAACTCCTCAGTCAGAAAAAATTCCTCAGCGAACAGAAGAACTTCATCTCTGGCACTGAAGAAATTTACTGAATTGTATGAGATTTCCAATGGCTTCACTCGAAGGGATTGGTAGGTGTAGGATTTTGAGTTGAGCATCACTTGGAAATTTTTACTTAGTATTTCCTCGACCCCCTTTAACAGTACGGTGTTTCCTATGACTCAAGAAAGAGAAAATGAAACTACGAAAACAAAAAGTCTTCACGCTTCATGTTCCTCAAATGAATACCAGGTCTTCAAGGTCACACCAATTTCTTCACTTTCAAAGTCTTCAGAAAGTCTACAGAATACCAAAGTCTTCAGTCGAAGAACTTCATTTTTAGGGGTCGACTTTCTCTGTAAATATCAAACTCCTCATAGACTTATAGACCTGTGTACACTCATAAACGCATTAGACCCTTAACCTATAAGTCTTCAATACACCAAAATCACTAAGGGGCACTAGATGCACTTACAATCTCCCCCTTTTTGGTGATTGATGACAATATAGGTTAAGTTTTCAACGGGGATAAACATATGAAGTGTAAATACTGATATTGAGGAATTTGATTGCAAGATATAGAAGAACTCCCCCTGAAGATGTGCATAGTGAGGATTTTGCTTTTGAGGCAATGCACACTTGAAGAGTTGAATCATGGAGATCTCCCCCTATATCTTGTAATTCATACACACATCATGCGTGTATTAACATATAACGAGGAATAAGCATGCAGAAGAACACATCAAAAGTATCAGAGCACCATCAGGTTTAAGATTACAACTCGATCCAATAAAGTTTCAGAAGAGCGAGAGTTGTAACTTAGCAAAAAAACGCCCATATAATAGACCCGCTTGAAGACTAACTCAACTTTCTCCCCCTTTGTCATTGTATGACCAAAAGGATCGAAACTGAGGACTAACGCCCCTAAAGAATATCAAGTTGATGGAGGAGCGCCAGCATTGTCGGGGTCGTTTGTCGTAGTAGGGCCTGCCGCAGTGTCGTCCAAGTCTTCATGTTCATCAGTGTCACGCGATGAAGAATAGGAGCTGGCCACCAAGGAAGGAACCTTGACCTTCTTGTATTTCTTCGGTGGAGGCGCAGACCAGTCAAATTCTTTATTGAGACCCATTATCTTCAGATCTTCTTCGCTGTAGACATGAGACAAAACAGCCAGCTACGGTTGAAGGTTTCATGGAGGTAGTATTGATTTTTCTTCACTGCATTATGGGTTGAGGTCATGTTGTGAAGAATTGAACCAACCTGACACTTGACCCATTTATGATTGTGATCAACCTTCTGATGAAGACTGAGGAGAAGCTCACGATCAGTCATCACCCTGTGTGATGTGCCTCGAGGATTTGGCTTGGTTATGTTGGCGGTAGAGTCATGGGTGGTAGAGTCATCATTGGTTGAGTAGGATGCAGCCTTGCGAAATTGACCATCCAATGGACAAATGCCTTCATCTATCACAGCAGCGGCCTTGCCTTTGTCATCAACTGAGGAAAATGTCCGTTTGAGGACTTCAATCGGAGGCAAGTAGCTGCAGTGATTTAGAGTATCAGCTTTGTAATTGAGTGAAGACCTTGTTTTGACAAATCTCATAATCCAAGGTGCATAAGGCTTCAGCTCAAAAGGTCACATAGCGACATTGGCCAGAGTCCTCATGAAGAAATCATGGAAGATGACGGGAACGCCATGAATGATATTGAAAAGCATATTCTTCATGATGTCAATGACTTCTTCTTCATTCGAGTCGTGGCCTTTGATAGGACTCAATGTCTTCGTCAAAATGCGATAGACAGTCTGAGGCACATACAGTAATTCCTTGACGAGGATTTTGGTTCGTGCGGCCTGCCCTGGCTTCAAAGGCTTCATCAGGACTTGCATGTAGTGATTTGTAAGCTCGGGTTCACAGTAGACGCAACGAGCACCTTCAAGGGGAGGACTAAGTGGTAGGGCACAAAGCAATTTAGTATCTGGTGCCTTGTAGTGAGTGTTTTCTGACATCCAGTCCAGCACCCATGAGTTCACATCTTCAGAATCTCCTCTGATGTGCAGCGTCGCAAAGAATTAAAGAATGAGTTCTTCATTCCAATCACATATGTCAGTGCAGAAATTTAACAGTCCAGCATCGTGAAGAACACTGAGGGCTGGCTCGAAGCCTGACAGAGATTCCATGTCCACATGAGGAATGTGTGCATGATCGAAGACTTTGTCTTTGTTGAACAGCACTGAGGAATAGAAATTAGCCTGGCTAGCCGTCCAGAAACGCCTCTTTCTTATGCGAGCAAAATCATAGGGGTTGTAATCTGTGAAGAACACATGCTCGCCGAAGAAATCTTCAGCCTTGAACTTTTGCTTCCTTGCGAATGGATCCTTTGGCTTTGGCAGTGGAGTGTCAGTGAGTTGCATCACGACTTCAGGAATCGCAATCTCAGGTTCTTCAGGCTGAGGAATTTCTGGTTCCTCTTCAGTGGCAGTCTGCTTGTTCAAGTGATCAGCAGCAGCAGTTTCTTCAACACTAGTGGCTGGAATTTCTTCACGTACAGATGAAGTGGGGTGAGTTTCTTCAGAGCCCATTTGAACGGTTGGTGCAGGGGACTGAGGTATTTGTTGTAAAGGGGTGAAGAGTGGATAATTAGGGTGCTGACTTTCCCAAAAGTCATCATTCATCACTGGCGTAGTGCACCCAATATCCACGTCTTCATCTTCAATTTCTTCAACGCCAGCCTCTGCAGCTATGAACTGAGGCATGGGCGAGGAGACAACAGGTGTTGAAGGGATAGCATCCACTTCAATTTCTTCATCAATCTGCTCTGATGAAGCATCAGAATGATTTTCTTCATCAGATCCATTAGGGATCACATATTCTTCACCAAAAGGAACAAGGTCCTTTCATGGCATGGTTGAGATCGGAACAACATCAATTGGATTTGCAAATGAACTTGTCATAGGCTTCATTTTCTTTGGAGCTGACGAATCTGAAGCAGCTGATGCTTTCCTTTTCTTCACAGATGCACGCTCTACAGCCTTGGTCTTCTTCACATCTAATGCAGATGGAAGGATTGGAGTTGGTGTAGGCGCAGGAGGAGCAGTGGAATCTGGTTGATTTTTTTCTTGGTAATCGATGCGATTGCCTGACTTCTTCATTTTCTTCAAGCGCACCACTAGCGGATGCCCTGGCAATGTCTTCAGCGGCTGGAATGCAGTCATCATACCTGGAACTAACATTCTCTTCAGCAGTCTGAAAGTCATCAGCAGTGCTGGCATGTTCTTCAGTTTGCTGAGCAGAAGCTTCAGCCTGAGGAATTTCCGGTTGCGATGGGGCTGCAACATTGGAGGTGAATTTCTCAGTCAGTTTAACAAATCTGACTTTGGCACCTTGCCAATCAGCATAGTAGGCTTTGAAGTTATTGCTGAGGCTTTGATTTCAGACTGGATTTTTATAACCTCATCAGTTGTCATAGAGACAACATTGGTCTTCAAAAACTTTTCTTTCCTGTACTGTGCTTTCTTGATCTGCCTGGCCTTCTCAAATTTCCATTTTTCTTCAGAGATGAAATGGGTCAGCATGTGACTTTGGCCAGGAGTCAAATGGAAATCGGGCATAGGAGTGTCTGGATCCTTGTGCCAGAGATCAATATAATCGTGGATCAACTTAGGATCCAATAGCAGTGGCAAATTTGTGCCTTTGGCTCTAGCGGCCCTAACTTGCCTGTCTCTGATGTTCTCAGCAAGTTCTTCATCATCAGCTTCGTCTTCTTCAGACAGTACTTGGAAGGCAACCTGCTTCTTCTGAGGACTAGGGCGAGGACATTGTCCTGCAATGGCCTTTTTCTTCAGTAGAGACGGAACTGTTGAAGAATTGGGTGCAGCTGAGGAACTAGCTGAGACACCTGAGGCAATGGAGATGCCTGCTGTCCTTTGGCACGTGGCAAGATGCACAGGTGCAGAGGACTTTGTCGGAGCGGCCGGAGATTTTGGCGGAGGAGCTGAAGATTTTGGAGGAGCAGGAGCACCATGAGGAATTGGCCGCGAGGGCTTTGAAGATTCTGGCCATGAGGGCATTGTTGAGGAACTAGGCCTTGAGGGCACTGGAGGTGAAGCACTTAGCTTGCGCGCGGGCTTATTTTCCATAGATTTATTTGGCTTGACAGCAGAGGCCTCAGCAGAGGCAGCAACAGCAGCAGAGTCCTCATTGAATTTCCTCACTGCTTCTTTGGCTTGCCTGGCCAGCTTGGCTTGGCGCTTTTACCATTCATCAGGATAATCCTCACCGCGCTTGAGGCTGGTGGGATCTGCTACTTGGCCAGGTGCCAATGGTGGTCTTGGGCATGGAGGATTGAGTGCGAATTTCTTCATGTACTTTGGAGTTACATACCTGTACTCCCTCCATTCTCTTGCCCATCTCCTTTCTATCCTCTGGATGCACACCTTGCGCTGATTTTTGTTCTCCTTACCAAACTTGGCCTCATCAGGAGTGCAATAGTATTTGTATATGTCATCAGGGATCTCAAAGGCAGTCATGACCTCAGCCTTCTTTCCTCCTTTCTGTGGCTTCTCACCGTCTGCCATTTTCTTCAGTGGAGGAATTTGAACAGTCGAATTCTCTGAAGAAGTATGAAACTTTTCTTCGAGGAACGCTGCAAATGAGTTAAGTTGATGAAAACCTAGTGATTCAGCAGCGGACATGAGTACCTGTGAACAGAGTATAGTTGCGAGGAATTTGGAGAGGTCATATGCGTTCTCAGAAGGTTTTTCAAAAAGAACAAGTTTGAGGAATTTTGACCAGATGAGTCTTGAAGAATTTCACTAAGCGTTCTTTGTCTTAGGTTCCAGAGTTGTATAGATCGAAGATCCACACAATTGAGGAATCTTGAAGAAAAATGATGCTTAGAGAAACGAATCAAGAACAGATGACATGTGAGGTGTTTTAGTGTGTGAAGATTTGAAGAAAAACACCATTGAAGATTTTGTAGAAATCATTTGAATCAAAGAGGGCAGTAAAAGTAACTTTTAATTACCCTGAACGAAGAACACGATGAACTGTGAGATGGAGAGGTGAAGTTCGTCAATGCAGATCTTCCACGCCCTGACTTGGCGGAGGAAGACATCTACGGTGGCGGAGGAGTGAAGATTTCCGAAGCCGGCGCGAGTATGATGACGACGAGGTCGAGGCAGTGAAGCTCTTCCTCACTGGCGAGGATGAAGTAGCAGCGGTGCTAGGGTTTGAGAAGCTCGAGCAGGAGAGAGAGCGGTCGAGCGGAGTAAAGGAAGTGAGGAAGGGGAGAGGGGTATTTATAGCCACAGTGAAAAAACTGTTCGCCCGAAGATTTAGGACGAACGTGCCCCTGACCCTTCTCATTCGCATGACATGTGTCACCCATGTACTGAAAAGTGGAGATCGTGTTAGATCGTGGGTGAATAGATAAGTCTATCGTGGGAAGCGGAACGGTTTGAGCGGCAAAGCTGAAAATTTGGATAAGATAAGTTAAAAGTTCCATTCGCAAATTCTTTAGCTGACAAGGACACAGTGAAGATTTTGAATGAGTTTCAAATAGAACGCACATGAAGAATTTGTGAATAAATTGGGTTGAGTATAGCATAGAGGGGGAAGGGTCCGATCACATTCACTTAGCAGAAGAACAACTTGAAGAAATAGCCATATGTGAATGTTGTAGTGGACATAAACCCATATATATATATATATAGCCAATGAAGAAAAACGACGGAACCAGTGAAGATTTTGCAAAGTTGAAGAATTTGAAAAACTGAAGAATTTCAAAATTGAGGAATTTCAAAACTGAGGAAAAACTCAAATTGAAGATTCTCAACTTTGGTGGTGGTGTGACCCACCGTATAAGAATGATGATTTCAGACACCGCGTACAATTGTCGTAGGGTTCTGAGAATCAAATTCTTCATTAATTTCTTCACACTTAGAGTGTTGTTCTTCATTGATTGAAGAAAAACGTTTCTTCATGTGTTGCACATCTAATTCATCAATTTTGCATAAGTGTTAAGATGAGTGTCCTATTCAAAGAACATTTGAAGATTCTAAGATATTTAGCTCACACCGCAACTTGCTAAATCTCTTCTCATCCAAGGGCTTTGTGAAGATATCGGCTAGCTGTTCTTCAGTCTTCACATGATCAATAAAGATGTCGCCCTTCAACACATGATCACGAAGAAAATGATGACGAATCTGAATGTGCTTCATCTTCGAGTGTTGAACTGGGTTGTGAGCAATCTTGATTGCACTCTCATTGTCATAGTAGAGAGGCACATTCTTCATGTTGATGCCATAATCCTTGAGAGTTTGCTTCATCCACAGCAATTGAGCACAGCAAGAACCAACAGCAATGTACTCAGCTTCAGTAGTAGACAGTGATACGCAGTTCTGTTTCTTCGAGGACCAACAGACCAAAGATCGTCCGAGGAAATGACAAGTACCAGATGTTGACTTGCGGTCCACACGATCACCAGCATAGTCCGAGTCAGAATATCCAATGAGATCAAAAGTAGAGCCCTTGGGATACCATAATCCTAGTGTTGGTGTGTGAGCTAGATATCGAAGAATATGCTTCACAGCCTTATGGTGTGATTCCTTCGGTGTAGCTTGAAATCGGGCACACATGCAAACACTAAGCATTATATCTGGCCTAGATGCACATAAGTACAATAAAGAACCAATCATGGAGCGGTATACCTTGTGATCGAAGTCAATACCATTTTCATCAGTGCATAGATGGCCATTTGTGGGCATAGGAATTCTGACGCCTTTGCAATCTTGCATGCCGAATTTCTTCAGAACATCCTTGAGGTATTTCTCCTGAGATATGAATATGCCATTGCGCTGTTGGCGAATTTGAAGACCTAAGAAGAATTTCAACTCTCCCATCATAGACATTTGATATTCTTCACTCATCATATAGGCAAATTCATCACTATAACGTTGGTCAGTACAGCCAAAGATAATATCATCAACGTATATTTGGCACACAAATAGTTCACCATCATAAGATTTAGTAAAGAGAGTAGGGTCGAGTGAACCGGGTGTGAAACCATTCTTCATGAGGAATTCCTTCAATGTGTCATACCACGCCCGAGGGGCCTGCTTGAGGCCATAGAGGGCCTTGTTGAGTCTGAAGACTTTGTCGATTCTTTGGATCTTCAAAACACGGGGTTGAGCAACATATACTTCTTCCTCAAGATTACCATTGAGGAATGCACTTTTAACATCCATTTGATATAAAGTGATATCATGATGGTTAGCATAAGCAAGTAATATGCGAATAGCCTCAAGTCTAGCAACAGGTGCAAAAGTTTCATCGAAATCAATTCCTTCAACCTGTGTGTAGCCTTGAGCTACAAGTCGTGCCTTATTCCTCACCACAAGGCCATTTTCGTCTTGCTTGTTGCGGTAGATCCACTTTGTGCCGATGATATTATGCTTGCGAGGATCTGGACGTTTGACCAGTTCCCAGACGTTGTTGAGCTCAAACTGATGTAATTCTTCTTGCATGGCCTGAATCCACTCAGGCTCCAGAAATGTTGCATCTACCTTAGTGGGCTCTGTGATAGAGACGAAAGCATAGTGCCCACAAAAGATAGATAAATGTGAATCTTTTGAGCGTGTGAGAGGACCTGGTGCTTCAATGTCATAAATGATCTTTTCAACTTGCACTTCTTTTGCAACGCGAGGATGAGCTGGTTGTCGTCGAGGAATTTGATCAGCATTTTCTTCAACACCATTTTCTTCAGCATTTTCTTCAGGTGCATCAGCTTGACGTTCTTCACGTTCTGGAATGAATTCTTCAGCAGATTCTTCAGTAGGAATGACATCCTTAGTAGCCTTGAACTTGATAGAATCCTCAGGTGCTGGTTCATCTATCACAGAAGGTAGGTGCTCTCTTTGCGAGCCATTAGTTTCATCAAACCGCACATCTACAGTTTCAACAATCTTGTGAAGAACATTGTTGAAGACTCTATAGGTGTGCGAGTCCTTTCCGTAACCAAGCATAAAACCTTCATGTGCTTTCGGTGCAAATTTAGCATTGTGATGAGGATCTCTAATCCAACATTTAACACCGAAGACTTTGAAATAACTCACATTGGGTTTCTTATCAATGAGGAGTTCATAGGCAGTCTTCTTGAAGAATTTGTGAAGATATACCCTGTTGATGATGTGGCACGCAGTGTAAATTGCCTCAATCCAGAAGTGACGAGGCGTCTTGTACTCATCAAGCATAGTGCGAGCCATCTCAACAAGAGTTCTGTTCCACGATGCCATTTTGCTGAGGAGTATAAGGAGCAGATAACTCATGAGTAATACCAAGTTCATCAAGATAGTCATCAAGACCAGAATTCTTGAACTCAGTTCCATTGTCACTCCCGATGTTCTTGATCTTCACACCAAAGTTGGTTGAAGCCCTCAGGGAAAATCGTTTGAAGACTTCATGCACTTCATGTTTGTAAGTAACAATGTGTACCCATGTGTAACGAGAGTAATCATCAACAATAACAAAGCCATATAGAGATGCATCATTAGTGACTGCTGAGTAATGATTAGGACCAAAGAGGTCCATGTGAAGCAATTCGAATGGTCGAGTAGTGGTCATGATATTCTTCACTGGATGCTTGGCCTTGGTCATTTTTCCAGCTTCACAGGCCCCGCATAAGTGATCCTTGAGGAATTTGATATTCTCAATGCCAATGACATGCTTCTTCTTCGCAAGCGTGTGAAAATTCCTCATGCCTGCGTGACCAAGTCGTCGATGCCATAGCCAGCCTTCTGAAGCTTTTGCAAGTAGGCACACGGCTGGTTGAGGTCCTGTAGAAAAATCAACAATGTACAAGTCTCCTCTCCTAAAGCCTTCGAAGACTTTGGAATTGTCAGCCTCCATAACCACAACACAACGATACTTGCCAAAGACAACAATCTTATCAAGATCACAAAGCATTGAGACAGACATAAGGTTGTATCCTAAGGACTCAACAAGCATGACTTTGTCCATGTTTCGATCCTTTGTGATCGCAACCTTACCTAGACCCAATACCTGACTTTTGCCTTTGTCAGCGAAGATGATATGCTTCAGATGCGATGGTGATAAGGGAGCATCAATCAACAGATTATTGTCACCAATCATGTGATTTGTACATCCACTATCGAGGATCCATTCAGTGGCTTTGGGTTGATCATCCTGCAGATGAATTAGTACAGCTTACGAACTCATATACTTCATCAGTGAAGAATATGATATCAGAGTCATCATATGAATTTCATCAAGCAGTAAAATAGATATAGCAGTATGAGGACGTGTGAAATGAAAGTTCATTTCTTCATGATTAGCCTACGTCCTTTCAGGCATTTTAGTCAGGCCCCCAGCAAATTCTTCAGACGTTAAAGCACGTCTGGAGACCTGACCCTGCAGAAGAGATAAGTTCTTTTTCTTCACCACCCACATCTGAAGGGGTGGCAAAGAGTTCATCACTCTGCGAGCTCCATATGAGAATGGTGGCAAAGAAGCCAGACCATTTCGTTTCACATAAGAGGGGTTAGGGTAAGCATATGAATAAGCAGAGAAATTCTTTGAGGACTTATGAACATAATGGTTTGAGGAATAATGCACATATTCATAGCCCTTAGCTCTACCCTGCAAAACAGAGTTGTTAGCATGATGATAATCATGTGAGGACTTTGATCCTTTTGAGGAATTTGATCCACGTGAGGAATTTGGTCTGTATGAGGACTTGGATCCATATGAAGAATTTGGTCCATATGAAGAATTTGATCTGGGGTTTCTATTCTTCACAGGTGGTGTCATGAGGACATTCACCTGAAGACTTTCAAGGCACCTTTTGGGAACCCAGATTTTCTTCACAGGGAACCGTTCCTGAAGGTAGTGCCAACATATCTAGCAAATACTTAACCATTCTGATTTTTGAACAGTTTATAGTTGGAGTCAAATGACTCATCAGAAGAATGTGGAGATTCACATGTAAAGCCAGATAAGTTAGATGGATCAACTGGTTGTCCCTTTGCAACAACCCATGAGGTTTTGGGGTACTGCTCAGGCTTCCAATATGTACCATCAGCATTGATTTTCCTCTCAAAGGCAATACCCTCTTTCCTAGGGTTCCTGTTGAGGATCTGCTTTTTAAGCACATCACAAAGAGTCTGATGCCCTTTGAGGCTTTTGTACATGCCTGTCATGTACAATTCCTTCAGCCCTGCATCGTTAGTGATACTAGCAATGTCCTCAGATGAGGAATTAGTGATAGCAGAGGCAAGTGAAGAATTTGTAACAATAGAAGCATTTGAACATTCAGGTGAAGAATTAGCAGATTCACGTTCAATGCACTTTAAGCATGGAGGAACAAATTCTTCTTGAGAAGCGCTGATTTGTTGAGCAAGCAATGAATCGCGCTCCTTCTGAAGATCTTAATAACTCACTCTTAGCTTCTCAAGATCTTGCTTTCTTTATAAAGATTCATAAGAAAGCTTCTCATGATCAGATAAGAGAGTGTTATGTTGATCTTGAAGGGTATCATACTTAGTATGAAGTCTCTGAAGACTTTCGGCCAAAGCTTTTGACTGATCCATTTCTTCACTCAACATATCATCGCTCTTATTTAGCATGTATTGAACTTTTTCTAATGCTCTTTGTTGTTTAGTGGCAAGGGAATCAAGTTTGACATAGCTAGGTCCAAATTCATCACCAGATTCATCATCGCTTGACTCGAATAGGTAGCATTCAGTTACCTCTGCACTTTTTGCCATAAGGCATGATAAAGAGGATGATGATTCTTGTTCGAATGTCATCTCATTGAGAGATTCCTTGAAGTCCTCAAACCAAGGATTATGACGGGTTCGATGACCTTCATAGACCTCAGAGAGACGGTCCCAGATAAGCTTCGCATGATCGAGATGCATGATGTTCCTGAACTGATTTTGAGACAGACAGGAGCAGATGACGTCCTTCGCCGTGAGGTTGAGAAGAGTGTACTTGCGAATGTCATCAGCTCCCGCCGTCTTGCACAGATCGGTAAGACCAATCTCAGTGACGGTCCACAGTTCGCTGTTCATCGCCATGAGACTCTTCTTCATCATGGCCTACCACTTGGGATACTCGTGACCGTCAAAGATGGGTCTTGTCACTTTCTTCATACCTGTGGTCAACATAACTAAAACTCCAAGCGGTTAAACCAAAATCACACAGAACAAGGGAGTACCTTGCTCTGATACCAATTGAAAGTGCGTTATATCGACTAGAGGGGGGGTGAATAGGCGATTTTTATGAATTCTTCACTGAGGAATTTGCCGGTGAGGAAATTCCTTAGCGAAGAACTACTTGCAGCGAAATAAGTACTCAGAAGTAAGCATAACAGAATACAGGCATGGTCATCATGATGAAATGAAGACAAGCACAGAGTACAGAAAGCGTAATAACAGGATAACACAAGATGAAGACAAACAGACTGAAGAAATTGAACTGAGGAAATTGAGAAAGTCTTCAGTCAAAGTCTTCAAACACAGATATGATAGAGCACTTAACACAGTAATGAGGATATAAAAGAGTTGAGGAAATAGAACCAGTAAGCTTGGTGAAGACAATGATTTGGTAGACAAGTTCCAACTGCTGTCTTAGTTGTACGTCTGGTTGCAGCGGTTGAGTATTTAAACTCGAGGACACACAGTCCCGGACACCCAGTCCTGAGCACGCAGCTCAGGACACCAAGTCCTCACCGTATTCTCCTTGAACTAAGGTCACACAGACCTCGTCCAATCACTCGTGTTAAGTCTTCAGGCGACTTCCAAACCTTGACAAACTTGGTCACTCGGCGATCCACAATTCCTCTTGGATGCTCTAGACCATGACGCCTAACCGTCTGGAAGAAGCACAGTCTTCAAAGGTAACAAGCGTTGGATCCACGCGGGATCAATCTCTTCAGTGATGCTCAATCACTTTGGGTTTGTAGGTGTTTGGGTTTGGGTTTTTCCTCACTTGATGATTTTCACTCAAAGTCCTCGGAGGATGGGATGCTCTCAATTGACAAGTGTCAGTTTCTCTCGGAGCAGCCAACCAGCTAGTGGTTGTAGGGGGCGGCTATTTATAGCCTAGGGAGTAGCCCGATATGATAAGACATAAATGCCCTTCAATGATATGACCGTTAGGTGGATAAGATATTTCGAGACAGCTAGCGCGTAGCACAGCAACGATCGGAAATTTGAGGTTCAAATTCCTCAGGGCTATCATGTTCCTCACTGTGTAGGCAATCCGCACTGGCGAATTACTAACTCCTCAGTCAGAACAAATTCCTCAGCGACCAGAAGAACTTCATCTCTGTCACTGAAGAAATTTACTGAACTGTATGAGATTTCCAATGGCTTCACTCGAAGGGATTGGTAGGTGTAGGATTTTGAGTTGAGCATCACTTGGAAATTTTTCCTTAGTATTTCCTGGACCCCCTTTAACAGTACGGTGTTTCCTATGACTCAAGAAAGAGAAAATGAAACTACGAAAACAAAAAGTCTTCACGCTTCATGTTCCTCAAATGAATACCAAGTCTTCAAGGTCACACCAATTTCTTCACTTTCAAAGTCTTCATAAAGTCTTCAGAATACCAAAGTCTTCAGTCGAAGAACTTAATTTTTAGGGGTCGAGTTTCTCTGTAAATATCAAACTCCTCATAGACTTATAGACCTGTGTACACTCATAAACGCATTAGACCCTTAACCTATAAGTCTTCAATACACCAAAATCACTAAGGGGCACTAGATGCACTTACAAGTTATGAGTTTGGTCTTCAATTAAAACAATGTGGAATAGTTTCACAAATTCGCGCCACCTGGAACACCACATCATAATGGTGTGTCCGAAACGTCATAACCGTACTTTATTGGATATTGTGCAATCTATGATATTTCTTACTGATTTACTACTATCGTTTTGGGGTTATGCATTAGAGACAGCTGCATTCACGTTTAAATAGGGCACCGTCAAAATCCGTTAAGACGACACAGTATGAACTATGGTTTAGCAAGAAACCTAAGCTGTCATTTCTTGAAGTTTGGGGTTGCGATGCTTATGTGAAAAAGTTTCAGCATGACAAGCTCAAACCCAAATCGGAGAAGTGCGTCTTCATAGGAAACCCAAAAGAGACTATTGGGTACACCTTCTATCACAGATCCGAAGGCAATATCTTTGTTGCTTAAAATGGATCCTTTCTAGAGAAGGAGTTTCTCTCGAAAGAA
Source organism: Aegilops longissima (assembly GCA_021605205.1). Taxonomy (NCBI): domain Eukaryota; kingdom Viridiplantae; phylum Streptophyta; class Magnoliopsida; order Poales; family Poaceae; genus Aegilops; species Aegilops longissima. The sequence goes on along the minus strand of CM038677.1, from coordinate 789,418,151 downwards.
GTGAGTGGGAGGAAAGTAGAACTTGATGAGGTAACTGTACCTACATCCTTATTGGAAAGTAGTTCATCACAGAAACCAGTTCCTGTGACACCTACACCAATTAGTGAGGAAGCTAATGATGATGATCATGAAACTTCATATCTAGTTACTACCGAACTTCGTAGGTCAACCAGAGTAAGATCCGCACCAGAGTGGTACGGTAATCCTGTTCTGGAGATCATGTTACTTGACCATGATGAACCTACGAACTATGAGGAAGCGATGATAAGCCCAGATTCCGCAAAATGGCTTGAAGCCATGAAATCTGAGATGAGATCCATGTATGAGAACAAAGTATGGACTTTGGTTGACTTGCCCGATGATCGGCAGGCCATTAAGAATAAACGGATCTTCAAGAGGAAGACGGACGCTGATAGTAGTGTTACTATCTACAAAGCTAGAATTGTCGCAAAAGGTTTTTCGACAAGTTCAAGGTGTTGACTACGATGAGAGTTTCTCACTCGTACCTATGCTTAAGTCTATCCGAATCATGTTAGCAATTGCCGCATTTTATGAAATCTGGCAAATGGATAAACAAAACTGCATTCCTTAAGGGATTTATTAAAGAAGAGTTGTATATGATGCAACCAGAAGGTTTTGTCAATCCTAAAGGTGCTAAAAAATATGCAAGCTCCAGTGATCCATCTATGGACTGGTGCAAGCATCTCGGAGTTGGAATATACGCTTTGATAAGTTGATCAAAGCATATAGTTTTATACAGACTTGCGGTGAAGCCTGTATTTACAAGAAAGTGAGTGGGAGCACTACAACATTTCTGATAAGTATATGTCAATGACATATTGTTGATCGGAAATAATGTAGAATTATTCTGCAAAGCATAAAGGAGTGTTGAAAAGGACTTTTTCAAAGAAAGACCTCGGTGAAGCTGCTTACATATTGAGCATCAAGATCTATAGAGATAGATCAAGACGCTTGATAAGTTTTTCAATGAGTACATACCTTGACAAGATTTTGAAGTAGTTCAAAATAGAACAATCAAAGAAAGAGTTCTTGCCTGTGTTACAAGGTGTGAAATTGAGTAAGACTCAAAGCCCGACCACGGCAGAAGATAGAAAGAGAATGAAATTCATTCCCTATGCGTTGGTCATAGGTTCTAAAAGTATGCCATGCTGTCTATCAGATCTATTGTATACCCTACACTAATTTCGGCAAGGGAGTATAATAGTGATCTAGGAGTAGATCACTGGACAACTGTCAAAATTATCCTTAGTGGAATAAGGATATGTTTCTCGATTATGGAGGTGACAAAAAGGTTCATCGTAAAGGGTTACGTCGATGCAAATTTTGATACTGATCCAGAAGACTATAAGTCTCAATCTGGATACATATTGAAAGTGGGAGCGATTATCTAGAGTAGCTCTGTGCAGAGCATTGTTGACATAGAAATTTGCAAAATACATACGGATCTGAATGTAGCAGATCCGTTGACTAAACTTCTCTCACAAGCAAAACATGATCACACATTAGTATTCTTTGGGTGTTAATCACATAGCGATGTGAACTAGATTATTGACTCTAGTAAGCCCTTTGGGTGTTGGTCACAAGACGATGTGAACTATGGGTGTTAATCACATGGTGATGTGAACTATTGGTGTTAAATCACATGGTGATATGAACTAGATTATTGACTCTAGTGCAAGTGGGAGACCGAAGGAAATATGCCCTAGAAGCAATAAAAAAGTTATTATATATTTCCTTATATCATGATGAATGTTTTTTATTCATGCTAGAATTGTATTAACCGGAAACTTGATAAATGTGTGAATACATAGACAAAACAGAGTGTCACTAGTATGCCTCTACTTGACTAGCTCGTTGAATCAAAGATGGTTATGTTTCCTAGCCATAGACATGAGTTGTCATTTGATTAACGGGATCACATCATTAGGAGAATGATGTGATTGACTTGACCCATTTCGTTAGCTTAGCACACGATCGTTTAGTATGTTGCTATTGCTTTCTTCATGACTTATACATGTTCCTATGACTATGAGATTATGCAACTCCCGTTTACCGGAGGAACACTTTGCGTGCTACCAAAGCGTCACTGGCGAATCGGGTGATTATAAAGGTGATCCACAGGTGTCTCCGAAGGTACATGTTGGGTTGGCGTATTTCGAGATTAGGATTTGTCACTCCGATTGTCGGAGAGGTATCTCTGGGCCCTCTCGGTAATACACATCACTTAAGCCTTGCAAGCATTGCAACTAATGAGTTAGTTGCGGGATGATGTATTACGGAGCGAGTAAAGAGACTTGCCGGTAACAATATTGAACTAGGTATTGAGATACCGACGATCGAATCTCGGGCAAGTAACATACCAATGACAAAGCAAACAACGTATGTTGTTATGCGGTTTGACTGATAAAGATCTTCGTTGAATATGTGGGAGCCAATATGAGCATCCTGGTTCCGCTATTGTTTATTGACCGGAGACGTATCTCGGTCATGTCTACATAGTTCTCGAACCCGTAGGGTCCGCACGCTTAACGTTACGATGATAGTTATATGATGAGTTTATATGTTTTGATGTACCAAAGGTTGTTCGGAGTCCCGGATGTGATCACGGACATGACGAGGAGTCTCGAAATGGTCGAGAGATGAAGATGGATATATTGGAAGCCTATGTTTGGATATCGGAAGTGTTCCGGGAGAAATCGAGATTTTACCGGAGTACCGGGAGGTTACCGGAACCCCCCGGGAACTTAATGGGCCTTAGTGGGCCTTGGTGGAAGAGAGGAGAGGAGGCCAGGGTAGGGCCGCGTGCCCCTCCCCCCCCCCTCCCAGTCTGAATAGGACAAGGAGAGGGGGGCGGCGCCCCCCTTTCCTTCCACCCCTCCACCTCTTCCCCTCTCTCTCCTAGTCCAACATGGAAAAGGGGGGAGTCCTACTCCCGGTAGGAGTAGGACTCCTCCTGGCGCGCCTCCTCCCTGGCCGGCCGCACCTCCCCCTTGCTCCTTTATATACGGGGGCAGGGGGCACCCTAGACACAACAGTTGATCATTGATCTCCCAACCGTGTGCGGTGCCCCCCTCCACCATAGTCCACCTCAATAATATTGTAGCGGTGCTTAGGCGAAGCCCTCCGTCGGTAGAACATCAACATCGTCACCACGCCGTCGTGCTGACGAAACTCTCCCTCAACACTCGGCTGGATCGAAGTTCGAGGGACGTCATCGGGCTGAACGTGTGCTGAACTCGGAGGTGTCGTACGTTCGTTACTTGATCGATCGGATCGTGAAGATGTACGACTACATCAACCGCGTTGTGCTAACGCTTCCGCTTTCGGTCTACGAGGGTACGTGGACAACACTCTCCCCTCTCGTTGCTATGCATCACCATGATCTTGCGTGTGCGTAGGATTTTTTTTGAAATTACTACGTTCCCCAACAACCAACCCCTATGCATAAGTTCACGAGGTCACGGAACCCGCAAGTTGATAACCAAAACATACATCAAGTAGATCACGTGATATCCCATTGTCACCACAAATAAGCACATGCAAGACATACATCAAGTGTTCTCAAATCCTTAAAGACTTAATCCGATAAGATAACTTAAAAGAGAAAACTCAACCCATTACAAGAGAGTAGTGGGGGAGAAACATCATAATATCCAACTATAATAGCAAAGCTCGCGATACATCAAGATCGTGCCAAATCAAGAACACGAGAGAGAGAGAGAGAGAGAGAGATCAAACACATAGCTACTGGTACATACCCTCAGCCCCGAGGGTGAACTACTCCCTCCTCGTCATGGAGAGCGCCGGGATGATGAAGATGGCCACTAGTGAGGGATCCCCCCTCCGGCAGGGTGCCAAAACGGGTCTAGATTGGTTTTCGGTGGCTACAGAGGCTTGCGGCGGCGGAACTCCCGATCTAGGTTATGTTCTGGGGGTTTCTATATATATAAGAGGTTTTGGCGTCGAGAACAAGTCAGGGGGGTCTTCGGGCTGTCCACGAGGTAGGGAGGCGCGCCCAGGGGGGCTGGGCACGCCCGCACCCTAGTGAGCAGCCCAGAAATCTTCTCGCCCAACTCTTTTACTGCATGGGCTTCTTCTGGTTCAAAAATGATCTCCGTCAAATTTCAGCTCAATCGGACTCCGTTTCGTTTTCCTTTTCTGCAAGACTCAAAAACAAGGAAAAAACAGAAACTGGCACTGGGCTCTAGGTTAATAGGTTAGTCCCCAAAATCATATAAAATAGCATATACATGCATATAAAACATCCTAGATGGATAATATAATAGCACGGAACAATTAAAAAATATTGATACGTTGGAGACGTATCAAGCATCCCCAAGCTTAATTCCTGCTCGTCCTCAAGTAGGTAAATGATAAAAACAGAATTTTTGATGTGGAATGCTACCTAACATATTCTTCAATGTAATTTTATTTATTGTGGCAAGAATATTCAGATGCATGAGATTCAAGACAAAATTTTAATATTGACATAAAAATAATAATACTTCAAGCATACTAACCAAGCAATTATGTCTTCTCAAAATAACATAGCCGAAGAAAGCTCATCCCTAGAAAATCATATAGTTTGGCCCTGCTTCATTCTCATCACACAAAATGCTCCCATCATGAACAACCCCGATGACAAACCAAGCAATTGTTTCATACTTTAGTAATCTCCAACTTTTTTCAACTTTCAGGCAATACATGAGCGTGAGCCATGGACATAGCACTATGGGTGGAATAGAGTACAATGATGGGGATTGTGTGGATAAGACAAAAAAGGAGAAAGTCTCACATTGACGCGGCTAATAAACGGGCTAGGAAGATGCCCATTAAGTGATGTCAATGCGAGGAGTAGGGATTGCCATGCAACGGATGCACTAGAGCTATAAATGTATTAAAGCTCAACAAAAGAAACTAAGTGGGTGTGCATCCAACTTGCTTGCTCACGAAAGCTAGGGCATTTGAGGAAGCCCATCGTTGGAATATACAAGCCAAGTTCTATAATGAAAAATTCCCACTAGTATATGAAAGTGACAATATAAGAGACTCTCTATCATTAAGATCATGGTGCTACTTTGAAGCACAAGTGTGGAAAAAGGATAGTAGCATTGTCCCTTTTATTTCTCTTTTTTTGCCTTTCTTTTTTTCCTCTCTTTTTTGGCCTCTCTCTTCTTCTTTTTTGGGGACAATGCTCTATTAATGATGATCATCACACTTCTATTTATTTAGAACTCAAAGATTATAACTCGATACTAGAACAAAGTATGAATCTATATGAATGCCTCCGGCGGTGTACCGGGACGGGCATTGAATCAAGAGTGACATGTATGAAATAATATGCATGGTGGCTTTGCCACAAATACGATGTCAACTACATGATCATGCGAGGCAATATGACAATGATGAAGTGTGTCATAATAAATGAAACGATGGAAAGTTTCATGGAAATATATCTCGGAATGGCTATGGAAATGCCATAATAGGTAGGTATGGTGGCTGTTTTGAGGAAGATATAGGGAGGTTTATGTGTGATAGAGCGTATCTTCTCACGGTGTTTGGATGCACTGGCGAAGTTTGCACCAACTCTCAAGGTGAGAAAGGGCAATGCACGGTACCGAAGAGGCTAGCAATGATGGAAGGGTGAGAGTGCGTATAATCCAGGGACTCAACATTAGTACAAAAATCTACAAGTCATCAAAAACCAAGCACTACGCGCTTGCTCCTAGGGGGATAGATTGGTAGGAAAAGGCCATCGCTCGTCCCCGACCGCCACTCATAATGATGACCATCAAAGAACACCTCATGTTTCAAATTTGTCACACAACGATTACCATACGTGCATGCTACGGGACTTGCAAACTTCAACACAAGTATTTATCCAATTATGTAGCGACCAGACCTTAAAAGCGATCGATCTACGTGCTCAAGTGTCATCCTGGATCAAGAATCGACACCACACAGTACTCGAAGGATTTATAACAGAGTAGCAATCACACACTTATTACAATCGAATGTCTCAAGAGAGAACTTAATAAAATAAATATGGCTTAAGGACATCTAAATACGATAACAGCGGAAGTCTTGGAAGAATAAGCGAGTCCATCAACTCCAACGGCATCACTGAGTATAGAACCACGACCTAAGCACCTTACTCGTCGTCTGAAAAGTCTGCAACATGAAACGTTGCAGCCCGAAAACGGGTCAGCACATGGAATATGCTGGCAAAGTAACACATAGAGAATAATGTAAGAATAAGCCTATACTACATGCATATATGGCTGGTGGAAAGCTCTATGGTTACAGTTTTTGCGTAAAGCCAATTTTCCCTACTGCAAAGGAATAAATTTGTTTAACTATCATGGTGGTTGTGAAACATTGAGAATGGTTGACAGCATTCTCAATCCCAATTAAAAGTACTCATAAAAAACCCGACAATATTAATTAGAAGTAACATGATGAGATTCACATGATATCCAAGTACTAGATACTCAAGATGTCCATAACCGGGGACATGGCTAACCATGATTAGTTTATACACTCTGCAGAGGTTTGCGCACTTTTCCCCACAAGACTCGATCGCCTCCGTTGGATTTCTCGCACTACATGATGTTTGAGAAACGGATGACCGAGACATAGTCTTTCGTAAGCGCTAGCACCTTACATGTGGGTAGACCGGTACACCTACTTTCCCCTACATCTGCTAGTCTACCCGTAAGAGTTCGCACAACTTAATCAACTATGCCAGAGCCCATAATGGCTTGTGGCTGCACACGTAAGTTTCTAGTTTGAATAATCTCATGATCCCTTTGAGCCTGGGTGGCGGTCCGAAGAAAAATACAGCAAGTCTGATGGAAACCAGGTGCCTCAATCCACCCAGATGTGTGTTTAAGTTGCCACCTTAAATAAAACATTAATTAACAATCTCACATCTGTCATGGAATACACTCACCCAATCCACGTCTACTAGCACAACATGGCATAATAAGCAAACGTAGAAGTAACTCCCAAGGGCTTAAAAATAAACAGGTAATAGGTACTACCTCAACTACTTCCCATCCCACAATTTAATTGGATCCTAATCATGCAATGTTTGAGGATAGATTTAATGCATAAAAACTGGATAGTAGAAAAGGTATGATCAAAGTGTTACTTGCCTTGCTGATGATCCGCGAAACCTAGAGACTCGAAGTAACAGGCGGCGCACTCCGGGTATTCTATGGCAGACAAACAAACATACAATAAGTACTCATCTAATGCACAGGTAAAACTCAAATAGAAAATCTAACCAGATAGTTCAACTTAAGAACTCCAGTTTGCAAAAAGAAACAAATCAAACGAAGCAACGAAAGTCAAACGACGAAAGAAAACAGCTTCGTTTTATTAATCTGGATCTAGGTCAAATTTTATAGTAGCAAAAACTTGTTGAAGTTGGTTATTCGGAAAGAGGGTTTCGAGACGAAACTCTAGGCGCTTGAATCGCCTGATTCCGATAAACGAGCGAAAAGTTATACTAAAACGAAAATCGGATCAGGAATCACGATCAGAAAAATCACGGATTAAATCCGACAAAAAGAAAAACGACGAATGGGTTAACGAACGGACGTTCGTTAACTAATCTATTCTGACCAACGCGTTCGCTAAAAATGAGCGAACGAACGAACGTTGGCTATTTAACCTAAACCGGAAAAAAACCAAAACTAAAAAAAACGAAAATAAACCGAAGAAAAACCGCTCGGTTTTTTTAAATAAACCGAAGGCACGGTTTATGAGGCGGTGGCGAACCTCGGCGGCGGGTCGGGCGGCGGCGGGGCGGGTCGGCGGCGGCTCGGCGACGACAAAGCGGCGGCGGCGGCGGCGGCGGCGGATCTGAGCTAGGGTTAGGGTTTGGCGGGTGTGGGGCGTGGCGGCGGCTGGTGGGGCGGCGGGGTCGGTGGGCTGAGGGGCGGCTCGGTGGGCTGAGGGGCGCCGGGGCGGCGCTTTATATAAGTGCTCCCCGAGCGGAGTTCCGCTCGGGCACAGCCCAAGGTCGGTTACGCTTTTATTTTTAATAATTCCGCGGAGAAGAAAAATAAAAAGAAATACTAAACGGACTCCAAAAATCCCGAAAAAAATTTCCCCGGCTTCTAAAATCAAGCCGGACTAGATGAACATTTATTTGGGGCCTAAATGCAGTTTTGAAAAACGCGCATTTTTCCTAAATTCAAATAAAAATGCAAAAAACTTCAAAATAAAATCTTATTTGATTTTATTATTAAATCTTCATTATTTCTTTATTTTGGGAAAGTCGTTTTATTCCCTCTCTCATATTTTGACAGTAGAAATAATTGAAGATAAAATAAATAAAATCAAATGATCCCTTTTTCAAAATTTGAGAAAACTCAAATATGAAAATAACGAAATCCCCAACTCTCTCCGTGGGTCCTTGAGTTGTGTAGGATTTCTAGGATCGAGCCAACAATGCAACAAAATATGATATGCATGATGATCTATGTATAACATTCCAAATTGAAAATTTGGGATGTTACAAATTCACAATTACTCAACTAGCACAACTCTAATATCACTACCTTCATATCTCAAAACAATTATCAAGTATCAAACATCTCATAGTATTCAATGCATTCTATCTGGAAGCTTTTATTATACCCATCTTGGATGCCTATCATATTAGGACTAGTTTCATAACCAAAGCAAATTACCATGTTGTTTAGGACTCCCAAAATAATATAAGTGAAGCATGAGAGTTCATCTATTTCTACAAAATAAAACTATCGTCGTGCTCTAAAAGGATACAAGTGAAGCACTAGAGCAAATGACAAACTACTCCAAAAGATATAAGTGAAGATCAATGAGTAGTCAAATAATTATGAAACTATGTGAAGACTATCTAACATTTAAGAATTTCAGATCTTGGTATTTTATTCAAACAGCAAGCAAAACAAAAGACAATAAAATGACGCTCCAAGCAAAACACATATCATGTGGTGAATAAAAATATAGCTCCAAGTAAGGTTACCGATGAACGAAGACGAAAGAGGGGATGCCATCCGGGGCATCCCCAAGCTTAGCCTCTTGGTTGTCCTTGAATATTACCTTGGGGTGCCTTGGGAATCCCCAAGCTTAGGCTCTTGCGTCTCGTTATTCCATAGTCCATCGAATCTTTACCCTAAACTTGAAAACTTCACAACACAAAACTCAACAGAAAACTCGTAAGCTCCGTTAGTATAAGAAAATAAATCACCACTTAGGTACTGTTTTTAACTCATTCTAAATTAATATTGGTGTAATATCTACTCTATTAAAACTTCTCTATGGTTCATACCCTCCGATACTACTCATAGATTCATCAAAATAAGCAAACAACCCAATGAAAATAGAATCTGTCAAAAACAAACAGTCTGTAGTAATCTGTACCAAACGTATACTTCTGGAACTCCAAAAATTCTGCTATAAATAGATGGACCTGACGAATTTTTCTGTTAATCATCTGGAAAAAGAATCAATCTAAAATCACTCTCCAGTAAAAAATGGCAACTAATCTCGTGAGCGCTAAAGTTTTTGTTTGTTACAGCATGATCATAAAGACTTCACCCAAGTCTTCCCAAAGGTTCTACTTGGCACAAACACTAATTAAAACATAAAAACACATCTAACCATAGGCTAGATAGATTATTTACTACTAAACAGGAGCAAAACGCAAAGAACAAAAATAAAATTGGGTTGCCTCCCAACAAGCGCTAACGTTTAACGCCAATAGCTAGGCATGATGATTTCAATGATGCTCATATAAAAGATATGAATTGAAACATAAAGAGAGCATCATGAAGAATATGACTAGCACATTTAAGTCTAACCCACTTCCTATGCATAGGGATTTTGTGAGGAAACAACTTATGGGAACAATAATCAACTAGCATAGGAAGGCAAAACAAGCATAACTTCAAAACTTTAAGCACATAGAGAGGAAACTTGATATTATTGCAATTCCTACAAGCATATTCCTCCCTCATAATAATTTTCAGTAGCATCATGAATGAATTCAACAATATAACCATCACCTAAAGCATTCTTTTCATGATCTACAAGCATAGAAATTTTATTACTCTCCACATAAACAAAATTCTTCTCATTCAGAATAGTGGGAGTATCATAGGAAACTCGAATACTATAAATTGTTTCCAAATTAAAAGAGTAATGTTCAGAAAAGGGTAATCATAATCATGACAAGTTTTATAAATATAATCATCACTACTTTTTATAGCATAAGTGTCATCACAATAATCATCATAAGTAGCAACTTTGTTCTCATCATAATCGATTGAAACCTCTTCCAAGATAGTGGAATCATTACTAAATAAAGTTGACACTCTTCCAAACCCACTTTCATCAATATAATCATCATAAGTAGGAGGCATGCTATCATCATAATAAATTTGCATATCAAAACTTGGGAGACTAAAAATATCATCTTCATTAAACATAGCATCCCCAAGCTTGGGACAAACATTAATTGCAGCAAATATATTTTCAAACTTGTCATTCTCATCAAACATAGCATCCCCAAGCTTGGGCCTTTTTATATCATAAGCATAATCACTCTCATCATTAATAGTATGGATAGCACCAATAGTATAGCATTTATCATCATCACAATGAGTAATAGGGGCAACATCATTTGGAAGGGATGCCGTTTCACGTTTGCTTCTCCGTCTTTTCTCTTTCTTATTCACATTATGTGTGGGTTTAATCCTCTTTTTGGAGCTCCTTATTAATGAGATTGGTTGAATAGAAGGCTCCGCCTCGTTACCTGATTCATCATAAGAAATAATAGGAAGATATTGGGAAGTCTCTTCCCTTTCATCAGTATTCTCTTCATCTTCTATTTGTTTTCTTGTCCCGATGTAATTGGCAATATAAGGATTTTCAATGCAATTCACCGCACAATACATAAAAATTTCTTCTAGATCAAAATCAAGAAATCTATCAAGATTAAATTTTGGAATACCCTCAATTATACGTTTCATTTCTTCATACCCCAAAAGAAGACTAAGCTCTTTATGATGCTCAAGGGTAATCAAGTTATCACAACTTTTGGACACGATTTGATCATGAAACAAATAGCATTGGAGCTTTATATGACCAGGTTCATTGCAAAGTTCACAAGGATTGCGATAAATATTGAATCTTTCAGCACAATCATCTAGCCTTTCTTGCAACCATTTAGTTTCCAAATACTTATGCCTCTTGCAAAATCTATCTTCCCTATTTGATGTGTACTTTCAAGCTCTATGTATTCCACAAAAGTTGACATGCTTATAAGAGATATTTTCATCATGACTAGTGCAATCATCATTAGTACTATGGATATTCAAAGAATTCATACTAACAACATTGCAATCATGCTCATCATTCAAAGATTTAGTGCCAAACATTCTAATGCATTCTTCCTCTAGCAATTGAGCACAATTATCGGAATCCTTATTTTCATGAAAGATATTAAAAAGGTGAAGCATATGAGGCACCCTCAATTCCATTTTTTGTAGTTTTCTTTTATAAAATAAACTAGTGATAAAACAAGAAACAAAAATATTCGATCGCAAGATCTAAAGATATACCTTCGAGCACTCACCTCCCCGGCAACAGCGCCAGAAACTGCTTGATGTCTACTACACAACCTTGTTTTTGTAGATGTTGTTGGGCCTCCAAGTGCAGAGGTTTGTAGGACAGTAGAAAATTTCCCTCAAGTGGATGACCTAAGGTTTATCAATCCGTGGGAGGCGTAGGATGAAGATGGTCTCTCTCAAGCAACCCTGCAACAAAATAACAAAGAGTCTCTTGTGTTCCCAACACACCCAATACAATGGAAAATTGTATAGGTGCACTAGTTCGGTGAAGAGATGGTGATACAAGTGCAATATGGATAGTAGATATAGGTTTCTGTTATAAAAATAGCAAGGTAACTAATGATAAAAGTGAGCACAAATGGTATTATAATGCTAGGAAACAAGGCCTAGGGTTCATACTTTCACTAGTGCAAGTTCTCTCAACAATAATAACATAATTGGATCATATAACTATCCCTCAACATGCAACAATGAGTCACTCCAAAGTCACTAATAGAGGAGAACAAACAAAGAGATTATGGTAGGGTACGAAACCACCTCAAAGTTATCCTTTCTGATCGATCTATTCAAGAGTCCGTTGTAAAATAACATGAAGCTATTCTTTCCGTTCGATCTATCATAGAGTTCGTACTAGAATAACACCTTAAGATACAAATCAACCAAAACCCTAATGTCACCTAGATACTCCAATGTCACCTCAAGTATCCGTGGGTATGATTATACGATACGCATCACACAATATCAGATTCATTTATTAAACCAACACAAAGAACTTCAAAGAGTGCCCCAAAGTTTCTACCGGAGAGTCAAGACGAAAATGTGTGCCAACCCCTATGCATAAGTTCATGAGGTCACAGAACCCGCAAGTTGCTAACCAAAACATACATCAAGTAGATCGCGTGATATCCCATTGACACCACAGATAAGCAAGACATACATCAAGTGTTCTCAAATCCTTAAAGACTCAATCCGATAAGATAACTTCAAAGGGAAAACTCAATCCATTACAAGAGAGTAGAGGGGGAGAAACATCATAAGATCCAACTACAATAGCAAAGCTCGCGATACATCAAGATCGTGCCAAATCAAGAACACGAGAGAGAGAGAGAGAGAGAGAGAGAGAGATAGAGAGAGTGAGAGATCAAACACATAGCTACTGGTACATACCCTCAGCCCCGAGGGTGAACTACTCCCTCCTCGTCATGGAGAGCGCCGGGATGATGAAGATGGCCACCGGTGAGAGATCCCCCCTCCGGCAGGGTGCCGGAACGGGTCTAGATTGGTTTTCGGTGGCTACAGAGGCTTGCGGCGGCGGAACTCCTGATCTAGGTTATGTTCTGGGGGTTTCTGTATATATAAGAGATTTGGCATCGAGAACAAGTCAGGGGGGGTCTCCGGGCTGTCCACGAGGTAGGAAGGCGCGCCCAGGGGATGGGCGCGCCCCCCACCCTCGTGGGCAGCCCGAGACTCTTCTGGCCCAACTCTTGAACTCCATGGGCTTCTTCTGGTCCAAAAATGATCTCCATCAAATTTCAGCTCAATTGGACTCCGTTTGGTTTTCCTTTTCTGCAAGACTCAAAAACAAGGAAAAAACAGAAACTGTCACTGGGCTCTAGGTTAATAGGTTAGTCCCAAAAATCATATAAAATAGCATATAAATGCATATAAAACATCCTAGATGGATAATATAATAGCATGGAACAAACAAAAATTATAGATAGTTGGAGACGTATCACAAACCCACAGCCCCGAGGGTGGACTACTCCCTCCTCATCGTGGTGGCCGCCGGGATGATGAAGATCGCTACCGGTGATGATTCCCCCCTCCGGCAGGGTGCCGGAATGGGGTCTAGATTGGTTTCTCATGGCTACCGAGCCATGTGGCGGTGGAACTTCTGATCTAGGGTCACACCGAGGGTTTTTGGAATATTTGGGATTTTATAGGGCAAAGAGGGGGTGCGGGAGGCCACCGAGGTGGGCACAAACCACCTGGGCGTGCCTGGCCCCCCAGGCGCGCCCTGGTGGGTTGTGCCCCCCTTGGGGCACCCCCCCCCCAGGTGCTGCACTGGCCCATCTGGAGTCTTCTGGTCCATAAAAAATCCACAAAAAGTTTCATAGTGTTTGGACTCCGTTTGATATTGTTTTCCTGCAATGTAAAAAACAAGCAAAAAACAGCAACTGGCACTGGGCACTGGGTTAATAGGTTAGTCCCAAAAAATGATATAAAGTTGCTATAAAATGATTGTAAAACATCCAAGAATGATAATATAACAGCATGAATACTTCATATATTATAGATACGTTGGAGACGTATCAGCATCCCTGTCGGTGTCAAAACCGGCGGATCTCGGGTAGGGGGTCCCGAACTGTGCGTGTAAGGTTGATGGTAATAGGATACAGGGGACACGATGTTTACCCAGGTTCGGGCCCTCTCTATGGAGGTAATACCCTACTTCCTGCTTGATTGATATTGATGAATATGAGTATTACAAGAGTTGATCTACCACGAGATCGAGATGGCTAAACCCTAAAAGCCTAGCCTGTATGACTATGGTGATGAGTCTCCCAATTCCGGACTAAGTCCTCCAGTTTAGATACTGGAAGGATCTACGGTTACACAAGGTCGGTTACAAAGAAAGGAATCTACATATTCGGTCGCCAAGCTTGCCTTCCACGCCAAGGAGAGTACTATCCGTACACGGGTGCAGTCTTCGGTCTTCGTATCTTCACAGCCCATCAGTCCGGCCCATGTGTAACAGGCCGGAAGCACGAGGACCCCTTAGTCCAGGACTCCCTCAGTAGCCCCTGAACCTGGCTTCAATGACAAGGTATCCGGCGCGTAGGTCCGTCTTCGGCATTGCAAGGCGGGTTCCTCCTTCGGAACTCCAAAATAGTCTTCAGACGTATTGTGTCCGGGCTTGTAACACATACCACACACAACCGCAGAGATAATATAATTTTACACGAGTCCAATCAACTAACAACTTTCTGTAACATGACATCACATCTGTCCGGTCATAAATTCGAACCGTTTTTGTCTGCCGCTCCATGTTTCAAGACGCGGTTGCCATTGGCACGTCTTGTCAAAGAATAGATGGTGTCCACTTATTACGGGATTCTTATCAATACGGGCGTGGGTAACCCAACCATGCCGTTTACATGGCCCTTGGGAATAGGCGAGTTCTAAGGCGAGTGGGAAGGTGTTTGACGTTCGCGGCCTTTATAAGGGGATAAAGATTCGTCGGCATTCACCCATGCTTTCTCCTTCCTCTGCCCATCCATTCTTGAGCTCTATCGCCCAAGCTCTAGCTTTCCCCGCCCAAGAAAGCACTCCAACCATGTCCGGATCCGGAGCTGGAGGCAAGTGGATGGCCTCCTCGTCAAGAAGAAAGATATCAAGGAGCTCCGAGAGGCCGGATACCTGGCCAAGGAGATCGTTCACCGTCTTCCAGCCAAGGGACAGATCGTCCCTACCCCCGAGCCCCATGAGAGGGTGGTGTTCCTCGCGCATTTCATCCGCGGGCTGGGATTCCCTCTCCACCCGTTTGTCTGCGGAGTGATGTTTTACTACGGGCTAGACTTCCATGATGTAGCCCCCAACTTCATCCTCAACATCTCGGCATTTATAGTCGTGTGCGAGGCCTTTCTCCGCATCCCACCTCACTTCGGCCTATGGATGAAGACCTTCAATGTGAAACCGAAGGTGGTGAGCGGCCAACAAGCAGAGTGCGGAGGCGCCATGGTGGGCAAGATGCCCAATGTCACCTGACTCGAAGGCTCCTTTGTGGAGACGGTGAAGGGGTGGCAGTCGGGGTGGTTCTACATCACCGAGCCGCGCGACACCAATTGGGCGGCGGCCCCCAAATTCCGATCCGGAGTTCTGATGCGGCTCACCTCCTGGCAAGAGAAGGGCCTAACCTGGGGTTCTTCGAACAAGCTGACTGGGCTCCAGACGTGCGTCCAGAACATGATAACCAAGAGGATGAAACTTGTCAACGTGATCCATGTTATGCTCATTCACCGTTCCTTCTATGCCAACACTGGACTTGCTATTTGCGGGAGTTCGATCCGGCCAAGCACCAGACGCTGCTAGAGCTCTTTGGCACGACGCACGAAGACATCTGGAAAGTGCTCTTCAAGGCCGGCGAGTCACCACTGCCTATGACCGAGGATCATGGGCTTAACTTAAAGCGCCAGGCTAATTCGGTAAGTTCTTTCATGTTTTCAAGGTATAGCCTTTACTGGCATATTTTGAGGAAGGAATATAAGCATTCCTATCAATTTTTTAGGCCTGGACCGACATAGCGGGGCGGATTAATTGTCCGGCTCCGCTACCCGAAGACGAAGAAACCCCACTCCTAACGAAGATGCTGTTTCTGGCGCCTTATAATGCACCGAAGAAGAAGGCCAAGAAAACGGCCATAGGGACCAGGAGTGGCCTTTGCCGAAAGGGTGCTTCAGACGTGTCGTCCGAAGATGAGACTGACTCTTCAGTCGCCGAAGACGACGATGAGGAGGAGGAAGAAAGGGACTCCCCCCAGAGGGGGGGAAGGAAGAAAAGGGGGGCCTCCACAAATCTGGAGGCGAAGGCACCCAAGAGGGGGAAGGGCTCCCTTGCGGATAACTCCGCGTGGGATGTCGATAGCAGTCCGGAGCGAATGCCCCGCACCAAGCCTCGGGCCGCCTTGGAAATACCAAAAACCTTATGCACATCCAAATGCCTGGCCTTTCCAATTTATGATATTACTATGTTTAAATTATGCCATTGTAGTCCAGCCCGTGACGGCTCCTCGCGATCCTCAACAGAGGGTTCGCTAGATTCAAAGGAGATGGCTAGCATGTCACCGCCGCCTGCTCACTCTGCCTCGGCCAAAGGTGATGACGAGGTGCTGTCCCAAAGGACCTTCCCAGACCGGGGGGAGATTCCGGAGATCGTCGGGGTGGCGCCCAAGGATGACTCCTCGGCCGCGGGACACATGGGGCAAAAAGCCCCCATGGGGACTGGTGATGGGGCCAAGTTCCATTCGGCCCCCAGCCAGATACCATTCCAGAGACCTACACGGCTTCGGAGTCCAGTGAACAGCATTCTCCGAAAGGAGGAGGTGTGCCTGTTCCGCCGGTGACCTCTGTCCAACTAGAGGCACCGGATAATCTGTTGGAAGCGCTGCGAGGCGCTTCCATTGTGGATGAACACCGTGTCCTTATGGGCACGGTGATCGAGAAGGTTCAGTCCGCCAAAAGCGGACTGACCGAAGCCTGCGCTAGCCTTTTAACTGGCTTTGAGGTAAGTAATGTAATTGTAAAAAGAATATCACAGTGTAGACAGTAGCCCCTGATGATCTGTTCGGTGTTCGGAAAGAGAAAGCCGAACAGAGGATCAAAATAATTTTTGCAGGAGTCTAACATAAGATGTCTATGTGAATAAGCAGGCGTCGCTGCTGGCTGCTGCCCCTCATACTGCAGAAGTCTTCGGCCTAAAGCAGAGCCTGGAGCGGGCCGAAGAAGAGCTCGGACTCATGAAGAAGTAGCTGGAGGACAGCCAAGGTATGCAGTAACCTGCCCGTATATTTAGGAAGGATGAATGTTTCGTGCTGACTAAAGTGCCATGAACTTTATTTGGGGCCACGACCGAGGTGGCGGCCCTCAAGAAGGCGTTAGCCGAGGCCGAGGACAAAGCGGCCAAGGAGCACCCCACGCGCGAGAAGCACGAGGCCTGGGTCAACGAGGTCCAGCAAGAGCTCCAGGACGCCGTCAAGAAGTACGAGTCCTTGGAGTGTGATTCTAAGACGCAAGCGTCCGAACTTGCGAAGTCCCGCCAGGGCGCACAAGAGGCTCGAGCCGAGGCCCAGAGCGCCCTTTAGGAAATCCAGGCGGCCAAGAAGATCGCGATGGGTAAGGCTTTCATTATGCAAAGCAAGTCTGTGAAGGAAACGTTCCTTTTACTTTCTCGAATTTTGAGCTCTCCAGGGGTGTTTACGGATTTGCCATGCAGCGTATCAAATGTTGCCGAGTTCTATTGGCCGAAGAAGGGAGTTCTACAGAGATGCTGTTCTGGTCTCAATATCTTGGACCAGAACATCCGGTGCCCTTCAGCGACCAACTGAAACAACTGGTCGAGCTGCACAAGGCGGCCGAGCTAGCCATGAAGAACCTGATAGTCCGACTATGGCGTGCCGCGCCGATACCCAGCAGATACTTAGGACTTGTGAAGCGGCTTGTTAGTGCCTGCCCACGGCTTGAGGTCATCAAGTGGTTGGTCTGTATTGAAGGTGCACGGATGGCCTTTACCCATGTCAAGATGCACTGGGCAAAGATGGATGCCAAGAAGCTGATGACCAAGGGGGGCGCCTAAGGGCAATGAGCACCGCCGACCCGAGTTATATTTTGATGGTGTCCTAGAGGGATCCCGCCTTGTGGCGGAGCAATGTACGAAGGATGTTATATTCCCATGAAAACATTCGTATTATCCTGTCCTGTAATATGAAACAATGATGTTATGTAATATAATGCTTGTGATTTTACCTCCTGTTTGGCCGTTTATGAAATCTGAGGGTTGGCCAATCATCGGCTTCTGCCCCCACATAGATAGTACAGGGGTGTTCGGGTTAAATCTAAACACTCTTTACTCCACATTCTGGTCCTTAAAGGAGGTGTTTAGCGCAACGAACGAGGCAATTAGACTATACGGCCTTTATCGCCCTCACTTAGCCATATGAGTTTGCCAATGATTTGGTGAAGCCCCTGGTATTCAAAAGGCCAAACTTGGGGTGTGATACGCACCTGATCGGATGAAAAACCGATTCCTCGCATAAAGCGGAAAAAATCTCTAAGGATTTGAAACCTCTCGAACAGCTGACCAGCTCTCGCTGCATCATGATAGTCAGTTTTCGGCTTTCTCTACTGAGGTGATCGTCCGGAAGAACCGGGACACAATCGCACTAGTTCTCCCTTTACTACCCTAGCCGAAATAGCGTAACGTAAGGTAGTAAGCACAGGAGCCGGGCAACCCAACTATTGACCAAAGACATGATTCGGAGCCGATGCATATAATGCTATAAGTTCGGGGTGCCGAACTGGACTGAAAAAGGTGTTCGGACTTTATTGCTGTACAGTGGGGCGCGAAAGCCCCTGGTAAAATAAAATGTACCAGAGTGTACGGGTGCAATGAGTAATAAATACAAATGAAAGGAAAAAGGAAAAATCAAGTAATAAGCTGACGCTACCATTTATTTTCCATTGTAATGTGATTAATATGTCGAGGCGTACTTGTACAAGTAATGCGATAAGCAAGTAAGGCTATTTACCATGCCATGACCAAGAGCGAGCCGCGTGCGGGTATGTAAAAAAGGTATAGCAATCATTAGCAGAGACCACCTGGGGATTCCCTTGTACGTCAAAGCTCCTTGCCTCCTTGGTGTGTCTGTGTCGTGATCCGTCCGATGATCGGGTTATCAGAAGAAGCCTCGAAAAGAGAAAAACCCGAAATGAAAAGGAAAAGTGAAGGTTTGCGAATCCAGGGTCAGTCGAGCCGCACTATGGATCACAAGCTAGCAATGCCTCCGTCGATGCCCATGGGATTTTGAGTGCGTAGTTATGTACGCGCGGTACGGATGCCGCTATTTGATCAGGACTGGGACGGAGGCCAAATTGCTAATTAAGATCTTGACGAGCTGGGCTATCTTGCTGCAGAATAGTCTGGACTCTTTTAATGGTGTCCAGGGGCGGCCGCCGAACTAAGATTCTACTGGAAAAGGCCGCACTGTATTTCTGCTGCTAAGGCCGTCGTATGCTCCTCGGTACGGAGGGAGCGTTCCGTATTTCCATTGATTTTTATGACGCCACGTGGTCCGGGCATCTTGAGCTTGAGATAAGCGTAGTGAGGTACCGCATTGAATCGAGCAAAAGCGGTTCGTCCGAGCAGTGCGTGATAGCCGCTTCGAAAGGGGACGATATCGAAGATTAACTCCTCGCTTCGGAAGTTGTCCGGAGATCCGAAGACGACCTCTAGTGTGATTGAGCCCGTACAGCGGGCCTCTACTCCTGGTATGACTCCTTTAAAGGTAGTCCTTGTGGGTTTGATCCGTGATGGGTTAATGCCCATTTTGCATACTGTGTCCTGATAGAGCAGATTGAGGCTGTTGCCACCGTCCATGAGGACTCGCGTCAGGTGGAATCCATCAATGATTGGGTCTAGGACTAGTGCGGCTGATCCGCCATGCCGGATACTGGTCGGATGATCCCGACGGTCAAAAGTGATCGGGCACGATGACCATGGATTGAATTTTGGGGCGACTGGCTCTATCGCATAGACGTCCTCGAGTGCGCGCTTGCGCTCCCTCTTGGGGATGTGTGTAGCATATATCATGTTCACCGTTTTGACCTGGGGGGAAACTTCTTCTGTCCCCCTGTAGTTGGCTGCATGGGCACCTCATCATCGTCCTCGCTCTGCGATCCCTTTTCCTTATTCTCAGCATTTAACTTGCCGGCTTGCTTAAAAACCCAGCAATCTCTGTTGGTATGATTGGCTAGTTTGTGTGGGTGACATGGATTTGGCACGGACGGTTGAGTATGAGGTCCACGCTAGATGGTCCCTGATTGTTTCCTTGATACGGCTTTTTGCGCTGACCGGACTTGGAGCCGCTGAATCCGGCATTTACCGCAGTGTCATCGGTGTTATCGCCATTGCTTCGGTGTTTGTGTCTGCTGCGTCGGAGCTTGCTGTTGCTGTTTTTGGCCTCGGAGGGGCCTGCTTCGCTGGCCGCATTTTTACTACAAGCCAGCCAGCTGTCCTCACCGCACAAAAGCGGGTCATGAGTGCCATGAGGGCTGCCATAGATTTTGGCTTTTCTTGGCCGAGGTGGCGGGCGAGCCATTTGTCGCGGATGCTATGTTTAAAGGCCGCTAGGGCTTCTGCATCCGGACAGTCGACGATCTGGTTCTTTTTAGTTAGGAACCTAGTCCAAAACTTCCTGGCTGACTCCCCGGGCTGTTGAACTATGTGGCTTAAGTCATCGGCGTCTGGTGGCCGGACATATGTACCTGGGAAGTTGTTGAGGAAGGCCTCTTCCAAGTCCTCCCAGCTGCCAATAGAATTTTGAGGCAGGCTGTTTAACCAGTGCCGAGACGGTCATTTAAGCTTTAGCGGGAGGTACTTGATAGCGTGGAGGTCATCTCCACGGGCCATGTGGATGTGGAGGATAAAATCCTCGATCCATACCGTGGGATCAGTTGTCCCGTCGTATGATTCGATATTCACGGGTTTGAACCTTTCGGGGCATTCGTGATCCATTACTTCATCAGTGAAGCAAAGAGGATGTGCGGCGCCTCTGTATCTGGCCACATTGCGCCGTAGCTCCGATGGAGTACGTCTGCGGTTATCGGCTCGGGTGTGACTAGGTTTGTCACGTCCGAATAGGTAGCCATCATCACGTGTCGAGGGACGTCCTCGCGATCCATAAATCGATCGGGTATGTCATGCTCTACTATCCAGGGTCTGCCGGAAGTCGTATGTATGACCCCGAGCTGTTTCGCCTCTATTTTTACAAGGCAGTTGGGCAGGCTGCTGTTCGGCATGAGTTGCTGCTCTATCCCAACCACGTGGTGGTCAATCCGCCGCACTGTCCCGACCACGTAGTGGTCGATCGGCCGCATTATGCAAGGGAGGTATGGGCTTCGGCGCCTTTTCATCGAACTGGGGTAGCAGCCTTCGCTTTGGGTAGCTCTTGGATGGGCGTCTGAGGCCGTATTCTTCGGCTTCCAGGACATCAGTCCATCTGTTGATGAGCAGATCTTGGTCAGCTTGAAGCTACTGTTGTTTCTTTTTTAGGCTCCTTGTAGTGGCTATTAGCTGGCGCTTGAAGCGCTCCTGCTCGAGAGGTTCCTCAGGCACGATGAAATCTTCGTTGCCGAGGCTTTCCTCGTCCTCGGAGAGAGGACGGTAACTACCGTCCTCCGAGTCGTTGGGCCAGGCCTGTTCGTTGGGGCTCGCTTGCCTGTTTTCTTGTTCCTCCTGTTCGGATGTTACCTCAGCAAGGTCTTCATTGTTTTCGGCATCGTCCGGAGTATTATTTTCATCGGTGCCAGCATTGCTGTCTTTTGAACAACGTGACTTAGAGCGGCGCCGAGGACGCCGGCGTTTTTGTTGTGTCTCAGGAGGTTTATTCTCGACTGGGTTTTCTTTGTCATCGTCGTTGGTTGGTTTGGGTGTATCCACCATGTACACATCGTACGAAGAAGTGGCCGTCCAGCGTCCAGTATATGGCGGATTTTGGTCTTGCTCTTCATCAGATCGTCGTCCATATCGTTGATGTCTTCGGAGCCGTAATCAGGCGTGTCGGTTAAATCCTCGACCGTGGCTATGAAGTGGGTGGCGGGTGGGAAGCAAAATTCTCCATTGTCATCCTCTAGTTCATATCGAACATAGGTCGGCTGTGAGTCCCTCGCCAAGGCCAAGTTATTTAATGGGTTCAACACATTGCCCAAGGGCGAGTGCTGGAAGATGTTTGCTGATAACCCACAAGTATAGGGGATCGCAACAGTTTTCGAGGGTAGAGTATTCAACCCAAATTTATTGATTCGACACAAGGGGAGCCAAAGAATATTCTCAAGTATTAGCAACTGAGTTGTCAATTCAGCCACACCTGGATAACTTTGTATCTGCAGCAAAGTATTTAGTAGCAAAGTAATATGGAAGTAACGGTAACGGTAACAAAAGTAACGGTAGCAAAGTAATATTTTTGGTGTTTTGTAGTGATTGTAACAGTAGCAACGGAAAAGTAAATAAGCGGGAAACAATATGTGAAAAGCTCGTAGGCATTGGATCGGTGATGGAGAATTATGCCGGATGCGGTTCATCATGTAATAGTCATAACATAGGGTGACACAGAACTAGCTCCAATTCATCAATGTAATGTAGGCATGTATTCCGAATATAGTCATACGTGCTTATGGAAAAGAACTTGCATGACATCTTTTGTCCTACCCTCCCGTGGCAGCGGGGTCCTAATGGAAACTAAGGGATATTAAGGCCTCCTTTTAATAGAGTACCGGAACAAAGCATTAACACATAGTGAATACATGAACTCCTCAAACTATGGTCATCACCGGGAGTGGTCCCAATTATTGTCACTTCCGGGTTGCCGGATCATAACACATAGTAGGTGACTATAGACTTGCAAGATAGGATCAAGAACTCACATATATTCATGAAAACATAATAGGTTCAGATTTGAAATCATGGCACTCGGGCCCTAGTGACAAGCATTAAGCATAGCAAAGTCATAGCAACATCTATCTCAAAACATAGTGGATACTAGGGATCAAACCCTAACAAAACTAACTCGATTACATGATAGATCTCATCCAACCCATCACCGTCCAGCAAGCCTATGATGGAATTACTGACGCATGGCGGTGAGCTTCATGAAATTGGTGATGGAGGATGGTTGATGATGACGACGACGATGAATCCCCCTATCCGGAGCCCCGGACGGACTCCAGATCAGCCCTCCTGAGAGGTTTTAGGGCTTGGAAGCGGCTCCGTATCGTAAAACGCGATGAATCCTTCTCTCTGATTTTTTTCTCCCGGAAAGTGAATATATGCAGTTGGAGTTGAGGTCGGTGGAGCGTCAGGGGGCCGACGAGGTAGGGGGGCGCCCTAGTGGGGCAGGCGCGCCCTCCACCCTCGTGGATAGGGTGTGGGCCCCCTGACTTGGATTTTTCTTCCGGTATTTTTCTTATTTTCCAAATAGATGTTCCGTGGAGTTTCAGATCATTCCGAGAACTTTTGTTTCTGCACATAAATAACACCATGGAAAGTATGCTGAAAACAGCGTCAGTCCGGGTTAGTTCCATTCAAATCATGCAAGTTAGAGTCCAAAACAAGGGCAAAAGTGTTTGGAAAAGTAGATACGATAGAGACGTATCAACTCCCCCAAGCTTAAACCTTTGCTTGTCCTCAAGCAATTCAGTTGATAAACTGAAAGTGATAAAGAAAAACTTTTACAAACTCTGTTTGCTCTTGTTGTTGTAAATATTTAAAGCCAGCATTCAAGTTTTCAGCAAAGATTATGACTAACCACATTTGCAATAACTCTTAAGTATCATGTTTACTCATATCAATAGCATGATCAACTTGCGAGCCATAATAAGAAATCTCGGATGACAACACTTTCTCAAAACAATCATGATATGATATAACAAGATGGTATCTCGCTAGCCCTTTCTGAGACGGCAAAACATAAATTCAGAGCACCTTTAAAGATCAAGGACTGACTAGACATTGTAATTCATGGTAAAAGAGATCCAATCATAGTCATACCCAATATAAATTAATAGTAATGGATGCAAATGACAGCTGCGCTCTGCAGCTAGTGCTTTTTAATAAGAGGGTGATGACTCAGCATAAAAGCAAATAGATAGGCCCTTCGCAGAGGGAAGCAGGGACTTGTAGAGGTGCCAGAGCTTGGTTTTAAAGCAGAGATAAATAATATTTTGAGCGGCATACTTTCATTGTCAACATAACAACCAAGAGATGGCGATATCTTCCATGCTACACACATTATAGGCGGTTCCCAAACAGAATGGTAAAGTTTATACTCCCCCTCCACCAACAAGCATCAATACATGGCTTGCTCGAAACAACGAGTGCCTCCAACTAGCAACAGTCCCAGGGGGAGTTTTGTTTGCAATTATTTTGATTTAGTTTGCACAAAGCATGGGACTGGGCATCCCGGTGACCAGCCATTTTCTCGTGAGTGAGTAGCGGAGTCCACTCCTCTTGAGAATAACCCGCCTAGCATGGAAGATACAGACAGCCCTAGTTGATACATGAGCTATTCGAGCATACAAAACAGAATTTCATTTGAAGGTTTAGAGTTTGGCACATACAAATTTACTTGGAACGACAGGTAGATACCGCATATAGGAAGGTATGGTGGACTCGTATGGAATAACTTTGGGGTTTAAGGGATTGGATGCACAAGCAGTATTCCCGCTTAATACAAGTGAAGGCTAGCAAAAGACTGGGAAGCGACCAACTAGAGAGCGACAACAATCATGAACATGCATTAAAATTAATAAACATTGAGTGCAAGCATGAGTAGGATATAATCCACCATGAACATAAATATCATGAAGGCTATGTTGATTAGTTTCAACTACATGTGTGAACATCTGCCAAGTCGAGTCACTTAAATCATTCAAAGGAGGATGCCACCCCACTATACCACATCACAACCATTTTAATAGCATGTTGGCACGCAAGGTAAACCATTATAACTCATAGCTAATCAAGCATGGCACAAGCAACTATGATCTCTAATTGTCATTGCAAACATGTTTATTCATAATAGGCTGAATCAGGAACGATGAACTAATCATATTTACAAAAACAAGAGAGGTCGAGTTCATACCAGCTTTTCTCATCTCAGTCAGTCCATCATATATCGTCATAATTGCCTTTCACTTGCACGGCCGAACAAAGTGAATAATAATAAGAGTGCATGTGCATTGGACTAAGCTGGAATCTGCAAGCATTCAATAAAAAGGAGAAGACAAGGCAATATGGGCTCTTGGTTAAATCAACAATAATGCATATAAGAGCCACTTCAACAATTTAATTATGGTCTTCTCCTATCGACCCCCAAAGAAAAGAAAAGAAATAAAACTATTTACACAGGAAAGCTCCCAACAAGCAAAAAGACGAATGGGAAATCTTTTTGGGTTTTCTTTTTAATTACTACTACTACAGAAAGAAAGGTAAACTAGCTAAAGCTACAACTATTTTTTTGTTTTTTCTTAAGGTTTATTAAACACACAAGAAGAAAGCTGTAACATCCCAAAATTCTAAATTTTGGAATGTTATAAACACATAGATAGTTTTGATTAATTGTTTGATTGATTGACTGAAAGTGGGTGAATTCGAAACTTTTTGAAAGTTAAATGAGAAGGAATAAAAGGACTTTCCCAAACTTTCATTTTGCTTTTATGCTCTTCGGGAATTCAAAAATCTTTTCATCACGAAACCCTAGACAGAAGATGACATGACTTCTTCCATTTATTTAAATGACAAGGGGTGTTGAAAATATTTGAATTTCATTTGAGAATATTTCCAATTCTGAAACTTTATGCAACTCAATGATTTTCACGAGCGAAGATAAAATGACTTCTTCAAAACATATGAAATATGAGTTGGGAGTTTCAAAGAATTAAACTCAAAGTTCTTTTGAATTTATTTTTCAATTTGGGATTATTTGAGTTTTATTCAAATTATTTTCTCCAAAAATAAAATATATGGAAAATAGGGTAACATGATTCCCTATATCAGAAAAATTGGAGAGGAATAAATTTAAAGTCATTTGGGTATTTTAAAATGATTTTCATGGATTTAATTAGGACAGTAGCACTGTTTGAATTATTTGAATTTTTTGTATTTTATGTGAAGCTATAATAATGTTCATCATGTAGGAAATCTTTTCTGAAAATTTTGATATATTATATGCCTATATAATATTTTTATTTATTTGGTTTTATTAATTTTATTTGTCTCGTAAAAAACCGCTTGAGCAAGTGCGGGCGAAGCCCAAAGAGCTGCTCTCTCTCTCTTCTCTCTCTTCGCTGCCTCACGCCGCATTTCGCCTTGTGGGCGAGATCCAACCGCCGCCGCCCGCTCCGTTTAAATGCCGGGAGCCACCGCCGACGCCGCCAATCTCCTCCCCTCGCCGCGCCGCCCCTCCCCGACCTCTCCGTTGCCCTCCTCGACAATCGGAGACGCCGCCCCGCGACGTCCGAGTCGCCGCCGCCGTCTCCCTCGCCGCCGGCAGCCACAGTAGCCGCGGTACGCCTCGCCTCTCCCCTCGTCGTCCGATCTGGATCTGACGGTCCAGATCATTCTGTTTTTTTCTCTCAAATCGTTTTAGGTTAAGTAGCAAACGTTCATTAGTTAGGGTTTGCACCGAACGGTTTTTCGTTCGTTAGCGTTCATTAGCGAATTCATATAGTTTTGGTACTGTTAGAAATTGTTTTATGTTGCAAGAATTATTTGCTTGGTTTTGATGTTTTACGAATCGTTTTCTTCGTTCTTCCCTATTTTTGAGTGATTGCTTATGTGTGGTTACTATTGCTTGCTTACGATAGATTGACCGGAGTGTGACGAGTAGAACTATCAAGAGTTTTGAGTGCGAATCATCTTCATCAACTTTGCAGGCAAGTAACACTTGATCATACCTTTTCTACCACCCAGTTTTTATGCATTAGATCAATCCTCAAACACTTGCATGATTAGGATCTAATTAAATTGTGGGATGGGAAGTAGATTGAGGTAGTACCTATTACCTGTTTTACTTATGAAACCTTTGGGAGTTACTTCTACGTTTGCTTATTTGCCATGCTATGCTAGTAGACGTGGATTGGGTGAGTGAATTCCATGACAGATGTGAGATTGTTAAATTAATGGTTTATTTAAGGTGGCAACTTAAACACACATCTGGGTGGATTGAGGCACCTGGTTTCTATCAGGACTTGCCTGTATTTGTTCGGACCGCCACCCAGGCTCAAAGGGATCATGAGATTATTCAAACTAGTAACTTCCGTGTGCAGCCACAAGCCATTATGGGCTCTGGCATAGTTGACTAAGTCGTGCGAACTCTTATAGTGGTGGACTAGCAGATGTAGGGGATGTAGGTGTACCGGTCTACCCATCGTAAGGTGCTAGCGCTTCTGAAAGACTATGTCTCGGTCATCCGTTTCTCAAACACCCTGCAGTACGAGAAACCAAATGGAGGCGATCGAGTCTTGTGGGGAAAAGTGCGCAAACCTCTGCAGAGTGTATAAACTAATCATGATTAGCCGTGTCCCCGGTTATGGACAATCTTGAGTATCTAGTACCTGGATATCATGTGAATCTCATCATGTTAATTTAATTAACTTTGTTGGGTTTAATGAGTACTTTTAATTGGGATTGAGGATGCTGTCAACCATTCTCAATGTTCAACAACCACCATGATAGTAAAATAAATTTATTCCTTTGAAGTAGGGAAAAATTGGCTTTTCACAAAACTTTATAACCATAGAGATTTTCCACCAGCCATATATGCATGTAGTATAGGCTTATTCTTTCATTTCTCTCTATGTGTTACATTGCCAGCATATTCCATGTGCTGACCCGTTTTCGGGCTGCAACTTTTCATGTTGCAGACTTTTCAGACGACGAGTAAGTGATACGTTAGGGTTACGATTTCCTATACTCAACTTTGCCGTTGGTGTTGATGGGAATCCACAACCTTGTTGCTTCCGCTATTTTTGGATTGAGGTAATAGTATTTACGTTACTTTATACATGTGATTTACCTCTGTTATAAATCCTTCGAGTACTTTGTGTGTCAGCATACCGATCCAGGGATGACACGAAAGCACAGAGACTTGATCCATTCGGGTCGGGTCGCTACAAGATGGTATCAGAGCACATGTTGACTGTAGGACGTGACCCTAGAAACTGACAAACCTATAGGAAAGATTTTTCTCTACAACGTTCTTTTCAAAAGAATCTTTTACCTCTCTTCTCTTCTGAACTTATTCAAATATTCCCTTTTAGTGAGACCATACCCCTTTTCCCCCTTTTGACCACGAAGATTCGTCTGATGATGAGACCACTCCAAGGAGACAAGATATCGGACAACTAAGACCATTTGGAATGAAGAGGATTTTACCATGTAAATGGAAACTACAACTGTTGAAGACTCCGAACACTAGGAGAATATGAAGAATTTCCAGTTTTGGTATGACCAAGGAAGGCTACCCTTATGGAACTTGACAGACTATGGAAGCTGTCACTACCCGAGATCCAGGTGTATTGGAGTAAGAACGGAAGATGGAGAGTTAGAAACTCAAAGTTCTGTCAAGGAAAACCCTAAGGCAGGAGATATCAACTATGGAATGATAGCTCATGGAAATGACAAGAGCAGAAACACGCTATCCATGATGTTATCGCCCGCTTATACTATTGTCACTGTGCTGAGTTAAGCATGCATTTCCTCAGAAGGATTGGATGGTAGGAGGCTGAAGGAGCATCTGTCAGCGAAGGATGCAGTTTTAACATTACTG
Organism: Aegilops longissima; assembly: GCA_021605205.1. NCBI lineage: Eukaryota > Viridiplantae > Streptophyta > Magnoliopsida > Poales > Poaceae > Aegilops > Aegilops longissima. The sequence continues at coordinate 789,389,405 of CM038677.1, read as the reverse complement.
GTGTAGCACCAGGATCTGGAGTGTTACATCAAGAAGTTAAGATGGACCTACAAGAAGCTGTATTTGATAAGGAAGCAGTTCGTGAAGAACTCAGGACCCAGAAGTTGAAAGTAGCCAAGCTAGAGGAGCAAAACCTCGAGATACAGGAGATTCGTCAGGAATTGGAGGACAGTAGGATCATCGTTCATATCAAGGTTGATGAAACCAGAAGTTTGGAATGCAACTCCGGAAATATTAAAGGACATCGCGAGAGACTTCGCGACAACAGAGTTGATCTGGCAAAAAGAACTTGAGAAGGACAGCATGATCAGAAGAAGCCCATCGAAGACATGAACAAGACTGGAAGAGTTTGGCGACATTGACCTTTAGAATACCCAACCCTATTATATACCTGCGTTAGATGCGACGATTGTGAGCTGTCATTTGTTTGATCTTTTTCCGACAGCCACAATAAAACCTGTCTTTCAAAACAATTGTTTGCATTGTGTGTATCCCTCCCTGTCTATCTCTCTTATCTCACCCCAAAACCCTTGGACCCAATATATGATGAATGGAGATGAGCTCGTATTTTCGGGACCGATGAGTCAATTGAAGACGGACCGATGGATTCAGAACATGGAGTATCACATGGAGAATAACCCTATACCCAGAAAGGATATGGCCCAGCATGCTCTACAATGCTTTGAAAGAGGTGCCGCTACTTGGTGGAGGATGTACCAAACCATGAATGGATGGCAAGAAGTAACCACTTGGAAAGAATTTAAGTTGACTTTGCCAAAGTCTCGGTTTGTGTCCCAGAAATTGGAGCCTTATGAACATATTATGAAGAAACCTTGTGCATGCAAGCTCTGTGGAGAAATAGGACACACCCATAACGAACACAAGGATGAATGCCAAAATTGTGAAGGAAGTCATCCAGCTGAAGAATGCCCATCTAGGCAGATCACTTGTTTCTTGTGTGAAGGCACTACCCACTACGCTGCTCGGTGCCACATTTACCCCATGGTACAAAGAACCATCCAGCAAAAGAAAGAAGCAATGAAAGGAGCCCTAATGGAAATTTTAAAAGAAACTATGATGAAGGAAGAGGTGGACGACACACCCAAAGAAGAACCAATTAAAGCCCGCACCAAGTCATGCTATTCATGCGGAGAAGAAGGACACATCTCCCAAGATTGTCTGAATGGGGATCTAGTAGAATTCCCGACAGAGGAAGTAGAGTATGACCCACAGGAAATAGAAGCCCTGATTGGAACGGAAAGGTCCAGGAAGAGAAGTAGGTTGGATTCCAGGAACAACCCAATTTCTACAAAGAAAGACCTGAGTCATATCACATGTTTCAGTGCAAAATTCAGGGCACTACTTCAATGATTGCCCAAGAGGGAAGATAAGGACCCAAAGAGGCTATGTGATCATGAGGAAACCTCGAAACCCGTCAGAAGTAATATGTTTCCGTTGTAATGTAGCAGGGCATTTTGCCGAGATTGTCGAAGGAGAAGGAGACGATGATATCTGATTGAATTTGTAATAGAATAAATGGAGTAGTGGAAGTGAGAGCTTTTTCTTTTATATTGAGGTGTTAAGTTGAGACATGTAATGGAAGCGAGATGATTATAATAATTTAAGAATCAATAAAGTTAGCAGTGTTGGTACTGCTTTGGATTTTATGAGTTACCCTATGAGGAAAGATGTTGACCAATTTCGAGGATATGAGAAATATGGTCTATGGAATATTGGAACATTTTAAGGGTGGTAGTACCCTGTAAGAACCGTTGACCCCTGGAAAAGATAAGGATACCCACTGAATGGATTTCAAACAAAATGAATATGAGTTTTGTCTCAATATGTTTGATACCCCCAAGAGAGTGTGGGATGACGTTGGAGACCGTCAGTTGTTTGGACCAAATGTGATCAAGGATTTGGAAGAGAATGTTAAGTTGATTCGAGATAGACTGAAGGTAGCTCAGTCCAGGCAGAATAGTTATGCATACTCAAAAACGCAAGGAGGTAGTCTATGAAATTGGAGATAGAGCATATCTTTGTGTGCCACCTCTGCGAAGAGTTAAACGATTTGGAGTTAAGGGAAAGTTAGCCCCGAGATTTGTAGGACCATACCGAGTTTGGAACGTATGGGAGAAAATGACTAACAAGTTGGAGTCACCCGAAGGACTGTCAGGAGTTCATGACATGTTTCATGTTTCCCAGTTGAAGAAGTCCCATGCAGAGATGGCCAATATTCCCCTGTAAGGACGCTTGACCCTGGAAGGGATAATGATGTTCCACGAAGTGGAGTATGGACTTCATAAGTATAAGTTTTTATCTCGGTAGGTGGGATATCCCACGAGGATGAAGAGATGAATTTACTATTGGATATAAAGGAGGTATGATGTTGGAAGTATGGATCAATGGAAATTCCATGAAGAGTCTGAGTAATCATGTCCCCGTTTGGTGCAAATATAAGGAAAAGAGACAGTGCAATTGGATGGATTTTAAGTATGCCAGGAAGTTGGATGTTGGGATAATGATCAGTTGCCCAGATGATGTGTTCAAGGATTTTAAGTGATGAGATGGGCCATAACCCACAGGCCCAGGACCTGCCAAGAAGCAAGCACACTCTTTGTGAAGGAAAAACCCGGAAGAAGTTACGATTTTATCAACCAACGATTCTATAGGAGTTTACATAAAACCCGAGAGTTGTTAAGGAGCGATAGATGTTTGTTTGGCTTGCAGAATCAATGGATTTTCGAACTTGGTTCGTCGACAAGAGAAATTCTGCAATGCTTGTGAGGATGACCGAGTGTTAGAATGCGAGATTCGCTAAACCATGTACAAGGTAATGATTGGTGCGGGGTGGATTGATCACCATACCGACTTACTCTTATTATTAAGCTTTGCTATATGGGATGGTAAATCTGAGTGACTTACCTATAGTAGAGAGACGACGATCAAAACCTTGTTTGAACCTTAGAATGGTAAAAGTATTTTCCCTTGTACACGGCAGTTGTTGCCAACCGTAGGTTATATGGTGAAGTTCAACCCAGACCCATTTCCTGCAGGACAAGCCATAAATTGTTGACCACCATGAGATATCGATAGTTGTTTAGTATTGGCGCCAGACCCGTCAGCTATGAAGACCCAATCTCGGAATAACCTTACCAAGATTAAAGGACAAAAGAATTGAGGAAAAGATTATGCCGCTACCGGAAGAGCCCAGAGAAGGAATTATCCTTACGATCTGAGAAGACAGACACTGTCAACAATAAGGATGGAGTATATGAGTTTTGATGGAACCGTAACCATGCTTCTAAGGGTGGTAGCACCCCAGACCCCTTGTGATGATCGATGGATTTTGAGAAGACCCCCAAACCCTAACCTATTTCTTTCTAGCCTCTCCGAATCTCGAGGACGAGATTCATTTTAAGGGTGGTAGTTTGTAACATCCCAAAATTCTAAATTTTGGAATGTTATAAACACATAGATAGTTTTGATTAATTGTTTGATTGATTGGTGAAAGTGGGTGAATTGAAACTTTTGAAAGTTAAATGAGAGGGATAAAAGGACTTTCCCAAACTTTCATTTTGCTTTTATGCTCTCCGGGAATTCAAATTCTTTTCATCACGAAACCCTCGAGAGAAGATGACATGACTTCTTCCATTTATTTAAATGACAAGGGGTGTTGAAAATATTTGAATTTCATTTGAGAATATTTCCAATTCTGAAACTTTATGCAACTCAATGATTTTCACGAGCGAAGATAAAATGACTTCTTCAAAACATATGAAATATGAGTTGGGAGTTTCAAAGAATTAGACTCAAAGTTCTTTTGAATTTATTTTTCAATTTGGGATTATTTGAGTTTTATTCAAATTATTTTTCTCCAAAAATAAAATATATGGAAAATAGGGTAACATGATTCCCTACATCAGAAAAATTGGAGAGGAATAAATTTAAAGTCATTTGGGTATTTTTAAAATGATTTTCAGTGGATTTTATTAGGACAGTAGCACTGTTTGAATTATTTGAATTTTTTTGTATTTTATTTGAAGCTATAATAATGTTCATCATGTAGGAAATCTTTTTCTGAAAATTTTGATATATTATATGCCTATATAATATTTTTATTTATTTGGTTTTATTAATTTTATTTGTCTCTGTAAAAAAACGCTTGAACGATTGCCGGGCGAAGCCCAAAGATCGCTCCTCTCTCTTCTCTCTCTTCTTCGCCGCCCGCGCCGCATCTCGCCGCTTGTGGCGAGATCCAACCGCCGCCGCCCGCTCCGTTTAAATCGCATGGGAGCCACCGCCGACGCCGCCAATATCCTCCCCTCGCCGCGCCGCCCCTCCCCGACCTCTCCGTTGCCCTCCTCGACCATCGGAGACGCCGCCCCGCGACGTCCGAGTCGCCGCCGCCGTCTCCCTCGCCGCCGGCAGCCACAGTAGACGCGGTATGCCTCGCCTCTCCCCTCGTCGTCCGATCTGGATCTGACGGTCCAGATCATTCTGTTTTTTTTCTCTCAAATCGTTTTAGGTTAAGTAGCAAACGTTCATTAGTTAGGGTTTGCACCGAACGGTTTTTCGTTCGTTAGCGTTCGTTAGCGAACTTCCGTTAAATAGCCTTTATTTTTATTTTATTTTTTCCGGCCAGGGACCTATTCATGATAATTTTCTTCACAGATTAGTCCCTAATCTTCAAACGGCTATAACTTTTTACTCGTTAGTCCAAATCCAACGAAACCAACGGCCACTTCTTTGTTATGATCCCCTCTATCCAGCAATCCAACTCAAACATGTTTTTGAAAGTTTAATATTTGAATTATATCAGATTTGAATTCAAACTTCGTTTGATCATAACTTGAGTTTCGTAACTCCATTTAGTTGATTCTTTTTGCAAATCGAAGCTCTTAACCTAAACTTTCTGATAGGGCCAAATTCATATAGTTTTGGTACTGTTAGAAATTGTTTTATGTTGCAAGAATTATTTGCTTGGTTTTGATGTTTTACGAATCGTTTTCTTCGTTCTTCCCTATCTTTTGAGTGATTGCTTATGTGTGGTTACTATTGCTTGCTTACGATAGATTGACCGGAGTGTGACGAGTAGAACTATCAAGAGTTTTGAGTGCGAATCATCTTCATTAACTTTGCAGGCAAGTAACACTTGATCATACCTTTTCTACCTCCCAGTTTTTATGCATTAGATCAATCCTCAAACACTTGCATGATTAGGATCTAATTAAGTTGTGGGATGGGAAGTAGATTGAGGTAGTACCTATTACCTGTTTTACTTATGAAACCTTTGGGAGTTACTTCTACGTTTGCTTATTTGCCATGCTATGCTAGTAGACGTGGATTGGGTGAGTGAATTCCATGACAGATGTGAGATTGTTAAATTAATGGTTTATTTAAGGTGGCAAATTAAACACACATCTGGGTGGATTGGGCACCTGGTTTCTATCAGGACTTGCTTGTATTTCTCCGGACCGCCACCCAGGCTCAAAGGGATCATGAGATTATTCAAAGTAGTAACTTCCGTCTGCAGCCACAAGCCATTATGGGCTCTGGCATAGTTGACTAAGTCGTGCGAACTCTTATAGTGGTGGACTAGCAGATGTAGGGGATGTAGGTGTACCGGTCTACCCGTCGTAAGGTGCTAGCGCTTCTGAAAGACTATGTCTCGGTCATCCGTTTCTCAAACACCCTGCAGTACGAGAAACCAAACGGAGGCGATCGAGTCTTGTGGGGAAAAGTGCGCAAACCTCTGCAGAGTGTATAAACTAATCATGATTAGCCGTGTCCCCGGTTATGGACAATCTTGAGTATCTAGTACCTGGATATCATGTGAATCTCATCATGTTACTTTAATTAACTTTGTTGGGTTTAATGAGTACTTTTAATTGGGATTGAGGATGTTGTCAACCATTCTCAATGTTCAACAACCACCATGATAGTAAAATAAATTTATTCCTTTGAAGTAGGGAAAAATTGGCTTTTCGCAAAACCTTATAACCATAGGGATTTTCCACCAGCCATATAAGCATGTAGTATAGGCTTATTCTTTCATTTCTCTCTATGTGTTACATTGCCAGCATATTCCATGTGCTGGCCCGTTTTCGGGCTGCAACTTTTCATGTTGCAGACTTTTCAGATGACGAGTAAGTGATACGTTAGGGTTACGATTTCCTATACTCAACTTTGCCGTTGGTGTTGATGGGAATCCACAACCTTGTTGCTTCCGCTATTTTTGGATTGAGGTAATAGTATTTATGTTACTTTATACATGTGATTTACCTCTGTTATAAATCGTTCGAGTACTGTATGTGTCAGCATACCGATCCAGGGATGACACGAAAGCACAGAGACTTGATCCATTCGGGTCGGGTCGCTACAAAAGCAAGAAAAAAAGGAAAATAAACTAGCATGGATATTACAGTGAAAAAGTATGAGCACCGACATCTAGCAATGAGTGTGTGTGAACATGAATGTAATGTCGGTGGGAAATACGTACTCCCCCAAGCTTAGGCTTTGGCGTAAGTTGGTTCATTGCCACTGATGGCCTGGCGGATAACCATGGTTGTAACCGGGGTCGTACTGAGATGAAGAAGACTCTGACTGCCACTCGTTGGCAGTCGTCTCCGGATCCCAAAAGTAATCAGACTATCGTGGAGGCTCAAATCGTGGTTCCGGCTCCGTGGCTGGTGCAGGGTTCCGGTAAGCGTAAATGGCCGCGCACGGAACGAGATACAGACCTTCAGATAAATTAAACAAAGAGGGAGCAGGCAAGGTAATAGTCTCGGGGTGATGTTTATCAAAGAATAATTTGTATTCAAGCTCCCCTTCCTTATTCTTAACAATAAAGTCATGCGCTACCATACTCTTATAACCCAAATAAGCATTGGGCAGCAATTTTTCTTCTTTTTCATAGTGCCTAATAGGTATATTATAATATGCGTCAAGGCGTGAAGCGTAAATACCTCCAAAGATGGGACCCTTAGTACGGTTCAGACTTAAACGTTTAGCAATAATGCCGCCCATACTAACAATGTTATCGGAAAATAAACCATGGAACAAAATGATAATATAAAGAACACTAAGGTTTCCACAGTTTCCGCGACCAATCAAGCTACGACTAGCAAATATGGCAAAGTAGCGTAAAACAGGAAAATGTATGCTAGTGATTCTTGTGTCGGAAACCTTCCTGGTTTCCCCCACAGTAATGGTGTCAATAAACCCGTCGACATCTTTACGATGTGGTTCATCTAAGGTACCCTTGAAGGGTATTTTGCAAACCTTGCAAAATTCATCTAGTGGCATCTTCTTAAAAACATCATATAAATGAAACTCTACTGAAGGAGGTGTTTCCTTAGGAAAATAGTAGAAGTTTTGCACAAAAGTATTGGTGAGTAAGAGATACTGATGACGTTGCTTGCGGAGGAAGTCGGTGAGGCCAGCATTCTCAGCCAATGAATAGAAATCATCATAAATCCCGGCTTCTATCAAGAAATCATCGGAAGGCCATTCACACGGTCGGACCTCCGCGGTGCGAGGAAAATTATATTTGGGCCTCTGTGCTTCTTCGTTTTGCTTTTCCTTCGAGCTTCGGCTCGATGAGCCACTCAAAAATCTCTTCATCATTTTCTGAAAATTTCTGAAATTTTTAGTAACTTCAAATAAAAGTGAACCAAGCTTCAACAAAATTGATAGCAACTACTCCTACAAGTGCCTAGAGACTATATCATGCATTAGAACTACTTGGAACCATATAAATTTGACATGCAAGCTCAAGAACATGGTCACCTAGGCAGCACAAATTTGCAATGAATAAAGCACTAGAACAAAAACTAATTGGACCAATGGAGGAGTCACATACCAAGGAACAATCTCCCCAAGCAGTTTTATGAGAGGTGCTTTGAGCAAGGAGATCGAAAATCGCAGCGAAATGAGCTAGAACTCGTGCTTGAACTGGATGGTGATTTTTTTGGGAGGAAGAAGAAGTGTGTGGGTGCAGGAATAAGTGGAGGGGAGCCACCATGGGCCCTCGAGGCAGGGGGCGCTCCCTCCACCCTCGTGGCCAAGTGCTTGCCCCTCCTGCTGTGTTCTCAGTGCCAGATATTCTCAAATATTCTAGAAAAAATTGTATTTCATTTTCAGGGCATTTGGAGAACTTTTATTTTTGGGGTATTTTTATATTGCACGGATAAATCAGAAAACAGACAGAAAAATACTATTTTTACTTTATTTCAACTAAATAACAGAAAGTAGAAAGAGGGTACAGAAGGTTGTGCCTTCTAGTTTCATCCATCTCATGCTCATCAAAAAGAATCCACTAACAAGGTTGATCAAGTCTCGACAAACTCATTCCGAATAACATGGAACCGGAGAAATTTCGAATAAAACTATGTTACCTCAATGGGGATATGCACATCCCCTATAATAAGAATATCATATTTCTTCTTGACAGTGGGAAAAGGAAATTCGAAACATCCAAAAATAATCGATGTTATTTTTCCAATAGAATTGATACTATGAACATGAGGTTGTTTCCTCAGAAAGTGTACCATATGCTCATTACCATTAACATGAAAAGTGACATTGCCTTTGTTGCAATCAATAACAGCCCCTGCAGTATTCAAAAAGGGTCTTCCAAGAATAATAGACATACTATCGTCCTCGGGAATATCAAGAATAACAAAGTTCATTAAAATAGTAATGTTTGCAACCACAACAGGCACATCCTCACAAATACCGACAGGTATAGCAGTTGATTTATCAGCCATTTGCAAAGATATTTCAGTAGGTGTCAACTTATTCAAATCAAGTCTACGATATAAAGAGAGATGCATAACACTAGCACCGGCTCCAAGATCACATAAAGCAGTTTTAACATAGTTTCTTTTAATGGAGCATGGTATGGTAGGTACTCCTGGATCTCCAAGTTTCTTAGGTATTCCACCCTTAAAAGTATAATTAGCAAGCATGGTGGAAATCTCAGCTTCCGGTATCTTTCTTTTATTAGTGACAATATCCTTCATATACTTAGCATAAGGATCCATTTTGAGCATATCAATTAATCGCATACGCAAAAAGATAGGTCTAATCATTTAAGCAAAGCGCTCAAAATCCTCATCATCCTTTTTCTTGGATGGTTTCGGAGGAAAAGGCATGGGTTTCTGAACCCATGGTTCTCTTTCTTTACCATGTGTCCTAGCAACAAAGTCTCTCTTATCATAACGTTGATTCTTTGATTGTGGGTTATCAAGATCAACAGCAGGTTCAATTTCTACATCATTATTATTACTAGGTTGAGCATCATCATGAACATCATCATTAGCATTTTCACCAGGTTCATGTTCATTACCAGATTGTGTTTGCGCATCTGAAATAGAGATATCATTTGGATTCTCAGCTGGTTCAGCAATAGGTTCACTGGAAGCATGCAAAGTCCTATCATTTTTCTTTTTCTTCTTTTTAGAAGGACTAGGTGCATCAATATTATTTCTCTGAGTCATTCTCTTAGGGTGGCCTTCAGGATACAAAGGTTCCTGAGTCATTCTACCAGTTCTAGTAGCCACTCTAACAGCATAATAATTTTTCTTACTATTCATTTCATTGAGCAAATCATTTTGAGCTTTAAGTACTTGTTCTACTTGAGTGGTAACCATAGAAGCATGTTTACTAATGAGTTTAAGTTCACCCTTAACTCTAGACATATAATCACCCAAGTGTTCAATCATATAAGCATTTTGTTTTAATTGTCTACCAAAATAAGCATTGAAATATTCTTGCTTAACCATAAAGTTATCAAACTCATCCAAGCATTGGCTAGCAATTTTAGTAGGAGGGATTTCAGCTTTATCATATCTATAGAGAGAATTTACCTTTACTACCTGTGTCGGGTTATCAAGACCATGAGTTTCTTCAATAGGTGAAGGATTAAGATCACAAGTTTCTTCAACATGCGGTAAATTAAGACCATGTATTTCTTCAATAGGAGGTAAATTCTTAACATCTTCGGCTTTTATACCTTTTTCTTTCATAGATTTCTTTGCCTCTTGCATATCTTCAGGACTGAGAAATAGAACTCCTCTCTTCTTCGGAGTTGGTTTAGGAATAGGTTCAGGAATTGGCTCAGGAAGTGTCCAATTATTTTCATTTGTCAACATATTATTCAATAGAATTTCAGCTTCATCCAGTGTTCTTTCCCTGAAAACAGAACCAGCACAACTATCCAGGTAATCTCTTTAAGCATCAGTTAGTCCATTATAAAAGATATCAAGTATTTCATTTTTCTTAAGAGGATGATCAGGCAAAGCATTAAGTAACTTGATAAGCCTCCCCCAAGCTTGTGGGAGACTCTCTTCTTCAATTTGCACAAAATTATATATATATCCCTTAAAGCAGCTTGTTTCTTATGAGCAGGGAAATATTTAGCAGAGAAGTATTAAATCATATCATGGGGACTACGCACACAACCAGGATCAAGAGAATTAAACCATATCTTAGCATCACCCTTTAATGAGAACGGAAATATTTTAACGATATAGAAGTAGCGAGACCTCTCATCATTAGTGAACAGGGTGGCTATATCATTTACTTTAGTAAGATGTGAAACAACAGTTTCAGATTCATAGCCATGAAAAGGATCAGATTCAACCAAAGTAATTATATCAGGATCAACAGAGAACTCATAATCCTTATCAGTAACACAGATAGGTGAAGTAAAAAAAGCAGGGTCAGATTTCATTCTATCATTAAGAGATTGCTGCTTCCATTTAGATAATAACCTCTTGAGCTCATATCTACCTTTGCAAGCTAAGATAGCTAAAGAAGCTTCTTTTTCAAAAACATAACCCTCAGGAATAACAGACAAATCTTCATCATCACTTTCATCTATATAATCAGTTTCAATAATTTCTTTCTCTCTAGCCCTAGCAAGTTGTTCATCAAGAAATTCACCAAGTGGCACAGGAGTATCAAGCATAGAAGTAGTTTCATCATAAGTATCATGCATAGCAGAAGTGGCATCATCAATAACATGCCACATATCAGAACGAATAGCAAAAGCAGGTTTAGGTGTCGCAAGCTTACTCAAAACAGAAGGTGAATCAAGTGCAGAGCTAGATGGCAGTTCCTTACCTCCCCTCGTAGTTGAGGGATACATTTTTGTTTTCTCGTCTTTCAAGTTCTTCATAGTGACCAGCAGATATAAATCCCAAGTGACTCAAAGAATAGAGCTATGCTCCCCGGCAACAGCGCCAGAAAATAGTCTTGATAACCCACAAGTATAGGGGATCGAGGGTAGAGTATTCACCCAAATTTATTGATTCGACACATGGGAAGCCAAAGAATATTCTCAAGTATTAGCAACTGAGTTGTCAATTCAGCCACACCTGGATAACTTAGTATCTGCAGCAAAGTATTTAGTAGCAAAGTAATATGGAAGTATGTGATAACGGTAACAAAAGTAACGGTAGCAAAGTAATATTTTTGGTGTTTTGTAGTGATTGTAACAGTAGCAACGGAAAAGTAAATAAGCGGGAAACAATATGTGAAAAGCTCGTAGGCATTGGATCGGTGATGGAGAATTATGCCGGATGCGGTTCATCATGTAATAGTCATAACATAGGGTGACACAGAACTAGCTCCAATTCATCAATGTAATGTAGGCATGTATTCCGAATATAGTCATACGTGCTTATGGAAAAGAACTTGCATGACATCTTTTGTCCTACCCTCCCGTGGCAGCGGGGTCCTAATGGAAACCGAGGGATATTAAGGCCTCCTTTTAATAGAGTACGGAACAAAGCATTAACACATAGTGAATACATGAACTCCTCAAACTATGGTCATCACCGGAGTGGTCCCGATTATTGTCACTTCGGGTTGCGGATCATAACACATAGTAGGTGACTATAGACTTGCAAGATAGGATCAAGAACTCACATATATTCATGAAAACATAATAGGTTCAGATTTGAAATCATGGCACTCGGGCCCTAGTGACAAGCATTAAGCACAGCAAAGTCATAGCAACATCAATCTCAAAACATAGTGGATACTAGGGATCAAACCCTAACAAAACTAACTCGATTACATGATAGATCTCATCCAACCCATCACCGTCCAGCAAGCCTATGATGGAATTACTGACGCATGGCGGTGAGCTTCATGAAATTGGTGAAGGAGGATGGTTGATGATGACGACGGCGATGAATCCCCCTATCCGGAGCCCCGGACGGACTCCAGATCAGCCCTCCTGAGAGGTTTTAGGGCTTGAAAGCGGCTCCGTATCGTAAAACGCGATGAATCCTTCTCTCTGATTTTTTTCTCCCGGAAAGTGAATATATGAAGTTGGAGTTGAGGTCGGTGGAGCGTCAGGGGGCCGACGAGGTAGGGGGCGCGCCCTCCACCCTCGTGGATAGGGTGTGGGCCCCCTAACGTGGATTTTTCTTCCGGTATTTTTCTTATTTTCCAAATAGATGTTCCGTGGAGTTTAAGGTCATTCTGAGAACTTTTGTTTCTGCACATAAATAACACCATGGAAAGTCTGCTGAAAACAGCGTCAGTCCGGGTTAGTTCCAGTCAAATCATGCAAGATAGAGTCCAAAACAAGGGCAAAAGTGTTTGGAAAAGTAGATACGACGGAGACGTATCATCTGCGCGCTGAACTCGAAGATCGATAAGCGATCATGTTCGGCATCAGCGGACTCACATGGTTCGGAACTTATACTCGGAGAAGAGTCCGGAGTTCCGGTGACACGAGTATTGTGTGAGGTTAAGTCCATTTGTGGCTCCAATGCCGGGGAATTTGTGGCCTCCGCGGTGGGGTTGAGCCTCCAATCCTTGGATGTTGCAGTGCGCTCTGGATCTAAGGCCAGAGTGGTTATATGAGCTATCTCCTGGATGCGGTCTGACGATAGATTTAGGTCATGTTTATCGAGGTGACCTGGAGCGGTCGCCACGGTCTCGAATCCGGCGAAGATCAAATCTCCATGGATGTCTGCAACATAATTCAAGCTCCCAAATCTGAACTAATGGCCAGGGGCGTAGCTATCGATCTGCTCCAGGTGGCCAAACGAGTTGGCCCGCAGCGCGAAGCCGCCGAACACGTAGATCTGTCTGGGGAGGAAGGTTTCTCCTTGGATAGCGTCATTGTCGACGATTGAAGGGGCCATCGAACCTTTTGGGGACGGCATAGTGGAACTCTCAATGAAAGCACCAATGTCGGTGTCAAAACCGGTGGATCTCGGGTAGGGGGTCCCAAACTATGCGTATAAGGTCGATGGTAATAGGAGACAGGGGACACGATGTTTACCCAGGTTCGGGCCCTCTCTATGGAGGTAATACCCTACTTCCTGCTTGATTGATCTTGATGAATATGAGTATTACAAGAGTTGATCTACCACGAGATCGAGATGGCTAAACCCTAAAAGCCTAGCCTGTATGACTATGGTCATGAGTCTCCCATTTTCGGACTAAGTCCTCCGGTTTATATAGACACCGGGAGGTTCTATGGTTACACAAGGTCGATTACGAAGAAAGGAATCTACATATTCGGTCGCCAAGCTTGCCTTCCATGCCAAGGAGAGTCCTAACCGGACACGGGTGCAGTCTTCGGTCTTCGTATCTTCACATCCCATCAGTCCGGCCCATGGCTAACAGGCGGGACGCCCGAGGACCCCTTAGTCCAGGACTCACTCAATCCCCAAGCCTAATTCCTACTCGTTCGCGAGTAGGTAAATGATAAAAGAAATAATTTATGAAGTATGAATGCTAGCAAAGTGCACAAGTTTGATCAATGAAAATTTCAATCACTTCTCCTAACATCATAGCAGCAATTCTTTCTCATAAAATTTCTCATGTTAAAGTAGCAACCAATTCACATGTTAAGGTTCAAACAATGAATTCTCTTGAAACTCAACAACATATGTTCTCAGTCACCAAGCAATTGCAATTCAACTTATTCAACAGAGTCTAAGTAAGAGCTCCACATACTCAACCATCATATAGTCTTCTATGATTTCTAACACTCACTGCATACACAAGAGCAAAACATTTCAACCGGACACATAGAAAGATAGGGGCTTATAACTTCGCCTCCCAACATATTCACCTCAAGGGTGATGTCAACAATAATAACTCATGCCACCCATATTCAACTGGATATATGTGCCTAGATCTTTCCTCACCACATGATGCTTGCCAAAGGAGAAAAATAAAAAGGAATAGAGAGAAAATCTTTGACTCTTGCATAAAAGTAAAAGATAGACCCTTCGCAGAGGGAAGCAGAGGTGGTGATGCACTTATTTGTTTGTATGCTCAACCCTTAGTGCAAAAGAACGTCACTTTATATTGGCCCTTATGATAGCAACCTTTATTATGCAGTCTATCGCTTTTATTCTTTGCCATCACAAGTTCGTACAACGCTCAATTTTCTCTTACACTAAATGATCTAACACTTTTAGAAGCAATTTTTATTGCCTTATTGCACCGATGACAACTTACTTGAAGGATATTGCTCAATCCTTAGGTAGGTATGGTGGACTCTTGAAAATAAGATTTGGTTTTAAGGGTTTTTGGATGCACTCGTAGTATCTCTACTTGGTGCGGAATGTTTGGCTAGCAAAGATGGGGGGCAAGCACCACATGTTTTAGGATCTATGACAATATAACTTCTATGTGAATATGAACAAACATAAATCATTACGTTGTCTTCCTTGACCAACATCAACAATTTTTGCATATAATATTTTGATGGGGGCTCACAATCACAAAAGATTTACAAGATAGTGTATTTGCATGTGAAAGTTCTCTTCCTTATAGTAATCATTTAGGAATTGCTTGTATGACCAATATTGTGATTGTCAAGCTTCAAAAGAGTTCACTTTCTAAACCCAATGTGAAGATACCACTAGACATGATATGAACATATAATTTCAACTTCATTATATTCGATTTATTCAACAATTTACTCATAGGATATAAGTGAAGCACAAGAGTAAATGACAAGCTACTCCAAAAGATATAAGTGAAGATCAATCAAGTAGTTACGTAAATAGATAGCTATGTGAGGACTCTCTCTTTTTTAAAACTTTCAGATCTAAGTATTTTATTAAAACAGCAAGAAAAATTAAAATAAAATGACATTCCGATAATAGCACAACTCATGTGAAGAAGCAAAAACTTAGGCTCAACCAATACTAACCGATAATTGTTGATGAAGAAAGGTGGGGTGCCTACCGGGGCATCCCCAAGCTTAGATGCTTGAGACTTCTTGAAAATATTATCTTGGGATGCCTTGGGCATCCCCAAGCTTGAGCTTTTGTGTCTCCTTAATTCCTTTTATATCATGGTTTCCCTAAATCTTAAAAACTTCATCCACACAAAACTCAACAAGAACTCGTGAGATAAGTTAGTATAAACCAATGCAAAAACCTTTTCGTTCTCTACTGTAGCAAATCACAAAAATTATTATTCAACATTGCATACTAAATGCATCTGCATATTTAATACTCCTATCCTCAAAAAGGATCATTAAACAAGCAAACATATGCAAACATAACATCAATCTGCCAAAACAGTACAATCTGTAAAGAATGCAAGAGTATCAATACTTCTTTAACTCAAAAAGTTATGAAAATTTACCATACTGTAGAAAATTTATCAGAGCTTACTGTGCAAACAGTTCAACATTTTATCACATTCTGACTTTCCTAGGGAATTTTTGCAACAGCGGTAAACTTCCTGTTTTGAAACACCAACATGTATACTTGCCAAATAAGCATGGTGAGGGCTATCCTTGACATTTTTATTGAAATGAAAGATGCATAACTTTATTATAAGTAATAGCAAGAAAATCCTAACAAAATAAAATGACGCTCCAAGTAAAACTTCTATCATGTGACGAATGAAAATATAGCTCCAAGTGAGGTTACAGATAATGTTGGAGACGAAAGAGGGGATGCCTTCCGGGGCATCCCCAAGCTTAGTTTCTTGGATCTTCCTTGAATGTTACCTTGGGGTTCCTTGGGCATCCCCAAGATTAGGGTCTTGTCACTCTTTATTCTCACACTGACTTCTCACTCAAAACTTGAAAACTTCAATCACACAAAACTTAACGAAACTTTGTGAGATAGGTTAGTATGATAAAGAGCAAACCATTTCACTTTGGTACTGTCAAAGACAAGATTCATAATTGTTTCAACACAATTCCTACTATAGCAGATCATTTCTACAATTTATATTGAGCAATATAAGCCATATAAACTAGAAACTAAGCAAACTATGCATTGAAAACAGGATCTGTCAAAAACAGAACAGTCTACAATAATCTGGACAACAACCATACTTCTACTACTCCAAAAATTGTGAAAAATTAGGACAGCTTAGACAATTTGTATATATAACACCTGTAAAAATTTCAAAAAAAAATCCACGTTCCAGTAAAATATAAGAATTTCTGCACTGGACGCAAAAGTTTCTCTCTTTGCACAGATTCAAGTCAACTATCATCCACACTATCCCAAGAGCTTTACTTGGCACATTATTGAAACAAAACCTATAAAACATGATTACTACAGTAGCCTAATCATGTGAACACATAAAAAGAGTAGGTAAAAGTGTTGGGTTGTCTCCCAACAAGTGCTTTTCTTTAATACCTTTTAGCTAGGCATGATGATTTCAATGATGCTCTCATAAAAGATAAGAATTGAAACATGAAGAGAGCATCATGAGTCATAAGTTCCTCTCTCATAATAATTTTCAGTGGCATCATGAATAGTTCATCCATATAAACATCACATAAAGCATTCTTTTCATGATCCAAAAGCATAGAAATTTTATTACTCTACACATAAGAAAATTTCTTCTCATTCACAATGGTGGGAGTATCATATGAAACACAAATAGTATAAATTGTTTCCACATTAAAAGAGTAATATTCAGAAAAATAGTAATCATAACTATGACAAGTTTTATAAATATAATCATCACCACTTTTTATAACATAAGTATAAGAACAATAATCATCATAAGTAGCAACTTTGTTGTCATCATAGATAGGAGGCATGCAACCATCATAGCAAATTCGATCATTCAAAGTAGGGGGACTAAAAAGATCATATTCATTGAACATAGCATCCCCAAGCTTGGGACAAACATTAATTGCAGGGAATAAATTCTCAAACATGTCACTCTCATCAAACATAGCATCCCCAAGCTTGTGGCTTAGCATATCATAAGCATAATCACTTTCATAATTAATAGTATGAATAGCACCAACGATATAACAATTGCTATCATCATAATTTCCCAAGTTGGTGCCAAAAAGATTTCCAAGATTATAAGAAGTATCATTATCTTCCCAAGCATAATCATCACAACAAGCAATGGGCATAACAAGATCATAATCAATAGTGCTCTCGGACATTGCGCCATAAGACATAGAAGAAATATCATCATGAAGTGCATCATCTTCCATAATTATTTTTGATTCATTTTCATCAGGCACAACAATAATAGGAGCAACATTATTTGGGAGAGATACCTTTTTACCTCTCTTGTTTCTTCTTTTCGTCTTCTTCTTCACCACCTCACGTATGGTTTTAATCAATTTTTTCAAGCTTCTTGTTGAAGAGATTGATTGGATAGGAAGCTCCTCCTTGATACCTGATTCATCATAATAAACACTAGGAGGTATTGGGACATATTTTCCCATTCATTAGTACTCTCTTCATATTCTATTTGTTTTCTTGTCTTTAGATAGTTGGCAATATAAGGATTCTCAATGCAATTTACCGCACAAAACATATAAATTTTCTCTAGATCAAAATCAAGAAATTTCTCGAGATTAAATTATGGAATACCCTTAGTTATATGTTTCATTTCTTCATACCCCAAAAGAAGACTAAGCTCTTTATGATGCTCAAGGGTAATCAAGTTATCACAATTTTTGGACACGATTTGATCATGAAAGAATTTGCATTGCAGATTTAAATGGCCACGTTCATTGCAAAGTTCACAAGGATGGCAAAAAAATTAAATCTTTCAGCACAATCATCGAGCCTCTCTTGCAATTTTTTCGTTTCTAAATATTTATGCCTCTTACAAAATCTATCTTCCCTTTTAGGTGTGCAATTGCACACCTAATTCACTATGCAAAAATTTACATGCTTATAAGAAACATTTTTGCCATGACTTGTGCAATCATCATTAGCATTTTGGATATTCAAAGAATTCATACTAACAACATTGCAATCATGCTCATCATCCAACATTTTTATGCCATAAATTTTGTTGAATTCTCTTTCTACCAATTGAGCACAATCATCGGAATCCTTATTCTCAACATAAACATTATAAAGATAAAGAACAAATTGAGGTAACCCAATCTCCATTTTTTTGTAATTTTCTTTTATAAACAAAACTAGTGATAAAACAAGAAACTAAAAGATTCAATTGCAAGATCTAAAGATATACCTTCAAGCACTCCCCTCCCCGGCAACGGCGCCAGAAAAGAGTTTCTTTGACGGGATGTGAGTGCCGCTTACCTATCCTCCCCGGCAACGGCGCCAGAAAAGATCTTGATGTCTACTACGCAACTTTATTCTTGTAGACTCGTGTTGGGCCTCCAAGCGCAGAGTTTTGTAGGACAGGAGCAACTTTCCCTCAAGTGGATGACCTAAGGTTTATCCATCCGTGGGAGGTGTAGGATGAAGATGGTCTCTCTCAAACAACCCTGCAACCAAATACAAGAAATCTCTTGTGTCCCCAACACACCCAATACAATGGCAAATTGTATAGGTGCACTAGTTCGGCGAAGAGATGGTGATAAAAGTGTAATATTGATGGAAGAAATATTTTTTTTTATAATCTGAATAAATAAAAACATCAAGGTAGCACATAGTAAATGTAACATCCCAAATTTTCAATTTGGCATGTTATACATAGGTCATCCATGCATATCATATTTTATTGCCCTTTGTTTGCAATCCCCGAAATCCTAAGCAACTCAAGGACCCTCGGAGAGAGTTGGGGATTTTTCGATTTTCATATTTGATTTTTTATCAAGTAGTGAAGACGAGGATTTTTGGTTTTAATTATTTTTCTCTCCGGAAAATATTTCATTTTAAATAATAAATGAGGGGAGATATTCCATTTAGACGGAGAAAACTTATTTTGGAATTTTTAGATTTTTTTATTTTTCTAGGATTTTCTTAGTCGTAAACGTTTAAAAAAGAGGACCCATACCGACCGGGCCAAGGGCCCACTGAAGCAGGCCGGCCCAGCCCGCCCGGCGCCGCCGCCGCCTTCCCAGCGTCGCCGCCGCGCCTTGCCCTCCCCAAGTCGGAGCCCCCTCCAAGCCACCACCACCGCCGCCTCGCCTCGCTTGCCGAGCCGAGCCGAGCCCGCCGCACCTCGCCCGGCGCCTCGGCCGAGCCGCCGCCGCCGAGGTCGCCGCCTCCGCGCCCCACCCTCGCCGAGCCCGCCGCCCTCGCCCGCCCCGAGTCGCCCGCCTACTGACGACCTCGCCGGAGGTAGCCGCCCCGCCGCCGGTTTTTTTAAGAAAAACCCCTTCGGTTTTTTTAGAAAAAAACCCTAGTTCGTTTTTTTATAGATCAGTTTTATTCTCCGGTTTATTTGTTTAGCGAGCGTTCGTTCGTTCGTTCTAACGAACGTGTTCGTCGTTTAGTTTCTGCTAACGAACGTTCGTTCGTTTAGCCGTTCGTCGTTTTCTTTTTAACGGATTTATTCCGCGATTTTTCCGATCGCGATTTCTGATCCGATGTTCGAACTAGTATAACTTTTCGCTTGTTTATCGGAATCAGGCGATTCAAGCGCCTGAAGTTTCATCTCGAAACCCTCTTTCTGAATAGCCAACTCAAACAAGTTTTGCCTCCGTAAAATTTGACCCTAGTTCAGATTAGTAAACGGATCTTGTTTCTTTCGCCGTTTGAGTTTCGTTGCTCCGTTTGGTTTGATTCTTCTTGTGAACCGGAGTTCTTAAGTTGAACTCTCCGGTCAACCTCTTTCAGTTGAAGTTTTGTTTGTGCATCTTTGCTTGTTGCTTATGTATGCTGTTGTTTGTTTGCGATAGAATTCCGGAGTGCTAAGCGTGTTACTCTGAGTCTCTAGGATTCCGGATCGTCGACAAGGCAAGTAACACTTTGATCATACTCTTTTCATACCCAGTTTTTATGCATTAGTTTCAACCCTCAAACCTTGCATGGTTAGGATGTCATTAATTTGTGGGTTGGGAAGTAGATGATGAGGTAGGAACCTATTGCCCTGTTACTGTCAAACCCTTGGGAGTTACTTCTACGTATTGCTTATATTGCTATGCTCGTAGACGTGGTTGGGTTTGAGTGTATTCCATGACAGATGTGAGATTGTTAATTAATGGTTAACTTAAGGTGGCAACTTTAATACACATCTGGGTGGATTGAGGCACCTGGGGAACCCAGTGTTGTCTGTTTTGTTTTGGAAATCCCGGGGTATCCGTGTGATCTTCTTATGGACCGCCACCCAGGCTCAAAGGGAACTGAGATTATTCATGCTAGATACTTCCGTGTGCAGCCACAAGCTATTATGGGCTCTAGCATAGTTGAGTAAGTTACGTGAAGCTCTTGAAGAGGTAGACCAGCGGTAGTGGGTTTTGTAGGTTTGGTATGGTCTACCGGAGTAGAGAGTTAATGTTTCGAAAGATCGTGTCTCGGTCATCCGTTTCTCAAACACCATGCAGTGCGAGAAATCAACGGAGGCGATCGAGTCTTGTGGGGAAAAGTGCGCAAACCTCTGCAGAGTGTACAATCTAATCATGGTTAGCCGTGTCCCCGGTTATGGACACTTCTGAGTATCTAGTACTTGAGTATTCACATGTATCTCATCACTCTAATTTAATATTGCTGGGATGTTAATTACCTTAATTGGGATTGAGTTGGGGTTATACCTTCTCAATGATGTTTCAACCACCATGATAGTTAAATTAAACATTTATTCCTTTGTTGTAGGGAAAAATTGGCTTTCCGCAAAACTGTAACCATAGAGCTTTCCACCAGCCAAACATGCATGTAGTGGTAGTATTATTCTGTTATTGCTCTATTGTGTTACATTGCCAGCATATTCCATGTGCTGACCCTTTCTCGGGCTGCAACGTATTATGTTGCAGACTTTTCAGACGAGGAGTAAGGTTCGATAGGTCGTTGCCGTGCAGCCCAGCTATGTCATTGGAGTTGATGGACTCAGTTTATCTTCCAAGCCTTCCACTGTTATCGTATTAGATGGCCTTAAGCCATATTATTGTAATAAGTTCTCTTTTGAGACATTCGATGTAATAAGTGTGTGATTGCTACTCTGTTATAAATCCTTCGAGTACTGTGTGTGTCAGCATTACCGATCCAGGGATGACACGGAAGCAAAGAGACTTGACCATCTGAGGTCGGGTCGCTACAAGATGGTATCAGAGCACACGTTGAGTGTAGGACACGACCACTAAGATAAAACCATAGGTCACTCTTCTGTACTCATTTCTGACTCCTCTCCATTTTTTCACTCTTTAGGATGACGGAGATGAAGAACAAGTTTGCACAACCGGATGAAGACACACCTTTTGGACGCCACTCGAAGGAAGTCACTAGGTACCTGAATATTGGAATACCAAGCTTCACCGGGACGTACAACGCCACTTTACCAGAAGAAGAGCGCTGGATGATTCAAGTACAAGTTCCAGGAAGGACGTTCTCGCCAACTTCCAAGCCCATAGAGTTTTATTTTGAAGCACCCACCTGGAGCCTTGGCAAGAGTATGGCAGCTCACATTACCATGGGACGCATTGGATAAGAATACAACCGGGAGCTTAAAGGCACCATATATCAAATATGTGGGCGCCGAGACGAGCAATGGGAAGTAATCAGCACCAAGAAGGATAGATCCATTGCAGCTTACATCCAGGAGCTAAACCAGCACATTCGGCGTCAGGAGAACTAGATGTGCGCAGACATGATGGAGATGAAGAAGGCGAAAACTAGGATCATCGAGCTGGAGGAAGAGCTCATGTTTACCCGCGATGGATATGAGGAAGAAATCAAGACCCTACTGGAGAAGAATGACGACCTAGTCAAGAAGATCGGAGTCTTCATGGGAGGACCAGCACCGGAAGAAGAGGAAGAAGATCCCACTTGTCCGGACAACTACATCATCATCGACGACACCGACTCCGATCCAAGTGATGATGACTACGAAGATGAAGCTGGAGCAGACATCATGGAGTCTTCCACCGATCAAAATTTCTAGATGACCACCATATAATAGTAGTATTCCCCCATGTAATTAGTAGTAGCTGAGCACTTATGCGATAGTCCTAGACAGTTTTGTATGCCCTTGCTTGATTGATTGAATGAATGTGTGTGTTTGCCTCATATGCATATGGTTAGTGTTTCTCCCCTAGATCTTTTTCTATTCTAAACTCTTCCATCTAAAACCCTCAGATGCCTCCGAGACGTGATCCCAGTTTTGTTTTCCCACCGGAGGTCACCCAGTTGATCCAGCAGCAGAATGCCTTGATGCAATTGCTAGTTCAGAACCAGGGCAACAACAACAACAACAACAACAACAACAACAACAACAATGCCAACAACAACCCGCCGCCAGTGGACAATTTAACCCGTTTCCTGAGGCTACAACCGCGGTGTTTTCCAAAGAGCACCGAGCCAATAGTTCTTGATGATTGGCTACGCCAGATTGGAAGGAGTTAACCACCGCATGATGCACGGATGTTGAAAGGGTGCGCTTTGCCGACATCAATTGGATGGACCAGCAGCCGCATGGTGGGAGAATTACACGGCTACTTTTCCTATAGCCAATGTCACTTGGGACCAGTTCAACAAGCTTTTCGACGGCCCATGTCTCAACGGAGCCATGCAGATAAAGAAGCGTCGGTTTGCAACTTACGCCAGGGAACCGTCATGTGGCCCGAAGACGTGGATGAGTTTAGCAAGTTATCACGCTATGCCCCGATGATGTGGCCACGATGCATGCCAAGGTGAGAAGTTTATGGAAGGGCTGAATGATGAGATGAGTATGCAGTTGATGGTGGCAACTTTCAACAACTACCAGGAGTTGGTAGACAAGGCCCTAATGATTGAAGGAAAGCAACAGCAAATTGAGAGTCGTAAGAGGAAGTATGGACAAGGGAAGTATAACTCAAGAGCTCACCAGAAGCCTCGCTTAACCCCGAACTCGGGAGGACTTGTTCATAACCATGGAGGTCATAACCATACTGGAGGAGTATCGCATAATCAAAATGGTGCGAAGAACGGGAATGGGAATGGAGTCAACAATAATCAGAATCGCTCTAACCCAGCTACACCCGCCAAGAGGGAATTAAGCCAAGTTATTTGCTTTAAGTGCAGGAAGACAGGGCAATATGCCATTGACAGCCCTGAAGGAAAGAATGGAAACGGAAATGGGAGCGCTGGGAAGAAGCCCAATCCATTCAACAAAGGACAAGTGAACCACGTTAACGTGGAGGAAGTTGAAGAGCAGCCGGACGCGGTAATAGGTAAGTTTTCGGTTCAGTCATTTACCGCTCTTGTTCTTTTCGATACTGGTGCATCGCATTCATATATATCAAGGGGATTTGTGGAAAAGTTTAAGTTACCAACCCAAACCCTTAGGAACCCTCTTCTAGTGAGCTCGCCTGGAGCAGAGTACATGGCTAGCCGATGGTGCACCCAGATACCCCTAATCATTGGCACACATGTTTTTCCGTCTGACCTAATTATCTTGGAGTCGCAAGGATTGGATGTGATATTAGGTATGGACTGGATGTCAAAGTATGAAGGAAGTATTGACTGTGCTAGCAAGTCAAAATTTATCTTAACACCCCAGAGGGAAAGAGGATTAAGTATGTATCTAGGCATGTGCCTAGGAGGAGCCAAGTGAATTCCCTCACGGGAGTTGTACAGGAGGAAGTACCTGTAGTAAAGGATTATCCGGATGTTTTCCCAGAGGAGTTACCAGGCATGCCACCGGATCGATACATCGAGTTTCTGATAGAGCTATTGCCAGGTACATGGCCAATATCCAAGAGACCCTATCGGATGCCCGCAAATGATCTGGAGGAGATTAAGAAGCAGATCAAGGAGCTATTGGAGAAAGGTTACATTCATAGAAGTTCATCACCTTGGGGAGCCCCAGTACTTTTGGTGGAAAAGAAGGATAAATCCCTGAGGATGGTTGTTGATTATTGAGCTCTGAATGAAGTAATGATAAAGAACAAGTATCCCTTACCGATGATTAATGATCTGTTTGATCAGTTGCAAGGAGCTAAGGTGCCAAGATTGATCTCGATCGAGGATACCATCGATTGAAGATCCGAGAGAAGGATATACCAAAGACAGCGTTTACTACACGGTATGGATTATATGAGTATACGGTCATGTCATTTGGACTGACTAACGCCCCTGCCTATTTCATGAGTATGATGAACAAGGTGTTCATGGAGTATTTGGACAAGTTTGTTGTTTTGTTTATTGATGATATTATGGTATACTCGAGGAACAAAGAGGAGCACGCGGAACACTTGCGTTTGGTTCTCGAGAAACTCAGGGAACACCAATTATACGCCAAATTCAGCAAGTGCGAGTTTTGGTTGAAGGAAGTTGGATTTCTTGGGCATGTTATATCAGGAGAGGGTATAGCAGTAGATCCCAGTAAGGTTCAGTCAGCACTGAATGGTTGGCACCCACTTCAGTTGGCGAGATCCGCGGTTTCCTTGGACTGGCAGGATATTATCGGAGATTCATTGAGATTTTTTCCATGATCTCTAAGCCAATGACTGAATTGCTAAAGAAGGATACTGAGTTCAAATGGACAGAGGATTGCGAGACAAGCTTTCAGGAGTTGAAGAAACAGTTGACTATAGCCCCAGTGCTGACATTGCCAGATATACTTAAGGAGTTTCAAGTGTATTGTGACGCCTCTCGCTTGGTACTTGGATGTGTTCTTATGCAGGACGGAAAAGTTGTTTCGTATGCCTCACGACAACTGAAGCCACATGAGTTGAACTATGCCACGCATGATTTGGAGTTAGCAGTTGTAGTACATGCGTTGAAGACCTGGAGACATTATCTTATTGGAAACCGTTGTGATGTGTACACGGATCATAAGAGTTTGAAGTACATTTTCACACATAAGGAGTTAAACCTCAGACAGAGGAGATGGCTGGAACTTATAAAGGATTACGACATGAAGCTACACTATCATCCAGGAAAGGCCAACGTCGTAGCAGACGCTTTGAGCCGGAAGAGTTATGCTAATATCCTTGAAAGCAAAGGATTGCCAAAGGAGTTAGCTGCGGAGATCACGGAACTTCGATTGGAGATTGTTCCAAGAGGTTTTCTTGCAACAATGGAGCTTCAGTTGACGTTGTTGAACAAGATTCGAGAAGCTCAGAAGGAGGACAAAGAGATTGCTGAGATAAGAGAGAAGATGGGCGAAGGAAAAGCCAAAGGTTTTCGCGAGGATGAGCACGATACCTTGTGGTTTGAGGACCGGATTTATGTGCCCCACAATTCGAAGATCAGGAAGTTAATACTTCAGGAGGCCCATGACTCACCATACTCGATTCACCCCAGAAACACCAAGATGTATTTGGACTTGAAGGAACGCTTCGTGGTGGTATGAAGAAGGATATTGCCGAGTATGTAGCCGTATGTGATGTATGTCGAGAGTGAAGGCAGAGCATCGAAGCCAGCAGGATCTGTTACAGCCTATGCCAATACCGAATGGAAGTGGGACAAACTTGGCATGGACTTTATTACCGGATTACCCGAACCAAGGCGGGATATGATTCAATATGGGTAATTGTGGATCGTTTGACCAAAGTAGCCCATTTCATCCCGGTGAAAACAACCTATACAAGTGCAAAGTTGGCCAAGATATATATGACCAGGATCATATGTTTGCATGGAGTTCCGAGGAGCATCAGACGGATAGAGGAACGCAGTTTACTTCAAAGTTTTGGCATCGGCTACACGGACTTTGGGTACCAGATTGAGTTCAAGATCGCTCCACCCGCAGACGGATGGATGCAGAGAGAGTCAATCAGATTACGGAGGACATTTGAGAGCCTATGCGCTAGATTATGGATCTAGTTGGGATGACAATTTGCAGACGCAGAGTTCTCATACAACAACAGCTACTGTGCCGGTTTGAAGATGGCACCGCTCAAGCTCAGATGGAGCAGATGTAGAACACCATTGATGTGGGATGAGGTTGGAGACCGTCAGTTGTTTGGACCAGATTTGATCAAGGAATCAGAGGAGAAGGTTAAACTGATCAGAGACAGACTAAAGATTGCTCAGTCTAGACAGAAGGGTTACGCAGATTCAAAACGCAAGGAAGTAACCTATGAGATTGGAGACAGAGCCTATCTGCGAGTATCACCCTTGAGGGGAGTGAAACGTTTTGGAGTGAAGGGAAAGTTAGCCACAAGATTTGTAGGACCGTATCGTGTTTTGGAACGGAAGGGAGAAGTTGCCTACAAGCTGGAGTTACCTGAAGGATTGTCAGGAGTTCACGATGTGTTTCACGTATCACAGCTGAAGAAGTGCCATGCTGAGATGGCCGATATACCGTTAAATGATACAGTGCCCTTGGAGGCGATTCAGCTGGATAGTAATCTGACCTACAAGGAGAAGCCAATAAAGATTCTTGATTTCGACAGTTGAGTCACTCGGAGCAAGGTTATCAAGTTTTGCAAAGTTCAGTGGAGCCACCATACCGAGGAGAAAGCCACCTGGGAGCAAGAAGAGGATATTCGCAAGGACCATCCGCACCTATTTTCTAGCCAACCCGAATCTCGAGGGAGAGATTCATCTTAAGGGGGGTAGGTTTGTAACATCCCAAATTTTCAATTTGGCATGTTATACGTAGGTCATCCATGCATATCATATTTTATTGCCCTTTGTTTGCAATCCCCGAAATCCTAAGCAACTCAAGGGCCCTCGGAGAGAGTTGGGGATTTTTCGATTTTCATATTTGATTTTTATCAAGTAGTGAAGACGAGGATTTTTGGTTTTAATTATTTTTCTCTCCAGAAAATATTTCATTTTAAATAATAAATGAGGGGAGATAATATGACTTCTCCAAAATAATTGAAATATCAGAGTAAAAATGTTAAAATCATTATTTGGTTTTTATTTGATTTATTTTGGAATTTTATTCTCCCTAGAAAAAATTTGCATGTTTTAAAAATTGCATTTTAGGGGCCAAGAAAAGTTCATCCTGTTCTAAATATTCCATTTAGACGGAGAAAACTTATTTTGGAATTTTTAGATTTTATTTATTTTTCTAGGATTTTCTTAGTGGTGAACGTTAAAAAAGAGGACTCATACCGACCGGGCTAAGGGCCCACCTGAGAGCAGGCCTGCCCACCGAGCCGCCCGCCGCCTTCCAGCGTCGCCGCCGTCAGATCCAACCCGGACACCGCCGCCGCCGCCTTGCCCTCCCCAAGTCGGAGCCCCCCAACCTATATAAGCCCCCTCTAAGCCACCACCACTGCTGCCTCGCCTCGCCCCGATCCGAGCCGAGCCCGCCGCCCATCGCCGTGCCTCGCCTGAGCCGCCCGCCCGAGAGGTCGCCGCCAGCCTGCCTCGCGCCCTGGCCGAGCTCCGCCACCCCTCGCCCGCCCGAGTCGCCCGCCCGCCAGACGACCTCGCCGGAGGTAGCCGCCCCGCCGCCGGTTTTTTTAAGAAAAACCCCTTCGTTTTTTTAAGAAAAAAAACCTAGTTCGTTTTTTATAGATCGGTTTTATTCTCCGGTTTAGTTGTTTAGCGAGCGTTCGTTCGTTCGTACTAACGAACGTGTTCGTCGTTTAGATTCTGCTAACGAACGTTCTTTCGTTTAGCCGTTCATCGTTTTCTTTTTATCGGATTTATTCCGCGATTTTTTCGATCGCGATTTCTGATCCGATGTTCGAACTAGTATAACTTTTCGCTCGTTTATCGGAATCAGGCGATTCAAGCGCCTGGAGTTTCATCTCGAAACCCTCTTTCTGAATAGTCAACTCAAACAAGTTTTTGCCTCTGCAAAATTTGACCCTAGTTCAGATTAGTAAAAGGATCTTGTTTCTTTCGCCATTTGAGTTTCGTTGCTCCGTTTGGTTTGATTCTTCTTGTGAACCGGAGTTCTTAAGTTGAACTCTCCGGTCAACCTCTTTCAGTTGAAGTTTTGTTTGTGCATCTTTGCTTGTTGCTTATGTATGCTGTTGTTTGTTTGCGATAGAATTCCCGGAGTGTGAAGCGTGTTACTACGAGTCTCTAGGATTCCCGGATCGTCAGCAAGGCAAGTAACACTTTGATCATACTCTTTTCATACCCAGTTTTTATGCATTAGTTTCAACCCTCAAACCTTGCATTGTTAGGATGTCATTAATTTGTGGGTTGGGAAGTAGATGATGAGGTAGGAACCTATTGCCCTGTTACTGTCAAACCCTTGGGAGTTACTTCTACGTATTGCTTATATTGCTATGCTCGTAGACGTGGTTGGGTTTGAGTGTATTCCATGACAGATGTGAGATTGTTAATTAATGGTTAACTTAAGGTGGCAACTTTAATACACATCTGGGTGGATTGAGGCACCTGGGGAACCCAGTGTTGTCTGTTTTGTTTTGGAAATCCCGGGGTATCCGTGTGATCTTCTTATGGACCGCCACCCGTGCTCAAAGGGAACTGAGATTATTCATGCTAGAAACTTCCGTGTGCAGCCACAAGCTATTATGGGCTCTAGCATAGTTGAGTAAGTTACGTGAAGCTCTTGAAGAGGTAGACCAGCAGGTAGTGGGTTTTGTAGGTTTGGTATGGTCTACCCGAGTAGAGAGTTAATGTTTCGAAAGGCGTGTCTCGGTCATCCGCTTCTCAAACACCATGCAGGCGAGAAATCAACGGAGGTGATCGAGTCTTGTGGGGAAAAGTGCATAAACCTCTCAGAGAGTGTACAATCTAATCATGGTTAGCCGTGTCCCGGTTATGGACACTTCGAGTATCTAGTACTTGAGTATTCACATGTATCTCATCACTCTAATTTAATATTGCTGGGATGTTAATTACCTTAATTGGGATTGAGTTGGGGTTATACCTTCTCAATGATGTTTCAACCACCATGATAGTTAAATTAAAAATGTATTCCTTTGTTGTAGGGAAAATTGGCTTTCCGCAAAATCGTAACCATAGAGCTTTCCCACCAAACATGCATGTAGTGGTAGTATTATTCTGTTATTGCTCTATTGTGTTACATTGCCAAGATATTCCATGTGCTGACCCGTTCTCGGGCTGCAACGTATTATGTTGCAGACTTTTCAGACGAGGAGTAAGGTTCGATAGGTCGTTGCCGTGCAGCCCAGCTATGTCGTTGGAGTTGATGGACTCACTTTATCTTCCAAGCCTTCCGCTGTAATCGTATTAGATGGCCTTAAGCCATATTATTGTAATAAGTTCTCTTTTGAGACATTCGATGTAATAAGTGTGTGATTGCTACTCTGTTATAAATCCTTCGAGTACTGTGTGTGTCAGCATTACCGATCCAGGGATGACACGGAAGCACAGAGACTTGACCATCTGAGGTCGGGTCGCTACAGTAAACAAGCACAAAAACGGTATTGCAATGCTTGAAAATGAGGCCTAGGGTCCATACTTTCACTAGTGCAATCTCTCAACAATGCAAATATAACTGGATCATATAACCATCCCTCAACGTGCAACGAAGAATCACTCCAAAGTTCCTATCTAGTGGAGAACATAAGACGAAATTATTTGTAGGGTACGAAACCAACTTGAAGCTATTCTTTCCGATCAATCTTTCCAAGAGTTCATACTAAAATAACACCAAATAATTTCAGATTCATAATACTCAATCCAACACAAAGAACCTCAAAGAGTGCCCCAAGATTTCTCCCGGAGAAACGAAGACAATAACATGCATCAACCCCTATGCGTAGATTACCCCAATGTCACCGCGGGAATCCGCGAGTTGAGTGCCAAAACATATATCAAGTAAATCAATACGATACCCCATTGTCACCACGAGTATTCATATGCTAGACATATATCAAGTGCTCTCAAATCTATAAAAGTATTCAATCCGATAAAACGAAATCTCAAATGGAAAAATCAATTCATCACAACAAGATAGAGAGGGGAAAACACCATATGATCCGACTATATTAACGAAGCCCGCGATACATCAACATCATGACATCTCAAGAACACGAGAGAGAGAGAGAGAGAGAGAGAGAGAGAGAAATTTAACACATAGCTACTGGTACAAACCCTAACCCCCGAGGGTGGACTACTCCCTCCTCATCGTGGTGGCTGCCGAGATAATGAAGATGGCGACCGGTGATAATTCCCCCCTCCGGCAGGGTGCCGGAACAAGGTCCAGATTTGTTTGTCGTGGCTAAAGAGCCTTGCAGCGACGGAACTTCTGATCTAGGATTACCCCGAGGGTTTTTGGCATATTAGGGATTTTATAGGGCTGAGAGGGGGTGCGGGAGGCCACCGAGGTGGGCACAACCCACTTGAGCGCATCTGGGCACCCAAGCGCGCCCTGGTGGGATGCGCGCCCCTCGGGGCACCCCCAGGTGTTGTCTGGCCCATCAGGAATCTTCTGGTCCATAAAAAATCCACAAAAAGTTTCGCAGTGTTTGGACTCCGTTTGATATTGATTTCCTGCGATGTAAAAAACAAGCAAAAAAATTGTAACTGGCACTGGGCACTGGGTCAATAGGTTAGTCCCAAAAAATGATATAAAGTTGTTATAAAATGATTGTAAAACATCCAAGAATGATAATATAACATCATGAATACTTCATTAATTATAGATACGTTGGAGACGTACCATTATGCCTTTTCTCCCTTATTTTATAAGGTTTACATGAAGAGGGAGAATGACGGCAGCTGGAATTCTGGACTGGAAAAGGAGCAAATATTAGAGACCTATTCTGCACAACTTCAAAATTCCTGAAACTTCACGGAGAATATTTATGGAATGTATAAAAAATATTGGGTGAAGAAAGCACCAGAGGGGGCCACCTGCCATCCACAAGGGTGGAGGGCGCGCCCTACCCCCTAGGCATCCCCCCCCCCACCGCGTCTTTGCGGGCCACCTAGACACCCGCGACGCCCATCTTCTGCTCTATGGTGTGTTTTGACCTCGAAAAAAATAAGAAGGAAGCTTTCGGGACGAAGCGCCGACGTCTCGAGGCAGAACTTGGGCAGAACCAATCTAGGGCTCCGGTGGAGCTGTTGTGCCGGGGAAACTGGGGAAATAATCACCATCGTCATCACCAACAATCGTCTCATTGAGAGGGGGTTAATCTCCATCAACATCTTCACCAGCACCATCTCCTCTAAAACCCTAGTTCATCTCTTGTATCCGATTTTTGTCTTAAAACCTCAGATTGGTAAATGTGGGTTGCTAGTAGTGTTGATTACTCCTTGTAATTGATGCTAGTTGGTTTATTAGGTGGAAGACTATATGTTCAGATCCTTAATGATAATTAATACTCCTCTGATTATGAACATGAATATGCTTTATGAGTAGTTACGTTTGTTCCTGAGGACATGGGGGAAGCCTTGTTATAAGTAATCATGTGAATTTGGTATTCGCTCGATATTTTGATGAGATGTATGTTGCCTTTCCTCTAGTGGTGTTATGTGAACATCGACTACATGACACTTCACCATGATTTGGGCCTAGGGGAAGGCATCGGGAAGTAATAAGTAGATGATGGGTTGCTAGAGTGACAGAAGCTTAAACCCTAGTTTATGCATTGCTTCGTAAGGGGCTGATTTCGATCCATATGTTTCATGCTATTGTTAGATTTATCTTAATTCTTCTTTCATAATTACGGATGCTTGCGAGAGG
This sequence comes from Aegilops longissima, assembly GCA_021605205.1. Lineage (NCBI taxonomy): Eukaryota > Viridiplantae > Streptophyta > Magnoliopsida > Poales > Poaceae > Aegilops > Aegilops longissima. The sequence continues at coordinate 789,357,488 of CM038677.1, read as the reverse complement.
GGTTAATCGTAAGTGGGAGGCTTGTCCAAGGAAGGGCAGCACTCAAGCACCAGTCCACCCACATATCAAATTATAAAAGTAATGAACGCGAATCATATGAACATGATGAAAACTAACTTGATAACAATTCCCATGTGTCCTCGGGAGCACTTTGCTTTATATAAGAGTTCGTCCAGGCTTGTCCTTTGCTACAAAAAGGATTGGGCCACCTTGATGCACCTTTTTACTTTTGTTACTTGTTACCCGTTATGAATTATCTTGTCACGCAACCATCTGTTACCGATAATTTCAGTGCTTGCATAGAATACCTTGCTGAAAACCACTTGTCATTTCCTTCTGCTCCTCGTTGGGTTCGACACTCTAACTTATCTAAAGGACTACGATAGATCCCCTATACTTGTGGGTCATCAAGACTCTTTTCTGGCCCCGTTGCTAGGGAGTGAAGCGCCTTTGGTAAGTGGAAGTTGGTAAGGAAACATTTATATAGTGTGCTGAAATTTACATTCACTTGTTACTATGGAAAATAATCCTTTGAGGGGCTTGTTCGGGGTATCTCCACCTCGGCCGGAAGTGCAAAGAGTTGATCCTCAACCTACTGCACCTACTGAAAATATTTATTATGAAATTCATTCGGGTATGATAGAGAAACTGCTAGCTAATCCTTATGCAGGAGATGGAACATTACATCCTGATATGCACCTAATCTATGTGGATGTAGTTTGTGGATTATTTAAGCTTGCAGGTATGCCCGAGGATGTTGTCAAGAAGAAGGTCTTCTCTTTATATTTGAAGGGAAAGGCATTAACATGGTATAGGGTATGTGATGATATTGGATCTTGGAACTACAACCGATTGAAATTGGAATTTCATCAGTAGTTTTATCCTATGCATTTGGTTCGTCGTGATCAGAATTATATAAATATAATTTTTGGCCTCGTGAAGGAGAAAGTATCGCTCAAGCTTGGGCGAGGATTAAGTCAATGTTATATTCATGCCCCAATCATGAGCTCTCAAGAGAAATTATTATTCAAAAAATTTATGCTCGGCTTTCTCATAATGATCGATCCATGCTCGATACTTCTTGTACTGGTTCTTTCATGAAGAAGGAAATTGAATTCAAATGGGATTTATTGGAAAGAATTAAACGCAAATCTGAAGATTGGGAACTCGACGAAGTTAAGGAGTCAGGTATAAACCTTAAGTTTGATTATGTTAAATCTGTTATGAATACCGATGTTTTTCGTGATGTTAGCACTAAATATGGACCTGGCTCTGAGACAGTAGCTTCTTTCTGTGAATCTTTTGCTGCTTATGTTGATCTCCCTAAGGATAAGTGGTTTAAATATGATCCTCCCATTGAAGTTAAAGTACTAGAACCTATTAAAGTTGAAGAAGAAACTATTACTTATAATGTTGATCCTATTGTTCCTACTGCTTATATTGAGAAACCACCTTTCGTTGTTAGAATAAATGATCATGCTAAAGCTTCAACTGTGGTTCGTAAGAGTTATACTAGAACACCTACACCTCATTAACAAATTAAAGTTGAACCTAGTATTGCTATGGTTAAAGATCTCTTCGTTGATAATATTTATGGGCATGTTATTTATTTCAGTGATGAAGCTGCTAGAATTGCCAAACCCGATATGAAAGATAAACATAGATCTGTTGTTGGCATGCATGTTGTTTCTGTTAAAATAGAGATCATTGTTATCATGGCTTATGTGATGTGGGTGCTCGTGTGAGTGCAACTCCTTATACCTTGTACCAAGAAATTATGAATGATATTGCACCTGCTGAGATAGACGATATTGATGTTACTATTAAGCTTGCCAATAGAGATACTATATTGCCAATTGGGATAGTTAGAGATGTTGAAGTCTTGTGTGGGAAAATTAAATACCCTACTGATTTTCTTGTTCTTGGTTCCCCACAAGATGATTTTTGTCCCATTATATTTGGTAGACCCTTCTTGAATACCGTTAATGCTAAGATAGACTACGAGAAAGATATTGTTACTGTTGGTTTTGGGGATATGTCTCATGATTTTAATTTCTCTAAATTTCCTAGACAACCCCATGAAAAAGAATTGCCTAGTAAAGATGAAATTATTGGTCTTGCTTCTGTTGCCGTTCCTCCTGCTAATCCTTTAAACAATATTTGCTAGATCATGAAAATGATATGGTTATGAATGAAAGAAGGGAAATAGATGAAATATTCTTTAATCAAGGTCGTGTTTTGCAACACAATTTGCCTGTTGACATCCTTGGAGATCCTCCTCCACCCAAGGATGATCCCGTGTTTGAGCTTAAATAATTACCTGATACTTTGAAATATGCTTATCTTGATGAAAAGAAGATATATCCTGTTATTATTATGCTAACCTTTCAGAGCATGAAGAAAAGAAATTATTGAAAACTCTAAAGAAGCATTGTGCCGCTATTGGATATACTCTTGATGATCTTAAGGGCATTAGTCCCACTCTATGTCAGCACAAAATTAATTTAGAGCATGATGCTAAACCAGTTGTTGATCACCAACGACGGTTAAATTTTAAGACGAAGGAAGTGGTAAGAAATGAAATATTAAAGCTTCTGGAGGCAGGTATAATTTATTCTATTGCTGATAGTAGATGGGTAAGTCTCGTTCATTATGTCCCTAAGAAGGGATGTATTATTGTTGTTCATAATGATAAGAATGAATTGATTCCACAAAGAATTGTTACAGGTTATAGAATGGTAATTTATTTTCGCAAATTGAATAAAGCTACTAGGAAAGATCATTACCCTCTACCTTTTATTGATCAAATGCTAGAAAGACTATCCAAACATTCTTATTTTTGGTTTCTAGATGGTTATTCTGGTTACTCTCAAATACCTGTGTCAAAAGATGACCAGGAAAAGACCACTTTTACTTGCCCTTTCAGTACCTTTGCTTATAGACGTATGCTTTTTGGTGTATGCAATGCACCTTCTACCTTTCAAAGATGTATGACTGCTACATTTACTGATTTTTGCGAAAAGATTGTTGAGGTTTTCATGGATGATTTATCCGTTTACGGAACTTCTTTTGATGATTGCTTAAGCAACCTTGATCGAGTTTTGCAGAGATGTGAAGAAACTAATCTTGTCTTGAATTGGGAGAAGTGCCACTTATGGTTAATGAAGGTATTGTCTTGGGGCATAAAATTTCTGAAAGAGGTATTGAAGTTGATAAAGCTAAAGTAGATGCTATTATAAAGATGACGTGTCCTAAAGATATCAAAGGTATAAGAAGTTTCATTGGTCATGCTGGTTTCTATAGGAGGTTTATTAAAGACTTCTCTAAAATTTCTAGACCTCTCACTAATCTCTTGCAAAAAGATGTTCCTTTCGTTTTTGATGATGATTGTGTAGAAGCATTTGAAATACTTAAGAAAGCCTTAATTTCTGCACCTATTGTTCAGCCACCTAATTGGAATTTACCCTTTGAAATTATGTGTGATGATAGTGATTATGTTATTGGTGCTATTCTAGGACAATGAGTTGATAAGAAATTGAATGTTATTCATTATGCTAGTAAAACTCTAGACAGTGCCCAGAGAAATTATGCTACTACTGAAAAAGAATTTTTAGCAGTTGTATTTGCTTGTGATAAGTTTAGATCTTATATTGTTGATTCCAAAGCTACTATTCACACTGATCATGCTGCTATTAAATATCTTATGGAAAAGAAAGATGCTAAACCAAGACTTATTAGATGGGTTCTCTTGTTACAAGAATTTGATTTGCATATTATTGCTAGAAATAGAGCTGAGAACCCCGTGGCACACAACTTGTCTAGGTTAGAAAATGTTCTTGATGACCCACTGCCTATTGATGATAGCTTTCCTGGTGAACAATTAGCTGTCATAAATGCTTCTCGTAATACTCCATGGTATGCTGATTATGCTAATTATATCGTTGCTAAATTTATACCACATAGTTTCAGACCAGCAAAAGAAAAGGTTTTTCTATGATTTAAGACATTACTTTTGGGATGACCCACACCTTTATAAAGAACGAGTAGATGGTGTTATTAGACGTTATGTACCTGAGCATGAACAGGGACAGATCCTACGCAAGTGGCACTCCGAGTCATATGGAGGACACCACGCTGGAGATAGAACTGCACATAAGGTATTGCAATCTGGTTTTTATTGGCCTACTCTCTTCAAGGATGCTCGTAAGTTTGTCTTGTCTTGTGATGAATGCCAAAGAATTGGCAATATTAGTAGACGCCAGGAAATGCCTATGAATTATTCACTTGTTATTGAACCATTTGATGTTTGTGGTTCTGATTATATGGGACCTTTTCCTTCCACTAATGGGTATACACATATTTTAGTTGTTTTTTATTACGTTACTAAGTGCGTAGAAGCTATTCTAACTAGTAGTGTTGATCATAACACTTCTATTAAGATGCTTAAAGAAGTTATTTTTCTGAGGTTTGGAGTCCGTAGATATTTAATGACTAATGGTGGTTCACATTTTATTCATGGTGCTTTCCGTAAAATGCTTCCTAAATATGACGTTAACCATAGAATTGCATCTCCATATCACCCTCAGTCTAGTGGTCAAGTAGAATTGAGCAATAGTGATATTAAATTGATTTTGCAAAAGACTGTTAATAGATCTAAAAAGAATTGGTCTAAGAAACTTGATGATGCATTATGGGCTTATAGAACTTCTTATAAAAACCCTATGGGTATGTCTCCGTATAAAATGGTCTATGGAAAAGCATGTCACTTACCTCTTGAACTAGAACATAAGGCATATTGGGCTATTAAAGAGCTCAACTATGATTTCAAACTTGCTGGTGAGAAGAGGCTATTTGACATTAGCTCGCTTGATGAATGGAGAACCCAAGCCTATGAGAATGCCAAGTTATTTAAAGAAAAAGTTAAAAGATGGCATGAAAAGAGGATACAAAAGTGTGAGTTTAATGTAGGTGATCATGTTTTGCTATACAACTCTCGTTTAAGATTTTTTACATGAAAACTTCTCTCTAAATGGGAAGGTCCTTACGTTATCAAGGAGGTCTATCGTTCTGATGCCATCAAAATTAACAACGTCGAAGGTACGAATCCGAAGGTGGTAAACGGTCAAAGAATCAAACATTACATCTCAGGTAATCCCATAAATGGTGAAACCAATATAATTGACACCGTAACACCGAAGGAGTACATAAGAGGCACTTTCCAGAATGTTTCAGACTCCGAAAAGGATTAGGTATGTGGTACGGTAAGTAAACTGACTCTAAAACGTTTCCAGTGGCAATTTTTCTACGTTTTGGAATATTTAAAAAAATAGGAAAATTAAAACTAGTCTGAAAGAGACACGGGGCGACCACAAGGGTGGAGGGTGCGCCCTACCCCATGGGCGCGCCCCCTACCTTGTGGCCACCTCGCGTGCCCTCCGGACTCTGTTCTTGCACGATACTTCTTTTGGTCGGTAAAAATTGATTATATAATCTCCGAAGGTTTTGACCACCATACCACAGCAATATCCCCCGTTTTCATTTTGAGCTATTTTCTGCCAGAGTTTTCAAGGCCAGGCATCATGTCATCCCCCTCTTCCAACAACCTAGGCGACGATGCTTGGCTAATAAAGATAGAGATGAAGAGAGAAGAACTAGGGGAAATCAACAACGGTGATAAGATCAAGAAGGTCCAAAAGGGGATGTCGAGATGTGGTCCACCGAATGGTTTTATATAGCCGACGTCCTGCTTTATGACCCAGTCTGTCCCTGGCTCCATGTCTTCTCGCATACAACTCCGAAGAAGCACTTCAATTGGCGGCCGAGGAGTTCCTCTCAAGACGATGATGCTGAGGTGGCTCATCTAGCAACTCAAGTGACCTTCTTGGACCATAATAGGCTGAGCGTCATCAACATGATGGCATGGAGAACAAGTTCATATCCCGTAAGATCAATCATTTTGAAGCGCCTGGAGAACAAGTTCAAATCTCGGAAGATCGAGATGCAGATAGGCTTATGAACTTTATGCAGATGCATCAGAATCTTCGAGATCATCAGGTGCATGCTCAGCTACACGGTGATCTTGTGGAGCATATGTGGACCCACAGTAAAAACAAAGAGCTAACGTTTGAGTTGTGCACTTAAAATAATATTTTTGTAAGAACTATGTATTTTCGGTACCAACATTTGTTATTTACATGAAACATTGGCGTGTATAAGATTTGCATAGATTTGTGAGTCCGGATTTGAGGTATGCGGATGCCGGGCACGACATATGCGGGGTCGTCCAGCTACGTCCGCGGGCGTGCCCACGCGCATCCGCGTACGTATAGGGGCCCTATTATAAGCAGGAAAGTCGTTTCGATCCAATCTAATCTTGGGGTCCGAAAAAGACACTAGATATGTCTATGACTTTACATTACAAAGTGTTCTCTGAGGCCATGGAATGTTGTAGCGACCCGAACCAAATGGATCAAGTCTCTGTGCTTAAGTGTCATCCCTGGATCGGTATGCTGACACACACAGTACTCGAGGATTTATAACAGAGGTAAATCACATGTGTAAAGTAACGTAAATACTATTAGCTCAATCCAAATAGCGGAAGGAACAAGGTAATGGATTCCCATCAACACCAACGGCAAAGTTGAGTGTAGAAATCGTAACCCTAACGTATCACTTACTCGTCGTAAGATCCTGCAACATGAGACGTTGCAGCCACAAAGGGTCAAGACATTGAATGTACTCGCAAATTCACACCAAAGGATAAATGATGAATAATAGCTATCACTACATGCATATTTGGCTGGTGGAAAGCTCTATGGTTATAATGTTTTTGCGAAAAGCCAATTTTTCCCTACTGCAAAGGAATAAATTTTATTTAACTATCATGGTGGTTGTTAAACATTGAGAATGGTTGACAGCATTCTCAATCCCAATTAAAAATATCATCATTAACCCAACAAAATTATTTAAAGTAACATGATGAGATTCACATGATAATCCAGGTACTAGATACTCAAGATGTCCATAACCGGGGACACGGCTAACCATGATTAGTTTATACACTCTGCAGAGGTTTGCGCACTTTTCCCCACAAGACTCGATCTCCTCCGTTGGGATTCTCGCACTACATGATGTTTGAGAAACGGATGACCGAGACATAGTCTTTCAGAAGCGCTACACCTTACGATCGGGTAGACAGTACCAACCTACATCCCCTACATCTTCTAGTCTACCACTGTAAGAGTTCGCACGACTTAGTCAACTATGCTAGAGCCCATAGTAGCTTGTGGTTGCACACGGAAGTTTCTAGCATGAATAATCTCATGATCCCTTTGAGCCTGGGTGGGGTCCAAAAGAAACAGTAATCTGGAATACCCAGTACCTCAATCCACCCAGATGTGTGTTTAAGTTGCCACCTTAAGTAAACCATTAAATTAACAATCTCACATCTGTCATGGATACACTCACCCAATCCACGTCTACTAGCATAGCATGGCATAATAAGCAAACGTAGAGTAACTCCCAAGGGTTTGATAATACAACAGGTAATAGGTACTACTCATCTACTTCCCAATACCCACATGTTATCAATCCTACTCATGCAATGTTTGAGGGTGAAACTAATGCATAAAAACTGGGTATGAAAGGGATATGATCAAAGTTTGAACTTGCCTGTACTGTTGATGAAGATGATTCGCATTCAAAACTCTTGATAGTTCTACTCGTCACACTCCGGTCAATCTATCGTATGCAAGCAATAGTAACCACACATAAGCAATCACTCAAAAGATCGGAAAGAACGAAGAACACAATTCGGAAAACATCAAAACCAAATAAAATAACTCTTGCAGCATAAAACAATTTCTAACAGTACCAAAACTATGTGTATTTGGCCTTATCAGAAATTTTAGGTCAAGAGCTTCGATTTGCAAAAAGAATCAACTAAGTCGGAGTTACGAAACTCAAGTTATGATCAAACGAAATTCAAATTCAATTCTGATCTAATTCAAATTTTAAACTTTCAAAAACATGTTTGAATTGGATTACAGGATAGAGGAGATCATAACGAAGAAGTGGGCGTCAGTTTCGTTGGACTTGGACAGACGAGCAAAAAGTTGTGCTTGTTTGAAGTCCATGGGCTAAATTGTAAATAAAACATCTACAAAGAAGTCCCTGATTAAACTAACAGAAAAAGAAAAAGAACTAAATAACGAACGTTCGTTACCGAACGCTAACGAACAAAAACGTTCGACGAAACTAACTAAACAGAAAACGTTCGCTACTTAACTAACTGTCTAAAAAATGCGTTTTGAACAAAAACCGAAACCCTAAGGAAAAACCGGGGAACCAGGGCGGTTCATTACCGGACCGGGAAAACCGGCGAGTTGAGCGGTGGTTCGGGCGGTTTCGGCGACGGAGGTCTCCGGCGAGAAAGGGCGGCGGCTCCGGCGGTCGTCGAGACCGACGAAGTGGTCGTGGAGAGGTGGCGCTGGGCGGCAGGAGCGGTGGTGGCGACGGCGGTGGTCATCAGCGGCGAGGGTGGCGGCTTCGGGTGGCGGAGATCGACGGATCTCGCCGGCGGTGGCGAGGCGTGGGATGCGAGGCGAGGCGAGGAGGAGAAGAGGGATCCGGGGCGGCGGTCTCGCCTTTTAAGGCGAAGAGGGAGGCGGTGATGTGGAGGAGGGGTCAAGGCGCGGCGACTTCCGGGAAGGACACGGCGGCGGCGGCGCTGTCGTGGTGGCGGCGGTCTCCCGCTCGGGAGCTCAGGGGCGGCGGCGCGTGGGCTGGGCCGTGGCCTGGCCTGGGAGTTGGGCCGGCCCAGTCGGCGGAGGAGGGATTTTTTTTAAATAAAAACAGACAAAGAGAAATAAATAAAATATCAAACTAAAAATATACTATTGGCATATAATATATCGAAATTTCTAAAAAACGATTTTCTACAAGATTAACATTTTTCTAGCATCCAATAAAATCCACAAAATTTTAAATAAAGCAAAGAGCGCCATTGATGCAATCCAATAAAATCATTTAAAAAATACCAAAATGATTTCAAATTTATTCTCTCCATTTTTCTACTATAGGGAATCATGTTACCCTAATTACCATATATTTTATTTTGGAGAAAATAATTTGAATAAAACCCAAATAACTCCAAATTGAAAATGATTTCCAAAAGGACTTGAAATTTGATTCTTTTAAACTCCCAACTCATATTTCATATGTTTTGAAGAAGTCATTTTATCTTCTCTCTTGAAAATCATTGAGTTGCGTGAAGTTTATGAATTGGAAATATTTCCGAATGAAATTCAAATATTTTCAAAACCCTTTTTCATTTAATTAAATGGAAGAAGTCATGTCATCTTCTCTCTAGGGTTTTATGATGAAATGAATTTGAATTCACGGAGATTACAAATGCAAAATGGAAGTTTGGGAAAGTCCTTTTATTCCCTCTCATTTAACTTTCAAAAGTTTCAAATTTCACTCAATCAATCACACAACAATCAAACAAACAAACAAATCTATCTATTTCTTATAACATTCCAAAATTTAGAATTTTGGGATGTTACAAACCTACCACCCTTAAAATGAATCTCGTCCTCGAGATTCGGAGAGGCTAGCAAGAAATAGGTTAGGTTCGGGGTCTTCAAAATCCATCAATCATCTCCGGGGTCTGGGGTGCTACTACCCTTAGAAACATCGTTACGGTTCCATCAAAACTCTTATACTCCATCCTCATTGTTGACAGTGTCGAATCTTCAGGATAATTTCCTTCTCTGGGCTCTTCTGGTAGTGGCATAACCTTTTTCCTTAATTCCCGTGTCCATTTATCTTGGTAAGGTTATTCCATGACTGGGTCTTCTTAGCTGACGAGTCTGGCACCAATACTAATTAGCTATCGATATCTCATGGTGGTCAACAATTTATGGTTTCTCCTGCAGAAAACGGGTCTGGGTTGAACCTCACCGTATATCCTACGATTGGCAACAGCTGCCGTGTACAAGGGAAAATACTTATACCATTCTAATGTTCAAACAAGGATTTGATCGTCGTCTCTATACTATAGGTAAGTCACTCGGATTCACCATCCCATATAGCAAGGAGAATAATAAGAGTAAGTCGGTATGGTGATCAATCCATCCCACACCCAAATCATTACCTTGTACATGATTTAGTGAATCTCGCATTTTAACACTCGGTCATCCTCACAAGCATTGCAAAATTTCTCTTGTCGACGAACCAAGTTCGGATAAATCCATTGACTCTGCAAGCCAAACAAACATCTATCGTTCCTTAACAACTCTCAGGTTTTGCGTAAACTCCTATAGAATCGTCGGTTGATAAAATCGTAACTTCTTCCAGGGTTTTTCCTTCAGCAAGAATGTGCGTGCTTCTTGGCAGGTCCTGGGGCTTGTGAGTTATGGCCCATCTCATCACTTGTAGTCCTTGAACTTATCCTCGGGCTTCTGATCATTATTCCAACTTCCAACTTCCTAGTATTCTTAAATCCATCCAATTGTACTGTCTTCCTTCCTTCTATTGGCACCAAACTAGGACATGATTACTCAGACTCATCATGGAATTTCCATTGATCCATATTTCCAACATCATACCTCCTTTATATCCAATAGTAATTCATCTCTTCATCTTCGTGGGATATCCCACATACCGAGATAAAAACTTATACTTATGAAGTCCATACTCCACTTCGTGGAACATCATTATCCTTTCCAGGGTCAAGCGTCCTTACAGGGGAATATTGGCCATCTCTGCATGGCACTTCTTCAACTGGAAAACGTGAAACACATCATGAACTCCTGACAGTCCTTCGGGTGACTCCAACTTGGTGTCCACTTCTCACATACACTCCAAAACTCGGTATGGTCCTACAAATCTCGGGGCTAACTTTCCCTTAAATCCAAATCGTTTAACTCCTCGCAGAGGGGACATATGAAGACATGCTGTGTCTCCAATTTCATAGACTACCTCCTTGCATTTTTGAGTCTGCATAACTCTTCTGCCTGGACTGAGCTACCTTCAGTCTATCTCGAATCAACTTAACATTCTCTTCTGACTCCTTGATCACATTTGGACCAAACAACTTACGGTCTCCAACTTCATCCCACATCAACGGTGTCTGGCTCCTTCTCCCATACAAAGCTTCAAAAGGGGCCATCTTCAATCTGACTTGGTAGCTGTTGTTGAATGAGAACTCTACGTAAGGTAGATTATCATCCCTACTAGATCCATAATCTAGCGCACACGCTCTCAACATGTCCTCCAGAATCTGATTGACTCTCTCGGTATATCCATCTGTCTATGGATGAAAGGTTGTACTGAACTCTAGCCTAGTACCCAAAGTCCGGTGCAGCTAATTCCAAAACTTTGAGGTAAATTGTGTTCCTCTATCTGATACGATGGCCCTCGGTACTCCATGCAGACATACGGTCCTGGTCATATATATCTTGGCCAACTTCGCACTTGTATAGGTGGTTTCACTAGGATAAGGTGAGCCACTTTGGTCAAGTGAATCAACTACTACCCAGATAGAATCATATCTCGATCGAGTTCTGGGAAATCCGGTAATGAAATCCATGCCAAGCTTATCCCTCTTCCATTCGGGTATCTGCATAGGCTGTAGTAATCCTGCTCGCTTCTGATGCTCTGCCTTTACTCTCTGGCATACATCACCTACGACTACATACTCCGCAATTTCCTTCTTCATACCAGCCCACCAGAAACGCCCCTTCAAATCCAAATACATCTTGGTGTTTCCAGGGCGAATCGAGTATGGTGAGTCATGAGCCTCCTGAAGTATTAACTTCCTGATCTTTGCATTATTGGGCACATATACACGGTCCTCGAACCATAAGGTGTCGTGCTTATCCTTACGAAAACCTTTGGCCTTTCCTTTGCTCATCCTTTTTCACCTCAGCAATCTCTTTGTCATTCTTCTGAGCTTCAGGGATCTTTCCCAACAATGTAGACTGAACTTCCATTGCTGCAACGAAACCTTTGGAACAATCTCCAACCAAACTTCCCTGAGATCCTCGGCTAACTCCTTTGGTAATCCTCCGCTTATGAGGGTATTCGTCCTTGTTTTCTTTATGGTTGTGTCCTATTTCTCCACAAAGCTTGTATGCACAAGGTTTCTTCATATCCTTTCCAAAAGGCCTCAACTTCTGGGACACAAGACGAGATCTTTGCAGAGTCAACTTAAATTCTTCCCAAGTGGTTACTCTTTGCCATCCATTGATGTTTTGGTACATCCTCTACCAGGTAGTGGCACCTCTTTCAAAGCACTCAAGAGCATGCTGGGTCATATCCTTTCCGGCTATAGGGTTATTCTCCATGTGATCCTCCATGTTCTGAATCCATCGGTCTGTCTCCAATTGACTCATCGGTCCAGAAAATATAAGCTCATCTCCATTCATCTTCTATTGGGTCCATGGGTTTTGGGGTGAGATAAGATAGTTAGAGAGGGATGCGCACAATACAAACAAAAGTTTTGAAAAGACAGATTTTATTGTGGCTGTCGGAAAAACATCAAACAAATGACAGCTCACAATCATCGCATCTAACGTAGGTATGTAGCAGGGGTTTGGTCTTCTAAAGGTCAATAAATCTTCAAGGTCATCAAACTCTTCAAGTCGTGTTCATGTCTCCGATGGCTTCTTCCGATCATGCTTGTCCTACTCAAGTTCTTTTGCCAGATCATCTCTGTTGTCGCAAAGTCTATCATGACGTCCTTTAATATTTACGAGTTGCGCTCCAAACTTCGGGTTTCAACATCCTTGGCATGAACCATGTCCTTCTATCCTTCAGCTCCTGACGAATCTCCGGTATCTCGAGGTTTAGCTCCTCCAGCTTAGCTACTTTCAGCTTCTGGGTCCTGAGTTCTTCACAAAATGCTCCCTTATCAAATACAGCTTCCTGCAGTCCATCTTAAAATACTTGATGTAGTACTACAGATCCTGGCGATACACCAGCTAAGTTTAAAACTGCATCATTTTCTTGACAGATGCTCCATCAGCCTTCTACCATTCAATCCTTCCATGCATCTACATGCTTATCTCAGCACGGTGACAATAGCATAAGCGGCAGTAATACCATGGCCAGCCGTGTCTATGCCCATGTTACTGCCATGAGCTTCATTCCATAATTGATATCTCCTGCCTTAGGGTTTTCTTAACAAAAACTTTGAGTTCTAATGCTCCATGTTCCGGTCTTTCTCCGATACACCGTGATCTCGGGTATTGACAGCTTCCATAGTATGAAAAATTCCATAAGGGTAGCCTTCCTAGGTCATACAAATCTGGAAATTCTACAGAACCTTCAAATTCTTCTAGTTTTCGGAGTCTTCAACTGTTGTAGTTTCCATTATTCAGATGCACGGTAAAATCTCCTTCATTCCGTAGTGGTCGTGGTTCTCCGATATCTTGTACTTCTTGGAGTGGTCTCATCAGTCGAATCCTCGAGGGGTCAAAAGGGGAAAGGGATATGGTCTCAGTAAAAGGGAATATTTGAATAAGCTCGGAAGAGAAGAGAGGTAAAAGATCTTTTTGAAAATGAAGTTGCAGAGAAAATCTTTCCTATGGGCTTGCCAGTTTCTAGGGTCACGTCCTACAGTCAACATGTGATTTGATACCATCTTGTAGCGGCCCGACCCGAATGGATCAAGTCTCTGTGCTTAAGTGTCATCCCTGGATCGGTATGCTGACACACACGGTACTCAAGGATTTATAACAAAGGTAAATCACATGTATAAAGTAACGTAAATACTATTACCTCAATCCAAATAGCGGAAGTAACAAGGTTGTGGATTCCCATCAACACCAACGGCAAAGTTGAGTGTAGAAATCGTAACCCTAATGTATCACTTACTCGTCGTAAGATCCTGCAACATGAGACGTTGCAGCCACAAAGGGTTAGTACATTGAATGTACTGGCAAATTCACACCAAGGATAAATGATGAATAATAGCTATCACTACATGCATATTTGGCTGGTGGAAAGCTCTATGGTTACAATGTTTTTGCAAAAAGCCAATTTTTCCCTACTGCAAAGGAATAAATTTTATTTAACTATCATGGTGGTTGTTAAACATTGAGAATGGTTGACAGCATTCTCAGTCCCAATTAAAAGTATCATCATTAACCCAACAAAATTATTTAAAGTAACATGATGAGATTCACATGATAATCCAGGTACTAGATACTCAAGATGTCCATAACCAGGGACACGGCTAACCATGATTAGTTTATACACTCTGCAGAGGTTTGCGCACTTTTCCCCACAAGACTCGATCTCCTCCGTTGGGATTCTCGCACTACATGATGTTTGAGAAACGGATGACCGAGACATAGTCTTTCAGAAGCGCTAGCACCTTACGATCGGGTAGACAGTACCAACCTACATCCCCTACATCTGCTAGTCTACCATTGTAAGAGTTCGCACGAGTTAGTCAACTATGCTAGAGCCCATAGTAGCTTGTGGCTGCACACGGAAGTTTCTAGCATGAATAATCTCATGATCCCTTTGAGCCTGGGTGGCGGTCCAAAAAGAAACAGGCAATCCTGGAATCCCGGGTACCTCAATCCACCCAGATGTGTGTTTAAGTTGCCACCTTAAGTAAACCATTAAATTAACAATCTCACATTTGTCATGGATACACTCACCCAATCCACGTCTACTAGCATAGCATGGCATAATAAGAAAACGTAGAGTAACTCCCAAGGGTTTGATAATAAAAAAGGTAATAGGTACTACCTCATCTACTTCCCAATACCAACAAGTTATCAATCCTACTCATGCAATGTTTGAGGGTGAAACTAATGCATAAAAACTGGGTATGAAAGGGATATGATCAAAGTGTGAACTTGCCTGTACTTTTGATGAAGATGATTCGCACTCAAAACTCTTGATAGTTCTACTCGTCACACTCCGGTCAATCTATCGTAAGCAAGCAATAGTAACCACACATAAGCAATCACTCAAAAGATCGGAAAGAACGAAGAAAACAATTCGGAAAACATCAAAACCAAATCAAATAACTCTTGCAGCATAAAACAATTTCTAACAGTACCAAAACTATGTGTATTTGGCCGTATCAGAAAGTTTCGGTCAAGTGCTTCGATTTGCAAAAAGAATCAACTAAATCAGAGTTACGAAACTCAAGTTATGATCAAACGAAGTTCAAATTCAATTATGATCTAATTCAAATTTTAAACTTTCAAAAACATGTTTGAGTTGGATTACTGGATAGAGGAGATCGTAACGAAGAAGTGGGTGTTGGTTTCGTTGGATTTGGACAGACGAGCAAAAAGTTGTGCTTGTTTGAAGTCCAGGGGCTAAATTGTAAATAAAACATCTACAAAGAAGTCCCTGATTAAAACTAACAGAAAAAGAAAAAGAACTAAATAAAGAATGTTCGTTACCGAACGCTAACGAACAAAAACGTTTGCTGAAACTAACTAAACAGAAAACGTTCGCTACTTAACTAACTGTATAAAAAACGCGTTTTGAACAAAAACCAAAACCCTAAGGAAAAACCAGGGAACCAGGGCGGTTCATTACCGGACCGGGAAAACGGCGAGTTGAGCGGCGGTTCGGGTGGTTCTGGTGACAGCGGTCTCCGGCGAGAAAGGGCGGCGGCTCCGGCGGTCGTCGAGGCCGACGATGTGGTCGTGGAGAGGTGGCGCTGGGCGGCGGGTGCGGTGGTGGCGACGGCGGTGGTCATCGGCGGCGAGGGTGGCGGCTTCGGGCGGCGGAGCTCGGCGGATCTCGCCTGCGGCGGCGAGGCGTGGGATGCGAGGCGAGGCGAGGAGGAGAAGAGGGATCCGGGGTGGCGTTCTCGCCTTTTAAGGTGGAGAGGGAGGCAGTGACGTGGAGGAGGGGTCAAGGCGCGGTGACGTCCGGGAAGGACACGGCGGCGGCGGCACTGTCGTGGTGGCGGCGGTCTCTCGCTCGGGAGCTCAGGGGCGGCGGCGCGTGGGCTGGGCCGTGGCGTGGCCTGGGAGCTGGGCCGGCCCAGTCGGCGGAGGAGGGATTTTTTTTAAATAAAAACAGACAAAGAGAAATAAATAAACTATCAAACTATAAATATACTATTGGCATATAATGTATCAAAATATTCAGAAAAAGATTTTCTACAAGATTAACATTTTTCTAGCATCCAATAAAATCCACAAAATTTTAAATAAAGCAAAGAGCGCTACTGATGCAATCCAATAAAATCATTTTAAAAAATACCAAAATGATTTCAAATTTATTTCTCTCCATTTTCTCTGTGAGGAATCATGTTCCCATAATTTCCATATATTTTATTTTTGGAGAAAATAATTTGAATAAAACCAAATAACTCCAAATTGAAAATGATTTCCAAAAGGACTTTAAATTTGATCCTTTTAAACTCCCAACTCATATTTCATATGTTTTGAAGAAGTCATTTTATCTTCTCTCTTGAAAATCATTGAGTTGTATGAAGTTTATGAATTGGAAATATTTCCGAATGAAATTCAAACCTTTTCAAAACCCTTTTTCATTTAATTAAATGGAAGAAGTCATGTCATCTTCTCTCTAGGGTTTTATGATGAAATGAATTTGAATTCACGGAGATTACAAATGCAAAATGAAAGTTTGGGAAAGTTCTTTTATTCCCTCTCATTTAACTTTCAAAAGTTTCAAATTTCACTCAATCAATCACACAACAATCAAACAAACAAATCTATCTATTTATTATAACATTCCAAAATTTAGAATTTTGGGATGTTACAAATGTACCATTTTTTCTCAAAATCTTGACAGTAATATCTATGTTAGACTCTCCTGCCGAAATACGGGAAAACTCCATCAAATTCTTTATGAAAACAGAGTTTTGTGACTTCTCCCCGGAGCTGGAAGATCATTTTGAGATCTTCTAGCATATTTGAGGGTTCAATGTGACTATTTTCACTTCAGCCAATACAAAAGATGAGAATATACTACAGTGGAGCGGCTTTTTGCTAAAAGATGAGGGGGAAACTATGTAATATATCGGAGAAGCTAGCGACGACATATACGAGATTACAAACTTAGATTGCTCACGGCTAAATATGAATTGAGACGAAAGCTTTCGAATTTTCTAACCTGATCTTCCGTCTGATATGCGGGACAAACATCGTTATAAGTTGTCCAAGTTGCCAAGAAAGAGTTCAATGGCATGAGTAAGAAACCAAGGTATTTTCACAGGTCGTGCTCATTCCGTAGTTGAGTTCTTTCACATTTCTCGTATCATTTTATGGGGATTAGCATATCAAGGTTCTTTGATGGGCACAAAGAAATCGGCTTGGTAGGAACCAACAAACCAATAGAACAAATGTTAGCTCTGCAGCTAGGCCACTAGCAAGGATTGTAGGTCCATTACCGTCTGGCTTGCGACCGAAACTAACGAAGTTATCCCAATTCTCCGATCGGTGATGCTAACGGGACAGGAATTAAAGTGGGAGCGGGCACCTCAAACCAGTCCCAAACACCCGGACAGGCGGACCGGTCACTGACCAGTAAAAAACTCGACCCACACGGGCGCGTCAAACCAGCCTCAAATGCCCGGGCTGTCTGGTCTTCCTCATATCTAGCTCAAATGTAGGGCGGATATGGGGAAGCCAGGGCGTGTCTACCACGTTAGCCTGGCCCACCACTGACCCACGCCGTCCCCACAAAGAAACCCAACCCATGCTCTCTCCGAACCCAGGCTCACTCACTCTCCTCTCTCGCTCCATCCCCTCCTCTCCCCTCTTCGAATCCATCCCAAATCCGACAATGTCGGTGACATGTCAAGCTCCGGCAGCTGCTCAGACTCCGATTTCGATGTCAACAAGGAGTTGGCCCTCCGCATTGCATTAGAGCGGTCCAAGGTGGACACGTGGGGCAACTTTGAATCTACCCCATCTCCGCTCCCGCGCGGGTGCAACACGGACGCTGGAGCTGGCCCCTCCCGGCTTGCGCGTAGCTCCACGAGGGTTGCGCAGGTTGCGTCGCCCAACGCCGTCCCCTTCCCCCGTGGCCCGCTGTTCCACAAGGGCGACGGTGGGTGCTGGTGCCTGCCCCACCAGCCCGGAGGCGCACGCCACCCTCCGCGAGAGGCTGCGAGCAAGGGAGAGGGACACGACAGAGCAATCTGTGCGTCGCCGGCATGGTGTGCTTGCGGAGCCCAACAAGGATGAGTTGCTCCTCGCTTGGGTGTACTGCCGGTCGCTGGCAACGGCGGAGACGGACGCCCGGTGCCTACGGAGGAAGAACGTGAAGTTGCTTCGGCTTGCCATTGAGCAGTTAGAGCACGAGGCGGCAGAGGCAGCTCGGGTGGCCAAGCTTAGGCGGCAGCAAGACCGAGCCGTCTAAGGGATGAAGGGTTCATCTCATCTTAGATTCCTCCTAGGACGATGGCCACGACTCCTCTGACTGTCCACTAATTGTTGTAGACATCTACAGCTGTGCCGGCGACCGAAAGGGGAAAGCACGGGCGAGGAAGTGGTGAAGACGGTCCTCCTCTGTTTTGGTCACGGCGGACAGCAAACGGATGTGTCGCTCGTCCGCTTCGGGGCCGCATGGCAGGCGACCACCTACCTCCCACCGCTCGAAATTAATGCGCACGCGCGATCGGCCCCATGCCGTCGCCTTCACCATCTCCGTCGCTACCACCACCTACTCGCATGACAGCAGAGGAGGAGGCCCGGCTCATGCAACGTGTCATGAAGGATTCCGTGAACACACACGACGAGCGCCAATGGGAGGGCCTCGAGGAGATGATGGCCCTCTCTGCGGCCGGCGACGTCGCCATCCCCGAGCTGAAGATGGTGAGGGCGGAGGAAGTGAGGAGACGGTGGCTGCGTTCCACCCGGGCCTGGTGGGCCAACAGTGGAGCTAGTCGTGCACGGCTCCGGAAATGGCCGACGCCGTGGGGGGCGTGAACTGGTGCCCCACGCCGCCGCGGTCACCGGAGCGGGAGGCGTCGCCACGGGAGGAGGTGGTGCGAGCACCTCCGCCTTCGGCCCGCCCGGAAGCACGACCGCCGTCTCCATTTGGACGCCGCCGGACTACATCCTCCTCGTCAGCGACGACGACGACAACGGCGACCACTGAGAAGACGGCGACGGCCACAACATCGACGGGCATGGCAGGATCGCGCGGGCGACTGTTTTTTTTTGTTTTTTATGTTAATTATGGCAATATGAACCGTGAAACTGGGCCGTTTTGTGGCCGTGATGGTTAAATCATGTTTTATGTTTTTATATTTGCGTTTATTTATTTATTTTGCATTTCATTTTAGTTTTTTTGTTTTTTTAATCACGTCCACTCCGGACATGATTTCAGGTGCGGCCGCGCGTTGGACACACCTACAACCCAACGGACAGAAGCGGGCATGGGCAAATCCATTGCCGCCCCAAAAAGATGCAATCCGGCTAAACCGGACGTCCGTTTGGGGTCGTGCGGTGGGGTTGGCCTAACGCTTAACATGTGCTGTGTTTACTGCCTCGTGCTGTTCCCCGTTTTTATTATAACCGCGGTCCGGCAGCCACGCACACGCCTATGCTCTGCTTCTGCTCCCCTTTCCCTCCCTCCCTCCCTCCGGGTGAGCTATAGCTACGTTGGTGCAGCAGCAGAAGCCTTTGCTCTTCCACCACTCCATCCATCCATTCCACCTCTCCTTTTCCCTCCTCCTCTGCGCTCCTAGGTTAGGAAGGAGGAGGGGCTTTTCAAAGGAGAGAGCAAAAGAGAAAGTCCTTGCATACCCCAACAAGGCAACCCGCTGCTGCCTTTTTCTCCCTCTCCCTCTCCCCTCCCCTTCCCCCCTCTCTCTCCGCCCTCTCTGCTTTCTTGTTATCTTCACCCCAGCCAACGAGAGCCGAGCAGAGAGAGGTGGACCGAAACATCGAACAGCAAGCAGGGAGGGGAGCTAGCCAAGCAAGGGAAAACGGCGGGCATGTGGGATCTCAATGACTCGCCGGCGGCCGAGCCCCCGCCGCTGTCCCCCTCCGTCGACGACTCCGGCGCCTCCTCCTCCTCGGCCGCCGCGGTGGTCGAGATACCCGACGACGCCGAGGACGACTCCGCCGAGGCCGAGGCCGTCGTCACGCGCCAGTTCTTCCCCCCGGCCGCCCCGGGCGAGGGCGCCGCCGGCAACGGCCGCGCGGCGTGGCTCCGCCTGGCCGGCGCCCCGCGCCCGCCGTGGCCGCCGCAGCAGCCGCGGCCGCCGGAGGAGGAGCAGGAGGCCCCGCGTCGGCGGCGGCGGCCAAGAAGAGCCGGCGCGGGCCGCGGTCGCGCAGCTCGCAGTACCGCGGCGTCACCTTCTACCGCCGGACGGGGCGGTGGGAGTCGCACATATGGTAAGTTCCTCCTTCCCGCCCGCCGCCGTCTCTTTCCTTTCCTTTCCTTTCTTGAGAGCTTAAGGAAGGAGAAGGAGAGAGAGCGCTGCAGCAGCAGCAGCAGCAAAAGAAGAGAAGAGAAAAGAAGATGGGTTTGGTATTGGATTCGTCTTGTTTTGGGCATTCCATGCCTCTGCTCCTTTTGCCTTTCATAGCAACGTCCATCTTATCAAACTTATTCCCCTCCCTTCCTTCCTTCCTTCCGTGTTTCTCTCTCTTCTCTCTTATCTTCTCTTCTCACGCGCTCATCTCTCTCCCCCATTCTTGTGTGCAATGCAGGGATTGCGGCAAGCAGGTCTATCTGGGTAAGTTTCCTTCATCCCCATCTTGTCCATGCATACATATTTGGGCGCGGATCGATCGCCGATTGGCGGCCGGCCGGCGTTTTTCCCGTTCCCGATTCCTCACAATGCCACTGGCGACCTGCAGGAGGATTCGACACTGCTCATGCGGCGGCTCGGTACGATAAAGATTTCAGCTCCACATACCAGTAGATTTGGTACAATCAAATTCCGTTCTTTTCTGATTTCTTCATCATCTGCGGGCGCAGGGCGTACGATCGGGCGGCGATCAAGTTCCGCGGCATGGAGGCCGACATCAACTTCAGCCTGGAGGATTACGACGACATCAAGCAGGCGAGCCACCAGACCCGATCAATCAACACGAATAAAAGTGCTTCCTGTTAGCAGATTCGTAACGTGTTTAGCCACCCTGCTCTGCAGATGGGCAACCTGACCAAGGAGGAGTTCGTCCACGTGCTCCGGCGGCAGAGCACGGGGTTCCCCCGGGGCAGCTCCAAGTACAGGGGCGTCACCCTCCACAAGTGCGGCAGGTGGGAGGCGCGGATGGGCCAGTTCCTCGGCAAGAAGTATGTACTCCTCCACCACCATCACTCTCCTCCTAGCTCCCTCCTCCAATCGATCACTTGGATGTCTGCTTCCTCCTGTCGTTGCACTCAAAGTGGCAGCATCTCTCTGCCGGGCGGCACGGCACGGCATGGCAGTGGCACTAATGGGACTTGTGTGCAACGCAGGTACGTCTACTTGGGGCTGTTCGACACCGAGGAGGAAGCCGCCAGGTAGTAAAAACTGAAAAATTATTGGGCCGTGCACTGTGCGCGTGTCCTCCCTCCATTGCTGTTGGCTGGGCAGGCATAGCTCGCTTTAGCTTTGCTGGGGTTGGGCGGTGAACTGATTGATGTCTCGTGTGCGTGCCTCTGGGCGCTGTCGGGCAGGTCGTACGACCGCGCTGCCATCAAGTGCAACGGCAAGGATGCGGTGACAAACTTCGATCCCAGCACCTACGCCGAGGAGTTCGAGCCCGTGGGTCAGTAATAATACATGGACGGATGCCTCTTAATTAGCTAGCATAATCGTGCACTGTTCATCCGTGGTTTGATTTGGCAACCATAGGATCGATTATGCAGTAGCATATATGTTTCTTGATGTTCATTCATTCGCTCATCTTGATCTTGATCTTGGGTGGACAATGCTCTGCCAGCTTCGACCGGCGACGCGGAGCAGAACCTGGACCTGTCGCTGGGGAGCTCGGGGGGCTCCAACAAGAGGGGCAGCCTCGACGGCGGCGGAGGCGGCGACGACGACGGCGCGGCCGGGTCCGACCAGCGCGTCCCCATGGCCTTCGAGCTCGACTGGCAGACGGCGGCGGCGGCGGCACGGAGCACCAAGGCCAAGGTACACGCCACCACTTGGCCCTGCAACAAACAACAACTATGTATACATAGTATAATCGAGCGTTGGAAAGCTGAAAATGGGTTGGATTTACTATGCAGTTCGACCAGAACTTGACGCATCACCAGATGCCCCCTCCGGCCCTGCAAGCCTCCCACATGCCCTTCAGTCCCAGGCACCACCAAGTGGGTACTTTTGCAGTTCAAAGTTTGAAGAATTTTTCTATTCTGTTCTTGGTGGGCGCGAACTAACAGTGATTGTTTGGTGCAAATTGCGCAGTTCATGGGCAACGGCGATCCGGGGACCGCGGGAGGCCTGTCGCTGACGGTCGGCGCCGGGCACTGGCCTCCGCCTCTGCACCACCAATACCAGCCGCCGCCGCCGCCTCCGCAGCAGCAGCAGCAGCAGCAGAGGCTGCTGCAGGGCTGGGGCAACGTCGTCCCCGGCACGAGCTGGCAGCCGCCTCAGCCGCCGCCGCACCACCAGGCGGGGCCACCGCCGAACAACGCTGCCGCCGCCGCCGCCGCAGCAGCTGCAGCATCATCACGATTCCCACCCTACATCGCCGCGCAGGCGCAGAGCTGGCTCCAGAAGAACGGCTTCCACTCCCTGGCCCGACCCACCTAGCTTGCCAGAGAGACCATCAAGACCAGCTCCACCGCGCGCCGCCTTCATCCATCATCCATGGCGAAGATCGACCGACAGGTGTGTGTGTGTGTGTGTGTGTTCCACTGAACCAGGCGAGATCACGGAGGAACCACAACCATGCATGCATTACCACCACAACTGAACCGAAACCGAAACTGAAACTGGATGCTAGTATTCTTTTTCCATTTCTTGTTGTTTTTTCTTGATTGATGAGTGAGAGCGAGATGGATTTGAGAGGACGGATGGATGTGGTCATGTAAATGCGGAGTTCCCCAAGAAGACGATCGAGATTGGTTCTAGCTTCTAGCTTCTAGCTAAGCTTTCAACTCAAGTGTCGAGTGTGTTTGTGTGGTGGAGTATCTTTTGGTGCTTCTCGTTGCATACCATGCCCAACAGCCATGACTCGGGGGGTGTCCACATCACAGCTCATTTTGTTTGGTCTCATGTTGCATCACTCACTTCATGATGAGATTGGTTCCGGAAATTTGCTCCGCGCACACAACACACTAGCTAGCCCCTCTACGAAATATCTACAAATATATATATATATATATTCACGCTCGGCTTCTTTTCATAACCTCGACAATGTAACCCCTCTAGTAAACATCGTAAATATGCTATTGCTGTTGTAAAAATCTCAACAATCTCAACGATGTTACCCCTCTAGTAAACATCGTAAATATGTGCATGCATCTCGTAAAGAACTTGCATCTACTCCGCATCATAGAAAAAAAGGACGGTACGGTGTTTTGATTTTCATTTGGTTGTCTGCACCCTAGTATGAAGAGGTCAGGGGAGTTGGTTCTTTCATTTTCACATGGAAAAATCCAATTTTGTCAAAGAGACTAGAAACAAATACCACCCTTTCATTTTTTTTTTTGTGGAGGATGGGGGAGTTGGTCTTTCTTTTTCACAAATAAAATCCTCCACAAAAAGCACAAAGAAGGAAAAGAAAATTCCAATTTCTCAACAGACTCTCGGTCTTTTCATTCTCATGTAGAAAAATCCAATTTTGTCAAGAGACTAGGAGCAATACCGCCCTTTCATTTTGTTGTTTGTGGAGGATGGGAAAGCTGTCCTCTCGTTTTCACAAAAAAAAAATCCTCCAAAAGAATCCACATTTCTCAACAGACTAGTGCTCTATAATACTCTCTCTCTGTCCCGAATTACTTGTCTTGCATTTGTTTCGATACATATGTATCTAAACACTTCTTAGTGTTAAACACATCCACATGTAAAAAAAAATCTAAGACAAGTTCCAAAACAGGTGGGGGGAAAATCCTCATTTCCCACACATTTTCATATCCTTGGAGGGGCTTAAAAATGTGGTGCCTAGCCAGGCCTACGCGCATGCAGAAAGAAGAGATGTCTCATGAACGGAACGGGTGGGCGTAGCATTTTGCTAGAGGAAGAGGACTCCTTGTTTCTAATTTGGGCAGTGCAATAATTGAAGCCGGGAGTGGAGCGAGAGAGCGAGAGAGGGAGATTGTACGAGTGCTGGTGGGGGCCCATGCCCGCAGAAGCAACCGGGCAGGGCAGAGCGGCCATGTGTGTGTGTGCGCGCGCGCGCTCGTACGTACGTACGACGAGGGGGCCTTCGGCTTGCAGAAAAGTGGGCTGGGCCAGGATTCCGCCCCACTACTGACGGGACGGTAAAGCCGATCCGATACGTGTAACCTGGGCGTAAGTTAATGTGGACCGGCCCGTCGCCGTGTCGCTCTCCCCGCCCCTCCGAATCATCATCGTCGTCGTCGGCCCGCCCCCTCTGTTGCCATCATGCGAGTGTGCGACCAACCACCATTGCTGTAGCCTACTAAACTCGCCTCGCTCGCCCATCACCTCCCCCCCTGACCCATCGTCCTCTGTCCGCCCCGGCCTCTCCGCCCGTTTCCCTATCGGCTCATGGGCGTCGCCGTCGTACGCGCAGGGGAAGGGTTGCCGTCTGGCGTACTACGTGCGACGTTTAGCTTGCCGTGCCAGGGGTCGCCGATCGTGGCTAGATTCCTTGCTGGCCTAACAGTCGCAAGGGGGACGACTGCCCTGTGGACATTTGTGGCAGCCGCGCGCGCGCTGGAAAACTGGTGCTGATTCTGATGGACATGGACGGACAGCGACGGGTCGTGATCGATTAGGAGGTTGTGTGTTTCTGTTGGGGTGGACGGCAATGGCAATGGCATCCATCATTTTTAGTAGGGACGTCAAAGTGAAGCAACCGTCCGTCGTCGACCGATCAACGCATGCACTTGATGATGACCTACCTCCACAGCCACAGGTCTTTTAGCTTTTCTGGTGTAAGCTGCTCTATGTACTGCGCAGCGCACATGAATTCCACTGCCCATTTAACTACCGTGGAACAGCATGGAGGGAGAAACCAACGACGAAAAATCATCACTTCCCGCCCCCCGCCCGCCGTACGTGCCGACCTCCCTAGCTCTCTTATTGCATGTCACTAACGCCGGTCGAATGGTCATCATGATTCATGGCCGGCCCTGGCCGGCCTAGCAGTCCTTGCGAGCGAATGGTTGGACGGAGGGACGCTGCCGCCGGGAATGGCTGTCTTGTGTTAACTATCACGGGCTACGTTTTGGCCAGGCCCACACGCACGCACAGTTTCGCGCCCATACACGTACATGCTCTTTCAAGTCTCAAGTTGGGTCGGGATACGGATCCAAGGCAAACGCAGCGCAATTTCTGAGGCTAATTTACCCAGTGCCATTGCTCAATGCTACTAGGTGCCATGCATGGTGAAAACGAGCCGCTGTTGGCCACGTAGTACGTGCGAGCGAGCGAGCGTGCGTGGCCGGCCCGTCGCTGCATGCATGCATTGCATGCATCTGGAGCGCGCGCGCGCGAGTCGAGAGCCCACGCTAGCTGTCGCGGGAGTGCATGCGCAGCGCACCACTGTGGATTCCATCGGCTTTTCCCGGCCGACTGGCCAAAGGAAACAGCCACGAGCAGCATTATCGATGCTTCCACCACTCGATCGACGGGACACTGGCTATCCAAAGGGCTTCCGTCTCTGACGTAGCAGTACGTTCCTGTCGATCCTCCTGCCCGGCCGTGGCGTGGAGCAATTCATCGTGCGCGTAGGCCCGAGCGTGCATGCCAGCAAAGGCCTTTGAGATCGACCCATCGTACGTACGCAAAGCCGAAACCGTACGTACAAGAGGCAGAAACAAAACCACCGGGCGCATGCATGGCCGGTCTGGTCGATCGAACAAGTCCGATGCGTGCAAAGCATGTATATGCATGAACAGACGATCGTTTCCCTTTCCCCAGCAAGCAAGCAAGCTTTCCACTCGCTCTTGGCTGGGTTTTGGGCCGTTCCGTCAGCTGGAAGCATGGACATAGCCACATAGGCGTGGCCAATTACGACAAGCTACATGGGCGAAGGAAAAGGAAACCGCAAAGGTGGGCGCATGCCGGCACCGCGGAGCACTATGCATGCACGTACGTCGGCGACGTTACTCACTGACCGACGCACCTACCTACCTACCTACCTTGGCGAGCGACCCATGGCCGTAGCCGATAGAGTAGCTAGCATGCTACTCCTAGCTAGGCTAGCTATAGCTAGGCAGTAGCTTACTATAGGGGATGATCGACGATCCCTTTGTGTTGTGGCTGTACGTAGATTGGAGGAGCCGCTCGTCGGCCCTGTTCACGGCCAGCCCGACCTTCCCGAAACGGAAAGTGGGCGCCGACGCGCCCAGCCCTAGCCAGCCAGCGGGAGCATGCAAGCCGCCTCGCATTATTTCCCTTCCCTTTTCCTGCCTCCGGCCGGTCCAGATCTAGCGCCAGTGCCCGGATGGCGACGTGAGAGCCGCGGCCTGCACGGACGCAGCACCCCCACCCCCACCACGTACACGATTGACCACCCTCGCCCTTGGCTAGCTAGGCCACATAGCCACGCCCACGCGTACGTGCTCTCGATCCGTCGTCCATCGCTTCTGTGCATGTCTCGTTCGTTTCCTCCGGCCCCCTTGCTGGCATGCCATTGCCTTGCCAGCCGTGGCCCGGTGGCCTGCCGGTGGGGCGCCGCTCTGCCGGTGCCAACAGACAGCCAGAGCACGTACCCGCGCTGCGGTACTCTACGTAGCGAGCCATGCAGCAGATGGCCGGGAGAGACACCGTTTCTGCCTCGCTGGGCCGGGGTCTCCACAGTCTCTGGCTCGCTGGATGGCCGCTTGTCTGTCTGCACGACGGCGTACGCCCCGTGGCCGTGGGGTGGGATCGACCGGACCGGCGATCGATGGCGCGCGTCGCCACGCCTGCGCCGTGTCTGGCTGGACCATGTCGCGCGATCGATATCACCCAACGTTGTTTGTTAATCTGGCTCCCACCGTACGTACCAGGTCCCAGGGGCAGGGAACGTACGTACGTGCGTGCATGGCATTGGCGTTCCTCTTGGTCTGCTGAGTGAGCTGGCCGGTTAAAAGCTCTGTGGTTAATCTGTTGCTAGCGCGCGCGCGCTTGGGCCGTGGTCTGGGCGCCCGACAGAGGTACGCTCTCGAGCCTGAGCCTAATTGAGCAGCAGATGCAGGCAGGGTGACGAGGGCCGGGGCCTGCTGCAGCCACCGCCGGGTACGGTACGTGCGGCGTAAATGTGTGCCTCTTTTGTGTTTACTGAGGCTGTGATCGATGAACCTAAGCTGGCTTGGAAGTATCCTCCTGTGATTGAGTGATGGATGGGTTGTGGACACATGCATCGGTCGAAACATCTGCAGGCAGCTGACTGTACTGGAGGGCCACACATTTATCAAAGACCAAAACCCTGCTGCCAACTGGTCTGGTTCTACTTCTATCTACCGAGACGGTGGTGCTAATGAGCAGTTGGTTAATTACTTTGAGCACTGTGGCGGTTCAGCCGGCGGTAGGGGGAGGAAGAAAGAAGTTTGGCTGGAGGCGGAATACTGAAATGTTGTCCAACTGTTTAGAGAAAATCGTCTGGAATGTTGCTTTCAGGCAACTGTTTTCTAGTACACGCTTCCTGAGTCTAAACATTAAGTTTGACACGACCCGAGAGCCAAGACGCTAGGCTTAGGTTCTTCACGTTGTCCCGGCCGAACTTTTAAGGTGGCGGTATTGGAGGAGCTGCTGCCGTGCAAGCATTGACTTGGGCGGCGCCGAACTTTGCAAGTCCAGCACGGACCGAACCGAGAGCCGGTGCACGAATTGCACGCTTGCACGTTTTTCCTTTCGGGAATCTGCACGCTTGCATGTAGGGTTTCATTTGGCGCCTGCACCTGCACTAGCACCACCTGAGACGAGAAAAATAGGTAGAGACATGCCGCCACTGTTTATCTTCTTCCTCTGTTTCTTCTTCCTCGGCACGATCCCCTTCCTCCCGCGACCCCAGCCTGCCCCGTTCTGATCGCCGGCCTCCACCACCCGTGGCCGGCGAGCACTACCAAGCACCGCCTCGCCTTCTTGCCCTCCCCTTGACCTCCCCCCACTGCCGCTGCTGGCCGCCACCCTGGCCATCCCGCTAAGCCCGCCGCAATAGAGAAAAACTCCGGCGATCTCCTGCACCCCACCACCCCTAAGATAGATAATGGGGCAATGCCTCCCCCTAAGATAGATGGTGGGGCAATGGCTTCTCTGGCGAGCTTTCTTCTTCTCTGGTGAGGTTGTAAGGAAGGAAGGAAGAAGGTGAGTGACGCATGAAAAAAAAATATCAGGTACCTGATAAATAGTAAAATCAGACAAAAGGCTCGCACCCTCTGTCGCCCGTTGCGGTCACACACGGGACCTCCTATTTGGCGCGCTAGGTCCTAGTGAACAAGCCCCGCACGCACTTTTGGGCGGACCCATGTACGGGGCGCTCTGTCTTATTCATTTTGTTTTTTCTGTTCTTTTTTATTGTGTTTATTTTTTAACTAATTCAGGATTTCAGAAAGTTCCAAATTTTGAAAAAAATGTGCATTTTGGGGAAAAAATGTGCAAGAAATCGTAAAATATTCATGGATTAAAAAATTTCAAGTTCCTACAAATGTCACAATTTTGGAATATATTTTCAGGAAGTAAAAAATGTACATAATTTTCAATAATTTTTCTAAATTTTTTAAAAATGTTTGCGAAATCAAAATATGTTAATAAATTGTAAAATTGGTTACAAAATTAAGAAAAACAATTTGAAGCACAAAAACATTCACCAATTAAAATAATATTCATGCATGCAAGAATTGTTTGTCAAAAAATTTGTTCATTAATTTCAACAAATGTTCTCCTATTAAAAAAATCCATGAGTTTCAAAAAATTGGAAAATGTCTGCAAACTTCAAACATGTTCACAAATTTGTAGAAAAAATGTTCGCAAGTCTAAAAATGTCCTCGAATAAAAATATATTCATGATTAAGAAAATAAGAATTTTGTAAATAATAAAAATTAGGAAACCCAAAAAATAAAAGTAAATAAATAGTGAACATAAAATAAATAAAGAAAATGTGTTAATGACAACAAGGAAAGAAATAAAATGGAAAACACTGGAAAAAAAACCGAAAGAAACCAGTAAAAAAAGAAAACCTTTTTTGGGAAGGTTCAAGAACCTCCCAAAACCGAAAAGAGGGGGAGTTACGCACTCGGTCACTAACTAGCAGCCTATGCGCCAAATAAGGTTCCCTGTCACGCACGAGTAAGCGACTTGGACGGCTGGGCCAGGCAAGTACTTGTGCAAACCCGTGTATCTTCTTGGACTCACCGACGTAACTTACTATGGGTTGCTCACTTATTCGACGACCCATTACCATGTTTATTATTATGTAGGAGATAACCTCAAAATGTAAATATTGTCCGAAAAATAATATTTTAAAATTGTTTAATAGTTGAAAATATTCATACATTTCCATAATTACAATCTCATACTTTTCCCAAATATAAAAATGTTTGTATCATCGGAAAGTAATGTTCATACAGTTTCTAGCCACCGCCGGAGAGAAATTTATCATCCCCACGCCTCTGGCTGCCATCTTGTCATGGAGAGGTGTGGGGATCTCAGATCTTCAAGAAATGTAGTCTTGATCAACATCTAGTGATAGTCGTGGTGTTTTACGAATAAAATCACTCTGGTTCATGGTGGTAGTGTCATGGAGCTAGATAGGTATGTGTCCTTGCAGATCTAATTATTCGGATTTGATGAGTTGTGTCATGTTGCTCTTGTTAGTTTGATTCTTTTTGGAGTTGAAATTTTTCCTCAATGTTATGGTGAAAATTGTGTAGTTCGACAACATGTACTTCTAGGGGATCATCTTAGGCTCAAGTACATTCATTTCTCACGGCTTCCCATCCTTTTAGATGGGGGACACAATGGGCTTTCAGAAACATTTATCGGCAGATGAACGAGGGGTAGTATCGCTGCTCCAATCCAACTATAGTACTTTTACACAACTCTTGGTAGTTTTTCATCTTGCAAAGAGTGATACTACAGAGAAAATGTCTCCAAGAGACTTCATTGTAATTCTTAATTATACGAGTTACTCTACAGTTTCCCTGTTAAAAAATATCTGCAATTTCTTGGACTGTAGCTCCAAAGCACTGTGCCTGTAATGGTCGCGAGTATGAATAAAGTTACAGGTGTTTCTAAAAAAACTCATGCATACAAAAATATATATTCATGCATTTCAAATAATATTTATATCATGAAAATGAGTTCAACTTATTAAAAAGTGGTGTTCATGCATGTCAAAATATATGTTATATGTTTGTGTACCTCAAAAATATGTATTTTGAAAAATGGAAAGAATAAATAAAGTCCAAAGGTAACCCAAAAGTAAAAAAATGTGAACGAGTGACTTTTTTAGTTAATTAGAAAACATAAAGGAAAAATATTTAAAAAGAGAAAACAAAAATAAAAAATAAAACAAAGGAATTTGTTTCGAAAAACTAAATGATCCGCATATGATCTTTAGTGGCCACGGTGCTCCTCCTATTTTTCACAGCGGGCCACAAAAAGGATATGTCTCTTTATCCGACTAACAAGTGTACATTTTTATTTGACCCTCGTATTGAACTATTAGGACTGCAACACTTTTTCCTGACATATCATTTGGTAAAATTCACATCCCAACCTAACAGACTGGATTATTGATCTCCCTAACACCAGTTTTGTCAGTCATTTTGGCTTACATGGCATCCGTTTAGTTGTTTTGTTACACAGATGTGCCCTAGTATACGACCTCTAATCTCTTATGTTCTATTAGATGACCAATTCTGTCTTGATCATTGCTGAGGTGTCAACGGAGACAACTATGTCATCATGGCAGTAATGATTAGCATCAAAGTAAACAGAGTCAAGCGCGATGAGTGATATTGTTGTTTGCATTCGTTTCATTAGGTAGGTTTGTTCCCAAACTTGTGTGTTTCTTAGTTGTAGTTGACACTCAACGTAGGATTTTATTAGGATTTTGAGCTTCGACTTTGGTCCATCTCAAACATTGGCTGCAGTGTTGTGTCGTCCAATACTTGGGTGAACGATGGCGACAACATGACAACAATGAGGACATTGTAATCAATAGGATGTCAAGAAAGCAACCGATGAGCATGAGGTAAAAGTGGATCAAATCCATGGAGAGATCAATTCAGCATCGCAGAGAAACCCTTGTTTTTCTTGTTGTTGGTTCTGTTGATGTTGCTTGTTGATAACTATGACCCATTACTAACTTGTTGGCTCTACACCCTATATATCTACAAGAAAGTTATTCGATTAATTAATTAATTTCATAATTATATCTAAGTTGATAGATGGTCCCTACAGAGTTGTGAGGTCATCATGTTGTCAATCTTAGAACATGTGATGACATATGCATATCTTTTAATCATTTTTATCTTCTATAAACATGGCTTCACCAGAAAAGAAAAGAAACCCAATGAAGCACCAGCAGATGGAAAACAGTAAAGGGATACTAACCTTTTGTGAAGACAAAAAACATAAAGAAAATAAGAATTTGATAAATATCCTAGTTGTCCTTGAGGGCCTGTTTGATTCTAAGAATTCTCATGGGTTAGAATCTTTTTACATTTTTTTGCTTCATCCATAGTTTGATTCATAAGATTGAATTCTACATGATATTTTCCTAAGGATTCCTTTATACTACATCCCATAAAAAAATGAGCAATCAATCAAACCCCTTGAAAAAATCCTTCATTTTTCTTGCAATCAAACAAACTAAAATCATGAAGAGTACTAATCAGCATGACATCAGAATCCTTTGCCTTTCTCTATTCCGACATTTTCAGAATCCTACGAATCAAATAGACCCTCGCTATTTATCTGTGGCACCTTGTGTTGTAAAATGTAAACACCCGAGCTAGTGATATGTAAGGTGAAACGACTGAAGAAATGAGATTAGGAGGTTAAACATCATGTTTAGTGATGTTATAAAGTGTATAAAAAATGTTTTGAGAGAGAAGTGTTGTAAACCAGGAAGGTTAGAGGGCTAAACACCCTTGTGTCAACCAGAGCTTCTTATGGCACGTGTAAATCTTGCCCCACGCATGATCGAGCGTGGCCTCACCTCAAGTGATGCGCTGGCCCAATAGCGCACTCCTTCGTTTGTTATTTTTGTTATGTTTTTTATTTTATTATCAAATATTATTAAATAATTCTCAAAAAGTTCAGTGCACATTTTAAAAATATTAATATCGTATAAAAACCGTGTTCCTGCAATTTCAAAAATCTTGGTTCCATTCAAAATATGTTTGCGACATTTTAAAAATGTTCACATGTTTAATATTTTGTTCATGAAATTTAAAAATTTGTGTAATTTCTAAAAAATTTGTGCCATTCAAAAGTTTCTGATGAAATTAAATTTTTCATGTTATTTAAAATATGTTTTGCAACATTTTAAAAAATCGTAAATGTAAAATTTCTTCATGCAATTTTAGAAAATGTTCATAACGTATTGAAGATGTTTGTAACATTAAAAGAATGTTTTAACAGTTTCAAAAAGTTTTATGTTTTGAAAAAATTCATGATATTTATTAAAAATGTTAGCCGTGTGTTTAAGAATGTACACTCTGTATTTATAAAATGTTCAGTGGACATTTTACAAATGTCCAACATGTATTCGGATAATGTTCAACATTTATTAAATGTGGTATCTATTTTTTTTGGTTTGTATATGAAAAATACTCAATTTGTATTCAAAAGAAGCTACATGTATTTTGAAATGAGAAGTAAAGATAAGAAAAAGAAAATTAAAGAAAAGAAGAAGCAAAGAACCTAAAATTTAAAATCATATTTTTGCTGTTGAAAATCAATATAGAAAACACGGGAAAAACCCCGCGCATAGAACCTCGCCCAAACGGTTCCACTTCAGCACTTCACGATGCCCCATGTAGGCGAGGCTATAGTAGGTATCATAGTCAAAAAAATTTGTTTCAGAAATTACCTGTAATTTTATCCAAACTCGACAACCAAGACATGTACTATTCTTTGGATCATAGATCCAAGAATCACAGAACAACTCCTATTATTAAGAATTACGAAGATATTTCTTGGAGATGTATTCTCCGTTGCGGTGTTGCCTCCTACATCAAACAGACCAATTTAAAATATTCTTTGGGCCGGCCATGATACAACCGGCAAATTTATCTTGGTTGGGGTAATCAGTGGACTGATCAAAACCAGCTAGGCCCATTGGCTGCCCCTGCTTTACTAGGCACTGTAAAAAAGAGAATGTTCTGCCTTTCCGTTCTAGTTCTGCTCTGCTCTTTTGGTTGCAGTGATCTAAAAGAGATCGTGGCGGTAAACATGAAATTGCAGTAACCCATAGAAATCCACCACAGGAGGAAGATCCATCAGAATTCAGAAGCTATCCTTTAGATTTTGACGGCATGGCAGCAACATGGCAAATCCACGTGATGTTTCACCCAAGAATTCGTGATGGGCTTGTTGTTGCTAATGAAGAGGGAGGGGCCATAGGCAAGCTGGCGGTGCGCGAGACAAGCCGACAGAAGGGTTTGATGCGCCGATGGCATTTGTACTCGCTTCAGTTGTACGCTTCCATCGTAAAAGCAGCGGTACCATACAATAAATTGTGCCCCACATTGGAAGCGACTTAATGGTGGACGGGGGCATCGGCTCCCTTTTTTCGAAATGATTCAAAAATCATATCTCCAAGTTTCAAAAAAATCCGAAAAAAATATTGTGGAAACTTAAACATATTCATGATGGATCTATGAATTTTCATTCAAATATATTTTGATTTGCAAGCAGCACAAAAAAAACAAAATCCTGGCCCCATAATAAGGGTATATTCTTATGAAAATTTGTTTTTTTTGTCTACGCCACGTATGAAAGTATATTGTCATGAAAATTTTCTTGTATGTGTTATTCGTGTATTTGTGTGTGTATAAATTTTTTCAATT
The DNA here is from genome assembly GCA_021605205.1 of Aegilops longissima. Lineage (NCBI taxonomy): Eukaryota > Viridiplantae > Streptophyta > Magnoliopsida > Poales > Poaceae > Aegilops > Aegilops longissima. Next base: position 789,323,386 of record CM038677.1, on the reverse strand, counting down.
TTTTTTGCACTGTGGAAAAATGTTTTTTTATAAAGGGAGCCAATGCACCCGTCCACCGTTAGGCATTTCCGGTCCCACATTCCCCTATTTTCAGTGGTCTCTTAACTTCGCCGGAATATATCTGTCCGTAGCTTATATCTGAAACTTTAAGTACTCCTATGTGAATCACCCCACAATTACACTTGATGAAGAGCCGACATAGCTCGTAAAATCATGTCAGTGCGGCCGTAAGTTCGTTCGGCATCTTTTGTGGTCTAATCTACTAAACGCAAAGTTGTTTTGGGGGTTAATACAACATTGTGGCTTTCCTGCGAAGATATGCAAAGTAAGAGCAAACTCTAGCAGATCCGCTAAAATAGTTCGACCGCTATAATAACTGCTGATATAGAAGGCCGGGACGATTTTTCGATGCGGAACAAATCCGCTATATTTGGTTGTTTACTAAAAAAAAATTGGGATCCTGGAAATTTCGGCCCACGTCCGCCATATCTATGGTTTCCTTCCCTCTTTTCATCGGTTCTCTATCTCATCCACTCATTGGCACGAAGGAAACTGCTGCCCCTTTCATTCCCGCTTCCACTCGCCGCGGCAGCCAATCTCGCTGGTCCCTCGCCGTCTCACGTCACCGCGCCGCTAACCGCCGCTATGGAGTACCCGCAGCCAGCCCCCCCCCCCCCCCAAACAAGGCTCCTCCGGCTTTCCCCGCCTCCCGTAGCCGTGCACGCCGCCGGCTCCAAGCAAAAGCGGCAGGGGAATCACCTCATGCAAGGAGGCGTGCTCGGCGCAGCACCGCTTTCTTCCGACGTCGATGTGCTTCCTCCAGTCGCGGTCACCGGCCCGAGGAAGAAGACTGCCTCCTCCGGCCCGGCCAGTGCCCGGGCGAAGGCCCCGAGGAAGAAGGCGGTTGTGGCTCGCTGTCGGGCTCCTCCTCCGCCTCCGGCTGGCCACGTCCTCCCTGATCCCGTCCACTCCACTAGCCACGCCTACAGCGTGTTCGCAGAAACGACCGAGAGGTAAAAAGATGTTCATTTGCTCCGGTGATCTTTGGTTAGACTTTGGATCATTTCCTTTTGTTCTGATCGTTGAATTTTGTAGCCAAAACATTCACTCTTCATATACCAAAATGTTGGAGGAGAATGCGGTGGACTTGAGTGCTCCACTTGACGAAATTCGACTCGGCAAATCAAGTGGAGGTCGAAGCCGAGGTGGAACAAGGGAATGACGGCGGTGATGAAGTGGAGGAGCTTGAACGTGCCAATTTGAATGCTAGCCAAGACAAAATAGGGAAAAGGAACGACAACTGCACGGCGAGAAGATGTTTGCTTGATTCGAGCATGGGAGAGTGTGTCACTTGATGCGGTGACCAGCAAAGATCAAAGTGCAATGAAGTATTGGCAACATGCAGAGGCCAAGTACCACCTGATCCTATCTTTCCCCTCTGACCGGTCATTAAAGTCAATCCAAGGCCGTTGGGACGTGATCAGGAAAACTTGTTGTCGTTGGAGTGGGTGCTTGGAGCAAGTGCGGAATGCACCTCCAAGTGGTGTCACGATTGATGATTATATGAATGTTTCTTCCTTTTGTTAAATCTATTTGTGACATTGTTCGCGTTGATGAATATTTGAGCTCATCCTTTCCTCTAGTCGCATTTGCCAACGAATATTTCAAGCAAACAACGGGTTTCAACTAGCAATCGTTCACGCTTCACCACTGTTGGAGCTTGCTCAAGGATAGTAAGAGTTGGAGGGTGAGAGACAAGGAAGCTTCACCAAAGTAAGGTTCTCTTGTCAACTTGGAAGACGATGATGATAGTGATGATGTACATGGGGAGGAAAAAATAAGGGCAAGCAGGATAATAACACGAAGGAGAAAGCGAGGGTGAAGAGATTGGCCGAGGCATCCACTTTGAGGGATCAGATTAGGGAGATGGTGAAGATGAAAGAAACTATGATGGCCAAGAATTTGGATACTAAAGTGACCATGGCCGAGAAGAAAGAAAAACATAAGGAGGCAAGGTGGAAGAGAAGTTGCGCCTTCGAGGAGCGCAAGATCGCCCTAGAGGAGTAAAAGAGGAGGGACGAGAGGACTGGTTCATGATGATTAATCCGGAGGGCATTGATGCAATGATAAGATAATTCTGGGAGATAATAAGAATGGATATCTTATGCCGGTGGTGGTTTCAGCAATGTTGGTGGTGTAGGTTTCGTATATGGTGCTGGGTTCGGCAATGGAGTTGACGGTGGGGGGTCTGGAGGTGGTTTTGCTTTTGAGAATGTAGGTGGTGTTGGGTTTGGAGGTGGTTTTGCTTTCAACAATGTTGGTGGTCGTGGGTTTGGAAGTGGGTTTGGCTTCGGCAATGGTGGTGCTGGGTTTGGAGTTGGTGTTGGCTTCGTGAAAGGATCGATAAGTTTACTAGAGGGGGGGGGGTGAATACGTAACTAACAGTTTTTAGCTTTTCTTTACCAAATTAAACTTTGCATCAAAGTAAGTTGTCTAGATATGCAACTAGGTGGACAACCTATATGATGCAGCAAACACAAGAACACAAGCACGCAATGAATGTAACACAAATAAGCTTGCACAAGTAAAGGGGTGAGATAACCAAGAGTGACGCCGGTGGAGACGAGGATGTGTTACCGAAGTTACTTCCTTTTGAGGGGAAGTACGTCTCGGTTAGAGCAGTGTGGAGGCACAATGCTCCCCAAGAAGCCACTAGGGCCATCGTATTCTCCTCACGCCCTCACACAATGCGAGATGCCGTGATTCCACTATTGGTGCCCTTGAAGGCGGCGACCGAACCTTTACAAACAAGGTTGGGGCAATCTCCACAACTTAATTGGAGGCTCCCAACGACACCAAGAAGCTTCACCAAAATGGACTATGGCTCCGCGGTGACCTCAACCGTCTAGGGTGCTCAAACACCCAAGAGTAACAAGATCCGCAAGGGATTAGTGTGGGGAATTAAATTTCTCTTGGTGGAAGTGTAGATCGGGGCCTTCTCAACCACCCCCGAGCAAATCAACAAGTTTGATTGGCTAGGGAGTGAGGTCGGGCGAAAATGGAGCTTAGGAGCAACAATGGAGCTTAGGGTTGGAAGAGGTAGTCAACTAAAGGTAGGAGACGACCCTTTTATAGTGGTGGACGAAATCCAACCGTTATCCACTTAACCAGCCCGCGACACGTGGTACTACCGCTCCAGGGGCGTGGTACTACCGCAAGGCCACGCGGTACTACTGTGGGCCACCACGGTACTACCGCTGCAGCAGCGGGGGCTACAGCGAGCCTGACAGGGGACAGTACTACCGCGAGCGCGGTACTACCGCTTCCTCCTTGCGGTACTACTGCAAGGCAGGAAGGCCCTAGCCTGGGAAGGGTGTGGATGAATAAAAATACATCCGTGCCTACTTCCGCTGGAACACAAACGGTGCAAAAACCCGACGCGGTACTACCGCTGGAGAGCAGTACTACCGCGTCGCTGCTGGATCAGACCACGCACGGTACTACCGCGCGCAGGGCACGGTACTACCGCGGAGGCGTGGATGTAAAAAATTACATCCGCCGCTACCACCGCAACGCAGCGGTACTTGGCACAGGGGCCCACATGAGTCTGGCTCGGAGGAGCGGTACTACCGTGGGCTCAGCGGTACTCTCGCGCCAGAGCCACGGTACTATCGCGGGTGCCCGCGGTACTACCGCTCCAGGGAGCAGTACTACCGCAAGCACAGCAACAACAGCCAAGGCAATCACAACGAGGATAAACGGGGGATGCTCCAAAGTGCAAGGGAAAAGTGGAGACAAGGAAGGGATCGTGTACGTGATGATTCCACCCAAAAATTTTCGACGCGGACCCCCTCTTAATAGTACGGCTTTCCTATGACTCAAATCCACCAAAAAGAAACGTAGAGAAACGCCGTCTTCAACAGTCTTCGAGGGGCACCAAACCGTCTTGTACCTAGTGAAGAAATGTCTGAGAAACTCAAAGGCACACGATTAGTCCGCAAAAGCATTGTCATCAATCACCAAAACACCTAAGGGATAAATATGCACTTACAATCTCCCCCTTTTTGGTGGATTGATGACAATACGGGATTTGCGCAAAAGGGAAATAAATTATAGCAAAGGCAAACCCCTCCTCTCTAAAATATAGACGGGCCCCCCTAGATGTGTGCAAGCTAGATGAATGCTTTGAACTGCATAGCACACAACTAGGATCAACACTCCCCCTATATTTTAGAGACAAGGCATATCTAGCAATGATAAGGCTAAACAACTACTAACGAGCATAAAACACATAGGTAGCACAATATAACATAAACTCGCTAAGAAAGGATAAAGTGCATATGTCTTACACCATATGAAGGAAAAGTCTCAAACCAAACCAAAACAACGAAACGAGGTTCAAACGAGACAGCAAACACACCAAACACAACGACACACGAGCAAATCCCTACACTCTCTCCCCCTTTGGCATCGAGACGCCAAAAAGGCAGAGAGGACACCTACACACTCGGGGTGGCTCAAGCGGAGAAATCATCCCAGTGCTCCTCCTCAGACTCGGCAATAGGGATGTCCTTCTCGAAGTCCTCATCAGAATCGGTCCACTTCAAGCCCTGCTTCGCCATCCACTCGGCCTCTGGAGTGATGTTCCTCTCTGACCCGCTGGAATGAGCCTCACCAAAGACCCTCAGGATGTGCAAGTCATGGCGGCGAGCCTCCTTGGAGGCAACGTGAGTCATGTACTGCCCCTTAGCTTGCATGCATAAGAGAGTCTTCATCTTGTCCTTCAGCTTCTTGGCCCACGAGGGCATAGAGGAACTCTGGGAAGACCTAGCAGCACGGTCCTCAGCAACATACTCAGCTCCAGTCTCCTCCTCACCATCATGCCTCCTAGCAGCAGACGCCTCAGCACGAGTGGTAGTGTTGGCCCAGTTGGGCTTGACATGGAGACATATGGGATCATGCCTAATCCAGTCTGGTGCAAGGAACTCAACTCCAGGGTACATCTTCTCCCAAGTCTTGGAGATCAGCAGAAATAGGTATGGCCCGTAGATAGGCACCTTGCGGTTGAACACCGCAAACCGAAGCTCATGCCACATGATGTGTGAGACATCAAGAGGCTGAGTCTGAGACACCCGGGCCTCCTCACACATGAGCATCATATCCACCATAAATGCATGAACCTTATCCTTGTCGCCAATGCGCGGGAACAGAGAGTTGCGGAAGATGCGATACATGATATCCAGAAAGGGGTTCAGCACCCAAGCTAACTTGCCACTGGCGAGCACCTTCTCAACAAAGTACTGCTGGAGCTTGTCCTTGTTAGCAGACTCAGAATTGGCATGGGGACGAACACCAACAGGAGTGTCGAGTACGTCATCGGGAACATGCAACAGGTCCATGAACTCCTTCCAGGTAGCGATCAACTGACGGTCGTTGGTCATCCACGTCATCCGCCGCTCCTCCCCAGGGTGAAAGTACACCGAGGCAAAGAACTGACAAACAAGCTCAGGGTCAAAGTCCAGATGAAAGGAGATCACATGCTCAATGCCAAACTGCTCCACCAAGTCCAGAGCCTCTCCAAAGTACTCACGATACTGTTCCTTCCTCATGTGATGCATGTCAATCCACTTGACCTCCACGTAGGTATTCTGCTTGCTCTTGATGACATCCAGATAGATGAGATTTTGCTGCTTGGTCCAGAACAACTCACAGCCTCTAAGGATAGCACGAGGATTCACATACGGGTTCATCTGCCTGCGACGGACATATTCAGCGGAGGGTATCTCGTCCATGCTCTTAGCGGGTTCCTTGTCCTTGTTAGCGGTGGTCTTGACATTGCGCTTGGGGGCATTGGGGCCCTCTGCGGCTTCACCTTGATTGCGGAAACGCTTGGATCCAGTGTCGCGACTGGGATTGGAACGGCGAGAGCCACCACCTGAGACACAAAGCGCAAAACACACACGAAAACCAAGAAGGATCAATGCAAAGACCACGGCAAAGCAGAAGAAACACTTAGGAAGCATACATGTTGAATGCCATGAGAAAGATTTGATCAAACGGTAGTACTACCGGGTGCTGCGGTACTAAAATTATAGTACCGCCCCAAGTTGCGGTAGTACCGTGTGCTGTCACGGTAGCACCGTGTCTGGGAGCGGTAGTAAGATTTTAGTGCCGCCGCTCGTGCGGTAGTACCGCACCGACCGGGCGGTAGTACCGGACAAGCGGTAGTACCGCACATGTGGGGCGGTAGTACCGCACCGCGTTAGATCCGAACGGGATTTTGAATCAGAGAAGGACCGCGAAACCACGGCGGTACTATGGTTGATCAAATCTATCACAAGACAACATAGCAGGTATAATCCCTACACACTACTACTCTCCAACATCCTACTCTTGCAACGATTTAGCCTAAAATCTCAAGAACACATGCATCTCCCCAAAAGCCTAGAGGCAAAGAAAACAACCAAAAGAGAGAGGAATTTGGGGAAAGACCTTGTTCCATGGCAAGAGCATGTGGTGGGGAACGATCCCACCGGTCGGAATCGAAGGAGAGCAGCCGGAGGCGGAGATCCGGCGAGGGACACCAGCCCTCGTTCTTGAGCGAGAGAGAGAGACGGAGTGGGGAAAACTGACGAATGGGTATGGGGAAGTTAGAACTCCCCCTGCCCGTCCTTATCCCCCACGCGTCTGCGACGGCACGGTAGTACCGCACGTCATCGCGGTAGTACCGCTCGGGCTGAAAAACCGCACCCAAGCGGTAGTACCGCTCTCCCAGGCGGTAGTAAAAAATTACTGCCGCGCTGGGGCGGTAGTACCGTGCTCTCTACACGCAGTAGTACCGTAGCACGCTGCGGTAGTACCGTGAGCTCAAGAAAAAGTTGGTTTCTAACACACGAAAAAGGGTCTTCGCAAAGAAACTTTGAGCACAAGAGACACCACAAGAACACGCACAACACAAAGGCAGAAAGGCAGCCGACAACAAAAAAAACCAACCACGCGACACCACCTCTCCAACGAGAGGGCGGTGGCCGGAGCCACATATGTTTGAGTCAATTGGTATGGCACCGCGAAGAATTAGCCTTGGGCCCATGACCAAAACTCGTCTTCGAAGCACATGTACCATCAAAAATGGCTAATGTGAAAGAGTTGATCGATTTATGCATAATGGGGGGAGGGAGAGTTCATTGAGAGAACAACACTCCCCCTATGTCCATGCCTACACCTAAACAAGATAACAAGTTGAGTATGGTGGGGTGTGCAAGAGTTCAAGCAACATTGCTCGAATCAATGATATTTAGCTCATGCCTTAACTCGCGAAATCTTGCTTCATCCAAAGGCTTCGTGAAGATATCTGCGAGGTTATCATGAGTGTTGACGTAGTTGAGCTCGATCTCTCCTCGCCTAATGTGATCCCGGATGAAGTGATACCGAATATCAATATGCTTCATCTTGAAGTGTTGCACCAGGTTGAGAGAAATCTTGATGGCACTTTCATTGTCACACCAAAGAGGCACTTTGTCACAAATGACACCATAATCCTTTAAAGTTTGCCTCATCCATAAGAGTTGTGCACAACAACTACCGGCCGCTACATACCCCGCTTCGGTGGACGAGAGAGACACACAACTTTGCTTTTTGGAAGACCAACTTACCAAAGAGTAACCAAGGAATTGGCACCCTCCGGAAGTGGACTTCCTATCCACTTTGTCTCCCGCCCAATCGGAATCCGAATATTCTACAAGCTTGAAGTTTGCTCCTCTCGGGTACCATAGGCCAAAGTTTGGGGTATGAGCCAAATATAGAAAGATTCGCTTGACCGCCACGTAGTGGCTTTCCTTAGGTGCGGCTTGAAACCGTGCACAAATTCCCACACTCAACATGATATCCGGTCTAGATGCACAAAGGTAAAGCAAGGATCCAATCATGGAGCGATATACCTTTTGATCCACCGTTTTACCATTGGGATTGATGTCAAGTTAGCACTTAGTGGGCATTGGAGTGGAAGCCGGCTTGACATCGCTTAGCTTGAATCTCTTGAGCATGTCTTGAGTGTATTTGGCTTGGTTGATGAAGGTACCTTCTCTTCTTTGCTTCACTTCAAAACCTAGAAAGAACTTCAACTCTCCCATGGAAGACATCTTGGACTTTGAGGTCATTAATGCGGCAAATCCATCATTGAAAGCTTTGTTAGGGGAACCAAAGATAATGTCATCAACATATAGTTGGCACACAAACAACTCCCCATTGACCTTCTTAGTAAAAAGAGCGGGATCGATGAGCCCAACTTCAAACCCGCGATCTTGTAGCAACTCGGTAAGGTGGTCATACCACGCACGTGGGGCTTGTTTAAGGCCATAGAGTGCCTTATCGAGTTGATACACATGATCGGGAAAGTAGGGATCCTCGAACCCGGGGGGTTGTTTGACGTAAACCAACTCATTAATAGGACCATTAAGAAAAGCACTCTTCACATCCATTTGTTGCAACTTAAAGTTGTGATGAGAAGCATAAGCAATCAACAAACGAATGGATTCAAAACGAGCAACAGGAGCAAAGGTTTCACCGTAGTCGATACCCTCGACTTGGGAAAAACCTTGTGCCACCAATCTTGCCTTGTTGCGAATGATGGTTCCATGAGCATCTTGTTTGTTCTTGAAAATCCACTTGGTCCCAATGACATTGTGGTTCCCCGTTGGCCTTGGCACCAATCTCCACACCTTGTTGTACTCGAAGTTGTTGAGTTCTTCATGCATGGCATTAAGCCAATCCGGATCTTCAAGAGCTTCATATACCTTCTGGGGTTCAACACAAGAAACAAACGCGTGATGTTCACAATAGTTTGCCAATTGTCTACGAGTGCTTACCCCCTTTTGGATGCTTCCAAGTACATTCTTCATGAGATGACCCTTGGTGGTGAGCTTGGAAGCAATCTTGGCGGCACGACGCTCTAATTCCTCCTCGGAGGTGAGTTGAGGAGGGGTCACTTGATCATCTTGAGCGTCGTCTTGAGCATGTTCTTGATCTTGAACTTGCTCGGGGGAGAGACCTTGACCTTGGGCATCACTTGGTGTGTCAACATCGTCTTGAGCATGATCTTGCCTTGGTCTTGTTCATGAGGTTGAGGGCCTTCACTTTGTTCTTCGGAAGTGTGTGGGCTTTGGGTTGGTGATGGCTCCACTTGAGTGGAGCATTGTCCTTCTCCTTCGGCCACAAGGGATTCCTCAACGGGTAGGATAAAACCAACACCCATTCTTCTTATGGCTTGAGGAGGAATTTCATCACCTACATCACAAGTGCCACTTTGCTCCACTTGGGAGCCGTTATTCTCATCAAACTCCACGTTACACGTCTCCTCAATAAGTCCCGTGGATTTATTGAGGACACGGTAAGCATGAGAGTTTGTAGCATAACCAACAAATATGCCCTCATAAGCTCTAGCTTCAAACTTAGACAACCGAACACCTTTCTTAAGAATGAAACACTTGCACGAACACCGAAAGTACTTGAGGTTGGGCTTGTTACCGGTGAGTATCTCATATGGAGTCTTGTTCAAGCCCTTGCGGAGGTAGAGCCGATTGGATGCATGACATGCGGTGTTGATGGCTTCGGCCCAAAAGTTGTATGGAGACTTGAACTCCGCCATCATGGTCCTTGCCGCATCCATCAACGTCCGATTCTTCCTCTCCGCGACACCGTTTTGTTGAGGGGTGTAGGGTGCAGAGTATTGATGCTTGATCCCCTCATCACTAAGAAACTCATCCAAGGTGTAGTTCTTGAACTTGGTGCCGTTGTCACTTCTTATTGTCAAGATCTTTGCATTGTGTTGACGTTGTGCTTCATTTGCAAAGTCAATGACGGTTTGTTGGGTCTCGCTCTTCTCTTGAAGAAATACACCCAAGTATATCTTGAGTAGTCATCCACAATCACCAAGCAATACTTCCTACCCCCAAGACTATCAAAGGATGGAGGCCCAAAGAGATCCAAGTGAAGGAGCTCCAAAGGCCTCTTCGAGTAAATGATAGTTGTGGGAGGGTGAGCCTTCTCATGAAGCTTTCCTTCGATACAAGCACTGCAAGCACGATCTTTAGCAAAACTAACATTCGTTAGTCCACGGACATGGTCCCCCTTGAGAATACTTTGCAAAGATCTCATATTGACATGGGCTAAACGGTGATGCCAAAGCCATCCCACATCAACTTTAGCCATTAGGCATGTCGCGGTCTTAGTGGGTACCTCCGAAAAGTTAATCACATAGAGACCGTTCTCAACATGCCCAACAAAGGCTACTTTAAGAGTCTTGCTCCACAAGAGGGCCACGGTATCAATATCAAATAAAGTGGCAAAGCCCATGATTGCAAGTTGACGAACGGAAAGTAAATTGTATGCAAGGGACTCCACAAGCATGACTTTCTCGATCGTGAGATCATGAGAAATGACAACCTTGCCGAGTCCCAATACCTTAGAAGACGAGGCATCACCCCACTCGACATTGGTGGGCATAGAAGGAATCTTGTGCACGTCCACCACCAAGTCCTTGCTTCCGGTCATATGATTTGTAGCTCCACTATCGAGCAACCATGATCCCCCACCGGAAGCAAACACCTACAAGAGATCAATGCTTGGTTTTAGGTACCCAATTTGTAATGGGTCCTTTGATGTTAGTAACAAGGGTCTTAGGAACCCAAATAGACCATTCAATGTACTCATGAGGAGAACCAACAAATTTGGCATAAACGTGCCCATCACTAGCACGGCATAACACATAAGAGGGATTAAAATCGCCGGCTTTGTTGGGAGGGGTGGCATTGCCCTTCTTGACATCGCCACCATTTGCGTTATTCTTCTTCTCCTTGGAAGCACCCTCTCCCTCCCTCACAAAAGTTTGCTTGAGAGGAGGAGGTCGTTTGGTCTTGTCATTCTTCTTCTTGTTCTTGGGCTTGGGTGCGAACCCAATCCCCTCCTTAGCCACAACTTCCTTTTGATTACTCAAAAGGTCGTTGAGGTTCTTCTCACCTTGTATGCATGTGACAAGGCCTTTCTCAAGTTGCTCCTTCAACTTAGCATTCTCCTCAACAAGATGCACATGCTCACAACAAGGGTTAGTAGCATTTGCATTATCAATCAACACCATATGAGGAAAAGTGGCTTTCTCCTTGGTTAGCTTCACTTGGAGTTGATCATGAGACTCTTTGAGGCTAGCATGAACACCCTTCAAGACTTTGTGAGCCTTGTCGAGAATGTCAAGCTCCTCGTTGAGTCTAGCAAGATCAACCCCAAGCTTCGCCTTCTCGGAGCTTAGCACACGAGACACAACAAGAGCATGATCAAGATCTTTCTTTAATTTAGCATGATCATCGTTGTATGACTCCTCAAGAGCCAAACGAAGACCATGCTCTTCCTCAAGAGCATTGGAAAGATCCGAAATCTCATCGGCATAGTCACGACTATGCCCCTCCATCTTAGAGATGGTTTCTTCGTGAGCCTCGATCATGTCATTGGCTTCACCAAGTTGTTCCAAGAGAGCAACGAAGTGCTTCTTGGATTTGCCCTTGAGTTTACCCATAAAGGCCTCAAACTCATTCTCCTCCACATTAGTTCCCTCATGTTCATCAATGCAATCCATCGAAGAAGAATGATTGATGATTGTAGTTTGATGTTGGGGGTTACCTTGTTGGTGGCTTTAGCCATGAGGCACTTGGCGGTGATGCTCTCATTGGGTGAGTCGAAGAGAGACACCCTGGGAGTCGTCGCAATGGCAACGGAGGCCATGGCAATCGACTCGCCATCTTCATCATCATCATCATCCTCATTGTACTCTTCTTGTACCACCAAAGCCTTGTGAGAAGTCTTCTTGGTGAAGTTGCTCTTGTTGGGGAAAGACTTGGCCTTGTCCTTACGGATGAGCTTGCCACCATTGTCTTCCCTCTTCTCATACGGGCACTCCGCAACAAAATGACTCACATTGCCACTATTGAAACAAGTCCTCACACGTTGCTTGCCCTTTGCGCCACTTGAGCTGCTCTTGTTGAAGTTGGGCCTTGAGTTCTTCTTGCTCCAAAATTGCCTTGAAGCAAGGGCCATGTGTTCATGATAGGCATACTTCGTATCTTCGAGGTTGCTCTCTTCTTCTTCCTCCTCCTCCTCTTCTTCTTCGACACAAACCTTGGCCTTCAATGCAAGGTTGGGCTTCTTTGCTCTTTAGGAGCGAAGCACCGCATTGTCGGCGGTCTTGTCCAATATGCTCATAGCCACAAACTCATCCAACACATCACTTGAGGACAAGGTGTGAAAGTCCGGCCTTTGACGGATGACGGAGGACATTGCTTTGTGGTAGGGCATCATTGCCTTGAGAAATTTGCGCTTGATCCAATTGTCATCCGTGTCCTTACTTCCATGATCCCGGAGAGAGACCGCGAGCTTGGTAACTCTCCGATAGAGCTCACGAGGTTCTTCATCTTCTTTCATTGCAAACTCATCGGCTTCACCTTGTACCACTTCATAATTGGAACGTTGAATGCTTGCCCTTCCTCGATACAGGGAAACCACTTTGTGCCAAGCTTGTTTGGCCAATGAGTAGGGCCGAAGATGTGGGAGGTCTTCGGGAAGGATTGCTTCTTGGATGATGAAGAGAGCATTTTCATTGAATTGATCATCCACGGCTTCTCTAGGAGTGAAGTTGCTCCGGTCATGCGGATAAAAACCTTCTTCAATGATTCTCCAAAGGTTAGTGTTCACATGATTTAAATGACGCTTAAAACGATAGACCCAAGAATCAAAATCCTCCTTTTTATCAATCTTGGGGGGAGGACCGGCATGATTCAAATGAGTAGAAGGAATCGGTCCACCATAAACGGGTGGAGGTTGCACATGGGCAAAGATGCCGGTGCCATTTTTACCACTAGACATAGGAGATTTCTCACTAGTAGCTTCCCCCTTGTCGGGGTTAGCATCCGTCTCCGTGTTGGCGGGATCACCCACTTTCACGGGCGTGGTAGAAAGTTTAAGCCCTTCTAAGAATTCCTTAAACATGTCCTTGACCTCGGTCGTCATAGAGGTCTTCAATGTGTCCAACGCCACATTGAATTCCTCACGTGAGATCGAGTTACCCCCATCTCCCGTAGACGATATCGGATTCGCACCGGAGTGCTCACCCACATTGTCTACAACGTCAACCATACTCTTTGGATGGTGAAGTCCTTAAAAAGAGACAAGGCTCTGATACCAATTGAAAGGATCGATAAGTTGACTAGAGGGGGTGAATAGGCAACTAACAATTTTTAGCTTTTCTTTAACAAATTAAACTTTGCATCAAACTAAGTTGTCTAGATATGCAACTAGGTGGACAACCTATATGATGCAACAAACACAAGCACACAAGCACGCAATGAATGTAACACAAATAAGTTGCACAAGTAAAGGGATGAGATAACCAAGAGTGGAGCCGGTGGAGACGAGGATGTGTTACTGAAGTTCCTTCCTTTTGAGGGGAAGTACGTCTCGGTTAGAGCGGTGTGGAGGCACAATGCTCCCCAAGAAGCCACTAGGGCCATCAGATTCTCCTCACGCCTCACACAATGCGAGATGCCGTGATTCCACTATTGGTGCCCTTGAAGGCGGCGACCGAACCTTTACAAACAAGGTTGGGGCAATCTCCACAACTTAATTGGAGGCTCCCAATGACACCAAGAAGCTTCACCAAAATGGACTATGGCTCCGCGGTGACCTCAACCGTCTAGGGTGCTCAAACACCCAAGAGTAACAAGATTCGCAAGGGATTAGTGGGGGGGAATCAAATTTTTCTTGGTGGAAGTGTAGATCGGGGCCTTCTCAACCACTCCCGAGCAAATCAACAAGTTTGATTGGCTAGGGAGTGAGATCGGGCGAAAATGGAGCTTAGGAGAAACAATGGAGCTTAGGGTTGGAAGAGGTAGTCAACTAAAGGTAGGAGACGACCCTTTTATAGTGGTGGACGAAATCCAACCGTTATCCACTTAACCAGCCCGCGACACGCGGTACTACCGCTCTGTATGCGGTACTACCGCAAAGCCACGCGGTACTACCGTGAGCCACTGCGGTACTACCGCTGCAGCAGCGAGGGGCTACAACGAGCTCGACAGAGGCAGATACTACCATGGCGGCGGTACTACCGCTCCCTCCTTGCGGTACTACCGCAAGGCAGGAAGGCCCTAGCCTGGGAAGGGCGCGGATGAATAAAAATACATCGTGCCTACTTCATTGGAAAACAAGCGGTGCAAAAACCCGATGCGGTACTACATTGGAGAGAGCGATACTACCATTGGCTCTTTGGATCAGATCACAAGATGGTACTACTACCAGCAGGCGCGGTATTACCGCGGAGGCGCGGATGTAAAAAATTACATCCGCCCCTACCACCGCAACGCAGCGGTACTTGGCCTGGGGGCCACAGTAGTACGGCTCCAGAGGAGCGGTACTACCGTGGGCTCCCGCGGTACTACCGCGCCAGAGCCATGGTACTACCGCGGGTGCCTGCGATACTACTGCTCCAAGGAGCAGTACTACCGCAAGCACAACAACAGCAGCCAAGGCAATCACAACGAGGATAAACGGGGGATGCTCCAAAGTGCAAGGGAAAAGTGGAGACAAGGAAGGGATCGTGTACGTGATGATTCCACCCAAACTTTTCCGACGCGGACCCCCTCTTAATAGTACGGCTTTCCTACGACTCAAATCCACCAAAAAGAAACGTAGAGAAATGCCGTCTTCAACTGTCTTCGAGGGGCACCTAACCGTCTTGTACCTAGTGAAGAAATGTCTGAGAAACTCAAAGGCACACGATTAGTCCGCAAAAGCATTGTCATCAATCACCAAAACACCTAAGGGATAAATATGCACTTACACTTCGGTATTGGTGGTGGTGGTGGTGATGGTGTTTCCGGTGGAGGTGGTGAAGCTTTCGGCAATGGTGATGGTGATGCTTCGGCAAATGGAGATCATCTTGATGCTTCGGCCAATGATGATGATGTTGCTCATTCTTCGGTCAATGTGGATGAATATGGTGTCATGGTGATCAAGGTGCTATGGCCAGTGGTGGCGGCGGCGATCTTATAACAATGATGATGTTGCTAGATTTGGTTTATGTCCGGTGGTGATTTGATCATGTTTTATTCTGTTTGATTATGCATTCATATGATCAAACTTGCTACCTCGTAGGTTGCACACGATTTTGGATGTGAGCTAGTGCTACATGACTATGTTTATATAAATTGCATTCATCTATATGTTTTCTATTACATGTCAATATTGCTGAAAATCATGAATTTGCAAAGCTCTGGGAAATTTGCGATACGGGAGGCCTCTGGCGCGGACTATATCCTATAAACTCATCGTGCAAACCAAATTGCGGACGAGTTTACAACATATGTTCCGATGGAAGCCTAGCAGTACCATTTTTTTGCAGGCGACCCTTATATCAAATTTGCGGGACAGGATTTTAGTGGATCTGCTAGAGTTACTCTAAGGGCATCTCCACCATGGACCCTCAAACCGTCTCATCGGTCAGGACCTTGTGTTTCGAACGTGTTTTGCCATCCAACGCGGTCATGTATTCGCCCGCTGGCCTTCCCATCATGTCGATGTCCTGCTTCTCCGTGACAGCAGGGGGCGACATCGGCTCCGAATCTCCATCGAGATCATGGCGCCGCCGCCCTCGCTCTCCTGGGCCTTCAGGCTCTAATGTCTACTACGCAACCTTCTTCTTGTAGACGTTGTTGGGCCTCCAAGTGCAGAGGTTTGTAGGACAGTAGCAAATTTCCCTCAAGTGGATGACCTAAGGTTTATCAATCCGTGGGAGACGTAGGATGAAGATGTCCTCTCTCAAACAACCCTGCAACCAAATAACAAAGAGTCTCTAGTGTCCCCAACACACCCAATACAATGGTAAATTGTATAGGTGCATTAGTTCGGCGAAGAGATGGTGATACAAGTGCAATATGGATGGTAGATATGGGTTTTTGTAATCTGAAAATATAAAAACAGCAAGGTAGCAAGTGATAGAAGTGAGCGTAAACGGTATTGCAATACTTGGAAACAAGGCCTAGGGTTCATACTTTCACTAGTGCAAGTTCTCTCAACAATAATAACATAATTAGATCATATAACAATCTCTCAACATGCAACAAAGAGTCACTCCAAAGTCACTAATAGCGGAGAACAAACAAAGAGATTATTGTAGGGTACGAAACCACCTCAAAGTTATCCTTTCTGATTGATCTATTCAAGAGTCCGTAGTAAAATAACATGAAGCTATTCTTTTCATTCGATCTATCATAGAGTTCATACTAGAATAACACCTTAAGACACAAATCAACCAAAACCCTAATGTCACCTAGATACTTCAATGTCACCTCAAGTATCCGTGGGTATGATTATACGATATGCATCAAACAATCTCAGATTCATCTATTCAACCAACACATAGAACTTCAAAGAGTGCCCTAAAGTTTCTACCGGAGAGTCAAGACGAAAACGTGTGCCAACCCCTATGCATAAGTTCACAAACGGAACCCGCAAGTTGATCACCAAAACATACATCAAGTACTTCACGTGATATCCCATTGTCACCACAGATAAGCACATGCAAGACATACATCAAGTGTTCTCAAATCCTTAAAGACTCAATCCGATAAGATAATTTCAAAGGGAAAACTCAATCCATTACAAGAGAGTAGAGGGGGAGAAACAACATAAGATCCAACTATAATAGCAAAGCTCGCGATACATCAAGATCGTATCACCTCAAGAACACGAGAGAGAGAGAGAGAGATCAAACACATAGCTACTGGTACATACCCTCAGCCTCAAGGGTGAACTAGTCCCTCCTCGTCATGGAGAGCGCCGGGATGATGAAGATGGCCACTGGTGAGGGTTCCCCCCTCCGGCAGGGTGCCGTAACAGGGTCCCGATTGGTTTTTGGTGGCTACAGAGGCTTGCAGCGGCGGAACTCCCAATCTATTCTGCTCCCCGATGTTTTTAGGGTATATGGATATACACTACTAGGGAAAAGCCTATACGCAGAATCTTACCAGCAGCGCGCTCTAAAATAAGGCGCTGCTGCTAATTAGCAGCAGCGCTTGATATAAAACGCTGCTGAAAGAAAAGTAGCAAGATGGCGCCCCACGCCGAAACCGCGCTACTGCTCTAATTGCCATGACCTCGCAACCCAGCTAGTTATAGCAGTAGCGCCCTATAGTGAACCGCGCTACTGCTATAGAAGTTAGTAGCAGCGCACTTCTAAGAAAATCGCCATGCTACGATCAGCCCACAAGTTTAGTCCCACCTCGCCCATGAACAGGTGTTTACCACCTTAAATATGTTATTCAAACTATCACAACCAGTTGGTCTTCTTGAACTCTATGTGTAGAATTTGTGGCGCAATATGAGTCCTCTCCAGTTCCTACGGAGTGGACTCATATTGACAATTCAGATTGTACACAAAAAGATCATTAATGGCCAATGTATTTTTGTATGCGTGCTTAGACTTAGCAATGGCGTTTGCCAATAAAATGCGCTATAGCTACATTAGCTATAGCGCGGTTCCTAAAGTCGCCACTGCTAGTTCGACTTAACCCGCTCAAAATTTCACTAAGTCCTCCTCCCCTGTTCCCCTACTCCTCTATCGCCGCCGCCCGAGCCCGAGCCTGCCCTCACCGCCTTGCGCCGAGGCCGCCTCAACCTCACCGCTGCCGCCCGCCGCCGCTCTCGACCTCACCGTCGCCGCCGCCTCCCCACCCTCCGCTCTCGACCTCACGCGCCGCTCTCGACCTCACCATCGTCCGACGCCACCAAGTACTCCTCCTTCCGTACCTCCTCCTCCCACCGCGCCTCCTCCTCCTCCTCCCACCGTGCCCTCCTTCCTCCGCCTCTGGCCGCCCCTCCTCCTCCTCCGCCGCCCGCTCCCCTCCTCTCTCCTCCCTCCCTCCCTTGTCTCTGTTCTTGCAAATCGTATGTGTTTTGAATAAAATAGAAGTAAGAAAATTTAGGGCAGTATGATTAATAGTAGTTCTAGTTGAACTATTTTAGTTGTAGTTGAACTAGTTTAGTAAGTAAATTAATAAACTAGTTGAACTAGTTGAATTAATAGAACCAATGTATTTTTAGTAAGATAATTAATATAACTAGTTGAACTACTTTATTTTTAGAAAGAACTAGTTTTTTATAGTAAGATAATTAATATAACTAGTTGAACCACATATTCTATTTATAGTAAGTTTATATTTAGTAAGAACTAGTTGAATTAATAAACTAGTTGAACATGTCATATTTGTTGTTATTTTTTAGTTTAAGCAATTATTCGGGATGTATTAGTGATAACTTATATGGTTTTTGCTTTTGCGAAATCAAGGAGCCCTCCATCATCCCCGCCGTCGTCCCCGTCACCGACCCCCTCCAACATCGAGGTGAGACCAGCCAAATATCCATGTATATCTTTTGTTGCTCAAATAGGATAGTGGTTGCCAAGTGGCCGTTCATGTTCAGTTTACACCTCCGAGTGGCCTATGTTTTGCCGGAGTGTTGATTAATTTCCGTTCCGGCAAATTTCAGACGCTCGATATGTCCTTTTTTAGCAAAGGTCATGCCGGATTTTTCCGCCTATGTTTTTAGTACATATATTTAATTGTACAAGTTTAATCTTTGAATTATGAATGTAGGAAATGTCGACTCGGACGACGACGCCTCTCAGGAGTGCAGCTGGTGCCACGACGATCGAGGTATGTGCGACGAGTTCGTTGAGCTGGACGAAGATCGGCGCTTCAGCATTAAGCTCGAGGAGAGCTTCGATGTTGAAACGGTACGCAACAACGACAAGAGTTTTTTTTCGTAATTAAGCATGACTTCAACTATTTCAACGTCTAATTTTCATCTTTTACAATTCGACTAGCTTATCCCATGACATGCAAGACGCTATGTCTTGGAGAGGATGGGTTTTGAAGACCATGAAAATTTTGAAACAAAGAAAATACACCTAAGGACCCATCATGATATGGATTTTGAAGTAAATCTGTACAATGCTCAGAGCGTAACCCATTTTGGTTGCCAAATTTGGGAAGCACTTTGCAAAATGTATGGTTTTTATGAGGGTATGATTGTCACCATGGATCTTGATGATCCTGACATCGAGCAAGACAATATGGACATTTGGGTCCTTGTTGATACGCTTCCGATTCTACCGCAATGTGAGTTTCTCAAACATAGTTATTAACTAATTTATATTGTTTATTTCAAAATAGTTGACAACTTATTTCCATTGACAGCTTATTTTGAATCTTCAAAGAATGTGCAGAAGATGGTAGACAAAACCCACTACAGTGGTGGCTCCGAATTAACTTATAAGGAGAAAAATCATCTGATCACATTTTGTACTTTCTTTGAGAATTACAATACCTATTATCGAACTCCTCCAAATTATGGTGAATACGTGCCACTAGTGCACGTGTTGAACCACGATAACTTCTATGGAGATACCCTGGTAAGATTTTTTACTATTACGACATTCGTGCATCTTTTGCATACTTCCAAAACTAGTACATCATTGCTAACTACGAAGTTATTACTATGTTTTTCAACAGAAAATCCCGATGGATTGTGTGCCTCATCTGATGTATTAGAATGGTCGCCTTGAAGTTCTGAACATACAGCCAGGTCATCCTACGGATCTCACCTGTGCATATCGGATTTCTAAAACCAGTGAACACATGCTAATCAAAGAATGGAAAAAATGTTTGGACATTCGCAAGGAGGTTCTTGGAAGTAACATTAAGCGAAAGGCAAGAATTGGAGACAGGATAATCTCCATTCTCCATAATGGAGAGTCAGGGGCTATCTTGTTTTTTGCTATTTTACCTTAGAGAATATAGTAGGTCCTAAGAGAATGTAGTAGGTCCTATGAGGTACAATATGTTTATTATGTGATACAATGTGTTAGAGTTGATGATGAGGAGTACTTGTGATTACGACCAGTGACCAATTTGCTATGTGATGTCTCATTGATGAAAACGATGATCTTGAGGAGGTGTTATATGACAATGATGTATTATGATGATAAGTTGTTAATGATATGATATGATATTTTTTATATCATTGGGTGAAAGAATCATGGATTAGTTTCAAGTGGATGTCCATCCACTTGAAACTAGTCCATGGTTGTTTCACCTACTCATTATGATGTAAAAACAGTCTCTAAATTCCTGTTGTATGAAAAAGTGTGTAAAGGTGTATGAAATAGAACATGAAATAAAAAAGAAATAAAATACTAAATAATAGTAGTAGCGGGCAAGGAGGAGCGCTACTACTAATTACCAGCAGCGCTGCTCTGGAGAAGCGCTACTACTAGATCATTTTAGCAGCAGCCTGGTCCCAGCTTTTGCTGCTAAGCTTTAGTAGAGCGCCTTATCGATGGCGCTCCCGCCAGGCCATCTTGATAGGCCTAAAACCCGCGCTGCTACTAGGCTTTTCCCTAGTAGTGATATATAGGCGAAAGAAGTCGGTCAGGGGAGCCACGAGGGGCCCACGAGGGTGGG
Source organism: Aegilops longissima (assembly GCA_021605205.1). Lineage (NCBI taxonomy): Eukaryota > Viridiplantae > Streptophyta > Magnoliopsida > Poales > Poaceae > Aegilops > Aegilops longissima. The sequence goes on along the minus strand of CM038677.1, from coordinate 789,302,828 downwards.
GGACGCGCCCAGGGGGGTAGGGCGCGCCTCCCTGCCTCGTGGCCACCTCGAAGCTTCCCTGACGTGTACTCCAAGTCTCCTGGATTGCTTCCGTTCCAAAAATAACTCTTCCGAAGGTTTCATTCCGTTTGGACTCCGTTTGATATTCCTTTTTTTCGGAACACTGAAATAGGCAAGAAAACAGCAATCTGGGTTGGGCCTCCGGTTAATAGGTTAGTCCCAAAAATAATATAAAAGTGTATAATAAATCCCATAAACATCCAAAACAGATAATATAATAGCATGGAACAACAAAAAATTATAGATACGTTGGAGACGTATCAGACTCCATGGCTGTCAGCTCCTCCGACAAGTACAATCTCCTCCGGTGACGAGGAGTACCAGGCGTTGCCGCGGAAGCCACATCTCCTCGCGGAGGCAGTAACGATGGACAAAGAGTTCGAGCGATAGATGGGCCTAATGATTGAGTGGTCCCTGCGCTACTATGGTATAGCGCCGCCCTCGCCGCCAGCGGCCATCGCGAAGGAGGAGCCGTGTTACCATGTCAAGCGGGAAGCAGCGACGCCTCGTCGCTGCGGTGTTAAGGCAGAGCCAGCCTCCCCCACGCAACCACGACATCCAAATCAGGCACGCATGAAGGAGGAGCCGCATTCCTTGCCACCACACAAACGGTACACCCTGATCGACACGTCGGCGTAGCCGCCCCGCCGCAACTGGCGCGGCCACATCGGCAAGGAGGAACCGCCGCTCGCGGTGGCGAAGGCACGCGGGCGCATCCTCCACTACCTCGGACAAGGCAGCGGTGGCATCTCCTTGCCTTTGCAGGGCAATCGTTTCGACCGAGGAGAAGGCAGTGAGGTAGGCGTCACGTTAGGAGTGGCGCAACGTGGCCTGCCGCTCCGCGTTCGCCAAGTCGGACATGGCACCAGCCTGTGTCTTCAACAACCCCAACCTAGCTGCGGTCTAGGTCCTTGACCGGTCTGTCACCACCGCAGAGACGACCACGAGGCGCCGCCCATGCCTTGATGGCAATCTCACCAAGATCGGCAAAGCATGGTTGCTTAGCGTCACCTCTGCCAGTGCCGGCAAGGGCACGCTCACTTAACATCCTAGTTTTTTTAGTTTCCAGTTAAGCTGACAAATAATCACATATTCTATGCAAATTATGTCCGAAATTCTGTGTTTGCTGAATTTCATTAGGTTTATTTAAGTTAGTGTTGAAATGTATGTAGGTATGGTTGAATAGCCGACTCTCACATCAGTGCCCGCGTACTGATTTCATCGACCCGCATACGGATACGACGTTAGGATTAGGAGTCAGCGTTTTCTTTTAGGGTAGGAGTCAGCGTTGGAGCGTAACAAAACAGATGTGCTAGGACCAAATCGACACCATGACCCAAACGAGATAAAGAATGGAGAGCTGAACGCCGTCGCACGTACGCAACTCTGGTATGTATGTATCCACCGCCACCGCCGACACTTAAACCCACCGTCGATCACGGCCTCACGGCGATCTTTCTACAATCTCTGATGAGGCAGCTTTTTTGGGCATCCTGTAGCAATTTTGTCATCTCAAGGGCCCAGCCACGAACCCCTTTTCCTTTTTGCTAGGGACACCCAGCCTCTGCCCCCACGGGAAAAGCTGAAGACGATAGCTTTGTGTCCTTGTCCTCACACAGTCACCTGACTCACCACCCCCTTCCTCCCTCCATCCATACCATAGGATGCCTCCACAGCGTCACAGGTGACCCAGCCAGCAGCACAACAGTCCCTTCTTGGTAAGCGGCGGGAGAGCCACGCCACTGCCACTCAGTCACTGAAACGAAGGTCAGTTCTCAGTTCTTGCAATCTCTCTCTCTCTTTTTTATTATCGGTTCTATCTATCCATGCCGCCCTTGTCCTTTGGGTGTATGTGTTTCTCAATCCATGTTTGGTGGTTGGGAAAACGATGGGGATATTGATCTATCTGGAGCGGAGCTAGCTAGGGGGTTATGGTGGTTTGGAGGTACCGGGGGGATCGATGGCGATGGGTTTGGCTCCGCTGCTTCACCGCACTTGCTAATTATGGTCAGTTGCTTGCATGCGCAGAGGTTTTCTGGCTGGCTGCTGCGCCGATTCCTCTCCTGCTTCCAAGCACAAGCAATCCTTGTGTGGATATTTCTAGTGAAGATTCTTTCTTTCTCATCCTTCCCAGGCTGTTCTTTGTCTGGGGGCTCCTCGATTTGGTGTAGCCAATCTGCAGAAGGAGGTGCACAAAGAGAGTGTCAGTTTGGTCCTGATTCCCAGTTTGCATAGCAGCTTCATTAATGGGTTATAAAAGGCTTGGTTGTGGTTGCCGAAAAGAGTACTTACTTGCGGTAGGCGCCATCCTTATCAATGGATGTGCATGTGTTGTGTATTGCCAGTAATTCTGTCGAGACACAGGACAGGAGGAGCACTCCTCAGTGCCACTAGTAATGTTGTTGAGACAGAGGAGAGGAACTTCTCTTTCTCTGTATGCTATTTTTGCAATACTTTTACCAATTTTGACTTCCGGGACGGCGTAATTGGCTTACTTAATTAGCTAGATGTTCTATGTACCTTCCAGTGTTAAACGGCTTCACTGCTGGGTTGCTCTCACAGTTGTGGATCGATGCAATGCTAGTGGAAGGTCACCCACTTGGCTTCTGGAAGAAGCTTAGCATATGATGGCTAATTTTGTACTCTCTCTCTTTTGGAAGGAAATATAGTACATTTGGTTAACGATATGACCTTTTGGAGCAAGTGGTAGGTGCACTGGGGTTAGAACTGAGCAAACACCTCAATATACCCTGTGGTTGCTTTTTAGTTATGTGTCGCTTTCTGCATTACTAAAAGCGAATGACATTGCAGCTGGCAAAAGTAGAAATTGTTAATCGTGCCGAGTGGATTAGGTGCCCGCAATTGCCAATTTTGTAGAAACGAACATGATACTGAGATGTTTATTTTATTTGTCGAAAGGATCAATTGTTCACAAAGTGCTAAAGAATGGGAATTTGCTGGGGGGGTAGGCCTATGGGGGAAACTTGGTATCATAGATAATAGTTTCTAGGAACAACTTTGCAGAGTTGAATTGGTACGCGTTTTGTGATTCTTTTCCCCAAATAGCACCTATACTGTATGAATTGATATAAATATGTTGCATTTCTTATTTCTAGGGAATCTTGTGTATCATTGGTTACTGGTAAAAAGTGAAAGCATCTATCCATGGACCATAAAACATGGCTTTGGAGAAAGAAAGCATCAGAAAGGACAGTTCTAGTAAAGAATAAACCCAATATATCAGATAAGGAACAGGAGGTATATCATCTACAGTTCTACACATTAAGATGTTTGAAGTTTATTCAGTACTCGTTAATTAAGTCATAACGAGTGCTTCAACTTTTCTTGTCATGTTGAAGGAGAAGATTGCACGGCTAGAGATATCCCTGCAAGGCTTAAATGAACAACTTTCATTTGCTCATGCTGAATGCTTCGAGAAGGATGCTATTTTATCCAAGCAAGCAAAAGTAGCTGAAGAAGCCATACTAGGTACCACTCCATTCATCACTCTCATTCCAGTACAAGTTCCTGGTCATAAGTAGTTGGACATATGATTTATCTCATCCTACAAGTATAAATGCCACATGCACGTATGCATATATGTCGGCTATTTATTTTCTGACCAACCCCTTTTTGACTACGAATGTTCCAGGCTGGGAGAAAGCAGAGGCTGAAGCTATAGCTATCAAGACAGAACTTGATGATACTCTACATCAGAAAGCCATCGTTGAGCAAAGGATTTGTCAGCTTGATGAGGCTCTAAATGTTGCAGCGGAAGAGAGGGAGTTATTGATAAAGGACACTGCTCAAATAATTTCTTGTGAGAAGGATAAAGTTTGGAATCTAGAACAAAATGTCGCGGAGAAAGAGAACATAATTGCTAGCTTGGACGATGAGTACAGCAGACTATCTGAAATCCTCTCAGCAAAAGAGAAACTCATCTTAGATCTAACTGAATCAAATGCAGTCAAAGAGTCAGACTTGAAGGACCTTGCAGCAAAACTAGAGTCAACAGAGAGATCAAATTCTTCTCTTAGATATGAGGTTTGCATGCTGCAGAAGCAACTTGATATTCGTAGTGAGGAAAGGAAGTGCAACCTCAAATCTGCTGATGCTTCACACAAACAACATCTTGAAAACGTAAGGAAGATTACTAAGCTAGAAGAAGAATGCAAGAGATTGCGCTCAATGGTACGTAAAAGGCTACCAGGACCGGCTGCCGTTGCTAGAATGAGAAGTGAAGTTGAAACACTGGGCAGCAGTACAACACACATAAGGACGGGAAAGTTGAATTCTTCGCCATCCTTCAATTCATATGATCAGATACAGAACTCTTCCAATGCATCACATGTAAGTCCTTCATTGCTTGCAAGGCTACACGTGACGGAAGATGAAAATAAGGCCATGAAGGAATCTCTTTCTAGAAAGGATGGTGAACTTCAGCTTTCCCGTACTATGCTTGCTCGCACAACCTCTAAACTTTCCCAAGTTGAAGCTCAACTCGAAGACTTGTCAGGTGATCGAGCTACCACAGAACTGGTAAAAAGAAGTCCTACAGTGGTTGAAAATCCTCTTTCATCTATCTCCGAGGGTGGTCGTAATGAAGATAATGTCAGCTGTTCAGGTTCATGGGCGTCAGCCTTGATTTCTGAACTTGAACATTTCAAGAAGGGGAAGCTGACTACACCTTCTTGCAAGAGCACAGGAATGTCAGACTTAAGTTTCATGGATGACTTTGAAGAAATAGAAAGGCTAGCGATGGTATGTGATGATAAGCCTTCAAAATCATATGATGTAAAGAGAGAGGCAGCAGAATCAGCAGGTAAAGAGCTGGTCCCAGTTGATGGTCTCAGTGAAACAACTAATCAAGTTCACCCGCACAAGACTGAGAAGGGACTCCTGAAGTTAATTGAACTTGTCGAGGGAGTTATCCAGAGATCGTCAAAGGATTACAGTAGCAACCTTGTGCAATCTGGTGGCAACATGGGTGATCAATCTACGCTGATAACTGGTTATTTCGCTCATGCATTCTTATGGAAAACATCAGAACTCACTTGTGTACTGCGACACTTCATTGTTGTATGCAATGAGCTTCTGTATGGGAATACTGATGTCGAAAGATTTGTTCTTGAAGTGAGCCTCACACTAGATTGGATACTGAACCACTGCTTTTCACTGCAAGATGTATCAGAGATGAGGGAAACTATCATAAAGCATTTGCATTTAGATAGCACCGATGTGCATGAAGCTGCTGCAGCCAAACAAATAGGAGTCCAAGCCACAAATGGCATAGATGAACCCGGCACTCCAAACAGCGTGCATATGTCACTAGTTTCTGCATCAAGCCCCATGGATATTGGACTCAAAGCTGATAATGACACAGACAGTATAAGGAATGGAGTCTCATTCTCTTTCCATGCACCGGAAGTAAAATCTTCAAGTTTGCGAGCAGAACTTAATGCATTGAAAGAAACAGGAAATCTGGTAACACATGGTGTTGATGGTAAATCAACAGTGAGTGAACTTGACAAACACAAATCCATCGCTAACTCTGAGGTAAACAAGGGCAATCTACAGGGAAGCAGTCACTCTACTGAAGAAGACCCAAAATGTGTTTCTGGGAATAAAGATAAAAATCTACACACGGTAAGATCCACGCTATATTATTTGTTGAATTCTGTGGTTTTAAGATTGGTTAGCTCTTTTTTAGGAGAAAGAAAATACACATTCGAATTTACAGTCTTAAGCAAGAAATTTGCTCCATATTGATGCTGTCCTTTCTCCATTATGTATACATGTATCAAATTTTCCATTTGCAAAGCCATATAGCATTCTTTCTATTCTAGCAACCCGAGTTGCATACAACCTGAAATGTAACTTCGGTAAAAAGAAAAGCAAACTAATTTTTAAAATAGGAAATAAGTAATTTTATGTCCATTATTTATATTACAAATTTGAGATCATATAGGATAGCAAAATACCACCTTGACTATTCTTCTTGTGAGACCCCTGGAAAGAATTGAACATGTTTTCAGATCCATTCAATCAATTTACTTGTTTCTTTAGTACACCCTGCTTTGAAAGGCTCTTTAGTCCATGAGTTATCACCTTCATTTGGACAGTTTACCAGTAAATAAGTTTTTTAAGTTAACATTTAACCCCCTTGTTCACACAGCAGCTGGAGATCTCGACAGCATCAGAGAAGCTCATCGAGTGTCAGGAGACAATCCTAAACCTAGGAAAGCAACTGAAAGCACTTGCATCGCCAAAAGATGCTACCTCGGTTCGTCCAGAGCGAAAACCTCGGTCTAAGTCACTGAATGAGATGCTAGCCGTCGACGATGGGGGATTCGATGACCTCAGCTCCCCGAAGACCAAGGAGATTATATGCTCAGAAATAAGGCCACCACATGAAAGAAAACTTTCTGCCGGCGAGGGAGGTGACGATTCAGAGTCGTGTTATTCTCACCCAACACCGGTGGTTCCACCCGCCAAACCTTCCAGTGTGAGCGGAGCCTGCAAGAAAGAAGCCGCGGCCAAGGCCGTATCACTAGCCGTTGTCCCAAGCAAGCACAAGGGGAACCCCAACTTGCTCAAGAGGATCCTGACAGGAAGGAGAAGGGATGCCATAATCAAGCCAAAGGTGGTCCTGAGTGCTTAGCTGACAGAGACCAAGGGTAACTCTATCCACGATAAATTCCATTTCCATGTGTAAATTAAGCGTGTATCGGTTGCCTGTTGAGCCGTGTTTCTTGTCAGGTTTAGGAAGAAGCATGGAGTGTGGATGCCGTGTATGTATTACAAGTATTAGTGTGCTTTGTAGCGTTGTGGCCATCATTACCCTGTTGCGTAGGTGTATGAACTTGTGTTTGCTCTTGGATGTGGCTGATTTATGAGTAGCATGCTATTATGTGCGTCCTTTTGAGGAAGGATTCTTGTTCTGAATGCATTGACACCGACAAGGCTGATGTCTCCTGTGTGAATTTGTTCCTGAAACTGGCTAGGGGGCTAGATTGATCCCTGTGTTCTGAATGTCTTGACACTAACAAGGTTGCTGTCCTGTGTGATTTTGTCCCTGAAACTGGCGAAGTGGCCACTGGCCAGATCTCATGTAGTAGTAGTACATATACTCGGTGTATCGGGGCAGGAATTATGGGTTCCAGACTTAACATGGTAGTAGGTGTGAGCAGCATCACAAAATTGGAATCAAATGGACGCAGCATGCCAAGTGAAATTAGTAGTATGTTCAGTCCAACGGGAGGAGTGTGAGAATGCAGACTGACCTCCTTCCGCGCAAACTCGGATTCACCGGACCGGTGCGCGCCGCCGCGATTGCTTCCTCGGGAGCCCTTCCGCGAGGAGTGGCGGAGATGGAGCCAGCCGCTGACACGGCCAAGCGCTCCGGCGCGGCGAGTTCAGCCATCGTCGACGGCTGCTCGCGCGTGGCTTCGACGACGAGCGTGTCCGGCCGGGGTGGCGAGAGAGGACGGGCGAGAACGGAGGAGAAGCGGTTACGGTGGGAAGGGGAGAGGGGAGGCCGGGTGAGGCGTGCGCGAGGGCCGTGGAACTACGGCGACGACGGTGGGTGTGCAGTTTTTTTTTTTTTGAGCTTTTTTTTTCTTTTTTTCTTTTTTTGTGAATGGTGGAGCCCGAGACAGCAATGGTGAATCGGCCCCTGCGGGAGTCTTTTTACTTTTTTTTTGAAGGAGGTTCGGCTAAAGGAGGAGTGCGGCGTTGCAGAGGCCAGGCTCATGGAGCCCATTTTGCCAAAAAAATATATTCAAAATATACTTAAAAGTTTTAAAAATATCAATTTTTTTATACAAATACATATGCATGTTCGTCAAGTATGTAAAAAGTTACATCAGGTAATTAAATTATTTGCATGCTACACAAAAGAGGTAAATATATGGCTCAAAAACAACGAAGATAAAGCCCATTTAATGTGTGTATTTATCTTTTTTGTATACATTACATGCGAACATATATGTTCATGAAAATTTACACGTGTACACTACAAATATACATCTATGTATATACTTTTTAAAAAGATTTTTTTCAATATGAGAAGATAATAATTTTGCTGAAAAAAATAAAGAGCTCTATGGAGCTCAGCCTCTTCAATGCTTTTTCATCGGCTAGAATCTTGACCGACCCGCGACAAGTAGGCCCGGGGGAACAACTAATTAGGGGGTATGTGTCGAAAAAAACAACTAATTAGTGGGTATTTTTTTGTAGGGCTTTTGCAAAGGTCATTTTCGTGGGCTTGCAAGTGCTCCACGTGGTGTGTCTAACCGCTACCATGTGTCGCACGCTGGCGCATCTTCGGGTATCAAGTTTTTTTTGCACACATTTTTGGGTTTTATTTGATTTTTTTGGCTTTTTGATTTTTGCTCGATTTTCTCAAAGTTTTGATTTTTTTTAAAGCAGAGCTTTACTGCAAGAAGCATAACCATGCTTTCTGAAAAAAAGCACATTCTATGTTTTCACGAGAAGCATAACTGTGCTTCCTAAAAGCGAAAACAAAAGACAATTGTGCTTTAGCAAGAGGCCTCGTCTGTACTTCCACGAGAAGTATAGTTGTGTTTTCTGAAATGAAAAAAAAATTATAGTTTGTGCTTTCGTGAGAAGCACATCTGTGCTTCCATTTTTTTATATGAAAAAAGCACAATTGTGCTTTCGAGATCCAGCCCCCTCCCCCCGTTTTAGGTCTTCTTTTTCATTTTGTTTTTTGGGTTTTGTTTAGGTTTCTGGTTTTTCTACTCTCGACTTTTTTTCCTAGGTTTTTCATGAAAAATAAGTTCGTCGACCCTTACTGACATGGAATCTAGTTTCAAAGATCTCGATGCCAGAAATCCAATGATGAAAGCGGTTCATGATTTGGACGCGCGTTCAATAAATGAGTTGAAAAATCGAATCTGAAATAAAGGAAATACGACAAGTGACATACGTGCAGCACACCATTTGTCAGCACCGGAGAAGGTTGGAGGGTCCTTTACAGGGTACTCCTAATTAGTGATTTCAGTCATTTAGATGGCGAGTCCTAGTTCAAGCTAGCCTAGTAAAAAACTAAAAGTGGACCTAGTTTGCAAGGGAGCAACTCTAAAGGTAAACCCCATACAGGTGTTCCGCAGCGGGCCTCCTATTCCCCATTCTACACGTGGAAGGGGAATCTTATACGGCGCGTAGGGCGCTCGCGATCGAGGTAGCGCGTACCCCCCTTGCAGCAAGGGTGTCGTATGGCCCAGCCCATTTCCCTGTTTTTTCTTTCATTTTTTTCTTCCTTTTCTTCTTTTTCTTTTTCCTTTTTTTCTTTTTTCTTTTCCTTTCCTCTTTTCCTTTCCTTATTTCTTCCTTACTTTTTCACATTTTTCTGCGAATTTTATTTTCAAATCCACGAACATTTTTTTGTTCATCAAATTCAAATTTTGTTAATATTTTTTTCATCGGGATTTAAGAAATATTCATCAAAATTCAAAATTTATTCATCGTAATCAAAATTTGTTCATCATTTTCAAAAAGTTCATCAAATTCGATTTTTATCAATTTCTAAAATGGTCATCGAATTAAAAAATCATCCCTGTTTTTCCAAAACATTGTTCATCATATTAAAAATTGCTCACCATAATGTTAAAAATGTTCACCAAATTCAAAAAATGTTCATCAATATCCAAATTCACCAAGATTTTTTTAATTGAAATAGTGAACAATTTTCATGTTCGTACAAATTATTCAAATTCAGTGTCATTTTTTGGTTTCATGAAAATTTTCAAAATTCTAATTGTTCGTGAATTTTTTGATCTATTTCTAAATATTTAATTATTTAAATAAGAAAAACGGGAGAAAAAAAATGGGGGCGCCCTGCCGCTCATGGGCCGGCCCAAATGGGCGCGCGAGGGCGGTTGACACTTGACAGTGGGCATTGAGCACTTTGTTTTGTGCCGAAGACGCGCGAACGCTAACTGCATTTTGGAGGCGCCATTTCAGGAGAAAAGACATTCTCCCATGCATGGTATATACCGTGCATCTATCAGCCACTCACTCTCTTTGAGATTCAGATCCATACATGCATGTTCTCATTGTACTGTTTAGTTAACTACAATTTATGACCCTGTCAATCAGTTACTTTTTCTCCATGTGCAGACAACTTTTTTCTATAGTAACCTGCAATATCTCTCCTCTCACCCCCGAAGTAAATACCAGCAACACTACACTCACTCATGCCTTATTTTTATATGAGAGTATGATTCTAAAATTTAAATTTATTTTATCTTTTGAACCATTAGTTTGATTTACGATAATTTGCATATGTGTGTTCCTCTTGAAGGGCAGTTTAAAATAAGATCACCGTTGAATATATTTTGACAAGTTTTAAAATTCGAATCTGAAACATGGCGAGACCTTATGAAACTGTAAAAAACTATGTACCAAGTTTCATCAAGTTTTCTATAGATCATTTTTTTAGATAGCTTGTTCATTGTTTTTGAGATAGCTTCTATAGATCACTTTGATGCGCACAGAAACTCATTATGGTACATAGATCAGTTTTCTACAAGTCTTGTTTAAAATATATCATTGGTATAAAAACTTTTGTCTTTTTTTTTGCGCTGTATAAAAACATTTGTCTAAATAAAATGTAAAAGAAACTTTTATTTCAGAAGATATCAAGCATCTAAACAATTACTCCCTCCGTTCCAAATTACTCGTCGCTGAAATAGATGTATCTAAAACTAAAATACATCTAGATACATCCATATGATTAGTACAATATGATATCTTTCCCACCCTGTAGACAATGCACGGTATATACCGTGCATGGTAGAAAATGCACTCTCGCCATTTCAGTTCATCTAGGACAAGTAGTAGAAGGCAACAAGAAACGCAGGACTGGAGTGGATCTGAGAAGCCGACCTACCCACATTCCCGGCAGTGGAAAGCCGGCGCGGTGGCCCCTGAGCAACAGAGGGTGGCCTGAGACCTGCCTGAGCAGCGGTGCGGGCAGTGACACGACGGGACCTGCCGCCTGCGCAGTGGCCCGCGGCCGGCACCCCACGAGACGGGCACGCACACCACCACAGCGCCGGCGCGGCCCACCCAACCCAATCCCCGGCCTGCGTCGTCGTTTTCCAGGCGCACGTCCACGCCGAGAGACCGGGTCGGGCCCTTCTCCGTCGGAGAAAAAAGCTCGCGGAAAAGCGGGGCGCGGCTGGCCGGACTGTGCGAGTCTCGGAAAAGAGCGACAAAAGCGGCGCGCGCGCGCGCGCGCACCGCATTCGCATGCACTGCGTTCGGCTACTCGCTCGTCCCACGCCTCCACGGCCGGCCCCTCCGGCGTCCACTCCGGCCGATTGGACGGCCCGGGCCATGCATGGCATGCTGCATGCTGCGACCCCTGCGGCGTCGACCGGGACTTTTTGGTGCCTCGGTCGCCGCCTCCGATCGTCTTTTTTCGTCAGCGTGCAACGCCTTGGCCTCACGCGCCAGGCTGCAGTGCAGTGCAGTGCAGGCAGGGTGTCTTTTAACGGTCGGCCTCGGTGTCAATCAGCCCCCATCGTTTTCCCCGCACCGTACGTACCTCGCGGGAGGGAATGGCTAGAAATTAGTCAGCTGAATTTTTATTTGAGGTCGGTCGATTTTTGCACCGTTGGATGGAAAATCAATGGTCTACAGTCTTCTTCAACCTCTGGACACATCTCCTTCCTTCATTCATTCAGAAATCGATTGACGCCGAATTCTCATCAGTTGACTGATGTGCAGCTAAACTGCTCGCGGGAACCAACACCTGCAATGTTGCAATGCACTGTACAATGTCCCTAGTAGGAATACTCCCTTGGACCTGGAGCTGGAGGAGGCCACGTACAGAGTGGCCGGGCTGCAGACGTGAAATGATGTAACCACAGTAACGTACGAGAAACTTTTCTTATACTACTATATACTATATAGACACATTGTATTATGTCTTTCAGGCACAGTGCCATACAAAGCAGCGAGCTCCGACGTACGTACGGTCTGATCATGCATATATGCAACTCTACTCAATATCATTGGCATACGATCAAGCATGTCTCTCGCGCTATCATGACCGTGATGTCACTCGGCAAGTGCTCTCGTAGATGTTTAAAGCAAAGCAATGTATAAAGCCTGGCGCCGAAGCCTTGCTCAGACGCTCAGGTCTCGGTATAATTGCCGCAGAAAGCCTGAATAAACTGCCGTAGCCTACACGCATATGTATACAGAATGATTTGGAATGCTGAAAATAGTATCATGCATGCCCCAAACTCACAGTTTTGTGATATATATTATCTGCAGTTTATGCTGAAAAAAAGTTGTAACAGACACAGCATCGTTCTTATAAGAAGTAAATAAATGTAGTGGTAGTAGTACATAATTTCATTCATGGTTAGTTGCAGCAAGCACTTAATTTATTTCCCAGACCACCACTTTGTTGATATTTCAGCTCAGGTTGGTGTAGATTTAAACTCTTATCTCCACTAATGTGACAGTATACTACTATCGACACGATGACTCATGTGACCCGATCTAACCGGACATACTAATGTGAACCCTAACAAATCTTCACAAAAGTTAGATACTACTATATATATAAGAGTAGATCGTACCACATCGACTGTTCTTGTAACACGCGACCTGATTACACACACTTGCTTCCACGTGTTGATAAAGCTCATGAATCATAATGAAAATCTAATTGATTGAAGTTTACATATTGCCTTGGTCTTCTATAGTGATTACTGGATTTATTAGATGTAGTAATCATGACAAGAACCTAATAATGATCAAGCTCTTAACTCTAATAAACGCAAGTGAAGGACAAACTTGTCTAGGGGATGAAACTGATCACGCCACAACTATGCATGCTTTAATTAGGCAACCCAAACGTACAAACACACGCAAAAATCAGAAGTTTTCCCGATGAAAACCGGCTCCATCCAGGCATATCCATGCATGCATGCATGCAAGACGGAGTGTATGCACAAGCAGGTACGACGAAGTCAACAACTACGCAGCTTTCCCCTGTGGACGCAACGGGAAGAGCTCCAGGGTGACGTTATCCGTGCAGCCGTCGGGGGCGGCCACCTCCGCCGCCGCGTCGCCATGGCTGGCACTCCATGTCATGCACCGCCGTTTGCAGCTGTTCGTCGCCTCATCGCAATCTTCCTTCTTATCACCGGCTCCATCCTACACAGAGACAAACACATTGTAACTGTAAATAACTAAATATCGGCAGGTAGCTCCGTGTAGGTGGTAGTAACACAGAGTACTAACTAGTAGTAACCATTAGTTGCACCGTGTAGTTCTTGCTTAATTAGGTACCTTGGTCGCCGTTGCAGGCAGGGAGGAAGAGTCGAGGGTGCTGAGGGTGAGGAGGGCGGCGCGCTTCTGCTTCTGTCGCTCCCGGGCCTTGTGGTTCTGGAACCAGTAGAAGACGTTCTTGCCTTCGATCCGGCCGTGCCGACCGAGCTCCTCCGTGATGCGCTCGATCTGGGCCGAGTTCGGGGTGCGCATCCCGCCGCGGTACAGCGCCTCCAGCACCTTGATCTGCTCCGCCGACGGGTTCCACCGCGTCGTCCCTCCCGCCGGCACTTGCACCTGCAAATTTATTTTCAACGTCACTTCTCAGTGGCATTTCACACGGACATGCATGCACAGCTAGCTAGTAGCTACTTAACTACCACTTCACTAGACAGAGCTAGAGGTAAGTGCGTACTGTATGGTTTCTGACGGTGCAGCTGAGCAGCTTGGTGGCGTTCCTGACGCGGCCGAGGACGTCGGGCGGCGCGACGAGCTTCTTCGGCTGGTCCGGGAGGGAGATCTTGGGCGCCAGCGGCCGGAGGCATTGGAAGGCGCCGAAAGGGAACAAGGCCGAGGGAGGAGAGGTGGACGGCGTAGCTGGAGACGAAGACGCCGAGGCCGCTTTCTCCAGGTAGGACGGCGCATGCAGATGGTGAACCCTCATGCTGGCGCACTAGTTTAGTGCAAAGTTCGTACGGGGAGTGGGACGAAGATTTGGCTCAGGGCTAGGGCTAGGTGGAGATCGAGATCGAAGGGCGTCGTCCTCGCGTGGTTATATATGGGGAGACAGGCGGTAAAGGTGGCGAGGGTTTGAGTGCTAGCTTGTGCGAGATCGAGGTAACAGTGGAAAGGGTGCGCGCGAGACAGGGAATGTGGAGATTGGTGATGAAAGGCGTCAGCGTTCGTAATCATGCGAGACACGGAATGCAGGCGCTCTAGTAAAGGTGAAAACTCTCGCATGGAGCTCTCTTTCCGCCTTTTCCTGCCCAAATTCACGACGTACGCTCTCAATTGACAAGCTAATACCAAAGCAACTCTGAGCCAACATGTCCAAATGCATATTTGCATTGGACGTTGTAGCTCGGCTCTTGGAGAGGGCTGCACATTGTATATATGCTTAGAAGAATAGAAAAACGGGACCAGAGGGGCAAGCACCCCTCGGCATATTTTTATGGAAGGAGCGAGGAACATGGTAGAAATATTCGCTCCACATGAGGATTGAATCCGGCTGGCCTGGAACACAAGACAGTGTCCCTACCACTGAGCTAGCGCTCAGTACTTCTTAGAAGAATAGAGGTTGTCCAAGGGTATCTCTAGCTAAACTCCTAAAAGGGTTTAATTCTCAAAATATTTTCTTTGATCCCTTTTTAGGGAGTTATATGTTGCGCCTAGTCGAACTCTCAAAACCTTGAACTCCTCAAAAAAATTTAGGAGAAGTATCGACCGCCTCTCAAAGATGAGAAGCTAAAGCAAGTCTCAGCACAAGATTCCCTCTCTCTCACTAGGCTGCCTGCCTCTGTTGCTCGGTTGCTTGCACGCCGACGCGCCCCCCGCAACATTCCGTACCTCGGGCGACCACCCGGCAGCCCTGCCGACGTCCCGCCGCCAAATTCCAGCAAGAATTTGACGAACTTTTTTTCTTCACTTTTTTCCCTTCGTCTCTGAAGACGGCAGCTCCTCCTCGTCGTCTCCTAGGTTGGTGGTGCTCCTCCCCATCATCCTCTGGCACAAAACAAAGCTGCAGCAAGCGGAGGAACATATAGAGGAAGAAAAATTAGAAAGCGGCAGAAGGATTAGGGTATGAACCCATTAAACGAAGAAGTGTCCAAGCCATGACCCGTGGAGAACGAATATTGTCTACTTTCTCGACTACTTTGTCGCATGCTTACATTGGTGAGCGTGTATCAAATTACTTTTGCAGAGCATCTTCACAGGTCTTATATAGCTCATGGACATCATCTAGTGGCAAAAATTCACCGTTGGCCACATGGAAGGACGATAGAAAAAGGATGTGGGAAGAAGAAGATAGGGATAGACTTACATGTGGGGTATAGTTCATTTGAGGAGTTAAATTTGAGAGTTCGGTTAGGTTCACGTTTCTTTAACTCTCGAATTTGTTGAGTTAAGTTTTGAGGTGCTAAAATTTAGGAGTTCGGTTAGAGATGCCTTAACAATTAGTTGCTTGAAATATATTTACTTCCCGCCCATTTTTGGTCTAGCACTTAGATTTGCATCTGCATGTTGTTGTTTTCTTTATTTGGTATGTCTCTTGCTTTTGATGAGAGAGAGGGAGAGAAAGAGAGAGAGGTAGAGGGAGAGAGAAGGACGGCGTGATGCGGTCGACCGTTTCCAAGGTAGGCAAGGACGATGGGGCTTCGCGGGTTTGGGTGGCGGGCTTATCATTTCTACTCCCTCTTGCATTGAGAAACACCCAGCCTTGAGACAGAGACACCATTGTCAGCTGCGGCGTTACTGGCAAGGTCTCAACAGGACCTCACCGGAGGCGCGGACAATGTGTCTCACCGCTGAAGGGGACAAAGTGGATTAGCTGGTTTGGAGTTAGGGGGTGATTTATAGATTGAGCTAGAGGCTAAAGATGACCATGAAACCTTGGGTTTCAACTGTATGGCTCATGAAATTGAATGAAACCAAACCTTTGTGGAACCTCACGCATAGGTGATTCATTTTTACACAAGTTGTAGCATATGCCTAACAGATCATGTGGTAAGCTGATCAAGAAGAAGACAACATTCTTCATAAGTAAAGGAAAATTGCATATTTGATTCCTCAACTATTCGATGAATCTAACTTTGGTTCTTAAACTCTAAAACTAGATAAACTTGACTCACAACTTCCGAAAGCCCGAACAAATTTGCTCCCTCGGCACACGACCGGAAGAGATTTGATGGATGATGTGGTTGTGGTTTCTCATAATTTAATGCTATATATTTTTTTTATAAAAGTGAGGGCAAACCTAATTGAACAGATAGGAATTTCATTCCTGAAATCTTATGTGACTTTTTCCCCCTATGGCGCTCTTTGGCTTATAGGATTCACTTTGAAATTTTCTATAAGAATCCTTCCTTCTGTTCACATTGGAGGATTCAAAACATTTTCCAAAGCCTCATGTTTTCACTTCTTTTGAGAAGTTTAACTCCTCTCTCTCCTCAAGAAATATTTTCCTGCAAAATTCTCGTCATGCATCCGAACAACTATGTTGTGCAATTCATGTGTTTTCAAATTCCTGTAGGAATGTACGGGAGATGGCATCCTATTATTCCTTTAACTTTAACATGCCTAACTGCTAACGAACAACTACAAAGCTAATTATACAAGCATGGTCACGAAGAATTAAAGCCATATGCATAGGTATTGATATCTTTGCCCTGATGTGGATATTTCATTAGTTCTGTCCGCGCATGCATAGCCGTGCTTGAGTTGATCTAGTACAAAAGCTTCTAGGTCCAAGTTACACCAACCAGTTTGAACAAAGTACAGTCTATCACACTTGGGTTGATCTTCAAGACACAAATAACCTAGATTACTTACTGTCTACTCCATCTATCTCTGCATGATGTCGCCTTCTCCTCTCAGCCCGTCTACATGATTGCACACCTTTTTACATAAACCCTGACCATAAGTAGAACCAAAACACGTCGTCACAATCTCTAAGATCGGATTGCTATCTACTACCCTTGTGTTTTTCTCAAGCTATAGCCTCATAGGCCTAGTGAGTAGACCATAAAAAACCCCTGCATATCTGCCATGAATGGAGCGTCGACACGATATGTATGATTGGAAAAGGAGCATGCAGAGGAAAGCGAGAACCACCAGGATGATGGACGCTGAGGTTGACCTCGGAGTTGGCGCCTCTCCGCCCATCTACCGTCGAACTCGGAACATGACACTGCACATGAACAGAGCCCCACAGAACAAAAACAGCAGTACTGAAAATATTCCTCCCCCCTGCATGCCACTAGCCTATGTATGCTACATGAGAACACATCGCTTTCCTGAAACACACCTGCCAAAAGAGGCTCCGGCTACGCATGGCCTGAAATTGCAACTGTACCTGCAGGTAAGAGCATCTCCATCAGACGCCGGACGCGTCGCGCGTAAAAAAAACAGTTTTAGCCCGTGCTCATCGTCTGATTTAACGCGGCGCGCAGCGCTGGCTCCAGCAGCGCGTAAAAAATGCAGAGCGCGCTCATTCTACAAACTAGATGTATATACATCGAAAGCATAGATTGCATAGATTTTTTAAAACGATATAAAGGTATTTTACATCGGAAGCATAGATTGCATAGATAAAAAACGACAAACGATAAAAACTAGAAAGATTACCTAGATAAACTACTCTAAGTCGCTATCATCATCACCATTATCATCCTCGGCGGTGTCGTCCGAGGTATCGAGCCATATGTCCAACCATCGATCATCGTCTGCCGTGAAGAACGACTGCCCACCTGCTGCAACGAGATCGGACTGCGCATTCGCCAACGCCTTCCGTCGACGCCTGTCCAACCCCTCCTCGCGGCGCCTTCGCGTGTCCTCCTCGCGGCGCCTTGCCCAGTAGACTTGCTCGTAGGCGACGTCCTCCGGGTGGCGCCGGTGCCACTCCGCCATGACCCGTTCGTCCTCCTGGGCGACGAGGAGGCGGCGCTGCCGCTCGGCGTGCTCCGCACGGTCTTGTGCCGTGTTCAGACGAGGCGGCGGGGCGACGTCCAGCGCCTGCTGGAGCGTGTACACATCTTGAAAGTTCATCTGCCCGCGTGGCCGGCCTAGACGCCACGCCGCCGCGTCGTACGCGCGGGCGGCCTCGCGCGCCGTCCCGTAGGTGCCGAAGCCGAGCCGGAGATCGCCGGAGCGTATCTCCGAGTAGTAGCCGCCGTTGGGGCGCAGGCGGACGCCACGGTAGCCGGACGCTCCTCGGCGGCGCGGCGGTATGGTGGCGCGTCGGTGACGGGGAGCTGGAGCGGTGGAGGCGCGTCGGTGGCGGGGCGCTGGAGCGGTGGAGGCGCGCGTGGCAGCGAGGAAGAGGAAGAGGAGAAGAGGAGGCGTGAAAAAGGCGCGTGGCGAGCGCCGCATTTTATAGACGCGCCGGAAGCGGTGCGGTAAAAATGGCGCGCGAGCTGGCGCCTTTTTGCGCGCGCGACGCAAACGGTTCCCACGCGCGCGTATCCCGCTATCGCTGGAGCACGGCAAAACGTCCCGCGCGCGCAGCTGTTGGAGTTGCTCTAAGTAAAGCCCATCCCTAGCTAATGATACGCGGTTACTACGCCTATGCACACACCGCGCATGATTCTCGTGGAAAAGTTGCTGGGTGCAGCCAGGAATACGAGGTGCATGCATGCCTCCCATGTAAATGACATGCATGGCTGTTTTACGAGCTAATCACTGCTGATCGACATGGATGGATGGATGGAACGAACTTATCCCATGGACTGGTCAACCTGATCAGTGTCACTCAGCTAGCTAGCCATGCCATGTTGCCATACACACACAAAACACAGGTAATTAATTCACACACCATGCCATGTCGGGGCCGTCAAATCGGTCGGACTTTTACTCCCTGGTAGACAGCGATGATATAACAGTGAGTAGCGTACTGCAGACTAGCAATGCTGGAATTCGTGGGGATTAACGGATGCATGCAGAATGCATGCCGGTGTTAGTGGAAAGACGTTTCTGGCAATCCCGATAAAGCTGTGAAGTGCCAAAAGCCCGCGGAAAAGAGGAAAAGCTACTGGCAGCTACATGTAACCTCAGTAGTCCTCAGAGCTCCGGGCCGGCCGGTCGGACGGGCGAACGACGCCGCGGTGGTGTATACTGGGGAGTGGGGACGACGGTTGCGAGAGCAAAGCGGGTAGACGATCGAAAAGACGCATCCGTGCATGCATGGCAAAGCCGCGGCTGGCCATGCCGCGCAAGACGGGCCAGGCTCTGCGTGGTCGGCAGGGGCCATGCTAGGATGTGTGAGTGTGACGTACGTATGCCCTGGATGAACGGCTAGCTCGCCGGCCGGCCGGGTGGCCCGGCCATGGCCCCATCCATGGCATAGGTCGCGGCGGTTGGACGGGGACGGCCGGGGGTGCATGGGCCGGTGCAATCATGGCGTCTATGCCCCGGCGTCGGGACTTGCCTCCGGGCGTTGAGTAGATCACGCCACGCGGTTGTCGGGGGCGATTTGATTTACCTACCTACATACCTGCATGCAGCACGCAAGCCTCGCGGCAATCATCGCCGTGTGCCCCTGTCACCTCGGACGCTAACTTGATCAATTCGGGTTAACTATATAACTCTCGCTCACAGGATCGGTCGACAAGTTCGAGGTGTTTTTTTGGTACATAAAGTAAGACGGCGAGAGCTTAGCATATGTGATCCCTTGCTCAATTGGCAAATCCATCCGGGCCCCTTGCGTCTAGCTAACTGGCACTCTCTTCACCGGTGAGACTAGCTAATTAAGAAGTGGCAGCGCGTGCATGCACTGTTGGCTAGAGGTAGATTGTGCTGGGCTGCTGGCTGCATGCGCGCGCCGGCACGCGGCCAGGCATGCATGCATGCAGCCTAGCTAGTGACTCGACGTACGTGGTTCGGCATGCATCGTCACAGTCGGCAGGTAGGCGCACGCGACGACCAGGCAATTTGACCCGACTGCAACTAGCTGGACCTGCATACCTCGCCGGTTGTGAGACGAGCTTCGTCTTGTCTCTGGCGAAACCGTTATTGCGCCGGCGCATTACTGTAGCACGAGTTTTTTCCTGTGTGTTTTTTATTGACTTTTTCCGCTGTTTGCAGCATGTTTTTATGTTTTATTTGTTTTTTCATTTTGTTTACAGTAACTTTCTTTCTTCGATTTTCTTTGTTTCTTTCTCGGTTTTCATCGATTTTCTTGGATATTTTCTTTTACGTTTTATTTTCTATTTTCTTGTTGTTCTATGCTTGTCTATATTTTTCGTACACATTTATACATTTTCTGTATACAACGGGAATATTTTTATACATGTTTAAATATTGTTAAATATATGATTAACATTTTTCAATTATATCTTTGATGTCTAATTTGCATATTCATTTACATTTTTATATCCATATAAAAATTATATACATGTTAAAAGCAGTTTTCTGAATGACACACAACATTTTGTTAAACTATATGAACATTTTTTACATTGTATAAACATGTTTTAAAATTGCATAACATATATTTGAAACACTCGAACATTTTTAAATGTAACACACATTTTTAATGGTATGAAACATTTTATTAGTTACACGAACATTGTTTGTATATTGTATTTTTGGGGTAAATGCCACCTGATTGTTTTTGAAACACATGAATATTTTGTAAAAGTTACAAACATATTTTAATAATTATAGTAACAAAAAGTTAACACTGTGTTAACATTTTCTACATTCATGATGATATTTTTAAAAAATGAAGTACAACAAGTATTTTATATATATTTATTTGCAATTTTTTTTGAAAGTGTAAACGAAAAGAAGAAATGAACAAAAATTGAACAAAAACTGTACGCGTACCTCCGTAATTATGGGCCAACCTATTTTGGGCGTCCTTGAGGCGAGACACAATCACACACCTGCATATTAGTGTCGGCCTGAATGAATCAAATCTCCCCAAGCAGGATTTGAGCCCTCTGACCCCGTATGTTCCTCTCCCAGCAAAATGAAAGCATACTAAAAAGTCTCAATACTTCAGCCAGGATGCAAGGCGGCTAAATTCCCCTTGTCCGCGACGGACCCGAGAGAGAGAGAGAGAATGCAAGAACCTGCTCCAGCTAAATAAAGGAGCAGAGGTTGTGCCCTGTTAGGAAACTAGGCCTTGTGATTTGTTCATTACTCCCTCCGTTCTCAAATATTTATCTTTCTAGCCATCTCAAATGGACTACAACATACGGATGTATGTAGACATGTTTTGAAGTGTAAATTCACTCATTTTGCTTCGTATGTAGTCACTTGTTGAAATCTCTAGAAAGACAATTATTTAGGAACGGAGAGAGTAGAAGAGTGCGCGGTGCCCACACCAGATTTTCTATGGGCCGGCTGATAATCTCCCCCGGCTCAATTTTTCGGAAGCGCTTCCAGTCCTCCACGGCTATATCTCGCTTGCTGCGAGATATATGTCGAACTTGCTTTTGGTGCCAACTCGGCCACGACCCAGTATGGCAGATAGGAACAATATTGTTTCCAAACAAACGTATGGTTTTCCTGCGGGCACTTTCATGATGGGCACCTAGACGCCAGAGTTGACGACAACGCCGAGCACGTCCATGAGCAGCTGCTCACTGCAAAACTAATCGCTGGTCATAGTACGATGGCAGCGGATTCGCAATTTACGCGAGATCACGTGGACGAGATGGACAAACCCCCAAGAACGTGTCCATGCATGCATTAACCCGTTCACATGGACTCGAACATTCCACTCGCTAGTCGCTAGGCCTCGAGGACTGGCGCCACGCACGAGGTCCTATTGGTGCACGGGGCCAGACTGATGCGCATGGGAGAGTGGCCGGTCATGGGCCTCCTCGTGTCGCTCACCCGTCCAACCAGCTACACGGGGAAGATCCACTGTTCCACCACATCGGTGGGATCCAACATTCTCCCGCAACCCTAAAGGATTGGAAATGTGCCCTAGAGGTAATAATAATCATATTACTCACTTTGATTCATTTTAACTGTTGTTGATTTAGTATAACTTTTATACTAAATCAACGACATTAATATGAATCGTAGGGAGTATTATATTTTTATATTCGTAATTAAGTTTATATTTCTTTACTGTAATTTAATTGATTCTTGAATATGAAATTCCGAACTCAATTGCATGTGTAAAAACGTAAACACCAATATGATTCCTAGTCATTCCTCTACGACTAGATCGTGTATTGATGATGATCTTGTTTTCCTGATCATGAACATCGTTACAATAACAAAAATGCTACTCCCTCCGTCCCGTAATATAAGACGTTTTTTGACACTAAGGTAGTGTCAAAAAACGTCTTACATTATGGGACGGAGGGAGTATCAATAATGAGAATACATTGTTATCCAAAAAATGTTGTCGGATAAACTCAACTTATGAATTACTTAGAGATTACATCGTTATTATGTTATCGGTATTTTCATATAAAGTGTTAAGGTTTACCTACTTTCTTAGACAATGAGAATATCGTATACTAACATGTTAGATCGTTACTTTGGGGTTACCAAATTTCACTCCGTAATTGGATGTGAATAAAAGTAACATATGTGTATATCAAAAACGTATGTCTCTGTATAGATAGTTCAAGGCCGGGATTTGCTCCCCAAACAATAGAGAGATACTCTGGGAGCCCAGTAGGTATACAGTATCATTATTGTCTGGCCAGACGGATGTGATTAAAATCACATGATATCAGAATACTTAATGAGTAAAGAGAACAAAACCGATAACGAGAATAACCGCTACAGTGATCAAAGTGTTGATCACCAGGATACCGATAATATCTCACATCAAGTTTTGTAATGTATCACGAAGATAAGAGAATGATATTCATAAACACAAGGTTCACTCGAGAACTTTGTGAATATACGGGAGCTATCAAGGGTATCTTGATTCCGCTGTTCACTATTGACCGGAAAGTGTTTCGGGTCATCTCTGCTTATTTGTGAATCTCTAGGGTCACACGCTTAACTGGTAGTAATTAAGATGAGAACTATAGTCTGGGAGAATGAACATCAAAAGAGTTTTGAAATTCCGGAAAGATATAACATAACAAAACAAGTTTTGAGTCTATATATAGAATATTTCAGAAGGGTCCAGATGGTTCCGAAAACTTATGAAATACATTTTGGGAGAAAAGCCCCTCTTGAGTTGGCCCATGGGGGCAGCCCCTAGTGGGCCAAAAGAAGGCGCCCCACATATATGGTAGAGATGGGCCGAATTGGGAGGGAGGAGTCCTCCCTCCCTAGTTCGGCTGAACTAGGATGAAACCACATGCACGCGTCAAATGGGCCGGCCATCTTTGATGAGTTGAAGGCAATATTTGATTTGGTTTGGGTATGAGTAGTGGAAGGCAAGAAAGTTTAGATTTAGTTGAGACTTCTTAAGATTTGATACCAACGGGTTAGTGCATGACACTACTAGGGAAAAGCCTAGCAGTAGCGCGGGTTTTAGGCCTACCAATAGCGCGGGTGGCAGCGCTACTAGTAAGGCGCTACAACTAAAGGTTAGCGGTAGCGTGTGTTTACCCGCGCTACTGCTATACCCACTTAGTAGTAGCGCTTCCTATAAAAGGCGCTACTGGTAATTACTAGTAGCGCTTCTCGCAGCCCATGCTACTACTATTATTTCGTATTATATTTCTTTTTATTTCATGTTGTATTCATACACCTTTATACAAGTTTTCATACAGCAGCAATTTAGAGATTGTTTTTACATCATAATGAGTTATTACATCACTGGGTGAAAGAACCGCGGATTAGTTTCAAGTGGATGTCCATCCACTTGAAACTAGTCCGCGGTTCTTTCACCCAATGATATAATAAATATCATCATCATCATATCATTAACAGCTTATCATCATAATATATCATTGTCATATAACACCTCCTCATGATCATCGTTTTCATCAATGAGACATCACATATCAAGTTGGTCACTAATCATAATTACAACTCCTCCTCATCATCAACTCTAACATATTGTACCACATAATAACACATTGTACCTAGGACCTACTTCTCTCTCATAGGACCTACTACCTTCTCTTAGGTAAAATAGCATAAAACAAGATAGGCCCTAACTCTCCAATATGGAGGATGAAGATTATCATGTCTTCAATTCTTGCCTTTCGCACAATGTTGCTTCCAAGTAGCTCCCTACGACTGACCATACATTTTTTTGATTATTTGATTATCATGTCTTCACCGGTTTTAGAAATCCGATATGGACAGGTGTGATTCGTAGGATGACCTAGCCGTATGTTCGAAACATCAAGGCGACCATTCTAAAACATCAGATGAGGCACACAATCCTTCGGGATTTTCTATTGAAAAACATAGTAATAACTTCGTAGTTAGCAATGTAGTTTAGTTTTAGAAGAATTTATGCAAAAGATGCACATATGTCGTAATAGTAAAAAATCTTACCATGGCATCTCCAGGGATGTTACGGTAGTTCAACACGTGCACTAGTGGCACGCATTGACCATAATATGGAGGAGTTTGATAATAGATATTGTAATTCTCAAGATCAGTAATAAATGAGATCAGATGATTTTTCTTCTGATAAGTTAATTCTGAGCCATCGGTGTAGTAGGTTCTGTCTACCATCTTCGCACATTGTTTGAAGAATGAAAATAAGCTGTCAACTATTTTGAAATAAACAATATAAATTAGTTAATAACTATGTTTGAGAAACTCACATAGCGGTAGAATTGGAAGCGTATCAACAAGGACCCAAATGTCCATATTGTCTTGGGCGATGTCAGGATTATCAAGATCCATGGTGACAAGCATACCCTCATAAAAACCATACATCTTGCAAAGTGCTTCCCAATTTGTGCAACCAAAATGGGTTACGCTCTCAGAATTGTACAGATTTATTTCAAAATCCATACCATGATGGGTCCTTAGGTGAATTTTCTTTGTTTCCATACTTTCATGATCTTCAAAATCCATCCTCTCCAAGACATAGCGTCTTGCATGGCATGGGACAAGCTAGTCGAATTGTAAAAGATGAAAATTACACGTTTAAATAGTTGAAGTCATGCTTAATTATGAAAAAAAACACTTGTCGTCGTTGCGTACCGTTTCAACATCGAAGGTCTCCTGGAGCTTAATGCTGAAGCGCCGATCTTCGTCCAAGTGAGGCCTGTCGCATAGACCTCGGTCGTCGTTGCACCAGTCGCACTTCCCGGGAGACTTTCGTCGTCCGATGACGACATTTCCTATGTTCATAATACAAAGATTAAACTTGTACAATTAAATATATATACTACAAAAACTAAATTAGATCATTATTATTCACCACGGGTTGACTATCGGTCTGCCGAGTCTTTTCTTGAAAACTCTTAGCTCACGTGGTGTATATATTCGACCGTCAGTGATGGTCGCTCCTGCCTTCATCCCTGAGTGCATTACACCAAAATGTCTAGCACACGGGAACGAAGGAGAACCGACCCCCACGACAACAGTCAGGATTCTTCGTCCTCTCATATATGGTGGAGACTCTCCCTCACTGATTCCTCTCTGACATTTGTGACCGTTAGTGATGATCGTTACTCCTCCTTCCCCTAGTGCATAACAAAGGTCTAGCACAAGGAGAAGAAGGAGAAACGACCCCCACGACAACAGTCGGGATTCTTCGTCCTCTCATATATGGTGGAGCCTCGACAGACTTAAAGTCAACCCAAAATGTCGTTTAATTATCTTTCTAGAAAATCCAGGCCACTCGATAATTCCTACATATTCTAGCACAAGTCATGCCAAAATTCACGGAAAAATCCGGCATACCTTTGCTAAAAAAGGACATATCGAGCGCCTGAAATTTGCTGGAACGGAAATTAATCAACACTCCGGCAAAACATAGGCCAGTCGGAGGTGTAACCTGTAAACATGACCGGCCACTTGGGCAACGCATATCCTATTTGAGCAACACAAGATATACGTGTTTTTATCTACATCATATGAGCATTCAAACTTGATTGTCATTGCATTTCAATGGTTGAAAATATGAATAAAAACATTTCAAAATATCTTATAGGACTCATATTGACATGGAGATTTTGCTGGTCTCACCTCGAGGTCGAAGGGGGTCGGTGACGGGGACGACGGTGGGGGTGATGGAGGGGCTCCTTGGTTTCTGCAAAAACAAAAACCCTATAAGCTATCAACTAATCAAATGCATACGCCTTGCATAGTGGGGTCCAATTTGAGGATTCAAAATAGGAGTACTTCTCCAATTTGACCATTTAATAAGAAAAACCAAATCAAAAAATAAATAAGTATTCAAATTAGCATGCATTCAATAAGCAAAAGTAAATCATCTCTTGCGTCCGTACATCGTCGAATATTATCACTAATACATCTCGAATAGTATCATACATATAACATCACTAATACAACTAAAACCCTGGCGACGGGTATCGGCGCGGGCGGTGGACACCCAAAGAGAAGGAACCATCACAGGATCACAGCTCCAGTGAGATCCCTGAAGAACCTGCCAGGTATAGGAGAACCTGCCCTCCAACGCAACCATGTAACGACGGACGTGCTCATCCTCCTCGCTGACACAGTGACGTACCACCTCCGCGGGGGACGAAAGCCTCCGCACCATCACTGGCCTACGGGACTGCCACCAAAGAAGGTCCGGGTCAACGACGGGCTGGCTCCTCACCAAGCTGCGCCCCCCGGTAGGTAGCACCTCCCAGTACCAGCCCGGCGGAGCCCAGTCCCGGACATGGTCCCTCTGATCAAGCAGGTGTCCTCCGTCGAGTTGACGACGAGGATGCGGGATAGGCATCGTCGACGTCGATGGGAATAATTGCTTTAACTAAAAAAACAACAACAAATGTGACATGTTCAAAGTATGACATGTCCACTTCAAAACGAATCAACCTAGAATACTGTTAAATACACCTAAAAATAAACTAGTTCTATTAATTTTCTTACTAAAAATAAACTAGTTCTATAGTAATATTTTAATTAGATCATCAAATCTCATATACCTAAATTTTCTTACTAAAAATAAACTAGTTCTATTAATTCAACTAAACACTTATTATAAATAAAAATAAACCAGTTCTTACTAAAAAAACTAGTTCAACTGGTTCTATCAATTTTCTTACTAAAACAAACTACTTCTATTAATTCAACTAGTTCTTACTAAAAATAAATTAGTTCAACAAGTTCTATTAATTTTCTTACTAATTGTATTAAACACTTACTAAAAAACAATAAAAAAACTATATTGAATTTTTTTCTCTAAACTAAACACTACTGCGCTAATTAACATCTAGTTAAACCCTACTGCCCTAACCCTACTGCCCTAGTTCTTAAGCATCTACAAGTACTAACTAATTAGATGAACCCTTCCTAGGTACTTAAGCATCTACAACTACTTAAGCACCCATTGATGAACCCTAGGAATTTGTCCTAAAAAACTAATTAAGCATCTACAACTACTGCCCTAATTAACATCTATTTTACAATTAAGCATCTACAACTGCTGCCCTAATTAGCATCTAATTCGATGAGCCCTAACTAATTAGATGAACTCTAAAATTTGACGAACCCTAGGAACCCTAGCTAGGCAGAGGTAGGGGAGGAGGAGGAGGTGTAGGCGTGCTCACCTCGGGCGCCGACAGAGTTAGGGAGCGGCTGAGGAATGGGTGATGACCCACAAGTATAGGGGATCAATTGTAGCTCTTTTTGATAAGTAAGATTGTCGAACCCGACAAGAGCAGAAGGAAATGACAAGTAGTTTTCAGTAAGGTAATGTCTGCAAGTGCTGAAACTGTAAGTAGCAGAGTAGTTTGATAGCAAGATAATTTGTGACAAGAAAGTAACGATATTAGTAACAAAAGTGCAGCAAGGTAGCCCAATCCTTTTGAGGCAAAGGACAGGCCAAAACAGTCTCTTATGATAAGCAAAGCGTTCTTGAGGGTACACGGGAATTTCATCTAGTCACTTTCATCATGTTGGTTCGATTTGTGTTCGCTACTTTGATAATTTGTGATGTGGGTGGACCGGTGCTTAGGTGCTGTTCTTACTTGAACAAACCTCCTACTTATGATTAACCCTCCCGCAAGCATCCGAAACTACGAGAAAAGTATTAAGAATAAATTCTAACCATAGCATTGAACTTTGGGATCCAATCGGTCCCTTACGGAATAGCGCAAAAACTGGGGTTTAAGTTTCTGTCACTCTCGCAACCCACCATCTAATTGCTACTCCACAATGCATTCCCTTACGCCAAAATATGGTGAAGTGTCATGTATTCTACGTTCACATGACACCACTAAGGGAATCACAACATACATACTATCAAAATATCGAACACATATCAAGTTCACATGATTACTTGCAACATGATTTCTCCTGTGACCTCAAGAACAAAAGTGACTACTCACAAATGATAAACATGCTCATGATCAGAGCAGTATTAAATAGCATATTGGATCTGAACATATAATCTTCCACCAAATAAACCATATAGTAATCAACTACAAGATGTAATCAACACTACTAGTCACTCACAAGCACCAATCTATAGTTCTGGTAATAAGATTGAACACAAGTGATGGACTAGGGTTTGAGATGAGATGGTGCTATTGAAGATGTCGATGAAGATTTCCCTCCCCAAGATGTGAGAGTTATTGGTGATGATGAGGACGACGATTTCCCCCTCCGGGAGGGAAGTTCCCCCGGCGGAATCGCTCCGCCGGAGGGCAAAAGTGCTCCTACCCAAGTTCCGCCTCGAGGCGGTGGCGTTTCGTCCCGAAAGTCCTGCTCTTATTTTTTCTAGGTCAAAATGACTTATATACCATAAGATGGGCACCTGATGTGGGCCGAGGAGGCCACAACCCCCCAGGGCGCGCCAGGGCTCCCTAGCGCGCCCAGGTGGGTTGTGCCCACCTGGTGGCCCTTCTCTGGTAGTTATTTGCTCCAATAATTCTTATATATTCCATAAGAAATCTCCGTGAAGTTTCAGCTCATTTGGAGTTGTGCAGAATAGGTAGCCTGACATACCTTTTTCAGGTCCAGATTTCCAGCTACCGGAATTCTCCCTCTTGGTGTGTACCTTGCAAATTATGAGAGAAAAGGCATTAGAATTACTCCAAAAAGCATTATTATGGGTAAAAAAATTATAAATAACAGTAAGAAAACATGATGCAAAATGGACGTATCAACTCCCCCAAGCTTAGACCTCGCTTGTCCTCAAGCAAAAACCAAAATCGACAAACATGTCCACATGCTTTGAGAGAGAGGTGTCGATAAAAATGAAATACGGACATAGAAGCATCATGTTGATTATTATAACAACAACAAAATGAAACATAGGACTTTTATCATATACTTCTCATGAATAAGTAATAGTTCATCACACAATCGAAGTATAAAGAAAAAACTCTATTAGAAACCAACAAACTATGTTCTCAGTCAACTTTGCGACTACAATTCATCATCTTTTCAGGAAGGGTCACGTGTGGAGCCTTTAGGCAAGTCTGTTGGGAAACGTAGTAATTTCAAAAAATTTCCTACGATCACGCAAGACCATGGTGATGGCATAGCAACGAGAGGGGAGAGTGTCCGTCCACGTACCCTCGTAGACCGAAAGCGGAAGCGTTATATTAACGCGGTTGATGTAGTCGTACGTCTTCACGATCCGACCGATCCAAGCACCGTTACTCCGGCACCTCCGAGTTCTTGGCACACGTTCAGCTCGATGGCGATCCCGGGCTCCGATCCAGCAAAGCGTCGGGAAGGAGTTCCGTCAAGACGACGGCGTGGTGGCGATCTTGATGTTCTACCGTCGCGGGGCTTTGCCTAAGCACCGCTACAATATGACCGAGGTGGAATATGGTGGAGGGGGCACCGCACACGGCTAAGGAACGATCACGAAGATCAACTTGTGTGTTCTAGGGTGCCCCCTGCCCCGTATATAAAGGAGCAAGGGGAGGGCGGCCAGCCCTTGGGGCGCACCAAGGGAGGGAGTCCTCCTCCTAGTAGGAGTAGGACTCCCTTTCCTAGTCCTACTAGGAAGAGGGAAGGGGAAGGAAAGAGAGGAGAGGGAGAGGGAAGGGGCTGCGCCCCCTCCTAGTCCAGTCGGACTCCCCATGGAGGGGGGCGCACCACCTCCTGGTGCAGCCCTCTCTCTCCCTCTTGGCCCAATAAGGCCCATAACTTCCCGGGGTTCGGTAACCCTCGGCACTCCGTTTTCTCCGGAAACTTCCGGAACCTTTCCGTGTCCGAATATAACCATCCAATATATCAATCTTTATGTCTCGACCATTTGAGACTCCTCGTCATGTCCGTGATCACATCCGGACTCGAACTCCTTGGTACATCAAAATACATAAACTCATAATAACCGTCATTGAAACCTTAAGCGTGCGGACCCTACGGTTCGAGAACTATGTAGACATGACCTAGAACTATTCTCGGTCAATAACCAATAGCGGAACCTGGATGCTCATATTGGTTCCTACATATTCTCTGAAGATCTTTATCGGTCAAACCGCATAACAACATCGTTGTTCCCTTTGTCATCGGTATGTTACTTTCCGAGATTCGATCGTCGGTATCCAATACCTAGTTTAATCTCGTACGGAAAGTCTCTTTACTCGTTCCGTAATACATCATCTCACAACTAACTCTTTAGTTGCAATGCTTGCAAGGCTTATGTGATGTGTATTACCGAGAAGGCCTAGAGATACCTCTCCGACAATCGGAGTGACAAAACCTAATCTCAAATCGCCAACCCAACAAGTACCTTTGGAGACACCTGTAGTACTCCTTTATAATCACCCGATTCACGTTGTGACGTTTGGTAGTACCAAAGTGTTCCTCCGTAAAACGGAGTTGCATAATCTCATAGTTACAGGAACATGTATGGGTCATGAAGAAAGCATTAACATACTAAGCGATCAAGTGTTAAGCTAACGGAATGGGTCATGTCAATCAGATCATTCAACTAATGATGTGACCTTGTTAATCAAATAACAACTCCTTGTTCATGGTTAGGAAACATAACCATCTTTGATTAACAAGCTAGTCAAGTAGAGGCATACTAGTGACATCTTGTTTGTCTATATATTCACACATGTATTATGTTTCCGGTTAATACAATTCTAGCATGAATAATAAACATTTATCATGATATAAGGAAATAAATAATAACTTTATTATTGCCTCTAGGGCATATTTCCTTCAGTCTCCCACTTGCACTAGAGTCAATAATCTAGATTACAAAGTAATGATCCTTACACCCATGGAGTCTTGGTGCTGATCATGTCTTGCTCGTGGAAGAGGCTTAGTTAACGGGTCTGCAACATTCAGATCCGTATGTATTTTGCAAATCTCTATGTCTCCCACTTGGACTTGGTCCCGAATGGAATTGAAGCGTCTCTTGATGTGCTTGGTCCTCTTGTGAAATCTGGATTCCTTTGCCAAGGCAATTGCACCAATATTGTCACGAAGATCTTCATCGGTCCCGATGCACTAGGTATGACACCTAGATCGGAAATGAACTCTTTCATCCAGACTCCTTCATTTGCTGCTTCCGAAGCAGCTATGTACTCCGCTTCACATGTAGATCCCGCCACGACGCTTTGTTTAGAACTGCACCAACTGACAGCTCCACCGTTTAATAAAAACACGTATCCGGTTTGCGATTTAGAATCGTCCGGATCAATGTCAAAGCTTGCATCGACGTAACCATTTACGACTAGCTCTTTGTCACCTCCATACACGAGAAACATATCCTTAGTCCTTTTCGGTATTTCAGGATGTTCTTGACCGCTGTCCGATGATCCACTCTGGATTACTTTGGTACCTTCCTGCCAAGCTTACAGCTAAGCATCGTCGGTCTGGTACACAGCATTGCATACATGATAGAGCCTATGGCTGAAGCATAGGGAACATCTTTCATTTTCTCTCTATCTTCTGCTGTGGTCGGGCATTGAGTCTGACTCAATCTTACACCTTGTAACACAGGTAAAAAACCTTTCTTTGCCTGATCCATTTTGAACCTTTTCAAAACTTTATCAAGGTATGTGCTTTGTGAAAGTCCAATCAAGCGTCTTGATCTATCTCTATAGATCTTGATGCCCAATATGTAAGCAGCTTCACCGAGGTCTTTCATTGAAAAACTTTTATTCAAGTATCCTTTTATGCTATCCAGAAATTCTATATCATTTCCAATCAATAATATGTCGTCCACATATAATATTAGAAATGCTACAGAGCTCCCACTCACTTTCTTGTAAATACAGGCTTCTCCAAAAGTCTGTATAAACCCATATGCTTTGATCACACTATCAAAGCGTTTATTCCAACTCCGAGAGGCTTGCACGGACCATAAATTGATCGTTGGAGCTTGCACACTTTGTTAGCACTTTTGGATCGACAAAACCTTCTGGTTGCATCATATACAACTCTTCTTCTAGAAATCCATTCAAGAATGCAGTTTTTACATCCATTTGCCAAATTTCATAATCATAAAATGCGGCAATTGCTAACATGATTCGGACGGACTTAAGCATCGCTACTGGTGAGAAAGTCTCATCGTAGTCAACCCCTTGAACTTGTCGAAAACCTTTTGCAACAAGTCGAGCTTTGTAGACAGATTACATTACCATCAGCGTCAGTCTTCTTCTTAAAATCCATTTATTCTCAATAGCTTGCCGATCATCGGGCAAGTCTACCAAAGTCCATACTTTGTTCTCATACATGGATCCCATCTCAGATTTCATGGCTTCAAGCCATTTTGCGAATCTGGGCTCACCATCGCTTCTTCATAGTTCGTAGGTTCATCATGATCTAGTAGCATGACTTCCGAATAGGATTACCGTACCACTCAGTGCGGATTTTGTTCTGGTTGATCTACGAAGTTCGGTGACAACTTGATCTGAAGTTTCATGATCTTCATCATTATCTTCCTCACTAACTGGTGTAGGTGTTACGAAACTGATTTTCGTGACGAACTACTTTCAATAAGGGAGCTGGTACTATTACCTCATCAAGTTCCACTTTCCTCCCACTCACTTCTTTCGAGAGAAACTCCTTCTCTAGAAAGGATCCATTTTAGCAACGAATGTCTTGCCTTGGATTTGTGATAGAAGGTGTACCCAATTGTCTCCTTTGGGTATCCTATGAAGACACATTTCTCGATTTGGGTTCAAGCTTATCAGGTTGAAGTTTCTTCACATAAGCATCGCAACCCCAAACTTTCGAAACGACAACTTTGGTTTCTTGCTAAACCATAGTTCATAAGGCGTCGTCTCAGCGGATTTTGACGGTGTCCTATTTAACGTGAATGCGGCCGTCTCAAGAGCATAACCCCAAAATGATAGCGGTAAATCTGTAAGAGACATCATAGATCGCACCATATCCAAAGAAAGTGCGATTCGACGTTCGGACACACCATTGCGCTGTGGTGTTCGGGTGGCGTGAGTTGCGAAACTATTCCGCTTTGTTTCAAATGTAGACCAAACTCGTAACTCAAATATTCGCCTCCACGATCAGATCGTAGAAACTTTATTTTCTTATTACGATGATTTTCAACTTCACTCTGAAATTCTTTGAACTTTTCAAATGTTTCAGACTTATGTTTCATTAAGTAGATATACCCATATCTGCTCAAATCATCTGTGAAGGTGAGAAAATAACGATATCCGCCACGAGCTTCAACATTCATTGGACCACATACATCCGTATGTATGATTTCCAATAAATCTGTTGCTCTCTCCATAGTACCGAGAACGGAGTTTTAGTCATCTTGCCCATGAGGCACGGTTACTTAAGTGCCAAGTGATTCATAATCAAGTGACTCCAAAAGTCCATCGACATGGAGTTTCTTCATGCGTTTTACACCGATATGACCTAAACGGCAGTGCCACAAATAAGTTGCACTATCATTATCAACTCTGCATCTTTTGGTTTCAACATTATGAATATGTGTATCACTACTATCGAGATTCATTAAAATAGACCACTCTTCAAGGGTGCATGACCATAAAAGATATTATTCATATAAATAGAACAACCATTATTCTCTCGATTTAAATGAATAACCGTCTCGCATCAAACAAGATCCAGATATAATGTTCATGCTCAACGCGGCACCAAATAACAATTATTCAGGTCTAAAACTAATCCCGAAGGTAGATGTAGAGGTAGCGTGCCGATTGCGATCACATCGACTTTGGAACCGTTTCCCACGCGCATCGTCACCTCGTCCTTTGCCGGTGTTAAGCAATCCGTAGTTCCTGTTTGAGTTGCAAATATTAGCAATGTAACCAGTATCAAATACCGGTACTACTGCGAGCTCTAGTAAGGTACACATCAATAACAAGTATATCACATATACCTTTGTTCACTTTGCCATCCTTCTTATCCGCCAAATACTTGGGGCAGTTCCGCTTCAAAGTGACCAGTCGCTTGCGGTAGAAGCACTCGGGCCAGGCTTAGGTCCGACTTGGGTTTCTTCTCTGATCAGCAACTTGTTTGCTGTTCTTCTTGAAGTTCCTTCTTCTTCCCTTTGCCTTTCTTCTTGAAACTAGTGGTCTTATTGACCATCAACACTTGATGCTCCTTTTGATTTCTACCTCCGCAGCTTTTAGCATTGCGAAGAGCTCTGCATAGTCTTTACTAACCCTTGCATATTATAGTTCATCACGAAGCCTTTGTAGCTTGGTGGCGGTGATTGAAGAATTACATCAATGACACAATCATCCGGAAGATTAACTCCCAGTTGATTCAAGTGATTGTAATACCCAGACATTTTGAGTATGTGCTCACTTGTGTAACTATTCTCCTCCATCTTGCAGCTATAGAACTTATTGGAGACTTCATATCTCTCAATCCGGGCATTCTGTTGAAATATCAACTTCAACTCCTGGAACATCTCATATGCTCCATGACGTTCAAAACGTCGTTGAAGACCCGGTTCTAAGCCGTAAAGCATGGCACACCGAACTATAGAGTAGTCATCAGCTCGCTTTGCGGACGTTCACAACTTCGCTCAAGCATCTGCAGCGAGCTGTCACCCAGCGGTGCTTCAGGGCGTAACTTTTTCGTGCAGCAATGAGGATTATCCTCGAGTTACGGACCCAGTCCGTGTAATTGCTACCATCATCTTTCAACTTTGCTTTCTCAAGGAACGCATTAAAATTCAACGGAACAACAAAGACGAGCCATCTATCTACAGTAAACATAGACAAGCAAAATACTATCGGTACTAAGTTCATGATAAATTTAAGTTCAATTAATCATATTACTAAAGAACTCCCACTTAGACAGACATCTCTCTAGTTATCTAAGTGATCACGTGATCCAAATCAACTAAACCATAACCGATCATCACGTGAGATGGAGTAGTTTTCAATGGTGAACATCTTATGTTGATCATATCGCTATATGATTCACGTTCGACCTTTCGGTCTCCGTGTTCGAGGCCATATCTGTATATGCTAGGCTCGTCAAGTATAACCTGAGTATTCTGCGTGTGCAAAACTGGCTTGCACCCGTTGTAGATGGACGAGAGCTTATCACACCCGATCATCACGTGGTGTCTCGCACGACGAACTTTGGCAACGGTGCATACTCAGGAGAACACTACTTGATAATTTTTAGTGAGAGATCATCTTATAATGCTACCGTCAATCAAAGCAAGATAAGATGCATGAAGGATAAACATCACATGCAATCAATATAAGTGATATGATATGGCCATCATCATCTTGTGCTTGTGATCTCCATCTCAAGCACCGTCATGATCACCATCGTCACCGGCGCGACACCTTGATCTCCATCGTAGCATCGTTGTCGTCTCGCCAACTATTGCTTCTCGACTATCGCTACCGCTTAGTGATAAAGTAAAGCAATTACATGGCGTTGCATTTCATACAATAAGCGACAACCATATGGCTCCTGCCCGATTGCCGATAACTTCGGTTACAAAACATGATCATCTCATACAATAAAATATAGCATCACGTCTTGACCATATCACATCACAACATGCCTGCAAAAACAAGTTAGGCGTCCTCTACTTTGTTGTTGCAAGTTTTACGTGGCTGCTACGGGCTGAGCAAGAACCGTTCTTACCTACGCATCAAAACCACAACGATACTTCGTCAAATAGACTCCGTTTAACCTTCTCAAGGACCGGGCGTAGCCACACTCAGTTCAACTAAAGTGAGAGAGACAGACACCCGCCATCACCTTTAAGCAACGAGTGCTCACAGCGGTGAAACCAGTCTCGCGTAAGCGTCTGGCGTAATGTCGGTCCGGGCGCTTCATCTCACAATACCGCTGAACCAAAGTATGACATGCTGGTAGGTAGTATGACTTGTATCGCCCACAACTCACTTGTGTTCTACTCGTGCATATGACATCAACGCATAAAACCAGGCTCGGATGCCTTTGTTGGGAAGCGTAGTAATTTCAAAAATTTCCTACGATCACGCAAGACCATGGTGATGGCATAGCAACGAGAGGGAGAGTGTCCGTCCACGTACCCTCGTGAGACCGAAAGCGAAGCGTTATATTAACGCTGTTGATGTAGTCGACGTCTTCACGATCCGACCGATCCAAGCACCGTTACTCCGGCACCTCCGAGTTCTTGGCACACGTTCAGCTCGATGGCGATCCCGGGCTCCGATCCAGCAAAGCGTCGGGAAGGAGTTCCGTCGAGACGACGGCGTGGTGGACGATCTTGATGTTCTACCGTCGCAGGGCTTTGCCTAAGCACCGCTACAATATGACCGAGGTGGAATATGGTGGAGGGGGCACCGCTGACACGGCTAAGGCGATCACGAAGATCAACTTGTGTGTTCTAGGGTGCCCCCTGCCCCGTATATAAAGGAGCAAGGGGAGGGCGGCCAGCCCTTGGGGCACCAAGAGGGGGGAGTCCTCCTCCTAGTAGGAGTAGGACTCCCTTTCCTAGTCCTACTAGGAAGAGGGAAGGGGAAGGAAAGAGAGGAGAGGAGAGAGGAAAGGGGCTGCGCCCCTCCTAGTCCAGTCGGACTCCCCATGGAGGGGGGCGCACCACCTCTGGTGCAGCCCTCTCTCTCCCTCTTGGCCCAATAAGGCCCATAACTTCCCCGGGGTTCGGTAACCCTCCGGCACTCCGGTTTTCTCCGGAAACTTCGGAACCTTTCCGTGTCCGAATATAACCATCCAATATATCAATCTTTATGTCTCGACCATTTCGAGACTCCTCGTCATGTCCGTGATCACATCGGGACTCGAACTCCTTGGTACATCAAAATACATAAACTCATAATAACCGTCATTGAAACCTTAAGCGTGCGGACCCTACGGTTCGAGAACTATGTAGACATGACCTAGAACTATTCTCGGTCAATAACCAATAGCGGAACCTGGATGCTCATATTGGTTCCTACATATTCTCGAAGATCTTTATCGGTCAAACCGCATAACAACATCGTTGTTCCCTTTGTCATCGGTATGTTACTTTCCGAGATTCGATCGTCGGTATCCAATACCTAGTTTAATCTCGTTACGGAAAGTCTCTTTACTCGTTCCGTAATACATCATCTCACAACTAACTCTTTAGTTGCAATGCTTACAAGGCTTATGTGATGTGTATTACCGAGAAGGCCTAGAGATACCTCTCCGACAATCGGAGTGACAAAACCTAATCTCAAATCGCCAACCCAACAAGTACCTTTGGAGACACCTGTAGTACTCCTTTATAATCACCCGATTCGTTGTGACGTTTGGTAGTACCAAAGTGTTCCTCCGTAAGCGGAGTTGCATAATCTCATAGTTACAGGAACATGTATGGGTCATGAAGAAAGCATTAACATACTAAGCGATCAAGTGTTAAGCTAACGGAATGGGTCATGTCAATCAGATCATTCAACTAATGATGTGACCTTGTTAATCAAATAACAACTCCTTGTTCATGGTTAGGAAACATAACCATCTTTGATTAACAAGCTAGTCAAGTAGAGGCATACTAGTGACATCTGTTTGTCTATATATTCACACATGTATTATGTTTCCGGTTAATACAATTCTAGCATGAATAATAAACATTTATCATGATATAAGGAAATAAATAATAACTTTATTATTGCCTCTAGGGCATATTTCCTTCAAAGTCCACATACTCAACGATCATATAGTATTCTATGATTGCTAACACTCACCTCGTACCCATGAGCAAAGTGTTTAACCGGACACATAGAAAGATAGGGGCTTGTAGTTTCGCCTCCCAACATATTCACCTCAAGGGTGATGTCAACAACAATAACTCATGCTATCTATATTCAACTGGACATATGTGCCTAGATCTTTCCTCACCACATGATGTTTGCCAAAGGAGAAGATAAAAGGAATAGAAGGAAAACTTGACTCTTTGCATAAAATTAAATACATAAAAGTAAAAGATAGGCCCTTCGCAGAGGGAAGCAGAGGTTGCCATGCGCTTATTTGTTTGTATGCTCAATCCCTTAGTGCAAGAGAACGTCACGTTGTATTGCCCCTTAAGATGACAACCTTTATTATGCAGTCTGTCGCTTTTATTCTTTGTCATCCAAGTTCGTACAATGCTCAATTTTCTCTTACACTAAATGATCTCACACTTTTTGAAGCAATTTTTATTGCCTTTTTGCACCGATGACAACTTACTTGAGGGATCTTGCTTAATCCCTAGGTAGGTATGGTGGACACTTGAAAATAAGATTTGGGTTTAAGGGTTTTTGTATGAACAAGTAGTATCTCTACTTAGTGCAGAATTTTTGGCTAGCAAAGATAGGGGGCAAGCATCACATGTTAAAGTATCTATGACAATATGACTTCTATGTGAATATAAACAAACATAAGCCATTAAGTTGTCTTCCTTGTCCAACGTCAACAATTTTGGCATATAATATTTTGATGAGGGCTCACAATCACAAAAGATTTCTAGGATAGTATATTTATATGCGAATCTTATCTTCCCTTATTAATTCTTTCATGAGTTGCATCATTGACTAATGCTATGTTTGTCAACCTCTAATAAAATTTTCTACTTATACTTTTCCTTATGTGGTGCCATCACCTACCATAGGATTAGTATATAATATTATTGATTTATTTCCTTTCTCTTATTTATTTATTTTCTCTTTTGCTTTCTTTATTTCTTTTCTTTTATTTGCAACATGAAAGTAAAGAAAACAAAAACTCAAACTAAACTTTATTATATAACTTGCACACGATTACAAGGATAGATCACTAAGCAAACTCTTAAGGAAGAAAGGATCAAACTAAACTTTTATTCATCTAATGCAAAAGATCGAACTAAAATAAGAAAAATTAATAAGATAGTGGGATGATACGATATCGGGGCACCTTCGCCAAGCTTGGCGGAAGCCAAGGGGAGTGCCCATACCCGATACTTAGTTCTCTCTTGGTGGTGAATAAGATGATGGTGGTGATGAAACGATCCTATCCTTAAGGATCAAGAGGTTCTCCAACCGACGGATGACGCTCCGGAGATGGATGATGTGCTCTTGATGCAGAATATTTTCACGAGTAAGATACTTATTCTGTATGCGAACTATTTCAATGAAGCGAAAAGCTTCAATCTTAGCAGGAGTAAGATGAGTAAGGTAGGGCTTAAGGATATCCTTTTTCTCCTCCTCGGCCAGCAGCTCCTGTGCTACCACCAGGGATGGATGTAAGGTAGCTTTCTTGCCCTTGTCTCCCTTGATGGCGTCCGTAGGATCCTCCCCATTCGTCTTGATGTTCATCAGCCAAGCATCTTCTTCCATGTTGTTGGAGGAGCAAGAACACATGATGCCTGGCTTGATAACTCTGATCGGAAATAGCAAGAAAAGGGAACAGAGGATTTCTTCACGATACGGTGACCAACAGGTTCGGGAAGTACATATAGATTTTTTTATCATGGAGGACAAGCATATAGAAGAAAAACGGAGTATGGAAGGTGCCACGGGTGGGCACAACTCACCTGGGCGTGCCAGGCAAGCCTGGCGCGCCCTGGTGTGTTGTGCCCACCAGGGGACGCTTCCTGGAAGTTTCTTTATTCCCAAAGTTCTTAAATATTCCAAAACTGATAAAAAATATTTTTGCAGATTTTTCGGAGTCTGTTTACTTACCAGATCACGTACCTCCTTATTTTCACGATTCCGGAGTGTTCCGGAAGGACTCTTTTATATGCTCTTCTGGTGTCAAAGTTTGGATAATATTACTTTCAACATTAATGGGCGTACCTGAGATATAATGCTTTATTTCGTTGCCCATTGACAACCTCGGGTTAGTACCTTCGGAATTATTTATTTTGATGGCTCCAGACCGGTAAACCTCCTCAATGACATATGGGCCATCCCATTTTGAGAGGAGTTTTCCTGCAAAGAATCTAAAACGAGAGTTGTACAAAAGAACATATTCTCCAACTTTGAACTCACGCTTTTGAATTCTTTTGTCATGCCATCTTTTAACGTTTTCTTTAAATAATTTTGCATTTTCATAAGCTTGGGTTCTCCATTCATCTAAATAGCTAATATCAAATAACCTCTTTTCTCCAGCAAGTTTGAAATCATAATTGAGCTCTTTGACTGCCCAAAATGCTTTATGTTCTAACTCAAGAGGCAAATGACAAGCTTTTCCGTAAACCATTTTCTATGGAAACATACCCATAGGATTTTTATATGCTGTTCTATAAGCCCAAAGTGCATCATCTGATTTCTTAGACCAATTCTTCCTGGACCTATTAACAGTCTTTTGCAAAATAATTTTATTTCTCTATTGCTAAGTTCAACTTGACCACTAGACTGAGGATGATAGGGTGATGCAATTCTATGGTTAACAACATACTTGCCAAGCATTTTACGGAAAGCACCATGAATAAAGTGAAGGAAATATGCCCTAGAGGCAATAACAAAGTTGTTATTTATATTTCCCTATATCATGATAAATGTTTATTATTCATGCTAGAATTGTATTAACCGGAAACTTAGTACATGTGCGAATACATAGACAAACTAAGTGTCACTAGTATGCCTCTACTTGACTAGCTCGTTGAATGAAAGATAGTTAAGTTTCCTAGCCGTAGACATGAGTTGTCATTTGATTAACGAGATCACATCATTAGAGAATGATGTGATTGACTTGACCCATTCCGTTAGCTTAGCATACAATCGTTTAGTATATTGCTATTGCTTTCTTCATGACTTATACATGTTCCTATGACCATGAGATTATGCAACTCCCGAATACCGGAGGAACACTTTGTGTGCTACCAAACGTCACAACATAACTGGGTGATCATAAAGGTGCTCTACAGGAGTCTCCGATGGTACTTGTTGAGTTGGCATAGATCGAGATTAGGATTTGTCACTCCGATTGTCGGAGAGGTATCTCTGGGCCCTCTCAGTAATGCACATCACTATAAGCCTTGCAAGAAATGCAACTAATGAGTTAGTTGCGGGATGATGCATTACGGAACGAGTAAAGGGACTTTTTGGCAACGAGATTGAACTAGGTATTGAGATACCGACGATCGAATCTCGGGCAAGTAACATACCGATGACAAAGGGAACAACGTATGTTGTTATGCGGTTTGACCGATAAAGATCTTCGTAGAGTATGTAGGAGCCAATATGAGCATCCAGGTTCCGCTATTGGTTATTGGCCGGAGACGAGTCTCGGTGATGTCTACATAGTTCTCGAACCCGCAGGGTCCGCACGCTTAACGTTCGGCGACGATCGGTAATATGAGTTTATGTGTTTTGATGTACCGAAGGTAGTTCGGAGTCCCGGATATGATCACGGACATGACGAGGAGTCTCAAAATGGCCGAGACATAAAGATCGATATATTGGATGACTATGTTTGGACTTCGGGAGAGTTCTGGGCAAGTTCGGACAAATACCGGAGTACCATGGGGTTACCGGAACCCCCTGGGGAGTGTAATGGGCCTATTGGTCCTTCGTGGAGAAGACGAGGGGAGGCCAGGGCAGGCCGCGTGCCCCCTCCCCCTCTAGTACGAATTGGACAAGGAGGGGGGGCCCCCTTTCCTTCCCCCTCTCTCCTCCTTCCCTCTCTCCTACTCCTACTCTTGGAAGGGTTGGAGTCCTACTCCCGGTGGGAGTAGGACTCCCCTTGGGGCGCGCCTAGGAGGGCCGGCCCCTCTCCCTCCTCCACTCCTTTATATACGGAGGAGGGGGGAACCCCATAGACACACAAGTTGATCAGTTGATCTTTTAGCCGTGTGCGGTGCCCCCCTCCACCATAATCCACCTCGGTCATATCGTAGTGGTGCTTAGCGAAGCCATGCGTCGGTAGCATCATCATCACCATCATCACGCCGTCGTGCTGACAGAACTCTCCCTCTAAGCTCTACTGGATCGGAGTTCGTGGGACGTCACCAAGCTGAACGTGTGCTGAACTCGGAGGTGTCGTGCGTTTGGTACTTAGATCGGTCGGATCATGAAGACGTACGACTACATCAACTGCGTTCTCAAAACGCTTCCGCTTACGGTCTACGAGGGTACGTGGACGACACTCTCCCCTCTCGTTGCTATGCATCACCATGATCTTGCGTGTGCGTAGGAGTTTTTTTGAAATTACTACGTTCCCAACAGTGGCATCCGAGCCAGGTTTATGCGTAGATGTTATATGCACGAGTAGAACACAAGTGAGTAGTCGGCGATAGAAGTCATACTGCTTACCAGCATGGCATACTTTGATTCGGCGGTATTGTTGGATGAAGCAGCCCGGACCGACATTACGCGTACGCTTACGCGAGACTGGTTCTACCGACGTGCTTCGCACACAGGTGGCTAGCGGATGTCAGTTTCTCCAGGTTTAGTTGAATCGAGTGTGGCTATGCCCGGTCCTTGTGAAGGTTAAAACAACACATACTTGACGAAATATCGTTGTGGTTTTGATGCGTAGGTAAGCACGGTTCTTGCTCAGCCCGTAGCAGCCACGTAAAACTTGCAACAACAAAGTAGAGGACGTCTAACTTGTTTTTGCAGGGCATGTTGTGATGTGATATGGTCAAGACATGATGCTAAATTTTATTGTATGAGATGATCATGTTTTGTAACAGAGTTATCGGCAACTGGCAGGAGCCATATGGTTGTCGCTTTATTGTATGAAATGCAATCACCATGTAATTGCTTTACTTTATCACTAAGCGGTAGCGATAGTCGTCGAAGCAATAGTTGGCGAGACGACAACGATGCTACGATGGAGATCAAGGTGTCGCATGATACGTCTCCAACGTATCTATAATGTTTGATTGCTCCATGCTATATTATCTTTTGTTTTGGACATTATTGGGCTTTATCATTCACTTTTATATTATTTTTGGGACTAACCTATTAACCGGAGGTCCACCCTAGAATTGCTGTTTTTTTGCCTATTTTAGTGTTTCGCAGAAAAAGAATATCAAACGGAGTCCAAACGGAATGAAACCTTCGGGAATGTGATTTTCGGAACGAACATGATCCAGGAGACTTGGACCCTACGTCAAGGAAGCTTCCAGGAAGCCACGAGGTAGGGGGCGCGCCTACCCCCTGGGTGCGCCTCCACCCTCGTGGGCCCCATGTTGCTCCACCGACATACTCCTTCCTCCTATATATACCTACGTACCCCCAAACGATCAGATACGGAGCCAAAAACCTAATTCCACTGCCGCAACCTTCTGTACCCACGAGATCCCATCTTGGGGCCTGTTCCGGAGCTCCGCCGGAAAGGGCATCGATCACGGAGGGCTTCTACATCAACACCATAGCCTCTCCGATGAAGTGTGAGTAGTTTACCTCAGACCTTCGGGTCCATAGTTATTAGCTAGATGGCTTCTTCTCTCTTTTTGGATCTCAATACAATGTTCTCCCCCTCTCTTGTGGAGATCTATTCGATGTAATCTTCTTTTGCGGTGTGTTTGTTGAGACCGATGAATTATGGGTTTAAGATCAAGTTTATCTATGAACAATATTTGAATCTTCTCTGAATTCTTTTATGTATGATTGGTTATCTTTTCAAGTCTCTTCCAATTATCAGTTTGGTTTGGCCTACTAGATTGATCTTTCTTGCAATGGGAGAAGTGCTTAGCTTTGGGTTCAGTCTTCTGGTGTCCTTTCCCAGTGAAAGTTGGGGCAGCAAGGCAAGTATTGTATTGTTGCCATCGAGGATAACAAGATGGGGTTTTTATCATATTGCATGAATTTATCCCTCTACATCATGTCATCTTGCTTAAGGTGTTACTATGTTCTTATGAACTTAATACTCTAGATGCATGCTGGATAGCGGTCGATGTGTGGAGTAATAGTAGTAGATGCAGGCAGGAGTCGATCTACTTGTCTCGGACGTGATGCCTATATACATGATCGTACCTAGATATTCTCATAACTATGCTCAATTCTGTCAATTGCTCAACAGTAATTTGTTCACCCACCGTAAAATACTTATGCTCTTGAGAGAAGCCACTAGTGAAACCTATGGCCCCCGGGTCTATCTTCCATCATATTAATCTTCCAACACTTAGTTATTTCCGTTGCTTTTTATTTTGCTTTTTTTACTTTGCATCTTTATTATAAAAATACCAAAAATATTATCCTATCATATCTATCAGATATCACTCTCGTAAGTGACCGTGTAGGGATTGATTGACAACCCCTTACCGTGTTGGTTGCGAGGATTTATTTGTTTGTGTAGGTGCGAGGGACTCGCACGTAGCCTTGTACTGGATTGATA
Source organism: Aegilops longissima (assembly GCA_021605205.1). Classification (NCBI taxonomy): domain Eukaryota; kingdom Viridiplantae; phylum Streptophyta; class Magnoliopsida; order Poales; family Poaceae; genus Aegilops; species Aegilops longissima. Next base: position 789,257,993 of record CM038677.1, on the reverse strand, counting down.
CCTTGGTTCTCAAAAACTGAGGGAAATACTTACGCTACTTTGCTGCATCACCCTTTCCTCTTCAAGGGAAAACCAACGCAGTGCTCAAGAGGTGGCAAGAAGGATTTCTGGCGCCGTTGCCGGGGAGGTCTACACAAAAGTCAACATAACAAGTACCCATCACAAACCCTTATCTCCCACATTACATTATTTGCCATTTGCCTCTCGTTTTCCTCTCCCCCACTTCACCCTTGCCGTTTTATTCGCCCTTTTTCCGTTCGTCTTTTCGTTTGCCTTGATGTCTTACTTGGCCCGTTTGCTCGTTTGGTTGAAATAGTTGAGTATTTATTCCTAAGCAGAGAAGCTAATATCTATGGATCCTCATCCGCTTGCCAATTTTTTTAAGAGATCCAATTATGATGAACCAATTCCTAGTGATTTGGATGCACTAGATTATCTTTATAAGGTTTTGCTTGAAATCCGTGAATCTGAAAATTGTGACGAAGTGCTTTATGAAGTGGTTCACGATAGATCTTTGAATAAAAAGCATGATTGCAATGATTTTATTATAAATTCTATTGATGTAAATTATGCTAATAATATGCAAAACCCTAAGCTTGGGGATGCTAGTTTTGCTATGGCCACTACTTGTTGCAATATCATGATTGGGGAGATTCTTCTTATGATCTTGAAAATTTATTTAAGCCCCATGATGAATATAAGATTGATAATAGTGTTTGCAATAATATTGAAAGTGGGTTTGGAAGAGTGTCAACTTTAGATCCCACATATTTGGATAATATTCAATCTTATGAAATTTTTGATAAAAGTGGGCTTGGAGAAATCATGACTTTAGTTAATGATAATCCCACTATTTTGGAAGAGTGTCAACTTCGCATGCATGTGGATCATGTTGAGAATATGTTATGTGATAGCTATATTGTTGAATTTTCTTATGATCCTACATGTAATTATTATGAGAGAGGAAAATACGGTTATATAAATTTTCATGTTACTAAATTACCTCTTGTTATGTTAAGATTGCTATTGTTCCTTTCCGCTTCCTTGCATATGCTAGTTTTTGCTTAATATTATAATTTGTTTTTCTATAAGATGCATATTCATAGGAAGTATGTTATACTTAGATGTGTTTGTCACGTGTTTTATGATGCTCTCTTTGTGCTTCAATTCTTGTCTTTCATGTGAGCATCATTAAAATTATCAATGCCTAGCTAAAAGGCTTTAAAGAAAAGCGCTTGTTGGGAGACAACCCAATATTTTTCCTTGCTGTTATTCAATAAATATTTGATCTAGCCTCTAGTTAGATGTGTTTTTATGTTTTAGTTAGTGTTTGTGCCAATTTAAACCTATAGGATCTTCTTGGATGATAGTTATTTGATCTTGCAGAAAATTCTAGAAACTTTCTGTTCACGAAAACAATTGTTAAAAATCACCAGAACGTGATAAAATATTGATTCTAATTGCTGATGATCAATAAACAAATTTTCTAGGTCGTCCTATTTGTTATGATTTTTTGGAGTTCCAGAAGTTTGCGTTAGTTACAGATTACTACAGACTGTTCTGTTTTTGACAGATTCTGTTTTTTCGTGTGTTGTTTGCTTATTTTGATGAATCTATGGCTAGTAAAATAGTTTATAAACCATAGAGAAGTTGGAATACAGTAGGTTTAATACCAATATAAATAAATAATGAGTTCATTACAGTACCTTGAAGTGGTCTTTTGTTTTCTTTCGCTAACGGAGCTCACGAGATTTTCTGTTAAGTTTTGTGTTGTGAAGTTTTCAAGTTTTGGGTGAAAGATTTGATGGATTATGGAACAAGGAGTGGCAAGAGCCTAAGCTTGGGGATGCCCGAGGCACCCCAACATAGTATTCAAGGACAACCAAGAGCCTAAGCTTGGGGATTCCCCGGAGGGCATCCCCTCTTTCGTCTTTGTTCATCGGTAACTAGTGCACCTATACAATTTACCATTGTATTGGGTGTGTTGGGGACACAAGAGACTCTTTGTTATTTGGTTGCAGGATTGTTTGAGAGAGACCATCTTCATCCTACGCCTCCCACGGATTGATAAACCTTAGGTCATCCACTTGAGGGAAATTTGCTACTGTCCTACAAACCTCTGCACTTGGAGGCCCAACAACGTTTACAAGGAGAAGGTTGCGTAGTAGACATCGAGCAGTTTCTGGCGCCGTTGCCGGGGTGGTGAGTGCTTGAAGGTATATCTTTAGATCTTGCAATCGAATCTTTTAGTTTCTTGTTTTATCACTAGTTTAGTCTATAAAATAAAACTACTAAAAATGGAATTGAGAATGCCTCATATGCTTCATCTTTTTAATGTCTTTCGTGAAAATAAGGATTCCGATAATTGTGCTCAAGTGCTAGAAGAAGAATGCGTTAGAATGTTTGGTACTAAATATTTGAATGATGAGCATGATTTCAATGTTGTTAGTATGAATTCTTTGAATACCCATGGTGCTAATGATATGCAAAGCCACAAGCTTGGGGATGCTATGTTTTATGAAGATGATATTTTTATACCCCCAAGTTTTGATGAGCAAATTTACTATGATGAAAGCATGCCTCCTATCTATGATGATTATTGTGATGACACGTATGCTATAAAGAATAATGATAACCATGAAACTTGTCATCTCGATCTTAATTTTCAATCACATGATAGTTATTTTGTTGAGTTTGCTCCCACTTTTATTCATGAGAACAAATTTGCTTATGTGGAGAGTAATAAAATTTCTATGCTTGTAGATCATGAAAAGAATGCTTTATAACGACCAAAAGTAAGAATGTGATAAAATGTTGAAACCTTTTGCATATTAAGATCTGATAAATTTACTACAGTGGGAATTTTCTTTCATAATTTTTGGAGTTAGGGAAGTATGATGAATCTTGTAGTCTTTACAGACTGTACTGTTTTGGCAGATTGCTGTTATGTTTGCATTGTTTGCATATGTTTGCTTGTTTAATGATTCTATTTGAGGATAGGAGTATTAAATATGCAGAGGCATTTATTATGCAATGTTGAATAATAATTTTAGTGATTTGCTACAGTAGAAAATGATAAGGTTTTTGCATTGGTTTATACTAACTTATCTCACGAGTTCTTGTTGAGTTTGGTGTGGATGAAGTTTTTGAAATTTAGGGAAACCGTGATATGAGAGGAATTAAGGAGACACAAAAGCTCAAGATTTGGGATGCCCAAGGCACCCCAAGATAATATTTCAAGAAGTCTCAAGCATCTAAGCTTGGGGATGCCCCGGTAGGCATCCCACCTTTCTTCTTCAACAATTATCGGTTAGTATCGGTTGAGCCTAAGTTTTTGCGTCTTCACATGATGAGTGCTATCCTTGAAATATCATTTTTTTTCTTGCTTTTTGAATAAAATACCAAGATCTGAAATTCTTAAATGAGAGAGAGTCTTCACATAATCTACATAATTGTTTAACTACTCATTGATCTTCACTCATATCTTTTTGGAGTAGTTTGTCATTTACTCGTGTGCTTCACTTATATCCTACGAGTAAATGGTTGAATGATTTTAATGTCATAAATCTGAAATTATATAGTTTCATATGCCTTTCCCATGGGGAGTAATGCCTTCACATATAAGAAGTAGAGGTGGTAAATTTTTTGAAGGTTAGCAAACATTGTATTGGTCACTTGAACAATTCATGAAAGAATATTGAAGGAAGAGAGATTTCACATATAAATATACTATATTGGACATCTTCTATGATTGTGATCCCCATTAATTATTTTCAAACCTGAGCAAATTAGTTGAAGTTGGACAAGGAAGAAAACATAATGAGTTATGCTTGGGTATATTTGTATAAGTTATATTGTTTTGGATCCTCTAACATGTGGTGCTTGCTATTTAGAATCCTTTGCTAGCCAAAATATCTGTACTAAGCAGGAATACTGCTTGTGCATCCAAATTTCTTGAACCAAGTTTCTTCCATGAGTGTCCACCATATCTACCTATATGCGGTATTTACCTGACGTTCCAAGTAAATTTGCATGTGCCAAACTCTAAACCTTCAAATAATAATCTGTTTTGTATGCCCGAATCGATCATGTAGCGACTACGGGTTAGCAGTATCTTCCATGCTAGGTGGGTTATTCTCATGATGAGTGGACTCCGCTCATCATTCACGAGAAAATGGCTGGTAACTGGGATGCCTAGTCCCATGATCAAAAGATCGAAATCAAATAAAAAATAATTGCAAACAAAACTCCCCCAGGATTGATGTTAGTTGGAGGCACCCATTGTTTCAGGCAAGCCATGGATTGATGATTGTTGGTGGAGGGGGAGTAAAAATCTTTACCTTTCTGTTTGGGACCGCCTATAATGTATGTAGTATGGAAGATATTGGGAACTCTTGGTCGTTATGTTGACAATGAAAGCATACCTCTCAAAATTATTTTCATCTCTGTTTTAGCTTCGAGCTCTGGCACCTCTGCAAATCCCTGCTTCCCTCTGCGAAGGGCCTATATTTTACTTTTATGCAAGAGTCGATAGTATTCCTTCTCATTCCAACCTAGTCTTTAGTTGGCAAGCATCGTGTGATGGAAAGATCTAGGCATATATGGCCATTCAAATATGTGTGAGCATGAATTATTATTGTTGACATTACCCTTGAGGTAAAAGGTTGGCAGGCGAAACATTAAGCCCCTATCTTTCTCTGTGTTCGATGAATACTATTTGTTCTAAAAATATGATTTGAGTGGTAGCAATCATGGAAGACTAAAAGATAGTTGAGTATCTGAAGTTTGCTGAATCAAAGCTCTGACATAGACTCTTCCTGAAAATAAGATGAATTGTAATTGTTTGATGATTAATAACACGGTTTGTTAGTTTTCAAGAAAGTTTATGATCTACGCTTTAACATGTGAATAGTTTGTTACTTGATCATGCAAAGTTCTATGAGTTGAGCTACTGTTATGACATATAATGATGCTAGAAAAGGTGACTGAAATTATCATTGATCACACTTATGCACCTGCTAGAATTCACACTTCATAAATTATTTCTTTTATCATTTACCTACTCGAGGACGAGCAGGAATTAAGCTTGGGGATGCTGATACGTCTCCAACGTATCTATAATTTATGAAATATTCATACTAATATATTATCCATCTTGGATGTTTTATGGGCTTTACTATGCACTTTTATATTATTTTTGGGACTAACCTATTGACCCAGAGCCCAGTGCCAGTTCCTGTTTTTTTTTCCCTTGTTTGATGTTTCAAGAAAAGGAATATCAAACGAATTAAACGGAATGAAACCTTCGGAGAAGTTATTTTTGGAAGGAAAGCTACCCGATAGACTTGGAGTGCACGTCAGAAAGAAAGCGAGGAGCCACGAGTGCAGGCGCGCCCACCCCTAGGGCGCGCCCTCCACCCTCGTGGGCCCCTAGTGGCTCCCCTCACGTACTTCTTTCGCCTATATATTCCCATATACCCTAAAACGATCGGGGAACAGAATAGATCGGGAGTTCCACTACCGCAAGCCTCTGTAGCCACCAAAAACCAATCGGGACCCTGTTCCGGCACCCTGTCGGAGGGGGGATCCTTCAACGGTGGCCATCTTCATCATCCCGGCGATCTCCATGACGAGGAGGGAGTAGTTCACCCCCGGGGCTGAGGGTATGTACCAGTAGCTATGTGTTTAATCTCTCTCTCTCTCTCTCTCTCTCTCTCTCTCTCTCTCGTGTTCTTGATTTGGCACGATCTTGATGTATCGCGAGCTTTGCTATTATAGTTGGATCTTATGTTGCTTCTCCCCCCTCTACTCTCTTGTAACGGATTGAGTTTTCCCTTTGAAGTAAACTTATCGGATTGAGTCTTTAATGATTTGAGAACACTTGATGTATGTCTTGCCGTGCGGATTTGTGGTGACAATGGGATATCACGTGATTCACTTGATGTATGTTTTGGTGATCAACTTGCGGGTTTCGCCCATGAACCTATGCATAGGGGGTGGCACACGTTTTCGTCTTGATTCTCCGGTAGAAACTTTGGGGCACTCTTTGAGGTTCTATGTGTTGGTTGAATAGATGAATCTGAGATTGTGTGATGCATATCGTATAATCATACCCACGGATACTTGAGGTGACATTGGAGTATCTAGGTGACATTAGGGTTTTGGTTGATTTGTGTCTTAAGGTGTTATTCTAGTACAAACTCTAGGGCTGTTTATCATACTTATAGGAATAGCCCAACAGATTGATTGGAAAGAATAACTTTGAGGTGGTTTTGTACACTACCATAATCTCCTCGTTTGTTCTCCGCCATTAGTGACTTTGGAGTGACTCTTTGTTGCATGTTGAGGGATAGTTATATGATCCAACTATGTTATTATTGTTGAGAGAACTTCCACTAGTGAAAGTATGAACCCTAGGCCTTGTTTCCTAGCATTGCAATACCGTTTGTGCTCACTTTTATCATTAGTTACCTTGCTGTTTTTATATTTTCAGATTAGAAAAAACCTATATCTACCATCCATATTGCACTTGTATCACCATCTCTTCGCCAAACTAGTGCACCTATACAATTTACCATTGTATTGGGTGTGTTGGGGACACAAGAGACTCTTTGTTATTTGGTTGCAGGGTTGTTTGAGAGAGACCATCTTCATCCTACACCTCCCACGGATTGATAAACCTTAGGTCATCCACTTGAGGGAAATTTGCTACTGTCCTACAAACCTCTGCACTTGGAGGCCCAACAACGTCTACAAGGAGAAGGTTGCGTAGTAGACATCAGGGCGTGCCTGTGACGCCCCCGATTCAATTGTACACTAATCATGCACGCAAATGTGTACGATCAAGATCAGGGACTCACGGGAAGATATCACAACACAACTCTAAAACATAAATAAGTCATACAAGCATCATAATACAAGCCAGGGGCCTCGAGGGCTCGAATACAAGTGCTCAATCATAGACGAGTCAGCGGAAGCAACAATATCTGAGTACAGACATAAGTTAAACAAGTTTGCCTTAAGAAGGCTAGCACAAACTGGGATACAATCGAAAGAGGCGCAGGCCTCCTGCCTGGGATCCTCCTAACTACTCCTGGTCGTCGTCCGCAGGCTGCACGTAGTAGTAGGCACCTCCGGTGTAGTAGTCGTCATCGAAGACGGCGTCTTGCTCCTGGGCTCCATCGTCTGGTCGCAGCCATCGGGTAAAGAAAGGGGAAAAAGGGGTAACAAGGCAACCGTGAGTACTCATCCAAAGTACTCGCAAGCAAGGAGCTACACTACAAATGCATGGATATATGTGTATAGGGCCATATCAGTGGACTGAAATTCAGAATGCCAGAATAAGAGGAGGATAGCTAATCCTGTCGAAGACTACGCTTCTGGCAGCCTCCGTCTTTGCATGTAGAAGAGAGTAGATGAAGTCCTCCAAGTAGCATCGCATAGCATAATCCTACCGGCGATCCCTCCTCGTAACCACGATAGAGAGCGACCACCGGGTTGTATCCGCACTTGGAAGGGTGTGTTTTATTAAGTATCCGGTTCTAGTTGTCATAAGGTCAAGGTACAACTCCAAGTCGTCTGTTATCGAAGATCACGGCTATTGAATAGATTAACTTCCCTGCAGGGTGCACCACATAACCCAACATGCTTGATCCCATTTGGCGAACACACTTTTACGGGTCATGCCCGCCGCGGAAGATCAACACGTCGCAGCCCCACCTAGGCATAACAGAGAGGTGAGACGCCGGTCTAAACCTAAGCGCCAGTGCAGGGCCCATCGCCTGAGCACACCTGCACGCTGCGTAGGGCGGCCGAAGCAGACCTAGCCTAGTGGCGTTCTAGTCCAATCCGGCGCGCCGCTCGATCGTGACGTCACGAAATGCTTGGTGATACCACGGCGCCGAGTGCCCATATCTTTCCCACGAGTTGGTTAGTGCGTATAGGCGATGAGCGGACTCGGATCAAATACAAAGATTTCGTTAAGCGTGTTAAGTATCCGCGAACGCCGAACAGGGCCAGGCCCACCTCTCACCCAGGCGGTCTCAACCCGCCCTGTCGCTCTGCCACAAAGATCCACACAGAGGGCCGTCGGGACAAGGTCCTTTCAGCCCCCAATCCGTGAATCACTCGCGGGTGCTCCTCGAGCCGACCCGACTTTAGTCACCACATGTATCATGTATAGTATATAGAATATACCCGTGATCACCTCCCGAGTGATCACGGCCCGATAGTATAGCACAGCAGACGGACAAGAATGTAGGGCCACGGATGGAAATACTAGCATCCTATACTAAGCAAGTAGGATTGCAGGTAAAGGTAACAACAGTAGTAGCAAGGACAGGCTATGCATCAGGATAGGAATAACGAAAGCAGTAACATGCTACACTACTCTAATGCAAGCAGTATAGAGGAGAGTAGGCGATATGTGGTGATCAAGGGGGGGGGGCTTGCCTGGTTGCTCTGGCAAGGAGGGATCATCAACACCGTAGTCGAACTGGGGATCGCCGGCAGTCTCGAGGTCTACCGGAAAGAAGTAACGGAGGGGGAACACAATAAATAACAGAGCAATCAAAGCATCACAAAGCATAACATGGCAATACGCGGTCTAGAGTGACCTAACGCGGTACTAGGTGGTACCGGCGAAGGGGGGAAACATCCAGGAAAGTATTCCCGTTGTTTCGCGTTTTCGGGCAGATGAACCGAAGTGGAAAGTTGCGTTTTTTCTATGCTAGGGATGTGTGGTGGACGAACGGGCTGCGTATCCGGATTCGTCTCGTCGTTCTGAGCAATTTTCATGTACAAAGTATTTTCATCTGAGCTACGGTTTATTTTATATGATTTTCTAAAGTTTTAATCATTTTTAGAATTTATTTAATTATTTAATTCTAACATTATCCAGAATAGTGCATGCTGACATCATCATGACTTGACATGGCGTCGCCGATCAACAGGAGTTGACTGACGTGTGGGTCCCGTTCGTCATTGTCTTAGACTAACTAAGCAGGTTTAATTAGTTTAATTAAGTCATTATGTTAATTTAACAGATTTAATTAAGTTAATTAATTAATTAATTAATTAATTAATATTTTCTAATAAATTTTCTAATTCCTTTTTTTTAAATGGGGGCGTGGGGCCCATATGTCATAGGCCCCATTGGGGCCAATCAGGCGCAGGCGAGCAGGTTATGGCGGAACCCACAGGGTGAGGCGCAGCCGGGCAAGCGCTTCGCCTAGCGAGGCAGCGAGGCCATAGCCCTGACGATGGCGGCCCGTCTGGTGATCGCCGACGAGGAGGGCCGCGAGTGAGTGGGAAACAGCGGGCGGCGAAGGCGGGGCGCAGTCGGCGGAGGCGGGCGGGGCCATGGAGGCGCGGCAGAATGTAGCAGCGAGGCGTGTGGATCGACGGGCAGCGGTGAGCAGCACCAAGGGGGAGCAGAGGTCGGGAGCGGTCGTGGCGGACGCGGTCGCACGCCGGCGGCATGGTCGTGCACGGCCAAGAGCGGGCGGAACACGGCGGAACGGTGTCGTACGACGAGCGGAGAGAGGGAGAGGGGGGAGCGTGCTCACGGAGCCTGTAGAGGTGCTAAAGCGGGCTCGAGGCGCCAAGCTTGAGGAGGCGGTCCGACGAGGAGGCATTCCGACGAGGGAGGCTTCGGGCGGCGGCGGGCGTCAGGGTCGGGGACGAGGTAGTCCGGCGACGGTGCGGCCGCGGACGAGGCGGCGACGACCGAGCGGCGCCGTTGCGGTGGCGCCAACGATGGGGCGACAGTAAGGGGGGACGGGGCGCGGTTGACCGCGATCGAGCGGGGGAAGGAGATGGGGATCGAGCAGAGGAGGGGGGGGGATCGTGGGGAGGGGAGTGGAGTAGTGGTTAGGGTTTCGGTCGGGTGGGGGTTAAGGGAGTGCGTGGGGGGGCCGGCTGGGCCGTGGGGTGGGCCGGCCCGTTCGGGCGGCTGAGGCCAGCTGGGCCACTTGGCCCAATGAGGGGTCCTGTTTTTTTTTAATCTTTTCTGTTTTTATTTTACTTTCACTTTTATGTTTTCTATTATAGTTTTAATAGCTTTTAACTTTCTAAAATTGTAAGACTAGTACCTAAATGAAGGTTGCAAATTAGCCCATCGCCACGATATATTTTGGTATTTAAAATATTTAGTTTGCATTTTTATAAATTTCAAAAAGGCATTTATAATAGGTTTAGCTGCTGTTTTATTTATTTTTAGTGCATTTGAATACTTTACAGAAGTGTGGTTTCTTCAACATAATTACCTATGCATTAGTTGGATCACTCCGAACATTTTAGTTTTAATATCTGAAAACTTTTATTGTTTGATTGATTTTGAATTTGAATTTGAATCGGTTTCGAACTAACACGAGGTTAGCAATAAAGAATCGAGGTGGCGTGGCATCGTTAACGCGGGATTACTGTAGCCTAATTATCCGGGCGTCGCAATTCTCCTCCACTACAAGAAATCTCGTCCCGAGATTTAAGAGGGGTGTAAGGGGGAAAGTTTTGGTTACGAAATTCTAACGTGTCTTCTCGATCTTGGTTGCTCTTCTCGAAGAGGTCGACCCATTATGTTGATGTCTTCATTTCTCTGCTTCGGTTCACCATGATCAATTTGTCATCCTTTCTCTGAAGTCTTCATCGATCGTACGAAGGACAAGGGGTAACTCCGGAGGAATGGACCTCTGCAAGCTTTGTTATCTAGTAGACAACCCAAGGAAGGTGGCAGAAAGTAACTCTCGAGTAGGAATGCAAGAAAATATCGAGAGCATGGTAAGAAGGTACCATGATCTCGAGGAAGGTGGCTCGTGATCTACATACGAAGCCAAGTGTGAGGAACAATTTTGGAGAACAGGGATGTACAGGAGAGTCAGGTTTTGATCCAGTGGACCTGTGGGTTATGGGCCCACCATGTGGGTTAAAAGTAGAAGGAGCGGTGACATCTTGCTCGGTCATGACAACAAGGCATGTCAAAGGGTAGCCTGTCAATTATGTCGGCAACAACGTCGGTGCCAAGGGCGAAGGGCGAAGAGAAACTATTTTCCTGCTCGTTGAACGAGGCAGACCAATAGGCAAAGTTCTCATCCATCGGTGGTTACCGGAATGTCATCAACAATAGTAACAGGTTCTTACTGATAGAGTTGTACACCGAGGTGCTTACATTGGTAGCGAATCATTACTGCATAGATCATATAAACCACGAGAAAGGTTAAACAATACAAAGGAAAGGAAAATACGATTATCAGAATAATCAGAACAATGGAAAGGAAAATGTGTTTAAGCACATGTTTCAGGGGTATATCCTTCCCAAGGAAAAGTAGAGCAAGATATCCACGATGGGATAGAAAGTAGGTAAGGGGAGAGGAATTTCAAGACATTACCCATACAACGGTGTTTGGATAATTGAGCAAGAAACATTTAGCATTGGGCTTTAAATGTTCTTACTGAAAATCGGAATACCATAACATGCTTCGTGATAGCATTGACATGGTCTTTAAGCAAAGGTCAGACTTTGAATACACAAAGGATCCATCAGGATAACTTATTAAACAAGGCATTCAATTTCCTCATGGAAAAATGGTTAACCTTGTCAAAAAGGAAACTATTTCGCTAGATCCTCCGGTCAGGTGTGCTGGACATGCCATCACCTTACCGGGTCATAAAAGACCAGCGTTATAACTCTTGAAAAATGCTCCAACCATCATATCTGACCGAGATTCAGATCTGATCGGTGTTAGAGACCTTGGACTCGGGATGCCCGAGAAGGAAAGGTGCAAAACAAATTGTCGAGACGACATTGTAAGATTCTCGGGAAATAAACTATGGAAGCAAGTTCGAATCATGAGTTCATCATTAAACCAAGGAGAGGATGAGGAGGTGGCTGATGAACTCAGCGACAATTCATTGGGATTTACAAAAGATGGATTTCCACAATTATGTGAACAAGGAGATAACATTTTTCAGATCAAATGATATAATGAGGTATGCTCGAGGAAAACATACACAATTAAACATTGGTTGAAAGGTGCGCCCGAAATATGGGTTGGGTTGCACGACCAATGTCCGATTGGTGATTCAATAATCAATAGTCTAAGAATAAATGGCCGACCATTAACTTCACAGAAATAGGGTTGCTAGAAGCACGGAATCCAAACATCACCGTTCACTTGTTGGTACCCCAGTTGGAATCAACACGAGGACCAAGAAAGAATGGTGATAGTGAGAAGTATCACTATACCAAGAATTCTTAAGAGGTGGTGAAATTCCCATGACATTCTTGACATAAAAGGTGGTAATACTCCAAGGTAAAGAAGAACAATGCTGGGTAGCAAGGAACTCAAGATATAACACAAAACATGAGCAAGTTTGCCTCGGAGGGAAGGCAATAATGTTGGCAAGGATAACACAAATCAACGAGGGGAAAGGAAGGTATTTGTCATCATGAGTTCAGATGATATCCTAGAAGAGCTCAGAACGGTCATGATGATCAGGACACATTTGTTGAGAGATTCCATGAAGATGTAATCAATTAGCGACGACATTAAGTCAAAGGAATGAGGTAGCGGAAGGTTATTGGAACCATGGGTAGGACACAAACTTGAAATCAGGATTGTTGTTCAAGGTGAACTGATATGACGAGGAAGATCGACGTAAGCTTAGCTCATCGTCGAAAATTTTGGTGCTCCGGGAAGAAGGACCAGGTAGCACACTTAAAATTTAGCACGACAGGGATATAGTCGATCAGGCTAGGAATGACATGATCGGGTACAAACTCGTACTTAAAGAAGATTACTAAGAGTTGTTGAACCGTAGTGCAGACTCGGTTCAGTTATCGGTGTCTTTGAGTGTTCAATAACTCAGAGCCCGTGAAAAATTGGAATCAGTAGGAAGGTAGCACTTGATGAAGAACTCATAAGAAGTTATGCAGTTCCATGATAATCTCGAGATACCAGGGGGGTAATACTCAACGACAGATCAAAGTAGAGGTTGGACTGGGGTAATGCTCTACAGAAGACAAGTACTCTAACTTGTCTGAGAAATAGAATCAAGGAGAACAAACATGGTCGGAACCACGGTTGCGAAGGATCAATTCACGATGCGGATGATATTTATCAAGAAAATAGTTATTATTACAAGAAGTTTCCATGATAGGATCTACATCGTGTCCATGGGCATGAACACAAAGTTCAAGGTCGACTCCACTTCTTCAATGTATAACCTTCCATTCACTTCTCGCTTTGATAAAGGCATTAGTGTTGAAAGTTTTACGGTGAAATACGGATGAGTATGACTCGTGAAAACTTCGAGTTCACACATATAAAGGAAGGCATAGGTTCAACCTGTCGGTATCATGGAAACATATACCACAAGCTTCAATAGTAAATACCACCAGCTCGAAAGCGAGCATGGTTGGTCAATCGAGGTAGGATTTACCAATGGAGAAAGAACTTCCAAAGTGATTGAATATGAAGGGCGATGTCGGATGAAATCCAACAATGGATCGGGCGATCCATAACGGACTGATGTGAGTATCGGTACTCGGAAAGAATGCACGGCATCATATTATAGAACATTGGAATAATTCGATGCTTAGCTAACAAAGGAATTATGATTTCCAAAACAAAGGATCGAAGCAAGCGCTCGATCAAGGATGAATAAGTTGGATAGACCAGAGGCAAAATTGACGACAAATAGTTTGGTCGAGTACCAGCTCATGTTCAAAATGACGTCGAGCGAAAAGATAATTTAGAAGGGTTGATAGATGATTGTGTGCATTCGCACATGCTGAATCAAAGGATCAAAATAGCGGTGTCAAAAGATACTAGTGAATATTGCTAGTGATATGGGAGCATCCATAATGTAAGCATACAAGTATTTGCCGAGCAATAGTTTGAAGAGGATGCTCGGAAGGTCGGATAGTATTTGAGTATCTTATGAAGCATCTGAACAAGCGGAGATGAACAGATACTCAAAGTGCGAGGAATTTTCAATAGGGATATTCATGTGGTAAGAACGCAAGGTAGTAAGCTTAAAGGATTTTCGAACAACAAAGAGTATTTGGGACATCTTGTAATAACAAGATCAGCGGGAATGATTGTATGAATGGCAAGTGTAAGCAGTTTTTCATAGGGGTTGACGGTGGAAAGAAATCGCAAATGCGATGGCACAAAGACTTGAGAGAACATCGTAGAGTAACTTCGAATCTTCTAGTGCAGCGACGATCATCTAAAGTGAGGGCTCTCCGGAGAAAGTATTATCGAGAACCTAAAGTTAGTTTTGTTTTAGCAAAATCATTTAACCCGAATAGAAGAGAGCTCGAGTCCCGAGTACAAAGCGAGGAGTAAAGATCCTAATACCACCCAATGGCGGCGTGGGCCCATGGGCCACACAGCCATGTTAGTAAAGGTTTTGTAAAGATAAGACTCGACTTCGGCCAAGGAGTTGGAAGGGGATTCCTACAGCGATCGGCTCGATACCAACTAGTGGCGCCCCGATTCAATCGTACACTAATCATGCACGCAAATGTATGCGATCAAGATAAAGGACTCACGGAAGATATCACAACACAACTCTAAAACATAATTAAGTCATACAAGCATCATAATACAAGCCGGGGGCCTCGAGGGCTCGAATACAAGTGCTCGATCATAGGCGAGTCAGTGGAAGCAACAATATCTGAGTCTGAGACATAAGTTAAACAAGTTTGCCTTAAGAAGGCTAGCACAAGCGGGATACAATCGAAGAGGCGCAGGCCTCCTGCAGGATCCTCCTAACTACTCACGGTCGCCGTCCATGGCTGCACGTAGTAGTAGGCACCTCCGGTGTAGTAGTCGTCATCGACGGCGCGCGCTCGCTTCAGGCTCCATCGTGCAGTCGCAGCCATCGGGTAAAGAAAGGGGAAAAGGGGAACAAGGCAACCGTGAGTACTCATCCAAAGTACTGCAAGCAAGGAGCTACACTACAAATGCATGGATATATGTGTATAGGGCCATATCGGTGGACTGAGCTGCAGAATGCCGAATAAGAGGAGGATAGCTAATCACCGTCGAAGACTACGCCTGGCAGCCTCCGTTTTGCAGCATGTAGAAGAGAGTAGTAGAAGTCCTCCAAGTAGCATCGCATAGCATAATCCTACCCGCGATCCCTCCTCGTAACCCGATAGAGAGCGACCACGGGTTGTATCCGCACTTGGAAGGTGTGTTTTATTAAGTATCCGGTTCTAGTTGTCATAAGGTCAAGGTACAACTCCAAGTCGTCCTGTTACCGAAGATCATGGCTATTCGAATAGATTAACTTCCCTGCAGAGGTGCACCACATAACCCAACACGCTTGATCCCATTTGGCCGGACACACTTTTCTGGGTCATGCCCGGCCGCAGAAGATCAACACGTCGCAGCCCCACCTAGGCATAATAGAGAGGTCAGCACGCCGGTCTAAACCTAAGCGCCCAGGGGTCTGGGCCCATCGCCCTGAGCACACCTGCATGTTGCGAGGGCGGCCGAAAGCAGACCTAGCCTAGTGGCGTTCTAGTCCAATCCGGCGCGCGCCGCTCAGTCGCTGATGTCACGAAATGCTTCGGCTGATACCACGACGCCGAGTACCCATATCTTTCCCACGTAGTTGGTTAGTGCGTATAGGCGATGAGCGGACTCAGATCAAATACCAAGATCTCGTTAAGCGTGTTAAGTATCCGCGAGCGCCGAACAGGCCAGGCCCACCTCTCACCCAGCGGTCTCGACCATACATCGCTCTGCCACAAAGATCCACACAGAGGGCCGTCGGGACAAGGTCCTTTCAGCCCTAATCCGTGAATCACTCGCAGTGCTCCTCGAGCCGACCGACTTTAGTCACCACATGTATCATGTATAGTATATAGTATATACCCGTGATCACCTCCCGAGTGATCACGGCCCGATAGTATAGCACAGCAGACGGACAAGAATGTAGGGCCACAGATGGAAATACTAGCATCCTATACTAAGCAAGTAGGATTGCAGGCAAAGGTAACAACAGTAGTAGCAAGGACATGCTATGCATCAGGATAGGAATCACGAAAGCAGTAACATGCTACACTACTCTAATGCAAGCAGTATAGAGGAGAGTAGGCGATATCTGGTGATCAAGGGGGGGGGGGGCTTGCCTGGTTGCTCTGGCAAGGAGGGATCGTCAACACCGTAGTCGAACTGGGGATCGCCGGCAGTCTCGGGGTCTACCAGAAAGAAGTAACGGAGGGGGAACACAATAAATAACAGAGCAATCAAAGCATCACAAAGTGTAACATGGCAATACGCGGTCTAGAGTGACCTAACGCGGTACTAGGTGGTATCGGCGAAGGGGGGAAACATCCGGGAAAGTATTCCCGGTGTTTCGCTTTTTCGGGCAGATGAACCGGAGGGGAAAGTTGCGTGTTTGCTATGCTAGGGATGTGTGGTGGACGAACGGGCTGCGTATCCGGATTCGTCTCGTCGTTCTGAGCAACTTTCATGTACAAAGTATTTTCATCTGAGCTACGGTTTATTTTATATGATTTTCTAAAGTTTTAATCATTTTTAGAATTTATTTAATTATTTAATTCTAACATTATCCATAATAGTGCATGCTGACATCATCATGACGTCAGCAGTCAACAGGGAGTTGACCTGACGTGTGGGTCCCGTTCGTCATTGTCTTAGACTAACTAAGCAGGTTTAATTAGTTTAATTAAGTCATTATGTTAATTTAACAGATTTAATTAAGTTAATTAATTATCTAATTAATTAATTAATATTTTCTAATTAATTATCTAATTCCTTTTTTTAAATGGGGGCGTGGGGCCCATATGTCATAAACCCCATCGGGGCCAATCAGGCGATGGGCGAGCAGGTTATGGCGGAACCCACAGGGTCGAGGCGCGAGCCGAGGCGGCCTTCGCCAGAGGGCCGACGAGGCCATGGCCACGGCCGATGGCAGCCCCGGGCAGGTGGTCGCCATGTGAGGAGGCCGCGAGTGAGAAGCAGCGGCAGGCGAAGGCGCGCGCATCGGCGGAGGCGGGGGCCATGGAGGTGCGGCAGAATGTAGCAGCGAGGCGTGTGGGTCGACGAGCAGCGGTGAGCAGCACCAAGGGGGGGTCAGAGGCCGGGAGCGGTCGTGGCGGACGCGGTCGCACGCCGGCGGCGTGGTCATGCACGGCCAAGAGCGGGCGGAACACGGCGGAACGGTGTCGTACGACGAGTGGAGAGAGGGAGAGGGGGGAGCGTGATCGCGGAGCCCTGTAGAGGTGCTAAAGCGGGCTCGAGGAGGCGCCTAAGCTTGAGGAGGGGCGGTCCGACGAGGAGGCATTCCGACGAGGAGGCTTGGCGGCGGCGTCGGGGTCGGGGCGAGGCAGTCCCGCGACAGTCTGGCGCCGTTCTTGGTGGCGCCAACGGTGGGCGACAGCAAGGGGGCGGGCGCGGTTGACCATGATCGAGCGGGGAAGGAGATTGGGATCGATCGGAGGAGTGGGGGTCGTGGGGAGGGGAGTGGAGTAGTGGTTAGGGTTTCGGTCGGGTGGGGGTTAAGGGAGTGCGTGGGGGGGCCGGCTGGGCCGTGGGGTGGGCCGGCCCGTTCGGGCGGCTGAGGCCAGCTGGGCCACTTGGCCCAGCAGGGGGGGGGTCCTGTTTTCTTTTTTTTAATCTTTTCTGTTTTTATTTTACTTTCACTTTTATGTTTTCTATTATAGTTTTAATAGCTTTTAGCTTTCTAAAATTGTAAGACTAGTACCTAAATGAAGGTTGCAAATTAGCCCATCGCCACGATATATTTTGGTATTTAAAATATTTAGTTTGCATTTTTATAAATTTCAAAAAGGCATTTATAATAGGTTTAGCTGTTGTTTTATTTATTTTAGTGCATTTGAATACTTTACAGAAGTGTGGTTTCTTCAACATAATTACCTATGCATTAGTTGGATCACTCCGAACATTTTAGTTTTAATATCTGAAAACTTTTATTGTTTGATTGATTTTGAATTTGAATTTGAATCGGTTTCGAACTAACACGAGGTTAGCAACAGTAACCGAGGTGACGTGGCATCGTTAACGCGGGATTTCTGTAGCCTAATTATCCGGGCGTCACAGTGCCTACCCCCCTAGGCGCGCCCTCCACCCTCGTGGGTACCATGTTGCTCCACCGACGTACTCCTTCCTCCTATATATACCTCATTGCCCCCAAGCGATCGAATCTGGGCCAAAACCTAATTCCACCACCGCAACCTTGTGTACCCACGAGATCCCATCTTTGGGCCTGTTCCGGAGCTCCGACGGAAAGGGCATCGATCACGGAGGGCTTCTACATCAACACCATAGCCTCTCCGATGAAGTGTGAGTAGTTTACCTCAGACCTTCGGGTCCATAGTTATTAGCTAGATGGCTTCTTCTCTCTTTTCGGATCTCAATACAATGTTCTCCCCCTCTCTTGTGGAGATCTATTCGATGTAATCTTCTTTTTGCGGTGTGTTTGTTGAGACCGATGAGTTGTGGGTTTATGATCCAGCTTATCTATGAATAATATTAGAATCTTCTCTGAGTTCTTTTATGTATGATTGAGTTATCTTTGCAAGTCTCTTTGAATTATCCGTTTGGTTTGGCCAACTAGATTGGTAGTTCTTGCTATGGGAGAAGTGCTTAGCTTTGGGTTCAATCTTGCGGTGTCCTTACCCAGTGACAGAAAGGGTTGCAAGGCACGTATTGTATTGTTGCCATCGAGGATAACAAGATGGGTTTTTTTATCATATTGCATGAATTTATCCCTCTACATCATGTCATCTTGCTTAAGGCGTTACTCTGTTCTTATGAACTTAATACTCTAGATGCATCTTTGGATAGCGGTCGATGTGTGGAGTAATAGTAGTAGATGCAGAGGAGTCGGTCTACTTGTCTCGGACGTGATGCCTATATACATGATCATACCTAGATATTCCCATAACTATGCTCAATTCATCAATTGCTCAACAGATAATTTGTTCACCCACCGTAAAATACTTATGCTCTTGAGAGAAGCCACTAGTGAAACCTATGGCCCCCGGGTCTATCTTCCATCATATTAATCTTCCAACACTTAGTTATTTCCGTTGTTTTTTATTTTGCTTTTATTTTACTTTGCATCTTTGTTATAAAAATACCAAAAATATTATCCTATCATATCTATCAGATCTCACTCTAAGTAAGTGATTTGTGTAGGGATTGACAACCCCTTATCGCGTTGGTTGCGAGGATTTATTTGTTTGTGTAGGTGCGAGGGACTCGCGCGTAGCCTCATACTGGATTGATACCTTGGTTCTCAAAAACTGAGGGAAATACTTACGATACTTTGCTGCATCACCCTTTCCTCTTAAAGGGAAAACCAACACAGTGCTCAAGAGGTAGCATCGCGTCGATGATGATGGTGATCATGACGGTGCCTTGGAGATGGAGATCAAAGGCACAAGATGATGATGGCCATATCATATCACTTATATTGATTGCATGTGATGTTTATCTTTTATGCATCTTATTTTGCTTAGATCGACGGTAGCATTATAAGATGATCTCTCACTAAATTTCGAGGTATAAGTGTTCTCCCTGAGTATGCACCCTTGCGAAAGTTCGTCATGCCGAGACACCACGTGATGATCGGGTGTGATAAGCTCTACGTTCACATACAACAGGTGCAAGCCAGTTTTGCACACGCAGAATACTCGGGTTAAACTTGACGAGCCTAGCATATGCAGATATGGCCTCGGAACACTGAGACCGAAAGGTCGAGCGTGAATCATATAGTAGATGTGATGAACATAGTGATGTCCACCATTGAAAACTACTCCATCTCACGTGATGATCAGACATGGTTTAGTTGATATGGATCGCGTGATCACTTAGATGATAAGAGGAATGTCTATCTAAGTGGTAGTTCTTAAGTAATTTGATTAATTGGACTTTAATTTATCATGAACTTAGTGCCTGATAGTATTTCGCATGTCTATGTTGTTGTAGATAGATGGCCCGTGCTGTTGTTCCATTGAATTCTAATGCGTTCCTTGAGAAAGCAAAGTCGAAAGATGATGGTAGAAATTACACGGATTGGGTCTGTAACTTGAGGACTATCCTCATTGCTGCACAGAAGAATTTTGTCTTGGAAGCACCGCTAGGTGCCAAACCCGCTGCAGGAGCAATGCTACCTCTTGAGCTTGTGTTGGATTTCCCCGAAGAGGAGAGGATAATGCAGCAGAGTAGCGTAAGTATTTCCCTCAGTTTCTGAGAACCAAGGTATCAATCCAGTAGGAGGCCACGCGCAAGTCCCTCGTACATGCACAAAACAAATAGCTCAACGCAACCAACGCGATTAGGGGTTGTCAATCCCTTCACGGTCACTTACGAGAGTGAGATCTGATAGAGTTGATAGATAATAATTTTGGTATTTTTGGTATAAAGATGCAAAGTAAAATAAAAAGCAAAGTAAAAAAGCAAAGCAATAATAAAGTGATGGAAGATTGATATGATAGAGAATAGACCCGGGGACCATAGATTTCACTAATGGCTTCTCTCAAGAGCATACGTATTTCACGGTGGGTGAACGAATTACTATTGAGCAATTGACAAATTGAGCATAGTTATGAGAGTATCTAGGTATGATCATGTATATAGGCATCACGTCCGAGACAAGTAGACCGACTCCTGCCTGCATCTACTACTATTACTCCACTCATCGACCGCTATCCAGCATGCATCTAGAGTATTAAGTTAATGAAAACAGAGTAATGCCTTAAGCAAGATGACATGATGTAAGGGATAAATTCATGCAATATGATAAAAACCCCATCTTGTTATCCTCGATGGCAACAATAAATACGTGCCTTGCTGCCCCTACTGTCACTGGGAAAGGACACCGCAAGATTGAACCCAAAGCTAAGCACTTCTCCCATTGCAAGAACTACCAATCTAGTTGGCCAAACCAAACGGATAATTCGAAGAGACTTGCAAAGATAACCAATCATACATAAAAGAATTCAGAGAATATTCAAATATTGCTCATAGATAATCTTGATTATAAACCCACAATTCATCGATCTCAACAAACACACCGCAAAAAGAAGATTACATCGAATAGATCTCCACGAGAGAGAGGGGGAGAACATTGTATTGAGATCCAAAAAGAGAGAAGAAGCCATCTAGCTACTAACTATGGACCCGAAGGTCTGAAGTAAACTACTCACACATCATCGGAGAGGCTATGATGATGTAGAAGCCCTCCATGGTGGATTCCCCTTCCGGCGGAGCTCCAAAACAGGCCCCAAGATGGGATCTCATGGATACAGGAAGTTGCGGCGGTGGAATTAGGTTTTTGGCTCCGTATCTAATCGTTCGGGGGTACGTAGGTGTATATAGGAGGAAGAAGTACGTCGGTGGAGCAACAGGGGGCCCACGAGGTGGAGGCGCGCTGGGGGAGGTGCGACCCCTACCTCGTGCCTTCCCTGTTGATTGCTTGACATAGGGTCCAAGTCTCCTGGATCATGTTCGGTGAGAAAATCACGTTCCCGAAGGTTTCATTCTGTTTGGACTCCGTTTGATATTCCATTTCTTCGAAACTCTGAAATAGGCAAAAAAACAGCAAATCTGGGCTGGGCCTCCGGTTAATAGGTTAGTCCCAAAAGTAATATAAAAGTGGAAAATAAATCCCAATATGGTCCAAAACAGTAGATAATATAGCATGGAGCAATCAAAAATTATAGATGCGTTGGAGACGTATCAGGCATCCCCAAGCTTAATTCCTGCTCGTCCTCGAGTAGGTAAATGATAAAAAGATAATTTTTGATGCGGAGTGCTACTTGGCATAATTTCAATGTAATTCTTCTTAATTGTGGTATTAATATTCAGATTCGAAACATTCAAGACAAAAGTTTAATATTGACATAAAAATAATAATACTTCAAGCATACTAACAAAGCAATCATGTCTTCTCAAAATAACATGGCCAAAGAAAGTTATCCCTACAAAATCATATAGTCTGGCTATGCTCTATCTATTGGGGAACGTAGTAATTTCAAAAAATTTCCTATGCACACGCAAGATCATGGTGATGCATAGCAACGAGAGGGGAGAGTGTTGTCTACGTACCCTCGTAGACCGTAAGCGGAAGCGTTATATCAACGCGGTTGATGTAGTCGTACGTCTTCACGATCCGATCGATCCAAGTACCGAAAGCACGGCACCTCCGAGTTCTACACACGTTCGGCTCGGTGACGTCCTCGCCTTCTCGATCCAGCAAGAGGGCGAAGTAGTAGATGAGTTCCGGCAGCACGACGGCGTGGTGACGGTATTAATGAAGAACAATCTTCGCAGGGCTTCGCCTAAGAACTACTAAAAATATGATGGAGGATAAACTAGAGGGGATGGGGTTGCCGACACACTGCTTGGTGTTTCTTGATGTGTCTTTGGTGCTAGCCCTGCCCCTCTATTTATATGTTGAGCCCTGGGGTTGAAACTTGGAGCAAAATCCTCCTCAAAGTCGGTTTTGCCCAAAAGGCAAGAGTCCCACTCGGACTCCAGGACCAAACGCCACAATCCTTGGCGTCTGGCCCAGACGCCATGGGCCTCGGCCCGGCCCGGGGCGACGCCAGGTCTCGGCGTTTGCCCCGGCCTCATAAAACTCCTTTTACACCAACTTATAGCCCTGTGGGCCTGACCCCTTGGCCTAACCATATCATCCAATATATGAATCTTTACCTCTGGACCGTTCCGGAGCTCCTCGTCATGTCCGTGATCTCATCCGGGACTCCAAACAACATTCGGTCACCAATATACATAACTCATATAATACTATCTCGTCAACAAACGTTAAGCGTGCGGACCCTACGGGTTCGAGAACTATGTAGACATGACCGAGACACCTCTCTTGTCAATAACCAATAGCGGGACCTGGATGCCCATATTGGCTCCTACATATTCTAGGAAGATCTTTATCGGTCAGACCGCATAACAACATACGTTGTTCCCTTTGTCATCGGTATGTTACTTGCCCGAGATTCGATCGTCGGTATCTCAATACCTAGTTCGATCTCGTTACCGGAAAGTCTCTTTACTCGTTCCGTAATACATCATTCCGCAACTAACTCATTAGTTGCAATGCTTGAAAGGCTTAAGTGATGTGCATTACCGAGTGGGCCCAGAGATACCTCTCCGACAATCGGAGTGACAAATCCTAATCTCAAAATACGCCAACCCAACAAGTACCTTCGGAGACACCTGTAGAGCACCTTTATAATCACCCGATTCGTTGTGACGTTTGGTAGCACACAAAGTGTTCCTCCGTAAAGCAGGAGTTGCATAATCTCATAGTCATAGGAACATGTATAAGTCATGAAGAAAGCAATAGCAACATACTAAACGATCAAGTGCTAAGATAACGGAATGGGTCAAGTCAATCACATCATTCTCCTAATGATGTGATCCCGTTAATCAAATGACAACTCATGTCTATGGTTAGGGAACTTAACCATCTTTGATTAACGAGCTAGTCAAGTAGAGGCATACTAGTGACACTATGTTTGTCTATGTATTCACACATGTATTATGTTTCCGGTTAATACAACTAGTCATCAACCCGTGCACCCGCACGGGCTAGCGAATATTTAGCATTTATGATATTTTAAATTGCAAGAAGTAGAATTTGAGGACAACCACAATAACATTTTACACTTGTAATATTTTTTGTTCAATGATATCAAAGAAAGATGGATTACAGTTGTCTTGATCAAGTTGTGATTGGTTGGTTTCAGGAATTTTGGTCGTTCCATCTCTCATTATTCGATATATATTGTTGACATGTATCTGAACGTTGTATTGGCGGGCAACTTAGTTGCAAATGTGTAGTTCGTTTCTAAGCTATTTCTTTCGAACTAATGTATCTCTAAATTTTACAAATATAAAATATATAGCAATCTATTGTCAATTGTAACAGATCGTGATGTGTGATGAAGGTAAACATTTAAGCCATCTTAAAGATTAGGTTGGTATCCACTATAGTCAGCAAATGGGATTGTTACAGAATAAATTCCATGTAGTCGTTTCATGGACATCATAATAGCCATCAGAACCTATGCTTCACTATTTCTCCCCTGTCCTTTAATATATTTGGTTGTGAACCTAAATACAGAAAAAATGACACATTTGTGTGAAAACAGGAATATTATTACGGTTCAATTATCCCGTGAAAGAAAAATGAGTAGTATATCTTAGAACTGACACCATGTCATTAAAAAAGAGCATTAACCCCGCAAAAAAAGAGAGCATTAACATTTATACTGGGATTACTAATGAAAACATAATGAACTACTTATGTAACTAAATATCTAATGAAATACGTGCGACACAATTTACTACAACAATCTAGTATATTAAGTATATTTTAATGAGATAACATTGCTTAGACAACATCGACATGCCTCTAAGAGAAACATAATAGCTTTGGCCTGCAAGTAGTATTTAATTGTTTCCTTAGAATAATCTAGTCCAATACTTTTAATAACTGATGCAAAAAAAATAGCCATATACATCATTTTTTTGTTAAACAAACTAAAAAGGAAAAAAGCTAGTTGTTAAAGTTGGATTATCATCCATGTAATGCTAAGCAAACCCTAAGTCTCAATTGAAAATAAATTTGTATCTTACAGAAAATAGATTAAATGGTCTCTTCTTGTGTGGAGATCATATTCTATCAGTCTTGGACTGCATATGCTGGCATTGTACTCCTCCTAATCTATTACGATGACCATTCTTGCTTCTGTGATACATGCATATTTGATGTGTAGACAGCCCTTCTTGTCCATGCCACTCTTTTTGCAACAAAAACTAAGAGAAACGTATACATACGTCCGTTTGTTGTACTCCGATAGAGAAAATTCTTTGAGCAGCATTTAACCTCCCCTCTAATTCAACTTGGTAAAATCACGTGTAGTCTCCATTTCCTTCAATGTAATCCGACTCGGTGGCTATTGTTCGTAACCAAAAAATCTTGCTCTCGCAAAAAGAAAACGATTAAATTGTTTTACCTTAATTAAAAGATTTCTATCAGACCCAATACGTGCATGCAAACAGGCTAACATAACAACATAATCAAAGCGAAATTGCTACATTATCGGGCAAACATCTATGCAAAACCGTCACATCCTAAACTAATATATGTCAGCACAACGTATTCATTTGGATTCGCTTCCTTCACTGTCTTGTATGTGCCAAATTATGAGTCCCAGTACTTCAAGAAAACAGTATCTCCTAGAAACATATAACTTGTCAACACAGGATTCGAGCCTTTCACCTGTAGTCTGTTCATAGCATATCTGGACACATCTTATTATTGAACAACCAATAAAGCAAGATACTTTTTTTCTGCCAATCCAATCAATCTGAAACCTGAAAAAAGAGCAACCTCCATGAATATTATAGAGATGACGAACCAATCCAATTGATGTGACTAATGTCTTTTCCTGGTCCAAGGAAAGTGCAGGTCTCTTTTGAATAGAAAGACTCCATGTGATGGTGGTTGTTAGGGCCTTAATGAGGACGATGAAGGGCACGGAGACCGGCAACCGGAAGGTGGACACATCTAGGAGATAGGCTGCTGGAGAGGAGCCGCTGGCTCCTAGAGAAACTTCAGCCGACGTTGTCCGCTGAGAAGGCGGCCTTGGATCACTGGAAAAAGCGGGATTGAGGAACTGGCGGCAGATTAAATGCGCTAGAAAGGATGCCAAGGAGATCCAAGGATCTCCCCTTCAGCTGCGTCAATGAACCAACTCTTCCACACCTGATTAACCCACGAAATCTCCCGATTGAAACTGCTACCTTCGATACACGACCTGCAGTCCATCGATGCACTTCGCACTACATCGTCCATCGTGGATTACAGTGTGATTGAGTGCAGCAGCCGAGGGCGACAACATTATATGGATGTCCTATGGGGTATCATCAATCAACATGGATTGCAGCCTACCGAGGCAGCCCAGTTGAAGCAGCAGAGAATGGGAACCGGAAGAGGCTAGTTGCATCGTTTCATAAGATGGGATTGTTGTGTGCAAGTGGAAGTTTAGTAAGGCGTCTCCAGCTGCAGACTCGGGATTTGACAGAGGAGGAGGCGACATTAATGGATTCCTCGTGGAGCAAAGGAGGGAGTCTTGGCTAGAGATTATTCTATATCCCGTGGAAGGGTTGGATAAAGAGGCAAGCATATGGGACAGTTTTCAAGGACTCCTTCAACTATTTCATCCAACGATTATACATGGTTAATATGGAGATCGGACGGTCAATTTTGTTAATTTCTACGGTTTAACGTGGAGGTTTGGATGGTGCCTCCAATTAGTAAATATAAGATTCTAACATGAATAATAAACATTTATCATGAAATAAGGTAATAAATAATAACTTTATTATTGCCTCTAGGGCATATTTCCTTCAGTCTCCCACTTGCACTAGAGTCAATAATCTAGTTCACATCGCCATGTGATTTAACAACAATAGTTCACATCTTTATGTGGTTAACACCTATAGTTCACATCGATATGTGACCAACACCCAAAGGGTTTACTAGAGTCAGTAATCTAGTTCACATCACTATGTGATTAACACCCAAAGAGTACTAAGGTGTGATCATGTTTTGCTTGTGAGAGAAGTTTAGTCAACGGGTCCGCCACATTCAGATCCGTATGTATTTTGCAAATTTCTATGTCAACAATGCTCTGTATGGAGCTACTCTAGCTAATTGCTCCCACTTTCAATATGTATCCAGATTGAGACTTAGAGTCATCTAGATCAGTGTCAAAACTTCTATCGACGTAACCCTTTACGACGAACCTTTTTGTTACCTCCATAATCGAGAAACATATCCTTATTCCACTAAGGATAATTTTAACCGTTGTCCAGTGATCTACTCCTAGATCACTATTATACTCCCTTGCCAAAATTAGTGTAGGGTATACAATAGATCTGGTACACAGCATGGCATAGTTTATAGAACCTATGGCTGAGGCATAGGGAATGACTTTCATTTTCTTTCTATCTTCTACCGTGGTTGGGCTTTGAGTCTTACTCAATTTCACACCTTGTAACACAGGAAAGAACTCTTTCTTTGACTGTTCCATTTTGAACTACTTCAAAATCTTGTCAAGGTATGTACTCATTGAAAAAACTTATCAAGCGTTTTGATCTATCTCTATAGATCTTGATGCTTAATATGTAAGCAGCTTTACCGAGGTCTTTCTTAAAGAAAACTCATTTCAAACACTCCTTTATGCTTTGCAGAATAATTCCACTTTATTTCCGATCAACAATATGTCATTCACATATACTTATCAAAAATGTTGTAGTGCTCCCACTCACTTTCTTGTAAATACAGGCTTCACCGCAAGTCTGTATAAAACTATATGCTTTGATCAACTCATCAAAGTGTATATTCCAACTCCGAGATGCTTGCACCAGTCCATAGATGGATCGCTGGAGCTTGCACATTTTGTTAACACCTTTAGGATCGACAAAAACCTTCTGGTTACATCATATACAACTCTTCTTTAATAAATCCATTAAGGAATGCATTTTTGTTTATCCATTTGCCAGATTTCATAAAATGCGGCAATTGCTAACATGATTCGGACAGACTTAAGCATAGATACGAGTGAGAAACTCTCATCGTAGTCAACACCTTGAACTTGTCGAAAACCTTTTGCGACAATTCTAGCTTTGTAGATAGTAACACTACTATCAGCGTTCGTCTTCCTCTTGAAGATCCATTTAATCTCAATGGCTCGCCGATCATTTGGGCAAGTCAATCAAAGTCCATACTTTGTTCTCATACATGGATCCCATCTCATATTTCATGGCCTCAAGCCACTTCGTGGAATCTGGGCTCATCATCGCTTCCTCATAGTTCGTAGGTTCGTCATGGTCAAGTAACATGACCTCCAGAACAGGATTACCGTACCACTCTGGTGCGGATCTCACTCTGGTTAACCTACGAGGTTCGGTAGTAACTTGATCTGAAGTTATATGATCATCATCATTAGCTTCCTCACTAATTGGTGTAGGAGTCATAGGAACAAATTTCTGTGATGAACTACTTTCCAATAAGGGAGCAGGTACAGTTACCTCATCAAGTTCTACTTTCCTCCTACTCACTTCTTTCGCGAGAATCTCCTTCTCTAGAAATGATCCATTCTTAGCAACGAATATCTTGCATTCGGATCTGTGATAGAAGGTGTACCCAACAGTTTCCTTTGGGTATCGTATGAAGACACATTTTTTCCAATTTGGGTTTGAGCTTATCAGGATGAAACTTTTTCACATAAGCATCGCAACCCCAAACTTTAAGAAACGACAACTTTGGTTTCTTACCAAACCATAGTTCATATGGTGTCATTTCAACGGATTTAGATGGTGCCCTATCTAATGTGAATGCAGCTGTCTCTAATGCATAACCCCAAAACGATAGTGGTAAATCGGTAAGATACATCATAGATCGCACTATATCCAATAAAGTGCGGTTGCGACGTTCGGACACACCATTACGCTGTGGTGTTCCAGGTGGCACGAATTTGTGAAACTATTCCACATTGTTTTAATTGAAGACCAAACTCGTAACTCAAATATTTGTCTCCATGATCAGATCGTAGAAACCTTATTTTCTTGTCACGATGATATTCCACTTCACTCCAAAATTCTTTGAACTTTTCAAATGTTTCAGACATATGTTTCATCAAGTAGATATACCCATATCTGCTCAAATCATCTGTGAAGGTCAGAAAATAATGATACCCGCCGCGAGCCTCAACACTCATCGGATTGCATACATCAGTATGTATTATTTCAAATAAGTCAGTTGCTTGCTCCATTGTTCCGGAGAACAGAGTTTTAGTCATCTTGCCCATAAGGCATGGTTCGCAAGCATCAAGTGATTCATAATCAAGTGATTCCAAAATTCCATCAACATGGAGTTTCTTCATGCTCTTTACACCAATATGACCTAAACGGCAGTGCCACAAATAAGTTGCACTATCATTATTAACTTTGCATCTTTTGGCTTCAATATTATGAATATGTGTATCACTACGATTGAGATCCAACAAACTATTTTTGTTGGGTGTATGACCATAGAAGGTTTTATTCATGTAAACGGAACAACAATTATTCCCTAACTTTAATGAATAACCGTATTGCAATAAACATGATCAAATCATATTCATGCTCAACGCAAACACCAAATAACACTTATTTAGGTTCAACACTAATCCCGAAAGTATAGGGAGTGTGCGATGATGATCATATCAATCTTGGAACTACTTCCAACACACATCGTCACGTCGCCCTTAACTAGTTTCTGTTCATTCTGCAACTCCCGTTTCGAGTTACTACTCTTAGCAACTGAACCTGTATCAAATACCGAGGGGTTGATATAAACACTAGTAAAGTACACATCAATAACATGTATATCAAATATAGCTTTGTTCACTCCATCCTTCTTATCCACCAAATATTTGGGGCAGTTCCGCTTCCAGTGACCAGTCCCTTTCCAGTAGAAGCACTCAGTCTCAGGCTTAGGTCCAGACTTGGGCTTCTTCACTTGAGAAGCAACTTGCTTGCCGTTCTTCTTGAAGTTCCCCTTCTTACCTTTGCCCTTTTCTTGAAACTAGTGGTCTTGTCAACCATCAACACTTGATGTTTTTCTTGATTTCTACCTTCGTCGATTTCAGCATCACGAAGAGCTTGGGAATTACTTTCGTCATCCCTTGCATATTACAGTTCATCACGAAGTTCTACTAACTTGGTGATGGTGACTAGAGAATTATGTCAATCAATATTTTATCTGGAAGATTAACTCCCACTTGATTCAAGCGATTGTAGTACCCAGACAATCTGAGCACATGCTCACTGCTTGAGCTATTCTCCTCCATCTTTTAGCTATAGAACTTGTTGGAGACTTCATATCTCTCAACTCGGGTATTTGCTTGAAATATTAACTTCAACTCCTGGAACATCTCATATGGTCCATGACGTTCAAAAATGTCTTTGAAGTCCCGATTCTAAGCCGATAAGCATGGTGCACTAAACTATCAAGTAGTCATCATATTGAGCTAGCCAAACGTTCATAACGTCTGCATCTGCTCCCTTAATAGGTCTGTCACCTAGTGGTGCATCAAGGACATAATTCTTCTGTGCAGCAATGAGGTTAATCCTCAGATCATGGACCAAGTCCGCATCATTGCTACTAACATCTTTCAACTTAGTTTTCTCTAGGAACATATCAAAATAAACAGGGGAGCAAACGCGAGCTATTGATCTACAACATAGATATGCTAATACTACCAGGACTAAGTTCATGATAAATTTAAGTTCAATTAATCATATTACTTAAGAACTCCCACTTAGATAGACATCCCTCTAATCTTCTAAGTGATCACGTGATCCATATCAACTAAACCATGTCCGATCATCACGTGAGATGGAGTAGTTTCAATGGTGAAAATCACCATGTTGATCATATCTACTTTGTTGATCACGTGATCCATATCAACTAAACCATGTCCGATCATCACCTTTCGGTCTCCGTGTTCCGAGGCCATATCTGTTATATGCTAGGCTCGTCAAGTTTAACCTAAGTATTCCGCGTGTGCAACTGTTTTGCACCCGTTGTATTTGAACGTAGAGCCTATCACACCCGATCATCACGTGGTGTCTCAGCACGAAGAACTTTCGCAATGGTGCATACTCAGGGAGAACACTTATACTTTGATAATTTAGTGAGAGATCATCTTATAATGCTACCGTCAATCAAAGCAAGATAAGATGCATAAAAGAGAAACATCACATGCAATCAATATAAGTGATATGATATGGCCATCATCATCCTGTGCTTGTGATCTCCATCTCTGAAGCACCTCCATGATCACCATCGTCACCAGCGCGACACCTTGATCTCCATCGTAGCATCGTTGTCGTCTCGCCAATCTTATGCTTCTACGACTATCGCTACCGCTTAGTGATAAAGTAAAGAATTACAGGGCAATTGCATTGAATACAATAAAGCGACAACCATATGGCTCCTGCCAGTTGCCGATAACTCGGTTACAAAACATGATCATCTCATACAATAAAATATAGCATCACATCTTGACCATATCACATCACAACATGCCCTCCAAAAACAAGTTAGACGTCTTCTACTTTGTTGTTGCAAATTTTATGTGGCTGCTACGGGCTTAGCAAGAACTGTTCTTACCTACGCATCAAAACCACAAAGATAGTTTGTCAAGTTGGTGCTGTTTTAACCTTCGCAAGGACCGGGCATAGCCACACTCGATTCAACTAAAGTTGGAGAAACTAACACCCGCTAGCCACCTTTGTGGAAAGCACGTCGGGAGAACCGGTCTCGCGTAAGCGTACACGTAATGTCGGTCCGGGCCTCTTCGTCCAACAATACCGCCGAACCAAAGTATGACATGCCGGTAAGCAGTATGACTTATATCGCCCACAACTCACTTGTGTTCTACTCGTGCATATGACATCTACGCATGAAACCAGGCTCTAATACCACTGTTGGGGAATGTAGTAATTTCAAAAAAAATTCCTACGCACACGCAAGATAATGGTGATGCATAGCAACGAGAGGGGAGAGTGTTGTCTACGTACCCTCATAGACCGTAAGTGAAAGCGTTATATCAACGCGGTTGATGTAGTTGTACGTCTTCACGATCCGACCGATCCAAGTACCGAAAGCACGACACCTCCGAGTTCTGCACACGTTCGGCTCGGTGATGTCCTCGCCTTCTCGATCCAGCAAGAGGGGTGAAGTAGTAGATGAGTTCCGGCAGCACGACGGCGTGGTGACGGTATTGGTGAAGAACAATCTTCGCAGGGCTTCGCCTAAGAACTACGAAAACTATGACGGAGGATAAACTAGAGGGGATGGGGTTGCCGGCACACCGCTTGGTGTTTCTTGATGTGTCTTTGGTGCTAGCACTGCCCCTCTATTTATATGTTGAGCCCTGGGGTCGAAACTTGGAGCAAAAGCCTCCTCAAAGTCGGTTTTGCCCGAAAGGCAAGAGTCCCACTCAGACTCGGGGCTAAACGCCACAATCCTTGGCGTCTGGCCCGACGCCATGGGCCTCGGCCCGCCCAGGGCGACGCCCGGTCTCAGGCGTTTGGCCCCTGGCCTCTGCAAAACTCCTTTTGCACCAACTTATAGCCCTGTGGGCCTGACCCCTTGGCCTAACCATATCATCCAATATATGAATCTTTACCTCCAGGCCGTTCCGGAGCTCCTCGTCATGTCCGTGATCTCATCCGGGACTCCGAACAACATTCGGTCACCAACATACATAACTCATATAATACTATCTCGTCAACAAACGTTAAGCGTGCGGACCCTACAGGTTCGAGAACTATGTAGACATGACCGAGACACCTCTCTTGTCAATAACCAATAGTGGGACCTGGATGCCCATATTGGCTCCTACATATTCTACGAAGATCTTTATCGTTCAGACCGCATAACAACATACGTTGTTCCCTTTGTCATCGGTATGTTACTTGCCCGAGATTCGGTCGTCGGTATCTCAATACCTAGTTCAATCTCATTACCGGCAAGTCTCTTTACTCGTTCCGTAATACATCATTCCGCAACTTACTCATTAGTTGCAATGCTTGCAAGGCTTAAGTGATGTGCATTACCGAGTGGGCCCAGAGATACCTCTCCGACAATCGGAATGACAAATCCTAATCTCAAAATACGCCAACCCAACAAGTACCTTCGGAGACACCTGTAGAGCACCTTTATAATCACCCAGTTACGTTGTGACGTTTGGTAGCACACAAAGTGTTCCTCCGGTAAACGGGAGTTGCATAATCTCATAGTCATAGGAACATGTATAAGTCATGAAGAAAGCAATAGCAACATACTAAATGATCAAGTGCTAAGATAACGGAATGGGTCAAGTCAATCACATCATTCTCCTAATGATGTGATCCCATTAATCAAATGACAACTCATGTCTATGGTTAGGAAACTTAACCATCTTTGATTAACGAGCTAGTCAAGTAGAGGCATACTAGTGACACTATGTTTGTCTATGTATTCACACATGTATTATGTTTCCGGTTAATACAATTCTAGCATGAATAATAAACATTTATCATGAAATAAGGTAATAAATAATAACTTTATTATTTCATCTAGGGCATATTTCCTTCACTATCTTCACCACACAAAGTATTTAAATTATGCACAACCCTGATGACAAGCCAAGCAATTGTTTCATACTTTTGACATTCTCAAAACTTTTTCAATCTTCACACAATACATGAGCGTGAGCCATGGATATATCACTATATGTGGAATAGGATGGTGGTTGTGGAGAAGACAAAAAGGGAGAAGATAGTCTCACATCAACTAGGCGTATCAACGGGCTATGGAGATGCCCATCAATAGATATCAATGTGAGTGAGTAGGGATTGTCATGCAAGATGCACTAGAGCTATAAGTATATGAAAGCTCAACAAAAGAAACTAAGTGGGTGTGCATCCAACTCACTTGCTCACGAAGACCTAGGGCAATTTAAGGAAGCCCATCATTGGAATATACAAGCCAAGTTCTATAATGAAAAATCCCCACTAGTATATGAAGGTGACAAAATGGGAGACTCTCTATTATGAAGATCATGGTGCTACTTTGAAGCACAAGTGTGGTAAAAGGATAGTAACATTGTCCCTTCTCTCTTTTTCTCTCATTTTTTTTGTTTGGGCCTTTTCTCTTTTTTTATGGCCTCTTTTCTCTTTTTTTTATTTTTTGTCCGGTGTCTCATCCCGACTTATGGGGGAATCATAGTCTCCATCATCCTTTCCTCACTTGGGACAATGCTCTAAAAATGATGATCATCACACTTTTATTTACTTACAACTCAACTATTACAACTCGATACTTAGAACAAAATATGACTCTATGTGTATGCCTCCGTGATGTGCGGGATATGCAATGATTCATGAGTGACATGTATGAAAGAATTATGAATGGTGGCTTTGCCACAGATACGATGTCAACTACATGATCATGCTAAGCAATATGACACTGATGGAGCGTGTCATAATAAACGGAATGGTGGAAAGTTGCATGGCAATATATCTCGGAATGGCTATGGAAATTCCATAATAGGTAGGTATGGTGGTTGTTTTGAGGAAGGTATATGGTGGGTATATGATACCAGCGAAAAGTGCGCGATATTAGAAAGGCTAGCAATGGTGGAAGGGTGAGAAAAGTGCGTATAATCCATGGACTCGACATTAGTCATAAAGAACTCATATACTTATTGCAAAAATCTACAAGTTATCAAAGCAAAGTATTACGCGCATGCTCCTAGGGGGATAGATTGGTAGGAAATGACCATCGTCCATCCCCGACCGCCACTCATAAGGAAGACAATCAATAAATAAATCATGCTCCGACTTCATCACATAACGGTTCACCATACGTGCATCTACGGGAATCACAAACTTTAACACAAGTATTTCTCAAATTCACAACTACTCAACTAGCATGACTCTAATATTACTACCTCCATATCTCAAAACAATTATCAAGCATCAAACTTTTCTTAGTATTCAACACACTCAAAAGAAAGTTCTACAAATCTTGAATACCAAGCATATTATTATTATTAAGCAAATTACCATGATATTTAAGACTCTCAAAATAATCTAAGTGAAGCATGAGAGATCAATGGTTTCTTTAAAACAAATCCACCACCGCGCTCTAAAAGATATAAGTGAAGCACTAGAGCAAAACTATATAGCTCAAAAGATATAAGTGAAGCACATAGAGTATTCTATCAAATTCCAATTCATGTATGGCTCTCTCAAAAGGTGTGTACAGCAAGGATGATTGTGGTAAACTAAAAAGCAAAGACTCAAATCATATAAGACGCTCCAAGCAAAATACATATTATGTGGTGAATAAAAATATAGCTCCAAGTAAAGTTACCGATGGAAGTGCACGAAAGAGGGGATGCCTTCCGGGGGCATCCCCAAGCTTTGACTTTTTGGTGTCCTTGGATTATCTTGGGGGTGCCATGGGCATCCCCAAGCTTAGGCTCTTGCCACTCCTTGTTCCATAATCCATCAAAAAATTTCACCCAAAACTTGAAAACTTCACAACACAAAACTCAACAGAAATCTCGTGAGCTTTGTTAGCGAAAGAAGACAAAAGACCACTTCAAGGTACTGTAATGAACTCATTATTTATTTATATTGGTGTTAAACCTACTGTATTCCAACTTATCTATGGATTATAAACTATTTTACTAGCCATAGATTCATCAAAATAAGCAAACAGCACACGAAAAACAGAATCTGTCAAAAACAGAACAGTCTTTAGTAATCTGTAACTAAGGCAAACTTCTGGAACTCAAAACATTCAGCCAAAATAAGACGGCCTAGGAAATTTTTTTATTGATTAGCAGCAATTGGAATCACTATTTTATCACGTTCTGGTGATTTTTAACAATTGTTTTCGTGAACCGAAAGTTTCTGGAAATTACAGCAAGATCAAATAACTATTATCCAAGAAGATCCTATAGGTTTAACTTGGCACAAACACTAATTAAAACATAAAACAACATCTAAACAGAGGGTAGATGGATTATTTATTCCTAAACAGAAAGAAAAACAAAAAACTAAAAATAAAATTGGGTTGCCTCCCAACAAGCGCTATCGTTTAACGCCCCTAGCTAGGCATAAAAGCAAGGATAGATCTAGGTATTGCCATCTTTGGTAGGCAATTCTTCAACGAGGCATCTACCTTCCTTAGAAATTTCTTTCTTTCTAGTAATTATCAAACTTTTATGCAAAAGATCAAAAAATTCATTCGTAGCAAATGGCTCCTTAATGATAGCAAAAAGATTGGGATGAATACTTATAGATTTAAGATCCACGGTTTCCTTACTAGAGGATTCACCCTTATTTTTAGGAACATACATGAGCGGTTCCCAAGTTGGTAATGATACCCTCAAGTTCATCGATTCTAGAGGAATCTTGATTTATTTTCTCATTAACTATGGGTTCCTTCTCCTTAATATTTTTCAAAGTTACTCCTACCTTAGATCCATATTGAGTAATTTGATTGTGGATCTTTTTATCTAAATTTTCAATTAACTCAACGGTAGCAACTTTATTTTCAATAATTTCAAGTCTTTGCATTAAATGCTCTAAAGTTAACATAGTTCCATTAACCAAAAGAGGTGGTGAGCCGAATAAATCTATCATAGCATTATAAGAATCAAAGGTATGGCTACCTAAGAAATTCCCTCCGGTAATGGTATCAAGGATATATCTATACCAAGGATTAGTACCTACATAAAAATTGCGGAGAAGAACTGAGGTAGATTGCTTCCTAGTAGATCTATTTTGAGCATTGCAAATTCTATACCAAGCGTCTTTTAGATTTTCTCCCTCCCTTTGCTTAAAATTTAGAACTTCATTCTCGGGAGACAACGGAGAAGATATAAGACTAGCCATAACGACAAGCAAGCGAGAAAAAGGCAAACAGAAAAGAGAGGGCGAATAAAATGGCAAGGGTGAAGTGGGGGAGAGGAAAACGAGAGGCAAATGGCAAATAATGTAATGCGAGAGATAAGGGATTGTGATGGGCACTTGGTATGTTGACTTTTGTGTAGACCCCCCGGCAACGGCGCCAGAAATCCTTCTTGCTACCTCTTGAGCTTGCGTTGGATTTCCCCGAAGAGGAGAGGATAATGCAGCAGAGTAGCATAAGTATTTCCCTCAGTTTTTGAGAACCAAGGTATCAATCCAGTAGGAGGCCACGCACAAGTCCCTCGTACCTACACAAAACAAATATCTCAACGCAACCAACGCGATTAGGGGTTGTCAATCCCTTCACGGTCACTTACGAGAGTGAGATCTGATAGAGATGATAGATAATATTTTTGGTATTTTTGGTATAAAGATGCAAAGTAAAATAAAAAGCAAAGTAAAAAAGCAAAGCAATAATAAAGTGATGGAAGATAGATAGAGAATAGACCCGAGGGCCATAGAATTCACTAGTGGCTTCTCTCAAGAGCATAAGTATTTCACGGTGGGTGAACGAATTACTGTTGAGCAATTGACAGAATTGAGCATAGTTATGAGAGTATCTAGGTATGATCATGTATATAGGCATGACGTCCGAGACAAGTAGACCGACTCCTGCCTGCATCTACTACTATTACTCCACTCATCTACCGCTATCCAGCATGCATCTAGAGTATTAAGTTAATGAAAACAGAGTAACGCCTTAAGCAAGATGACATGATGTAGAGGGATAAATTCATGCAATATGATAAAAACCCCATCTTGTTATCCTCGATGGCAACAATACAATACGTGCCTTGCTGCCCCTACTGTCACTTGGAAACGACACCGGAAGATTGAACCCAAAGCTAAGCACTTCTCGCATTGCAAGAACTATCAATCTAGTTGGCCAAACCAAACTGATAATTCGAAGAGACTTGCAAAGATAACCAATCATACATAAAACAATTCAGAGAAGATTCAAATATTACTCATAGATAATCTTGATCATAAACCCACAATTCATTGATCTCAACAAACACACCGCAAAAAGAAGATTACATCGAATAGATCTCCACAAGAGAGGGGGAGAACATTGTATTGAGATCCAAAAAGAGAGAAGAAGCCATCTAGCTACTAACTATGGACCCGAAGGTCTGAAGTAAACTACTCACACTTCATCGAAGAGGCTTTGATGATGTAGAAGCCCTCCGTGGTGGATTCCCCTTCGGTGAACTCTAACAGGCCCCAAGATGGGATCTCGTGGATCTGAAAGTTGTGGCAGTGGAATTAGGTTTTGGCTCCGTGTCGATCGTTCGGGGTGCGAGGTATATATAGGAGGAAGAAATACGTCGGTGGAGCAACAGGGGCCCACGAGGGTGGAGGCGCGCTTGGGGGGGGTTCCTGCCTCGTGCCTTCCTGTTGATTGCTTGACGAGGGTCCAAGTCTCTGGATCATGTTCGGTGAGAAAATCACGTTCGAAGGTTTCATTCCGTTTGGACTCCGTTTGATATTCCGTTTCTTGAAACTCGAAATAGGCAAAAAACAGCAAATCTGGGCTGGGCCTCCGGTTAATAGGTTAGTCCCAAAAGTAATATAAAAGTGGAAAATAAAGCCCAATATGGTCCAAAACAGTAGATAATATAGCATGGAGCAATCAAAAATTATAGATACGTTGGAGACGTATTAAGCAACGCCAGATGTTTTGAACGTCTGGCAGAGCAAAGCTGATGACTACTCGATAGTTCACTGTGCCATGCTTTACGGCTTAGAACCGGGACTTCAATGATGTTTTGAACGTCATGGAGCATGTGAGATGTTCCAGGAGTTGAAGTTAATATTTCAAGCAAATGTCCGGATTGAGAGATATGAAGTCTCCAATAAGTTCTACAGCTGCAAGATAGGGGAGAATAGTTCTGTTAGTGAGCATATACTCAAAATGTCTGGGTAGAACAATCACCTGATTCAACTAGGAGTTAATCTTCCGGATGATAGTGTCATTGACAGAATTCTCAAATCACTGCCGCCAAGCTACAAGAGCATTGTGATGAACTATAATATGCAAGGGATGGATAAGACAATTCCCGAGCTCTTCGCGATGCTAAAGGCTGTGGAGGTAGAAATCAAGAAGGAGCATCAAGTGTTGATGGTCAACAAGACCACCAGTTTCAAGAAAAAGGGTAAAGGGAAGAAGGGAACTTCAAGAAGAGCGGCAAGCAAGTTCTGCTCAAGTGAAGAAGCCCAAGTCTGGACCTAAGCACGAGGCCGAGTGCTTCTCTTGCAAAGGACTGGTCACTAGAAGCGGAACCGCCCCAAGTATTTGGCGGATAAGAAGGATGGCAAGGTGAACAAAGGTATATGTGATATACATGTTATTGATGTGTACCTTACTAATGCTCATGATAGCACTGGTATTTGATCTTGGTTACATTGCTAATATTTGCAACTCAAAGCAGGGACTACGGATTAGCGAAGATTGGCTAAGGGCGAGGTGACGATGCGTGGGAAATGGTTCCAAAGTCGATGTGATCGCGATCGGCACGCTACCTCTACATCTACCTTCGAGATTAGTTTTAGACCTGAATAATTGTTATTTGGTGCCAGCGTTGAGCATGAACATTATATCTGCATCTTGTTTGATGCGAGTCGGTTATTCATTTAAATCTGAGAATAATGGTTGTTCTATTTATATGAGTAATATCTTTTATGGTCATTCACCCTTGAACAGTGGTCTATTTTTGATGAATCTCGATAGTAGTGATACACATATTCATAATATTGAAGCTAAAAGATGCAGAGTTAATAATGATAGTGCAACTTATTTGTGGCACTGCCGTTTAGGTCATATTGGTGTAAAGCGCATGAAGAAACTCCATTCTGATGGACTTTTGGAATCACTTGATTATGAATCACTTAGTACTTGCGAACCATGCCTCATGGGCAAGATGACTAAAACGCCGTTCTCCGGAACTATGGAGAGAGCAAAAGATTTGTTGGAAATCATACATACTGATGTATGTGGTCCGATGAATGTTGAGGCTCGCGGCGGGTATCGTTATTTTCTCACCTTCACAGATGATTTTAGTAGATATGGGTATATCTACTTGATGAAACATAAGTCTGAAACATTTGAAAAGTTCAAAGAATTTCAGAGTGAAGTGGAAAATCATCGTAACAAGAAAATAAAGTTTTTACGATCTGATCGTGGATGAGAATATTTGAGTTATGAGTTTGGTCTTCATTTGAAACAATGCGGAATAGTTTCGCAACTCACGCCACCCGGAACACCACAGCGTAATGGTGTGTCCGAACATCGTAATCGTACTTTACTAGATATGGTGCGATCTATGATGTCTCTTACTGATTTACCGCTATTGTTTTGGGGCTATGCTTTAGAGACGGCTGCATTCACATTAAATAGGACACCATCTAAATCCGTTGAGACGACGCCTTATGAACTGTGGTTTGGCAAGAAACCAAAGTTGTCATTTCTTAAAGTTTGGGGCTGCGATGCTTATGTGAAAAAGCTTCAACCTGATAAGCTCAAACCCAAATCAAAGAAATGTGTCTTCATAGGATACCCAAAGGAGACTGTTGGGTACACCTTCTATCACAGATCCGAAGGCAAGGTATTTGTTGCTAAGAATGGATCCTTTCTAGAGAAGGAGTTTCTCTCGAAAGAAGTGAGTGGGAGGAAAGTAGAACTTGATGAGGTAACTGTACCTGCTCCCTTATTGGGAAGTAGTTTATCACAGAAATCTGTTCCTGTGACTCCTACACCAATTAGTGAGGAAGCTGATGATGATGATCATCTAACTTCAGATCAAATTACTACTGAACCTCGTAGGTTAACTAGAGTAAGATCCGCACCAGAGTGGTACGGTAATCCTGTTCTGGAGGTCATGTTACTTGACTGGCCATGACGAACCTACGAACTATGAGGAAGCGATGATGAGCCTAGATTCCGCAAAATGGCTTGAGGCCATGAAATCTGAGATAGGATCCATGTATGAGAACAAACTGTGGACTTTGGTTGACTTGCCCGATGATCGGCAAGCCATAGAGAATAAATGGATCTTCAAGAAGAAGAATGACGCTGACGGTAATATTACTGTCTACAAAGCTCGACTTGTTGCGAAAGGTTTTCGACAAGTTAAAGGAGTTTACTACGATGAGACTTTCTCACCCGTAGTGATGCTTAAGTCCGTCCGAATTATGTTAGCAATTGCCACATTTTATGATTATAAAATTTGGCAAATGGATGTGAAGACTGCGTTCCTGAATGGATTTCTGGAAGAAGAGTTGTATACAATGCAACCTGAAGGTTTTATCGATCCAAAGGATGCTAACAAAGTGTGCAAGCTCCAGCGATCCATCTATGGACTGGTGCAAGCATCTCGGAGTTGGAATAAACGTTTTGATAGTGTGATCAAAGCATATGGTTTTATCTGAGACTTTGGAGAAGCTTTGTATTTACAAGAAAGTGAGTGGGAGCTCTGTAGAATTTCTAATATTATATGTGGATGACATATTGTTGATTGGAAATGATATAGAATTTCTGGATATCATAAAAGGATACTTGAATAAGAGTTTTTCAATGAAAGACATCGGTGAAGCTGCTTATATATTGGGCATCAAGATCTATAGAGATAGATCAAGACACCTAATTGGACTTTCACAAAGCACATACCTTGATAAAGTTTTGAAAAAGTTCAAAATGGATCAAGCAAAGAAAGGGTTCTTGCCTGTGTTACAAGGTGTGAAGTTGAGTCAGACTCAATGCCCGTCCACTGCAGAAGATAGAGAGAAAATGAAAGATGTTCCCTATGCTTCAGCCATAGGCTCTATCATGTATGCAATGCTGTGTACCAGACCTGATGTGTGCCTGGCTATTAGCTTAGCAGGGAGGTACCAAAGTAATCCAGGAGTGGATCACTGGACAACGGTCAAGAACATCCTGAAATACCTGAAAAGGACTAAGGATACGTTTCTCGTTTATGGAGGTGACAAAGAGATCGTCGTAAATGGTTACATCGATGCAAGCTTTGACACTGATCCAGATGACTCTAAGTCACAAACCGGATACGTATTTATATTGAACGGTGGAGCTATCAGTTGCTGCAGTTCTAAGCAAAGCGTCGTGGCGGGATATACGTGTGAAGCGAAGTACATAGCTGCTTCGGAAGCAGCAAATGAAGGAGTCTGGATGAAGGAGTTCATATCTGATCTAGGTGTCATACCTAGTGCATCGGGTCCAACGGAAATATTTTGTGACAATACTGGTGCAAGTGCCTTTGCAAAGGAATCCATATTTCACAAGAGAACCAAGCACATCAAGAGATGCTTCAATTCCATCCAAGATCAAGTCAAGGAGGGAGACATAGAGATTTGCAAGATACATACGGATCTGAATGTTGCAGGCCCGTTGACTAAGCCTCTCTCACGAGCAAAACATGATCAGCACCAAGAATCCATCGGTGTTAGAATCATTACTGTGTAATCTAGATTATTGACTCCAGTGCAAGTGGGAGACTGAAGGAAATATGCCCTAGAGGCAATAATAACGTTGTTATTTATATTTCCTTATATCATGATAAATGTTTATTATTCATGCTAGAATTGTATTAACTGGAAACTTAGTACATGTGTGAATACATAGACAAACTAAGTGTCACTAGTATGCCTCTACTTGACTAGCTCGTTGAATCAAAGATGGTTAAATTTTCTAGCCATAGACATGAGTTGTCATTTGATTAACGGGATCACATCATTAGAGAATGATGTGATTGACTTGACCCATTCCGTTAGCTTAGCATACGATCGTTTAGTATATTGCTATTGCTTTCTTCATGACTTATACATGTTCCTATGACTATGAGATTATGCAACTCGCGAATAGGGGAGGAACACTTTGTCTGCTATCAAACGTCACAACGTAACTGGGTGATTATAAAGTTGCTCTACAGGTGTCTCCGATGGTACTTGTTGAGTTGGCATAGATCGAGATTAGGATTTGTCACTCCGATTGTCGGAGAGGTATCTCTGGGCCCTCTCGGTAATGCACATCACTATAAGCCTTGCAAGCAATGCAACTAATGAGTTAGTTGCGGGATGATGTATTATAGAACGAGTAAAGAGACTTACCGGTAATGAGATTGAACTAGGTATTGAGATACCGACGATTGAATCTTGGGCAAGTAACATACCGATGACAAAGGGAACAACGTATGTTGTTATGCGGTTTGACCGATAAAGATCTTTGTAGAATATGTAGGAGCCAATATGAGCATCCAGGTTCCGCTATTGGTTATTGACCAGAGACGAGTCTCGGTCATGTCTACATAGTT
The DNA here is from genome assembly GCA_021605205.1 of Aegilops longissima. Taxonomy (NCBI): domain Eukaryota; kingdom Viridiplantae; phylum Streptophyta; class Magnoliopsida; order Poales; family Poaceae; genus Aegilops; species Aegilops longissima. Next base: position 789,215,056 of record CM038677.1, on the reverse strand, counting down.
TTCGAACCCGTAGGGTCTGCACGCTTAACGTTCTGTGACGACCGGTAATATGAGTTTATGTGTTTTGATGTACCGACGGTAGATCGGAGTCCCGGATATGATCACGGACATGACGAGGAGTCTCAAAATGGTCGAGACATAAAGATCGATATATTGGATGACTATGTTTGGACTTCAGAAGAGTTCCGGGCAAGTTCGGACAAATACCGGAGTACCGGGGGCTTACTGGAACCCCCCGGGGAGTGTAATGGGCATATTGGGCCTTAGTGGAGAACAAGAGGGGCGGCCAGGGCAGGCCGCGCGCCCCCCTTTCCTTCCCCCTCTCTCCTCCTTCCCTCTCTCCTACTCCTACTCTTGTAAAGGTTGGAGTCCTACTCCCGGTGGGAGTAGGACTCCCCTTGGGGCGCGCCTAGGAGGGCCGGCCCCTCCCCCTCCTCCACTCCTTTATATATGGAGGATGGGGGCACCCCATAGACACACAAGTTGATCAGTTGATCTTTTAGCTGTGTGCGGTGCCCCCCTCCACCATAATCCACCTCGGTCATATCGTAGCGGTGCTTAGGCGAAGCCCTGCGTCGGTAGCATCATCATCACCGTCATCACGTCGTCGTGCTGAGAGAACTCTCCCTTGAAGCTCTGCTGGATCGGAGTTCGTGGGACGTCACCTAGCTGAACGTGTATGAACTCGGAGGTGCCGTGCGTTCAGTACTTGGATCGGTCGGATCGTGAAGACGTACGACTACATCAACCGCGTTCTCATAACGCTTCCTCTTACGGTCTACGAGGGTACGTGGACGACACTCTCCCCTCTCATTGCTATGCATCACCATGATCTTGCGTGTGCGTAGGAATTGTTTTGAAATTACTACGTTCCCAACATAAAGTGTGAACCACTATCAGTCATTAAATATCTAGGGACTCCAAACCTTGGGAAAATAACTTCCTTAAGCATTTTAACAGAGGTGTTGTGATCAACACTACTAGTTGGAATAGCTTCTACCCATTTAGTAACATAATCAACAGCAACCAAAATATGTGTATACCCATTAGAGGAAGGAAAAGGTCCCATGTAATCAAATCTCCAAACATCAAATGGTTCAATAGTAAGAGAATAATTCATACACATTTCTTAACGCTTACTGATATTACCTATTCTTTGACATTCATCACAAGATGAGACGAACTTACGGGCATCCTTGAAAAGAGTAGGCCAATAAAATCCAGACTGCAATACCTTGTGAGCAGTTCTATCTCCAGCATGATGCCCTCCATAAGCTTCAGAGTGACATTTCCGTAGAATTTGTCCCTGTTCATGCTCAGGTACACAACGTCTAATAATACCATCTACTCCTTCTTTATAAAGATGTGGGTTATCGTAGTAATGTCTTAAATTATAGAAGATTTTTTCTTTTGTTGGTATGTAAAGCTAGGTGGTAATATTTAGCAACAATGTAATTAGCATAATCAGCATACCAAGGAGTACTATTAGAAACATTTATTGCAGCTAACATCATCAGGAAAACTATCATCAATAGGTAGTGGGTCATCAAGCACATTTTCAAGCCTAGACAAATTATCAGCTACTGGGTTCTCAGCTCCTTTTCTGTCAATGATATGTAAATCAAATTCTTGCAATAAGAGAACCCATCGAATAAGTCTAGGTTTAGCATCTTTCTTTTCCATAAGGTATTTAATAGCAGCATGGTCTGTGTGAACAGTTACTTTTGAATCGATAATATAAGGTCTAAATTTATCACAAGCAAACACCACTGCTAAGAATTATTTTTCAGTAGTAACATAATTTCTTTGAGCACTGTCTAGAGTTTTACTAGCATAATGAATAACACTCAATTTATTATCAACTCTTTGTCCTAGAACAGCACCAACAACATAATCACTAGCATCACACATAATTTTAAAAGGCAAGTTCCAATCAGGTGGTTGAACAATAGGTGCGGAAATTATGGCTTTCTTGAGTGTTTGAAAGGCTTCTAAACAATCATCATAAAAAACAAAGGGAATATACTTTTGCAAGAGAATAGTGTGAGGCCTAGAAATTTTAGAAAAGTCTTGATAAATCTCCTATAGAAACCAGCATGACCTAGGAAACTACGAATACCTTTTATATCTTTAGGACATGGCATTTTCTCAATTGCATCAACCTTAGCTTGGTCCACTTCAATACCTCTTTCAGAAATTTTATGACCCAAGATAATGCCTTCATTAACAAAGTGGCACTTCTCCCAATTCAAGACAAGATTTGTTTGTTCAGATCTCTGCAAAACTCGCTCAAGATTGCTTAAACAATCATCAAAAGACTTCGCATAAACAAAAAAGTTATCAATGAAAACCTCAACAATCTTTTCACAAAAATCAGAGAATATAGCAGTCATACATCTTTGAAAGGTAGCAGGTGCAGTACATAAACCAAAAGGCATACGTCTATAAGCATAGGTTCCAAAGGGACAAGTGAACGTAGTCTTTTCTTGATCAGGTTGCGAAACAGGTATTTGTGAAAAGTCAGAATATCCATCAAGGAAGCAAAAGTGTGTGTGCTTAGATAATATTTCAAGCATTTGATCAATAAAAGGCAAATGGTAATGACCTTTTCTAGTTGCTTTATTTAATTTTCTAAAATCAATTACCATTCTATAGCCTGTAACAATTCTTTGTGGAATAAGTTCATTCTTATCATTAGGAACAACAGTAATACCTCCTTTCTTAGGAACACAATGAACAGGACTTACCCATCTACTATCAGCTATATGATAGATTATACCTGCTTCCAGAAGTTTTAAGATTTCCGTTCTTACCACTTCCTTCATCTTTGGATTTAACCGACGTTGGTGATCAACAACGGGTTTGGCATCAGGTTCCATATTAATTTTGTGCTGACATAGAGCGGGACCAATGCCCTTTAAATCATCAAGAGTATATCCAATAGCAGCCTGATGCTTCCCTAGAACTTTCAATAATCTTTCTTTTTCATGTTCTAAAAGGTTAGCACTAATAGTAACATGATATATCTTCTTTTCATCAAGATAAGCATATTTCAAAGTGTCTGGCAATTGTTTTAATTCAAACACAGGATCACCCTTAGGTGGAGGAGCACCTCCTAGAGTTTGAATAGGCAAATTGTGTTTAAGCAGAGGACGTTGTTCAAATAAAATTTGGTATATTTCATTTCTTTCATGCATATGTAAATCATTTTCATGGTCTAGCAAATATTGTTCTAAAGGATCAGTAGGTGGAACAGCAACAGAAGCAAGACCAATTAATTCATCCTTACTAGGCAATTATTTTTCATGAAGATTTCTACTAAACTTGGAAAAATTAAATTCATGAGACTCATCACCAAAGCTAACACCAACAGTTTGTTTCTTACAGTCTATCTTAGCATTAACTGCATTCAACAAAAGGTCTACCAAAGAATATGGGACAAAAGTCATCTTGTGGGGAACCAAGAACAATAAAATCAGTAGGGTATTTTTTTCCCACACAAGACTTCAACATCTCTAATAATCCCAAATGGTGATATGGTGTCTCTATTAGCAAGTTTAATAGTAACATCTATGTCTTCTAATTCTGCAGGGGCTATGTATTTCATAATTTCTTGATATAAAGTGTAACGAATAGCACTCACACTAGCACCAATGTCACATAAACCATGATAACAGTGATCTCCTATTTTAACTGAGATGACAAGCATGCCAACAATAGGTCTATGTTTATCCTTTTTATTAGGTTTGGCAATTCTAGCAGCTTCTTCACAGAAGTAAATAACATGCCCATCTATATCTTCTTCTAAGAGATCTTTAACCATAGCAATGCTAGGTTCTACTTTAATTTGTTCATCAGGTTTAGGTGTTCTAATATAGCTTTTGTTAACCACAGTTGAAACTTTAGCATGTTCCTTTATCCTAACAGGGAAAGGTGGTTTGTCAATATAAGAAGTAGGAACAACTGGATCGACATTATAAAGTATAGTTTCTTCTTTAACTGGTTCCGGTTCTTTAATTTCTTCTTTAATAGCTGGGTGATTTAAACCACTTCTCTTTAGGGAGTTCAACATGAGTAGCAAATGATTCACAAAAGGAGGCTACTATCTCAGAGTCAAGTCCATATTTAGTGCTAAACTTTTGAAAAGCATCGGTATCCATAAAAGATTAACACAATTATATTTAATTTTAATACCCGACTCTTTACATTCGTCGAGTTCCCAATCTTCAGAGTTGCGTTTAATTCTTTCCAAAAGATCCCACCGGAATTCAATAGTCTTCTTCATAAAAGAACCAAGACAAGAAGTATCAAGCATGGTTTGATCATTACGAGAAAGCCGAGCATAAAAATTCTGGATAATAATTTCTCTTGAGAGCTCATGATTGGGGAATGAATATAACATTGACTTAAGCCTCCCCCAAGCTAGAGTGATACTTTCTCCTTCACGAGGCCAAAAATTATATATATAATTCCGATCACGATGAACTAGATGCATAGGATAACTTTTTTGGTGGAACTCCAATTTCAAACGATTCCAATTCCATGACCAATATCATCACATAGCCTATACCATGCCAATGCTTTTCCCTTCAAAGATAAAGGGAAAACCTTTTTATAACTTGATCCCTGGGTACACCTGCAAGCTTAAGCAATCCACAAATTTGTTCCACATATATCAAGTGCATATCAGGATGTTCGGTTCCCTCTCCTGCATAAGGATTAGCTAGCAGTTGTTCTATCATACCCGAAGTAATTTCATATTCAATATTTTCAGTAGGTGCAGTAGGTTGAGGGGTAGCTAATTGTGGTTCCGGACGAGGTGAAGATACCCCGAACAAACCCCTCAAAGGATTGTTTTCCATAGTAACAAGTGAAAATAAATTTCAGCACACTATATAAAAGTTTTCCTTACCAAATTCCACTTACCAAAGGCGCTTCACTCCCCGGCAACGGCGGCAGAAAATAGCCTTGATGACCCACAAGTATAGGGGATCAATTGTAGCTCTTTTCGATAAGTAAGAGTGTCGAACCCAACGAGGAGCAGAAGGAAATGACAAGTAGTTTTCAGTAAGGTAATGTCTGCAAGTGCTGAAATTGTAAGTAGCGGAGTAGTTTGATAGCAAGATAATTTGTGACAAGAAAGTAACGATAGTAGTAATAAAAGTGCAGCAAGATAGCCCAATCCTTTTGAGGCAAAGGACAGGCTAAAACGGTCTCTTATGATAAGCAAAGCGTTCTTGAGGGTACATGGGAATTTCATCTAGTCACTTTCATCATGTTGGTTCGATTTGTGTTCGCTACTTTGATAATTTTATATGTGGGTGGACCGGTGCTTAGGTGTTGTTCTTACTTGAACAAACCTCCTACTTATGGTTAACCCTCCCGCAAGCATCCGCAACTACGAGAAAAGTATTAAGAATAAATTCTAACCATAGCATTAAACTTTGGGATCCAATCAGTCCCTTACGGAATAGCGCATAAACTGGGGTTTAAGTTTCTGTCACTCTCACAACCCACCATCTAATTGCTACTCCACAATGCATTCCCTTAGGCCCAAATATGGTGAAGTGTCATGTAGTTGACGTTCACATGACACCACTAAGGGAATCACAACATACATACTGTCAAAATATCGAACACATATCAAGTTCACATGATTACTTGCAACATGATTTCTCCCGTGACCCCAAGAACAAAAGTGACTAATCACAAATGATAAACATGCTCATGATGAGAGGAGTATTAAATAGCATATTGGATCTGAACATATAATCTTCCACCAAATAAACCATATAGTAATCAACTACAAGATGTAATCAACACTACTAGTCACACATAAGCACCAATCTATGGCTCCGGCAACAAGATTGAACACCAGAGATGAATTAGGGTTTGAGATGAGATGGTGCTATTGAAGATGCTGATGGAGATTGCCCTCCCCAAGATGGGAGAGTTGTTGGTGATGATGAGGACGACGATTTCCCCGTCCGGGAGGGAAGTTCCCCCGGCGGAATCGCTCCGCCGGAGGGTAAAAGTGCCCCTGCCAAAATTCCGCCTCAAGGCGGCGGCGCTTCGTCCTGAAAGTCCTCCTCTTATCTTTTCTAGGTCAAAATGACTTATATACCAAAAGATGGGCACCGGAGGTGGGCCGAGGAGGCCACAACCCCCCAAGGCGCGCCAGATGGCCCTGGCGCGCGCAGGTGGGTTGTGCCCACCTGGTGGCCCTCCTATGGTAGTTATTTGCTCCAATAATTCTTATACATTCCATAAAAAATCTCCGTGAAGTTTCAGCTCATTTGGAGTTGTGCAGAATAGGTAGCCTGACGTAGCATTTTCAGGTGCAGATTTTCAGCTCCCGGAATTCTCCCTCTTGGTGTGTACTTTGCAAATTATGAGAGAAAATGCATTAGAATTACTCCAAAAAGCATTATTATGGATAAAATATTATAAATAACAGTAAGAAAACATGATGCAAAATGGACGTATCAAGGGGCACACGGCGTCGAGGTAGGGGCTCGGGCGCGCGGTGGAGGGCGGCGATGTAGGGTGGTGTCGAGGTCGGGGTCGGGGGCGGCGTCGAGGGCATGCGGAGGGCGGCGGGAGAGCGCGCGGCGGTCGACGGCAATGTAGGACGGTGACGGCGGCGACAGCAGACGAGTTGGATTTGGGGGAAGTGACCGTGCGGAAGAAGAACCACGCGGTTAAGTCAAAAATAGCACTAGCGCGGGCCAGGAAAAGCGCTACTATTACATTAGCTATAGCTAACTTAGCTATAGTGCGGGCTGACAAAATGCGCTACTGCTAAGTTAGCTATAGCGCCTGTCCTGAAAGCACACTGCTGCTACACCTTTCTCCTTTATTTTTTTTTCATTTATTTTCCTCACATTTTCTTTTTTTCCTTCCTCTTTTTCTATTTCTTTTATTTCCATTTACTTTTCTATATGTTTTTCATTTTATTTTTTCCTTTCATTAGCAATAGGGCTTTCGGTGTAAAACACGTTGCTACAAAATTTTTAGCAGCAACGCGCTTTGCTTAAGCTCGCTACTACTATTGGTAGCCTCGCGAGAACTGTAAGGGAGTTGTAGTTGTAGCGCTTCTTCCCTGAGACGCGCTACTGCTATAAACTTAGCTGCAGCGCGTTTGTTTGCCCCGCGCTAGTGGTAAATAGTAGTAGCGCTTCTTTTTGACACCCGCTACTGGTAATTAAGTTTCTGTGTATAAGATTTTCCCTAATAGTGTGACGTTGTTTTTATTAAGTGTCGATTTAATTATGATTTTCTTAAGATTTGTTTTAAATGAGTTAATGCATGATGTTATTTTGAGAAAGTGCCGATTGATTTGGATGAGTTAATGCATGACGTTGTTTTATAAGAGCCGATTCGATTGAGATTTTCTTAAAATTTGATTTGAATAAGTTAATATATATTATTTTGGAAAAGTGTTAATTTGATTGTGTTAATGCACATGTCAAATGAGCCGGTCAAATTAGCTGCAATTGGGCGAAATGTCATCTATAAGACACTCGCAGACGTAATATAGTGTTGTTGGGAAGTGATGCGACTAGAGATCATTTGTCTGTATGGCCTACCCTGCTTGGCCAACTGCACTTTTAGTCCAGCGTTATCCTACCCAGTTAAATCCTAATCCCTCGTCCTGTCGTGATACTCGCCCCTCCAACTACATGCCTCATAGCCCTATATATCCCACGCACATGCTCACTGGCGCACCTTCTCTTCATTGTGCAATTGCACAATTTTGTTGGTAAGTTTGTGTTTTTTCTGCATGCTCTAGATGTTTTTGGGTTCAAGCAACCTTTTTTTTAAGGACGGCCTTGGCCTCTGCATCTGGGCGATGCATGTATCCATTTTATTAATTATTTATAAGGACCTTATAAAATTATACATTACATAGTCTGAAGCCATCATCTTATCAATAATTGTTATTACTCCTATCCATTTAATGAAGGAGAGCCGATAGTCCGAGCCAAATACCAAACAAACATCACACCAAAGCCTAATTAACATCTAAAGCCGGAGGTCCCAACCGAGCCACATACTAGGGTTGGGGTACAAACCGGTCTGACGCACTCTCATGTGTCGTCGCGGCCATCTTCCACCAATCCATCTTCAAAGCAGAAACTAACGCATCGACCTTGCTAGGCCTCTCTGCCATCGACGCCATCATGATGCCAGACATCATCCTCCTCCTGCGGGAGTCCATCTCCGCTGCGCCACGCCGCTGAGATCCGTCGCCATCAATGAGTAAGATGAAGCACCGCTCCACCAAAGAAGCAGTACAATGATCCCTCGAGTCCGTGTACACCTCCAAGAATGACACCGTTCAAGCAACCTTTTACTTTCGTATTATTGTTCGCAACATATAATTAGCTTAGTATTCGTTTTCGGCAATATCTACTTCCTTAATTTCCATATATAGTTGTAGACGTTTCCACTAAGAAAAGATGAAAAAACTTTGTTTTTCTTTTCGGGTTTCCTTCTCTACTTGAGTTGAATATGTTACATTTTCAGCACCATATTACCAAATGAAAGATTTCTCCGCCACCAAGGACGAGGACAATGACGGTGACATACGAGCTTGTGCTTTGGTGATACTTACAAAAAAGCGGCATTACTCAATCGGGTTTTCCTCCATTGCCATTTTGAATTTTAGTCCGAGTGACCTGTTTTTGCGCAATGGAAGAGTGGTGACTGTACCGCAGAAGTGCATGGGTAGGTGAATTCCTTTTGTGTCCGCCAAACAACAACGTTTTTATTTTCTTTGAGAGACCCAATGAAGACAAACTAGTAATACTACACACCTCTTCTTTGAAAAAAGTGGTTGAAATCCTAGGCCTCTGCATCAATAATATATTACCTCCTTTTCGATTTATAGGGCTTATCTTAAAATTTTAGTTTTTTCATTTTATAAGGCTCAATTTGATTGTTTCCCATCACATGTTAAGATTTCAAGGTGCATTAAATCATTACATCCAAGTATTAAGAGAAAATTGCCCAATGCACGTACTTTTTGCATGCATGCATTGCAATTAATACATTAGTAAACATAATTTTTTAAGGAAAATAAGAGTATTAATTGTTTTTTTACAAACTACAAAAAATATTCCACCACTCATCATCTTTCTTGGTTGGTGAGATTTTTGAATTGAGCCCTATAAACAAAAAGAAGGGAGTACGCCTCTAGTTTATGTTATATTTTTTTCTTGCAATAGTTATGTTATACTTTAGAAGTCCCTAAAGTGCGCTTGATCAGTGGTCTTCGTTCACTTACGTGACACGCCCCTGGTTGAAGTCTTTGAATAAAAGATCTCTATAACAAGTCGTTATTTCTTTGTCAGTTATTTTCCTCTATTTTCTTTGCAGCATTGAAATAGGGCATACAGAAGGAATTAAGTGCACCGTGTAGAACTTTGGCTATATTCCTCTGTGATTTTATTCCACAACAACATATTCCCATAACTGTAAACATGGAAATTGATACATACATGGAGAACACATATAAAGTGGGGTATTAACACATACACGAACACAGAGGGGTGTGTTCTCCAAGATCACTGTGCAAAGTGCAAACCGGGCTCTCGTACGTATACGTACGCACTTTATTTATCAAGAGACCATATTGACCAGCAACTTACTATACGTGCGCAGAGCAACGTCACGTAGAGTTGCACGCACGCGTAGGTACGTATGGCTGCATCTCGTGTGCTCAGTTGTGGACCTCCGCGCGGTACATGGGCTCCGGGACCTCGTCCGCGCGCGCACAGCAGCGGCAGCCATGGTACCCGTGACCGCAGCAGCCCCATTGACATCCACTGCCGCCTCCGCCTCCGCCGTGTCCGGGGTAGCCACCACCGCCGCCACCGCCGTGTCCGGGGTAGCCGCCGCCGCCGCCTCCTCCTCCACCGTGGCCCGGGTAGCCGCCGCCGCCTCCACCGTAGCCTGGGTAGCCGCCGCCGCCTCCTCCACCGTGGCCTGGGTAGCCGCCGCCGCCTCCTCCACCGTGTCCTGGGTAGCCGCCGCCTCCTCCTCCACCGTGTCCTGGGTAGCCGCCGCCTCCTCCTCCACCGTGTCCTGGGTAGCCTCCCCCGCCGCCTCCAGGGTAGCCGCCGCCGCCGCCGTAGCCCTCTACGCTGGCTTTTTTCTCCTCCTTCTTGGCCTCTGCATGAACAGAAAAGCATTGTGCATTGAAATTAGTAGCAGAACGCAGCAAAGCAAGATTCCTAGCCTAATGACGATGAGTTAATTCCTGCTAGTTCGAAAGTACTCCGAGTAGCGCGTTAGCTCACGAGTTTGTTCAGTTGAGGCGACGAGGATAGCAGCAGCAAGCAGGAGAGCAAACACAAGAAGACCCTTGGACGCCATGCTTGACACCCTCTGCTTCTGTAGTGCTTCTAGTGGCTAGGGTGATGGATGATATAGATTAGCATGCAGAGCAAGCCAATTTATAGGAGGGAGAGGCCAATGGAGGGCTTGGATAAGATGGCTAGCTAGGGAGGAGCAGTCCAAGTGAGTGTGAGGTGAGCAAGTTGACGCTGGGGTCTCCATGGGCGGTGTCGTCGGCAACTCGGACCCCGTGGAGCGGTGGTGGTTGGAAGGTGGACCGTACACATTAATGCATCCCAGCAATCTTGCATGCAATGCAAGTAAGCTAAGAGCTTCTCCAGCCGTTGGCCCCTAGGAGGGGCTAAAAATCGTCTCCTGGGGTGCACCGGCGCTAACCAGCGTTGAGGCGTGATTTTTTCGTCGGCGCCAGAGTTATTTTAAAAAATATAAAGACGATACAAACACGGCGCAAATTCATTCAAACTTCGGTGAGTTCGTTCAAACTTTAATATATTTTATAAAAAAAACTACTAGGGGCCGCCACTCGCCGTCTCCATCGCCGCTCCTCGCCGTCTGCCTCGTCGCTCCCCGCTCCCCGGCGCTCGCCCTCGCAGTTCTACATGCCGAGGAGGCTGTAGAACCGCGTGTAGTCGTCGTCGCCGCCGTCGTCGTCGTCAGCGGCGGCGGCGGCGTCGCCGCCTCCGCCGCCGCCGTCCTCGCTGCATCCTCCCGGTTGGCGCGGCGGGTTGGACGGTCCGGCGTCCTCGTCGTCGTCATTGTCGAGGCGACGACGCCTGCTCCTCGCGCCGCGCTTGCGGGCTTCGATCTTCTCGGGGCGGCTGCCGACCATCTCGTCGCGGAGGTAGTCGCCCGCGCCATCGCATGTCGTCCTCGTCGGAAGCCGCGGCGGGCTATCTCCTCGTACTCCGCGGGGAGGCTGGGCTCCGGCTTGGGCTCGACGAGGACGAAACGGCCGGATGGGGGGGTGGAGTCGCCGATGCGGACGCCGGAGCTGCGGGTGCGCACGCTGACCGGCGTGTCCTGGGCTCCGGCTTGCGAGGCGGAGGCGAGTAGAGCCCGACGAGCGGCCGGACGAGGAGGAGGACGCGCCGGCAGCTCCATACGCCTCGGCGTCGTGAGCTCCACGGCGGTGTGAGAAGGTCGAGGAGGGGTACTCGAGGCGCGGCGTGTTGCCTCCTCGATGTACTCGAGGCGGCCTCAACGTCGCGGCGAGCACGCCCACCATCGGCGCCGGCCCTCGGAGTTGAGCTGCCGGAGGCAAGAGCGCCGTTCGTCGCCTCGAGCTGCTTTCGGCGTGTCGGCGGCGGAAATAGGGCTCCAGGCGGGCTGTCGGGGTGTACCGTGGGCCTTCCCTCGCCGCCGCGGCGAGGACGCACGGATGTGCGCGATCTCCGCACGCGCGCCGCCCGGTTGGTGGTGGTGGCACCGCACGCCGCCGGCGCCTGATCCGCCACGCCCCGGCACCCACATGTCCGCGGGACCGGGTACTCGGCCTCGAAGAGGCGAGCCTCGCCCCGTCGGATGGCGGCGCCCGAAACCATTGGCCGCCGCGCCGTCGCCTGAGAAGCGCTCGGCCATCCTTGAGCTGGAGACGGCGAGAGAGAGGAGGAAGGGGAAGAAGTGGGCGCGTCGGCGGTGTAGTGTGTGTGCGTATCTCCGGCGCGCAGCTTTGGCATTGATTCGCCACGGGAAACGAGGCGATGAGGACGACGAAGCGGCGAGAAGAGAGTCGAGTCGCTGACGCGGCTGGCCCATGGCGCTTTCGCGCAAAAAAATATTCGCCCGGCGCTCCCGAACGCCCTCCAGCGCGCCGGGATCGGGTTGGGTCCGTCAGCGCTAATTTTGGCCCGAGTCGGCGAAAAATGGACCCCTATGAACGCGAGTGGGCCGATTTTTTAACGCCAGCGGCCGAAAAGTCGTCTTATTGGGGGCGCGGCTGGAGATGCTCTAAGCTCGCATCATCTGCAGGAATACCAATGGCGCCAGCCTCTGACTTATGCACGGTGCAGGTGGGCACTGTTCGTGCGACGACAAAGTCGTACCCGGCGTCTTCCATTGCATGCACGCAACGCGTCAATCTCATTAATCAGCTGTGGGTCAAGTTAGACACGGACGCATGTACATCCAAATCAGCCGAGAGCATATTCTGGATCGGACATCTTCTGCATTTGGAAACCGGTACGTTACCGGACGTGGAGCATCGCTGAACGTTCGTACGTGGTGGGTAGCCTTTGAAGCAGCCACTATCATCTCCCTTCGTTCACTTATGTACGTACAGTGAACTTACGAAATTGTTATCCAAGGCCACGTACCACACACCCCGTCTACCGGACCTACCCGGCCGCTCGATTGTCTCGCGATTCATGAATTAGTTGAATCTCGCATGACGATAACAATTTACCAAGTTTTAAGTTTTAAGTTTTAAGTTTTAGTCGTTGAAACTTACGACTTCTTATCTGAAACTTGTGTTTCTCGCTCGCTTTTACCAAGTTTCATAGGTAAATTTTGAAGTCATATTTTTTTGGTCGTTTGTACGCACAAAAATTCATGATTTTATCTGGTACTAAGTATTAAGAGTTGAAACTTAATATTTACTTTCAGCATTCATCAAAATGGATCTAAAATGGATCTTATTTGAAAGCCCTCATCACAATAAAGACGAATATGAAAACATAACTTAATTTGGATGTTTGCTAAAAAAGTATAAAGGTTTAAAAATCTAGAGCCAAAAGTGAAAGCACGCGCGAGGACTCGGTGCCCCCGCACTTGCGTGCCCCAAATCCGCCACTCCCACCCCCGTCTTCGCTCCTCTAGCTCCTATATATGGTGCATGTTTCAACAAATATACTGAAGTAAAAATTCAACAAATATTATTAGACAACTCATGCAATGAAGCATCATGCAAAATTTAATAATATCAAATGAGGTCAAGATTGAAAAAAAAGGCCGGTTGCAAGAAATAGTACACTTGTCTGTTTCTTTACTTTCTGAATTTTCTATTAGAGTTAATTTCATTTCTTGCCCTAAGTTTTACAGCCATTTTTAACGTCCCGGCCATAGCCATCGGTTCCCGGCGGTTATGTTTGGCAGGATCTAGACCGGTCCCACGGACTAACACTAGTCTTTTTCTTACTTTGTCCTCATTCGTGCGCCGGTCACCCATCCTCAAATCGCCTCAAACCAAGCACACTTACTTTTGAAGTTACTTGTGAATGAGCTCCCGGGAAAGAAGTAATTCTTTGTTGATATGAGTACTCTATCATTCCTATTAAGCCAGGCTCTCACATACATCCCTACTGAAAGGAACCGGCATTCTCATCGGCCCACAGGAACGTTCCCTCTAAGCACATGTTTGTGCGTCCAGCTGGCACATGTGTCATGTCGTGTGCCACGACGGGCCACACACGCCACATGTTCGTGCACCCGGCCCACACACGTCTGTGTAACCACAAGAGTCGGCTCTGATACAAATTGTAACGCCCCGGCCACAACCACCGCTTCCTAACTATTACGCTTGGCGGGATCTAAACTGGTTCCATACACCAACACTAGTCTTTCTTGTGCACTTTGTCCTCACTCGTGTGCACTCGGGACCAACTTCTTAGTTGGTCACCTATCCTCAAATCATCCCAAGCCAAACACACTTAACTTTGGCGTTCTTTGTGAATGAGCATCGGGGAAAAAAGGAATTCTTTGTTGATATGAGTAGTCTATCATTCCTATTAAGTCAGACTCTCACATACTTAAGTAGAATTATTCCATTTTACCCTATTTAATAAAGCTTTTTCCTGATTTTATTCTTTTTATTTTATAGTTGTTCAGCCAAGAAAAACCCACATATCAGTGCACACGTGGCACACCACGTAGATGGCATTTTTCCACTTACTTTTGCGAGGCATATATACATTTCTAGTTCTTTTTGCAAAAAGATACATATCTGTTATAAAAGTACATCTGAAGTACAAAGCACCTCAAACATAATAAATTTACATCGTGGTCTCTACACCACTGAACGACCACTACCGCTGCCAGAACGAGTCACTGAAACGCCGCTATCGCTGCTCTGCTACCAGAACTGGCTTGACCTTGTCGATGACAGGCAGGAACTTTTTATGCACGCGACCCTTGAATAGATCTGGAGAATTAACACCAAATCTTGCTGTCGCACACATGCGACGGTAAACCTAACCTCCCTGCCCCTAGGAGACGCCAGGAATCTATGCTAAAGCTCTGTCGACTACGTCCAGATGGACGATCTCGAGGAGGTTCGAAGCCCGGAAGACGAAGTCGAAGAAGAAGCGCCGCCTTCCACCCGAGCACCACATCTGCGAGGATCCTCACTAGAACTACTAGCCGGAGTAAAGGCACTGAGATTTCCCTCCCAGCACCACTCGCTGGATGGGTAGCCAGAGGAAAGGGCTAATCCACAGACCAGGCTCGCAGTGAAGTCTGAGGGCGGTGGGAGAAAGGGGGGGGGGGTGTATTCCCTAGCCGGAAAGGGGAGAAAACACTTAGCATGCATTCGGACAGAAGAAAAAGCGTGTACCAATGATGTGGCAATTTAGTTACTCTTGTAAATAGTAGTTACTGACATCAACAATCAGATTAAAGAGCAGAGAGAGAGAGAGAGAGAGAGAGAGAGAGAGAGAGAGAGAGAGAGAGAGAGAGAGAGAGAGAGGTCTCCCTGTCTTAGACCTTTTCAAGTTAAAAAGGCCACTTTCTTCACTATTACTACCTCCGTTCTGGTTTATTGACCCCCTTAGTATTTTATGCCAAATTTTGACATACATTTAACTAAGAAAATAGTAACGCGTGTCATCGAAAATTATATCGTTGTATTCGTATTTGAATATAGTTTTTAGTGAAATTATTTTTGGTTACATGCATTAATATTTTATTAGTTAAATCTAAGATCAAAACTGAGCACACCAATAAACTAGAGTGGAGGTAGTAAGTTTAACCCCGGACACCTACAGATCCATCATGAGTCATTTTATGGACCCAACCTGGCCATTTACAGCCAAAGCTTCTAATTAGTTCTAGCAGCTCAACAAAATCAAGATTCGCTCTATCAAAAGATTTCTCCTAATTAGTTCAAGCACTACTCCTTTGTCATGGGATTTAGCCAAAGAGTGGAAGCAGACTGCTTACTACTACTTACTAGCTAGAGATAAGCCTATCCGTGATTAGAGCAAGCCTATTGGTACAAATTTAGTGGAAACTTTAGAAACACATTAACTGATGGCATGGAATTTTTTCATGGTAAGTTAAAAAAAAAAATCATGGTGGTAGCGCCTTCCTCCGACCAGAGTAAGGATGGCAAAGTGAAGGAATGAGGCGTTTTGGAGGACGAGCTCCATGGGTCTCGTAATCTTGTTCGGGCGTTCGATCGCTGTGATGTGTGCGGCATGCGTTTCCAGGTTTAATACTTGGGCTTTAATTGAGGAAATACACCGGTGCCGTGAGCTGTTGTGCTTGATTAGTACATGGGCCTTGGCCACGGTGGATTTGCACGGACATGATGTTCCTCTTGGGCTGATTTGAATTTGCCCCATGCAGCGTCAGGGCCGGGCTGGCGGGACATTAATTTTTTTTGAGGGATTGGTGGGACATTAAATGACAATCGGTATGCTGACGGTGTGATAGAGAGCCATTCACAGTTTGTGGTAAAAAATAGAGAACTAATTAATTACATTTGGTCCACAGCTTTGCCTCGTTAGACTGTCTCTCCCTTTCTAAAAATAAAATCACCTGCCAAAAAAAGTTTCTTTTGTCGGAAAAAATGCATCCCCTACCACTAGAACCACTAGAGCAGTAGACAGAAGCTCTTTTGCCATGGATGAGATGAAATTATTCTTGGAGGGGTGCGATTCAGGGTAATCTTCAGCCATATATCATATTCGTGACTCGTCAAGGTTACCCATGCCCATGTGGTCAAAATGTAGAACGTCCATGTGCAGTTCATGGCTAGTTCCTGAATAACGCCGAGACTGTATTATTTGTCGCATTGAACATCATGTAGTAGAATTGTGAATCAGAAAATTGCTGAACTTGTTCGTGTTCTACAATAATACGTACTACGTACCATGCTGCTGATGACAGGCAAAAGTTCTTCTCGATCGGCTGTCGTAATCCTACTTGCCAATGACGCATGTGCTAACTGAATTGCGAAACCGTAGAGATAACTGTACTGTCGTTCCTTGACGTGTCACAATTTCAGCAAAACGACATGGGCAAGTAATCACCACGCTCAACCCAAATGGCTAAAAGATTTTGAAGAGGCACCTCACGACCAAGTCAAGCCCATGTTCGATATTGCCTTGATCCCACTATATTATGGAACATAAAGGGTATCCTGATGGTACGGGGACCTCGGCTGGTAGGGCGACCTGATCGACATGTGATATCACTGTGCATAAATGAAGAGAATACGACCGCGTGTAAATAGCTGATGGATGGAATAATGCAAGAATACATGGCTGGAACAGATCACGATAAAGGTTGACGCAGGAGATAGCGAGCTGCAGGTAGCTCGTCCACCAAACAGCATTTTTGAAAGTTAAGCCTATAAATCAACAATAAGCTTTTTTTTCCCTATTTGTATATGTTTCCTCACCCCAACTTATATGTTTTTTTGTGTGGGGGAACTCATATGTATTGAAATCAATAGGAAAGGAAGAACCTGGTGTGGTTCTGTGTGTATGAGACACAAATGTATAATGCACAAGAAAATGTTGCCGAATTCTTAAAGAAATCATACAAACCACATGCGGAATTCCATTAATAAAAAAATGGGCCAGACGAGGAGGTGAAGTGTGATACTCCCTCCAATCCAAACTAATTGACACAGTTAGTACATTTGCCGGGATTTCGTTATGTGCGCAGTAAAAATATTTGTAATCGTTCTCAATACATTTTTTTTGTATTATCTTTGTGATGTGAATGAATTTGTGCTCTCTGCTGCCACTTTGTGCTGCTTTCTGTACGTCATCATTGGAGAGGTGTGTTTGGGCAATCCTAGCTAAACCTCGAAATATATTCCTAGAAAACAATATCAAAGACTGTTTGTAGACATAACGTCACGTCACAGACGGCCGCGCTCTCAAAACTAAATGTGGTTATTGTTTAAAACTTTTTGCGGATATACCTCGTATATATATGAGCTATACGGTTTCGAACAAGAGTCATGAGATTTGTTATAACATGAATGACAGTTGCATGTATTATATAATTAATGTGCAAGAAAGAGAAGTCTTACAGGGTGAATACACGATCAGAACAGAGTTCTGGTATTATTGGATAAACATAACTGTGCAATCTGTACGTATGCGTACATACATACACACATGCACGGATGCACCTACCTTATTATTGACCACATATACGAGTAGCTACTACGTGCAGGCAAGTAGCAACGTCCGTGTGGAGCATCTGGCACTTAGTTGCGGACCTCCGCCCGATACATGGGCTCCGGGATCTCGTTGGGGCTTGCGCAGCAGCGGCAGCCACCATGCCCGTGCCCACAGCACTGGTACCTGCAGCCGCTGCCGCCGCCGCCGCCACCGTGGCCAGGGTAGCCGCCGCCGCCTCCGCCTCCACCGTGGCCAGGGTAGCCGCCGCCGCCTCCGCCGCCACCGTGGCCAGGATACCCGCCGCCGCCTCCGCCGCCACCGTGGCCAGGATACCCGCCGCCGCCACCGTGGCCAGGATACCCGCCGCCGCCTCCGCCGCCACCGTGGCCAGGATACCCGCCGCCGCCCCCGTGGCCAGGGTACCCCCCGCCGCCGCCGCCGCCGCCATGGTAGCCACCGCCTCCGCTGCCGCCGCCGTGGTAACCCTGAACACCGGCCTTAGTTTCTTCCTTCTTGGCCTCTGCATGAACAAAAACGGTATTCATGTGATTAGTAGGACAACAGGTTTCTTAGCCTAATGATGCGCTGCTAGCTAGCTCACGAGTTTGTTCAGCTGTGGCCACGAGGAAAGCCGCAGCAAGCAGCACAGCAAACACACGGAGACCCTTGGACGCCATGCTTGACGCCCTCGTCGACTGATTGATCAGTAAGTACTTTCTAGTAGCTTGTGTGATGGATGAGATAGATACCCATGAAGACGAAGCCAATTTATAGGCGGGAGAGGCCAATATGGATAGGATAGGAGGAGCTGTGACCAAGTTGAGGCTGCGCTCTCGGCTCTCCTCTCCTCCATGAATCCATGCATGGTTGTCGGCAACATGTGCACTACGTCGACGTGCGAAGGGCCCCGTTGGTGGGGCAAGAGCGCGCGTTACCGGTTGGGAGATGGACGGCATGCATTAACGTCTAGCGGACACCTTGCGCAGCGGCGAGGAGACGCGACGAAGTTCGACCCGGCGTCATGCATGCACGCATCGATCAGCTTCAGCTCCGGTAGATATTATCATGCTATTGTGACACGGGTGCATGAATGTAGCTGCACATCCAAATCGATCGGATAGAATGCACATGTCTTCTTCTGAATTTGGAGAGCTGTACAGTGGAGATCGTTGCAACGTGTATGGTCGTTCTCGAAGGTAACGTGGTGGCTCTTCGAACCGGCCATGTACCATGTATTGAAGATTGCTCACCATGCCTGCCATTGCTATCATTTTTTCTTCATATTTTCATCTTCAGAAACAAATTTCTTGTGGGTTTAGCTCCGGACTTGATTGATAACGGGGTTAATGTTTGTCAATATGCGCATGACACGGTGTTATGTACTATTCATGACCCTGAGAAAGCTTAAAACCTTAGTTGATGCTTTATGTTTTTTATGTTTTTTTTTATTTGGGCTGATAATAGTGTTATTGAATTTTATGCTCATATGGCTTTCATCCCGCTTTATATATAAAGCAACAACTAGAACAAAGTACACGGCCCAATGATAGGGTGGTGAGGTAACCCTCATTCAACGCCGATCCAAAGAAATCAGAGCATGCGAGACGCACGCGACTACGCTACCGATATAAAGCACGGGAAGAACTTAGACCAACGACACGCTATGACCTAAAACACCTAAACTCCACGGCAACGCCCCGGAGGGAAAACGGAGTTGAGCTCCGCCACTGCCGAGTCCACATTGGACAAAGTTTTTCACCCGGAACCCGGACACGAAGAGGGGCACCATGACGATGTCTTAAAGAAGAAAGCGGCGCCCGCGAGCGTCGCCACCGTCCACATCAAAGCGAAGAGCTTTCGCTCAGTACCTCCTCCGTGCCACCACAAGGTCTCCAGGACAAGCGCGCCGAGGACAGAACTCTAGATCCGGATCGGGGCGGCGCCATTGCTGAAGGCAGAGAACGGGCCCAAGACACCAACCGCTACTGCCCGCCGCCCACACGACCGAGGGGAATCGCCACCACCGCCGTCATGGCACCCGCCAGAGAGCCAACCATGCGGACCACCTTCCAGGGCCGCCGCCCCAGCATCCAAGGCCCGAAACCTCGCCATCCGCCCACTCCACAACGCACTAGCCACGAAAGGAGGAGCAAAAGTACAACATCCACTCCTAGCCCGGCATCAGGCACTAGATCTGATTCAGCACTCCACGGTAGGAAGCGCCCACGCTTGCATCCCAAACCAATCCCAGTGGAACGGGGGGACACGATCCAGTGCCTGCCGACGGCCACCGCGATGCAAGCCCCGGCCATAGCCCTATGACCTTGGCCCAGGCAAGCACTCATGACGCCACGCTCGTAGCCATCGTCGTCGATCCACCCGACGGAGTAGCAACGTCACGACCACCTCCACCTCGCACTGTGCCCACGGGGAGGTAGACCTCACCAATGGACACCACCCGGACCGAGCCCACCATCCCTACCCGAAGTAAGAACCCCCAACCCACCTCGGGCCTTGAACTGGTTCGCCCGAGCGCGAGTCCTTGATCCAAGATGCACACTGTCCAGATCAAGGAGAAGGAATGGCGCCACCACCACCCTGCACTACCTATCGGAACCATGTTGCCAGATCTGCAACGACAAGGACCCTGTAGGACCGCACCACCGTCACCATGCCCACCACAGCAACCCGCAAGGGACACTGTCACCACCCCGCAGCGCCCGTTGTATAACAGCCGCCAAAGGAGGTGGCTTGCACACAACCAGCACGCTACCACCCGGGACGAGACACACCGCAACACACCACGCCCGCACCGCTGGATCCGCGCCGTAGCAGAGCACTCCCGCCGTCACCACCTTCCAGAGAACTTGCCGGAGCTCCGGCCAACTCCCGCGGAGCAAGCCCGCCACCCAGGGTCGGACCTGGCCAGGGAACAACCCGCACGCCACTGCCGATGCCAACCTCGTCACAGCCGCCGCGCCAAAGACCTGCAGCAGCCAGCCACCGCGCTGGCGACCTGTTCGCCCGTCGTGGTGCAGAGGGGCCCCACGCGAGCCCCAAGCCTCGACTCGAGCAGCCATCTCGTGCCAGCATGCGCCGAGCAGAGAAGCACAAGGGCCCCACTGCCGCCTACGCCGGTCGAGCTTTTCCCGACGGCGCCTCGCGACGGTGGCGGGGGAGGAGGGCCAAGATGGGGAGGGAGGTCACCGGGCACTAGGGATTGCCCCTGGTCGCCCACGGGGGCGACATGGAGGGGAACATTTTTTCACATCAAGGGAATGGATCCATAATTCCTGTTATTTTTTTCCCTGAGCTTAAGACTATTGATTGTGATTTCCTGCTAGCTAAGATGTTGAAAAGGTTGGATATGTGGAAAGGTGGCTCCTCTTCTGGAGGTAGAATTATTCTCATCAATTCTAGCTTGGCTGGTATCCCTTTCTTATTTCATGTATATGTTCATGCTGAATAAAACTTCATTAAAGAAACTGGACAAACCTAGGAGGAAATTCTTTTGGGATGGTGGGAGTTTAAAGAAAAAATATCATATGGTTAAATGGAAAGTGATTTTTAGATCTAAGAATAAGGGGGGACTTCGTTTTATTGTCTTGAGAAAGCAAAACATCAACCAATTAGTGAATTGGTGGTGGAAATTAGAGAATAATACTGGCTTGTGCCACTCTATTGTTAGAGCTAAATATTTCTGGAATAAAACAGTGGCTTCAGTGAAGCCTAGATTTTTCAGATTCTTCTTATTGGAAATCAATTATGAAGGTTAAAGATGTGTACATGTCTGGTAGAAAAGTGACATTAAACAGAGGCAAACCTCGTACATTTTTGGCACGCTGCCTGGCAAGGGGGATCCCTCTGGTGGATCAGTTCCTCAACTTCATGACATTTTGCTTAGCCATGTACTTTTGCTGAGGCCGATGGTAAGAATTTTTTTTACTAAACTTTCGTAGCATAGTGAGCTTGAAGCAACGGAATTAGCGGTGTGGAATCCTCCATAGGGCAGGTGAAAATTCTCTAAGAAATGTCTCTGATTGTGTTAATTGGTCCTTATGAAATCTGGTAAGTTTTCCACCAAACTGGTTACCAATAGCTTGAGAGAGATGTTGCTGGAGCTAGTAATAAGTAGATTTGGAAAGCTCATGATACTCTTAACGTTAAAATCTTCATGTCGCAATCATATCGTAAAGCCATCTTAACGCGGGATAATACGATAAAAAGGAAATGGTCAGGAAATCTTGTTTGTTCTATTTGTGATTCGGTTGAATCAACTAATCATTTTTCTTTCACTTGTGGTGCTGCTCGCTATGTTTAGGGTACAATTGGGAAGCTCTTTGGGGAGAAATGTTGTCCCACTGGAAAGCGACGACCTAGATTTTATGCTTTTGTTCCTGGAAAAGAGAAATATTATATGTTGTGTATCTCGGCTATTTGCTTGGGGATTTGGGTTACCTAGAACAAAGTGACGTTCGATGGCCATGTTATGCAAATTACTATCGAGGTTGTTTTCACTATCTGTTTTATTTTACACTAGCACTAGTACAAAAACAGCTTTTGGAGGTGGTTTTGTTCATGCCCGTCGACGGTTCATGCCACCTTAAAGCTTGTATCTCTAATACTCCGTCCACTAGAGGCAGTTTCCAAAAGCAATTGCAAAATACTAACCTCTTCTAATGTTTTCAGCCACGTAGGCAGTTCCCCCTTAACAACAGTCTCCATTTTATCTTCAGGGTTCTCTATTTCATTTCATTTTGGACCCACTCCAAAAGAAAAATTCACATAAACTACTTTAACACTTAGCAAACTATTCCATAAAATATCACATGCTTTAACATACAATACCACTTACAACAAGAAACAAGTTCTATAAGACACAAAAAAGTAAAGTCTAAACATCAGACAAATCCCAACACTTCAACATAATCCTACGGTTCAAGCAACAACAATGGCATCACCTACTCTAGCACCTCCTCTAGCATCTCCAGCACCACAGGCCCATCCAACGGCAGAATCATCACTTTCTTCGTTAGAAGAGGAGGAGGCATGATCTCAGTCGGCATTAGGCCATACAATCCTGGAACATGGGGCCTGAGCTATGAAACCTTGGTTGCCATCATAATTGTTTGCCGCTGGGTGATGGTGCCTTGCTTCAAGTTGGTGCCTCGAAGACGGGAAGTAGAGAAGCACTCTTGAATTTGACAAGAACAACATCCTTGACATAATGATCAGCAAGCCTGAAGTTCCAATGACCTAAAAGGTGATGGAGAGCATAGGCAACAATGTAGGCAGGTGAAAAAATGGTGCTCCTGACCTTGAATATGGCAACATTGTCGACAACACCATATTCCACGTACAGCTGAAGCTTTGTGGCATAAGCTATATTCACGACCTCAGGAGGACGAGCATACAACTGAAAAAGGAAAATAAGCAAAAAATTGAATTAGATAAACTAGATGATACCCCTCAAGTTGTTGTGGTAATTAGATGCAATATATTTCAGTGATGTTTGGTTGTATGAAACATGGATAAGAAATGTTTAATTTATATTCAACTAATAATGGAAAACTATTTCCCATGCATGCTGTGACATGCATTTGATGAGGTGGCATGTGTGCATCTTAAGATAACAGAATTTGTACCCCTAAAAAAGGATAATGGAAGTAGTGGGGATAAATTATTAAAGTATATATGATGGCCACATCAGCACACTAAAAACAGTTATGGCAATTACCAAATCTAAGAGCAGATGTTTTGTATCATTTACTATTCATCTAAGGACAACCTACATTTGTAAGTACCCACCTAAGCTAGAGAAAACTAAGAGCATGTGGGACCATCAAATGAAACTCAATGATAAAATTGTCCCATAGCAAACGCAAACAGAAGCAGGAGATCAAAAGACAAATTTACCTCACCGTCCACATTCTGATTGCACTTGCTTCGAGATGGTATATCGCCAACCATACCTCTAGGCCTTTTCCCCAATTGACATGTGGAAAACAAATAATAGTTGAACTAATTATAAAAACAAAGTCATAGCTGCATTTTGTTCCAACATCGAGACATACTATATGTATGGATCTTAAGGAAAAAATTCATAACTATGAAAATATAGTGACACGGCATTTGGTGGAAGGAACATGGACTTTCACTTTAAGAAATGTTTAATCTAACACTTTTATTTGAGAGAGAAAAACTCAATCGGAAGGAAAAATTCATCTAATTTTTCTATGGTCCTTTCTTTTGAATCAAGCGGATGAGTAGTGTCACCATCAGAAAATTTTCTTACTAATATGATTTCCCCCTAATTTTCCACTAAATAAAAAAGGCCCCATATAGTACAAACTAGCACAGAAGATGAACAAAATTACTTTAGCATTTTCACTCTCGCCGAGGGTCTTGCTAGGATCCATGCTTCTGGAATGTGAACACGGAGATTTGATGGACATGACACGTTTACTCAATTTAAAACAAAATAATAAGGAAACAAAAAGAATTGAAGGGTGAAATCAAGTCCCGTTAACAAATAGAAATTAATGCACAATTATAGAATCAATAAAATATCAGAGAATCCTACATAAAAAACGCTCTCACGAAACTGTCAACAAGGAAGACCGAGAGAACGAAAGAGAGAAGAATATATGAGGAGCAGAAAAGGAGAGGAGAAGGGAGGGAAATGAAGTGTGGGTTGTGGGAGGAGTGGGGAAACTAAAACACCGCTTGCTTAGAAAACCGAACTACGTGCCACTTGCACAAATTCCTTCTCAACCCAATGTGGTTGGTTTCTCCCCTGCCCTCTGCCCACACGGGACCCCTCTGTTTCCCAATGGGGTGCCCACGCACCCACACCCCACCCAACCCCTTCGCTTAGCCCCTCACCTCCCCGTTTGAAAAATGGGGGGACATTGGGGATGCTTTTGAGATGCCCTAAAAGCATTTCCAACTGCTGCCCTATTTTAGGGCGGTAGACGCTTTATGGCCGTTTGAAGGGAAAAACCCCCTCCAAGAGCTGCCCACATATTTATACACATTTAACATTTTGCAAATGCTTGAGTGACATTTTTCAAATACTTGTTCTATATTTTTTTCAAATGTTTTATTAGCATTTTTATATACATGATAAAAAATTCATTTTTTTAATACATGGTCAACATTTTTGCAATACACATTTAACATTTTTCAAATGATTCATAAAAAAATTTCAAATACTTGTTTAAATTTTTTTACATGCTTGATTAACATTTAGGTCAATATTTTTGCTATACACATTTCACATTTTTCAAATGCTTGATCAACAGTTTTGAAATACTTGTTTAATTTTTTTTCCAGATGCTTGATTAACATTTTTTAAACACATCAAATTTTTATGTATACTTTCTGTATACGTGATAAACATTTTCTCTATAGGGGCGCCCCAATCGAAAACAGATTAGGAGCAAACGGCACGCAGCCTGCTTTGACTTGGGCCGGGTAACTGCTCTTGTACCATGGCAGGCAGCACGCGGTTTGTGTAAAAACAAAATTCAGAACACGCGGTAGCTATTTCTTGCTCGCTCTGAGACGTAACAGCGGCTGGCCTATGCAGCAGTGCCACTGCCCAGCCCAGTAATGTAGGAGCAACGTGGGTTTTCTTTCTCGGTTTTGCGACGGATTTCTTCTACTTTTAAAACATTTTTATGCACATTTAACAATTTCGAAAAACATTGTTAATTTTTTTGAATAAATATTTAAAAGAATTCCGTATAAGGGTTAACTTTGTTTCTTGCCAATACACATGAAACATTTTTTCTGAATGGTACAATACATTTTGTTAAATTGTGCGACAATTAATT
The DNA here is from genome assembly GCA_021605205.1 of Aegilops longissima. NCBI lineage: Eukaryota > Viridiplantae > Streptophyta > Magnoliopsida > Poales > Poaceae > Aegilops > Aegilops longissima. Next base: position 789,189,504 of record CM038677.1, on the reverse strand, counting down.
ACTTTTTATAATTCTTTAAAAACCATAAACATATTTTTGAAACACTTGAACATTATTTGAATTACCTGACATTGTTTTACTATTGATTTTTTTGAAATGCAAAAAAAAATTTGAATGTCTGAACTTTTGTTGAATGGTACTAACATTTTCTAAAGGTCGAGTGGCCATTTTTTTCATTGCAGGTACATTTTTTAAATGTGGTACGAACACTTTTCTAAAAGTTAACTATATTTGTTTTGCAACCTATTTACTTAGTATTTTTTAAATAAAATAAAAAAACATGTACATCACATCACCGTTACAAACTAACATGGCTATTGGGCCAGCACACTACTATCTCCCTGTGGTCGAGCGAAGCTACTGTCTCGCAATTGAGCGAGATATAGTTGCGCCTGACAAAACATGATTCTTTTGATCACTGATTAGAGGGTATCCCTTGCAGAGCGGAAGTGGATTAGGAGCACTCGGCGACGCAACACACTGAAATCATGTCCGCCCCGTATTCGCTAGGGATGCGTGCATCATTTGACGAAATGATCTCTTACATGTGAACCAGTGCGTACACCAGAACAGTTTGTACCTAGCCATTGTCATTCAATATATGGCAGTGTGGTGGGTCCATTGTGTTAATTGGTCTGTAAAGTTTCCAAAACAAAGACTCCATGGACGACTTTTGGACATCGCATTGATTGTAGGGTGTGAAACAGTGTCCGATTTAAATGTTGATGTGTGAAAAAGTAGGTGATGAAAGTGGATGTGGTGGTAATACAAATAAATGTGTATGGCGCATTATGACCTGTGGCCGCGTGAAATTCACGGTACAAAACCGACAGCCAATGTGACTAATAATAACATATATTTTACAAAAGAACAAGTCCTGAGATCAGTGTAATGAAATTTCTTAAAATTACTATCATGAAGTTTTTGTGTTTTTAGTAAAAACAAACGACAAGAAATATAACGAAAATCTCTCAATATTCTTACATAATTTCCCAGGAGTTAGTATAGTAAAATTTTAATTTCTCAAGAAAGACATAGTTTCGTGGAATTTGTACCATGACTATTCCAAGAATCAAAATCTTATAACCGTGAAATCCACCATTTACTTCTATTTTCTCACAATGAGATTCTCAGTTTTTATAGAAGAAAGATAATTTCATGGAACTTTGTTCCACATTTCCTAAATCTTGAAAATGATTTAAATCTATTAAACATATTTTTCAAAAGTTCAAATGATTCTAAAAAACTTGGTAAAACCATACTTGTTTTAAAAAAAGTCTTATTAATTATTCACTAGTCAGACAAACTGAATATTATCAGATGTGTTGTAAACGTGAAGCTCAACAAAATCTGCATGCATGTGGACCACTGTCACATGTCAGTCAAGCCACCCACAATAACACATTTATTATCCTCAGAGATCATTAAGAGTGTGCAGAAGGATACAACCATATAACTTCTCTTAAAGAAAAATATACAACGTCCTAAACTAAAGAATACGCCCAAACTAATATAACGACACGAATTCCTATGCTTCTTTAATGGTGAGATATCATAGAGGTGAGTCGTCGAGTGCTCCTATGCATTTTCGTTGCAGAGCTCACTACCACCATCTCTGATTGTGACAAGTAGCACAGTGCATATACGTCAATTGTCGCTACCTGGGAGTTTTGTCTTTTTTGTAGATTTATTTTGAAACATTTTAGCTCTTGAACTGTGCGTTCAAATCACGAATCGTTTTCACCATTACATTTTTGACGACCAGATCTTTGATAAAAGATAATGTTAATATATTTTGACAAACTTTTGTCACAAAAGGGGGAAATTGAGAAGGCCCAAAAAACAGAAACAAAAGAATTTTGAAAACCAAAAAATAGCAAAAACCATTTAAAAAACCATACACCAAAGCACAGTTGAGCGTTTCACTTGTTTTTGGAAAGCACACACGTGCTTTTCCCTTCTTGGAAAGCGTAGTTGTGCTTCTTGCGAAAGCATAGGCTATGTTTTTTCTCTGAAAGCACCGGCTGTGTTTTTTTTCATTTTACTGGAAGCACAACTGGCTCTTTCCTTTTTCAGGAAGCATAGGTGTGCTTCTTGTGGAAGCATAGGTTGTCCTTCTCGTAGTAGTACAAGTCTTCCCTTTTTGGGAAGCACAATTATGCTTTTCCCAGCACAGATGTGCTTCTCGCGGAAAAGCACTGCATCCTCCAAAATAAGTTGCACCAAAACCTAGGAAAACCAAGAAAAGGCCGAAAAGCCAAAAAGAAAAATAGAACCAGAAAACTCAAACTGAAAACCCGAGGGTGTGCCCAGCGTGCAACACGTGGCGGCGGTAGGGGCGCACCAAGTGATGTGCTTCTAGCCCACCAAAAATGACCGATGGGTCCCCCAAGAGGGTATCCTCTGATTAGTTGTTCTCCAATTTTTTTAGAATAAACATGAGTCCTCCTACTCAGGACTCAGCGCAAGATGAAACTAAAAATTTATTTTCGGTCAACCTGTTTTCTCTTTCATTTTTATAGTAAGTTATGTATTTAAAATTTAAAATGCAAAACAATGACCAAAAAAATAATTTACAAAATTCTAAAAATGATCATGAATTTTTTTATATTATATTCCAGTGAGGATTCACACTCCAGCGAGGGTTTTGAGTGGTTCGCTGGTTGCCTCCTCCAACGCGACTCTTGTTTGACCCAGAGGCCCAATTTACCTTTTTTCCAAAAAATGCCATCAACAAAAAAAGACCCTAATTGTCATGATCTAACTAATGAAAAATTGCCATACTAATTCATTAAAAATGGCATCTCCCCAGTTTCATAAAAAATACAATGAGTAATAATGGCTATATGAACTACAAAAATAAAAAATATTCTAAACTTTAAAACTGCCATCCCGGGATAAAAATGCCATGAACATAAGAAAGTGCAAAGTCCATAATTCAAGAAAATTTTATGCTTTGAATAAAAATTGCCGTGCTACTTTATAAAACTACCATCCTCTAGATAAAAAGTTTTATCCGGATAAGCACGAAAGAAACCCTACAATGCCAATAAAAAATGCCATCCTCTCAAACATAAAAAAAAATTCATCCTACTTGTAATAAAAAGTGTTGTCCTCTCAACAATTAAAATGCCATCCTATTATCGAGAAAAATGGCATCCAATAAAATGTGAGGCGCTTAGTAATAAAAACTGCCATGCCAACAAAAATGTGCACATATATGAATCGTCCAGTTAGCACTCATCTGATTATCAGTATTTAATTTCAGATAAAAGCAAAAATCTTCAGTTATCGACCTCATGAATCTGGATTGCATCGTCAAAGTGTTTGTTCAAGGTGGGAATGTCCCATTCTATCTAATTTCCTTGCAGTCCTCCACCGGCAAACTTGGCAGCCCTTTCCTTGGGTGGATCATTTTGTGTCCAGGATGGTTTAACGACAGTTGGGATGATTCTAAGGAGGAAGGATGAGTTTGTGATTTTTGCAGCATATCGAGTACTTTTCCACTGCAATGACGCCCTTGAAGTGGAGATACATGACTTGATGCTGGGCATGGCTCTGGCCATCCAACTTCGTTGTGTTTGGATGTCTGTATTAGAGGCCTCCGTATTGAATTGGCTTCAATTCCTATTCAGAGAGGAAACTGTAATAGACACGAATATGATTTCGTTTGTTTGGATGCTCATGGAATTGGCTCATGTAATCTCAAGGAGGTTTCAATACCAAATCATGTTTGGATGGCAAACTATGGAACTGCAAACTATGGCCTAGCAAACATCAAAAGCGACCTATGAGCAGATTACAAGATAGATTCTACACCATAGCAGCAGGAAATTTACAAGATTAAGAAACTGTGACACAATTAGAAAAGGCTAGTATTCATGAGCAAAATGACTGTAAATACATGAAATTTTCTACTAGGACAGATTACAAGAGATGAATTTACAAGATTTACACTGCAACAACATCAAAATTCAGATTTACAGGAGCTACACTGCAGCAACATCATGATTTACAAGATTCAGATTTACAAGAGTTTGCAAAAAAATGGTTGGGAAGTAGCAGAACAGAGGGGCGGACGAGGGGATCTGGAGGCTGACCACGAAGAGGAGATGGGGAACCGCCGGCACAGGAAGAGGGGGTCCAGTGGGAGGCACGCTGGAGCACGGGAAGTGGAGGAGGAGCAGCGACGGGCGGGGAGGGCCAGGCCGTGGTGGCCATGGGCAGAGGAGGTGCGGCGGCCCTATGTTCATCGGGTGGCAGACGAGATGACGAGGGGATGAGGAGAAGGGCCGACATAGGGGACGAGGAGGAGGAATGACGGCGGGGATGAGGAGGAGGGCCGGCAAGAGAGGATGCCTGGCGCCGCCGTCGGGTGCTTCCTGCGCCGCCTCCCCTCGTCGCGCAAGGTGGGGATGGCTGCTTCGGTCAAGCGGGGGTAGAAAAGACAGGCTCGAAACATTTTCTTTTGTAAAAAAAAATGAGAATAGAGGGAAAGAAGCCCCCTGTCTTATTCTTATAGGAGAATGAGGAGACTCGAACCCAGGTCGGCGACAACAACCTTTGTGCTGTCCGCCACTCATGAATACAGGCCAAATCGGAGGGGTCGGGCTCCGTATCATGGGAAGCCTCGACGCGTGTGATTGATTTCGCCGCTGTATTTGATCGATTACATACCGTTGTTTCCGGTTGGCATGTCAAACACTCGAATTGATGGTTTGGGAATACGATCCATTTCGGAACTCCAATACAGACATCCAAACGCAGTGTTATAGATATGCCGGTCCTTGTCCACTCTGACTCGGAAGAGGCACCGTGCATCTTTTCAAATGATCGGCTCTGCATACGAGCATTTAATTGCTAAGATTAAGTCACTCATGATGGTAGAGAGTTTGTTTCTCAGAAAATTAGACGTGCTTAGAATAGGACAACAGATCGACTAGCGTGTCACACTTTTGTACTTCTGTGTGTATCGAGGACCTTGTGCCTCTTGATTGTACTTTATAATCTTAGAATAAACTCATTATTACCGCGTAAAAATATAAAACATTTAATTTGAGACAAAGGAAGAGCACTCAGCAATCGATCTCATGAATCTGCATTGACTCGTCGAAATGTTTGTTCAAGGAAGGAATGTCCCGTTTGATCTAAATTCCTTACACTCCATCTTTCACAAAAGATTACAAAATTCACAAATCACAATGGAGGATCGGAGGAGCCATACACCGCGGCTTTCGAATACAAGGGTAAAAAAAATCGTAACAGCTAGTATGCGCCTATGCGCAATCAAGCTCGACTGGAAATGGCGACCCACTAGTCTATCGAAGAGGAGCTCCGCCAGACCAGAGCGCGGAGACCTGAACAACTCAAGAATGCAACCAAGAACCAACTACCTTGACGATGAGGCATGAATCAGTAGGAGACGTCGACGAGGGCCAGCATGGCCTGCGCGACGAGCTGTCCCGCCGGCCGTCTCTGAACGGGTCGGAGGGCAGAGTACTGGTGGTCCAGCTGCGGCACCGTCGCGCTCTGCCGGCGGCCACTCAGCAACACGCGCAGCTCGGCGTCGAAGTGCGCCGCGGCCGCCCGGAGCGTGGCGCAGACCCGCGGCAGTTGGCGCAGCAGCGGCAGCGTGAGGTTGAACGGCCACAGCAGGATCGAGAACTTGAAGGCGTGCAGGAACCCGCCCACGACCGCAGGCACGGCGAGGAGCACCACGTGCACCGCCATCGTCGATCCCCCCAGCAACGCTTCCACCACCACCAGTCGCCGCCGCCGCCGTAGTGCTGCTCCTACATGGCCGGCCGGTCCCTCTGCCTCTGCCTGTGCGCCACGACGTTCTTGAGGTAGTGGTGCTCCTCGCCGGTGGCTCCCACGGACCTGATCGATCGACCGACCGGCCGGCGAGCGATGGCGACGATCGAGAAAGATTCTGCGGAATCAAATAAGTTGTATATATGGACGCTCTCGATCGTGGGCAAGTACTGCTGGACAGCTCAGGTGCTACTCAGGGCATGCGGCCGGCGACGTTGTTGTTCCTTAGCGTGTGTCCCTGTATATGCTCGCCGGTCGCCACGAATGGATTTGGCGTAACACTTGGCAGTTGGGGCGTCGAGATATTCTCGCCATATCTCGATCGATCGATACGACATTACCCCTGTGGTGGGGCACCGCCACCGGCCGGTCGTCACCGGCAATTATCCGTGTGGGCAGTGAGGACGGTGCTGGCGTGCTGCCATGTGCGAGGCAGATTGTTGTCGCCGTCATAATTTTTCGTCAGCCATGCGGCCCACTTCCAACCAACTTCGGGCTGAGCTCTGCCGCCGCGTATTTGAGACGGAGCCCTGTGGTTACATACGTGCCGGCCGCAAGTCGAATGTGCACCTCAATGCCGTCCGCTGGATACATGCAGATGCAGACAGGTTGCTCGTCCATGAAACCTTGTCGATGTTTCATTAGAGCAACTCGAACGCGCCCATCCATTTCATCCGCCCGTGTCCATCTGCCTTGTCACGAACAGAAAATTCAGCCCAACGCATCGATCTAAACGGACGCGCGTTCGTTTTTTGTCCGTCTGCCGACCACATTCCCGGCCCAATTTTAAGTCTGATTTGCGTCGGCACGGACAGGGAACGGACGCGGGCGTACTCATCCCCTGGCCCGCCAGTCGGTGGAAAAGCGGCCATCATTTCTCACCATTTTCCCAAAACCTCCCGCCCGCTCGCGCTCCCGGCCGCTCGCCATGGACGACGCCCTTGATGCCGCTACTGGCCTTGCCTTCCTCGCCTCGTCCGGCCTCACCTCCGCCCCCTCCGGCAAAGGCAAGTCTCGCGCCCCCCGCAAGACCGCTGCGCCGCCCAAGAAGAAGAAGAAGCAGCTGACGCCTGAGGAGAGGGTCGTGCAGTAGGTCAAGAGGAAGGACGGAGACACGCGGCAAACGCAAGGGACGAAGCAGCAGCCGTCGCCGCCCTCACCGCCGCCGCACAGCGGGAGGAAACCAACGCCCGAGTCGCGGCGGCAACGAGGGAGGCCCTGACTACCTAGGGTTAAACCCTGGCTAGCACGGGCTCATCAGCGCCGCCGTGGCTGCAGCCAGCACGGGCTCGTCCACATTTCCTCGGATGGTGCTGCCAGAGTCGCTGCGCGCGTCTGCCACGCACCCGATTCCCGGCTTCCATGTCTATCCGCAAGCTTCCCGTTTCTCCGGGGAATGCTTGCCAGAGGTGAGCGTGGTGGCGTCTTCCACGCCCGCGCCCGCGCCCGTGTCCATCGACCTCAACGCCACGCTGATGGCCGGTGCATCATCATCTGGAGGGGCGAGGAAATGCCAGCCGACGTGCTCCACAGCGCCCGCAACCTGTTCGGCAGAATGCCGGCAGCCGACTTCGAGGAAACGGCCAACCGTTTCATCATCGAGAACATCATCTTCGAAGGTGGTGCGGTGGCCGCTGGCTCTGCTGGCGGTGCCGCCGGGCTGCCTACGATCTCGATAAGACACAAAGCCAAGACCGCCGAGCGCCATTAACACCAGCGACCTATGATCAAGCTGGCATACATGACGCCTTCATGGAAGATCAGGTCGGCCTAGGCGGCTTCCCGCTCGACCACGAGTTCCCGGAGGACTACGGCCTCGAGGAGGAGGATGAAATGGACATCAACGGGGAGCCTTTGTTCGAGGACGAGCTCGCCAACCAAGCCGCCGGGGCGAAGTCAAAGCGCAAGAGCAAGCAAACGAAGGCATACACGCCGTCCGAGGACAAGCTCCTTTGGAGTGTTGGAGAGACATTGGGCAAGACCCCAAGGTCGGCGCCAAACAAAAGACATCAACCTTTTGAATTCGTGTCCATCGTGAGTATCATGTACGCAAGAAGTTTGCACCGTAGCAAATGCATAGCAAGCGTGAGTGGGTGTCCCTTTCGAAGTGATGGAGGGTGATACAACAAGAGTGCAACAAGTTTTGTGCCACCCTTGAGAGCATCAAGGCACGCCCCGTGAGTGGCATCAGCGTGCAAGACATGGTATACATGTGCCCCTCTTTGTTTCCATTCCGGTTATGCTTGCATGTCCATTTGCATATCCATTTTTCCATATGCTTGCATGCTATTCATTTGTAGGCATTCCAAGCTTTGGAGGCATTCAAGGTCCAATATGATGGAAAGTCCTTCAACCTCTCCCATTGTTGGATGGTCATCAACGGGGAGGAGAAGTTCAAGGTGCAATATGCCGCCCTCATGGCGCGCGAGGGGAAGGCAACCGTGGAGGAGGTTGGGGAGGGCGAAAAGCCACGGCCGCGGGGGAAGACCTACTCCGGCGTCAGTCGCCTTGCTTGCAACCGTGGAGGGCATACCGACTCCGGCGAGGGAGGGGCGATGACAGCGGCGCGCCTTCGGCTCCCTCCAGTGCTTGTAGTCGTCGCTAGGTGGTCTACGGGCCTGGATGTAATTTTTATTATTTCTGGTGTTCGTTGTACTACCATGATTGAAGATGAATAGATCGAAAGTTTTTCGTGAAAAAAAAAACCATGGAGGGCATGATGAGCAAAAAGGACTCAAGGGAGGAGAAGCGCTGGCAAGACAAGGAAGAGCAAATGAACGCCTTCATGAAGATCCAAAGGAGGAGGCTTGAGATGGAGGCGAAGAAGCAAGGCAGGATGCTTAAGATGGAGGCGGAGAAGCAAGCCAAGATGCTCGAGATCGAGGCCGCCAATGCCAAGACCAAGGCGAAAGAAGTGGCACTCGCTAGCATGATGACGGGATGGAGATCATGAAGGTGGACCTGAACACCGTGTCGCTGAGGAAGAGGCCATGGTTCGAGGAGATGCAGGCCGACATGCTCAAGTTCGATGACGAGTGATCTATGTGGAGAGCGCCATCCCTTTTTTGTATGCCGGCAAGTGTGCTGGCATAAACACGGTAGAGATGGCGTGGTCGAATTCCGGCCCCTTTTTGTGAGCTGTCATGTGTGCCGGCCGCTGGCTAGTGCGCCAACATGGACTGTGGTGCTTTTTTAGGCTGGCATTGTATGCCGGCCGCTGCCATGAATGTTAGGCGACGACATGACCGCTGGCATGATCTATGGCCGCGTACCTTTTAAATTTATGTGTGGGCGCGCGCGTTGAGCGCACGGCCTATCCAAAAAAAAAACAGGGCAGACGTCGAGCGGACGGCCGACCCAAATAGACGAAAAAGGACAAAACGCACATCCGTTTGGGTCGGCGCGTTGGAGTTGCTCTTACGGTTTTGGCGATATCGGACATCCGGACCTGTCCGAACAACTTCGATAACCACCTTTGGAGGGTCAAAGTGTCCAGATCGTCTTATTTGAATATTTGGGAACGATTTGATGATCCACGTTGAAGTTGCCTTGATAAGTGAGAACTGACAAGGAGAGGGAACGATGACCAATCTCTCTCTCTCTCTATCTCCTTCTCCCCCCTCTCTCTGAATTCTGAAAGAATACCTATCGATCATGTACCATAGCCATCTGTCGTGATCCATGCTTATTTATTTTCCTGATAACTCATTTGTTGCTCTCAAAGTAGATGGACTAGCTACAATGCGCATAGCCTTAAGTAAGCTTAAAATACAAAAATGTTGCAACTTGGTATTGGAGAAAAAAGATATTGCAACCCAACTTTGATCTCCTTGTTTCTTATTATATGGATTCCTCTTATTTGCCAAAAATATATATCAATAACTGCCCCAATCCTACATTAAGGATGATTGAAATAACAAGCTTAACAGTTTCTAGGTAGCTCGCCATTTCAACATTGTCTCACATCTAAATAGATGATGGGCTTTTAAAGTGGTCACTCTAACAATGGGAATATATTTATGTAAATGATATCTCTTTCAAAAGAGGTACTACCTCCATACTGATTGAACATGGCAATCATCACCATATTAATGTATAAGTAATACTCCCTCCTTCCATCTATATAGGGCCTAATGCGTTTTTCGATGCTAACTATAACCAAATATTAGAGCAATGATATATGACATGCAACTTACACAAAGCACACCGTTAACTTTGTCTGTGAAAGGTTCTTTCAATGATATAATTTTCACATTGTGCATGCTATGTACTATTAATCTTGTCAATAGTCAAAGGCGGTCTTAAAAATCTCATTACGCCCTATATAGATGGAAGGAGGGAGTAGCATTGTACTAAATACTAATACTCAATTATGATAACCTAATATATATAACTGAAAATGACAAAACAGTTGAGTAATACAAGTATTATCCCGCAGAAAAAAAACGAGCACGCCGGACATTGGACTACTTACAACAAATTTATCACTGCAGCCGACAAATGCAGAAAAAGAAAAAAGAAAAATGAAACGCCTATGTGCAGGATTCAGTGAAAATTCTGAACCAACGCATCCATCCAAGCAGAGCACCGCCAGAATTTAACAGCTCCGGCGTGCGAACACCTTGGCGACGCAGCAGCATCAGTAGGAGATGTCGACGAGGGCTAGCATGGCGTGGTCGACGAGCCGTTCCGCCGGCCGTCTCCGCACGCCGCGGAGGGAGAAGTACTGGCGGTCGAGCTGCGGCACCGGCGCCCTCCGCCGGCGGCCGGCGAGGGACGCCCGCAGCTCGGCGGCGTAGAGCGACGCGGCGCCCCGGAGCGTGGCGCAGACGCGCGGCAGGTCGCGCAGCAGCGGCAGCGTGAGGTTGAACGGCCACAGCAGGATGGAGAACTTGAACGCGTGCAGGAGGAAGCCGCCGACGGCCGGCGCGGCGAGCAGCACCACGTGCACCACCATCGATGTATCACCGAACAACTCTTCCGCCACCGCCGGTGCCGCAACCCTACATGGCCGATCCCTCCGCCTCTGCCATGGCAACCGCTCTTGACTCTTGAGGTGGCGCCGCGGCTGCTGGGTGGTCACCACGGGGCTGACTGACCGGCCATTAACTATGTAGGGGCATGTCGCGTGGGCGGATTAATAATGGCCGGCGATGACGATCGAGAGATGTTTCATAATGAGAAGGAATCGACTCAATTATATGGACGCTCTCGATCGTGGACGCGTACTGCTACGCAAGTCGCTGAGGAGATTGTTGTTGCTTACCGCACGCCTTGTGCCCTTGTGTATGCTTGCCGCGAATGGAATTATCGAGAGCTGGGGCGTCACGAGATTCTAGCCATGGACCAGCGCCCGTTCGATCTCGATCGATCTACACCGGCCGTCGCTGGCACCTGTCCAGGGTAAAGCAGCGACGAAGTTTCGTTTACGCATCCGGAGTTGGAGTGTATCTGTATGGATGGTAAAAGCAGAATGTTTCTGTTGGCGTGTATACGCAGAATGAGTGACTTGACATGTCGGCATACAGTGGGGTCGAAATGGAGTGCAAGTTGAGACTGTCCCTGAATTTGTTTTGTCTAAAGAAATGGAGTGCAAGAAATGGAGTGTACACATTCCATTCAGAGTTCAGGGGTAAGATTACGTAATTATACACATCCAGCTTCTCCAGAGATCCAAAAAAAAATAATAGAACGGTAATGCTGACCGGCGAACGTTCACTAGGAAGGAACTTCCAGCGAATGCCCTCGCAGCCATTTGATCGACATCAAGCGATGGCACTTTTTCTTAAAAAAATGCCTTCTCTAAGAAGCAATTGTCATGCTAGTCTAAAGAAATTGTAACCCCCTATCATTAAAATTGTCATGAAATCTATTCGCAAATATTGTTCCGTGACGAACGTTCGCCAACTATTGAAGTCCTAAATAGAAAGAACTAGACCCCTATATCTATGTATTTTTCATATCTATAAGCCTCACCCCAACCCACCACGATGACCCCACCTCGGTAGGATGATCGACCACACAGCATCATGACATTGAATCATCTTGCATCGACCGTAACAAAATTGTAGATATGATGTCAAATCTCATCCGAATATTGATCGTTATTAGAAAATTACACTATATACATCGGTCCACCTTCTATCCATCGCCTAATTACTCGGCACAATGATGATAGATGGCTAACTTTAGCAAGATCGTTGATTGTATCCAGAGGAAGTGTTGGCACAAACCTGCTAGTGTATTCGGGTACACACATGCATACTCACGACAATCGGTCCACACGCGGCATGATCCGTGAAAAAAATAACATATCGATGCCGACCCAGATGCCTTAAGACGAGTTGGAATCGAGTGGAACGATCGATGTGCACAGCACGCTATATGGATTTTTAAAAAGGGACGTTTTTATTACTTAAAAGATTTAAGCATTACAACACGTCATATAGATGGGACGGGAAGGATCGAATCTGCTCAGTAAAGGGAATAGCTTCCTTTTTCTTGGACCCTATAGCTTGCGACCACACAACCTCCTCCTTCCTCAGCACAGACCATCGCCCTACCCGCATAGGGCAATGTCGGATTACAGAAAGTTATCTGTTCTGTACATTTTTAATAAGTGGACGACACATTTTAAATTCTAACTATGCTGCCATTTCAAAAAAAATGTTGAATCGGTCTTTTTTGCCTCATTGTGTACAAGGGGAATTTGCGTCCCTCTTCATGAACCCCTCACGAATGGTAAACCCTTAATTCAATGAACTAGCGAACCAACCTGTGGTTGGATGGTTAGAGAGACTGTGGTATTCTCTGTCCATCATGATTCAAGTCCTGGTGCTCGCATTTATTCCTTGATTTATTTCAGGATTTTCGGCGATGCACATTTAGTGGGAGGAGACGTTCCCGTCGTCGATGAGGTGCCTATGACGACTCGTAAATTTCAAGATGATATGACGGCTCAGTCTTTCGGAGATGCTCATAGTGGTAGGATGTGCGTGTGTGGGTGAGTGTATGCATGTGTATATGAGCGCTTGGGTCTGTACTGTGTTAAAAAAAATTCAATGAACTAGTAAGGGGTGAATATGGATATAGATTGTGGTCATCCGGCGGTGGTGGAGGCTGATGGTTATGCTTCTTACTAGTCCGCTCGACTGTTGTTGCTTAGCGTGCGTTTATGGACACACTTGGGCGTCAGAAGTCTCGATGGGCCAGCGGCTATCCGATGTCGATCGATCGAGATTTCCTGCGTGGGGCACCGGCCGTCGCTTGTGCCTATCGATGGAGTTCACTGTGCTGGATTGCGAGTATGGCCCACTTCCAATCAACTTCATGTCGATAAGCGTATTTCCTACAGTATTTCTAACTTAGTACGTACTGCCATTACATGTCGACAGTCCAATCCTACGTGTAGCTGATCTGATCGTGTCCACTGGATACAGACGGGCACAAATCAACCTGTGGTTGATAAGGGTGAGTGTATGCGCGTGTATATAATCGCTTGTGTCTGTATTATAATATAATGCTAAAAAAACAGACGTGGCATAGGCGTAGCTCGTGGTTTGGAAAGTTCTCACTCCAGAGATTTTTGTACGCAGTGCCGTTTAAATTGTGGATTGAAGATGTACTGCTCTTCCAAAAAAGATGGAAAAATCCGGACCGCAGGAAAGCTATATAGGCAGAATCATTTTTTCTCTCGGGTTCACAGCAGATGATTGGCTTGGACATGTCGGCATGCACCGGGACCCAAACCCAAGTGCGATCGAGTTGAGCAACTTGAGCCTCTGTTCTGAAAATATTTATATTTAACAAACTCTGTCCTCGAAATAACTCTGATGTTCAGCTAGAAAATGCATCAAGACTCACGTAGCTATCCACTATTTTCCTTCCCACAAGTTGGATTTGATTATCTGACATGAATACGTGATGATGTTTGTTGTAGGTCCAAATCAAGTACATTTTGCGTGCATAGGTGGACAAGTCGAGCAACGACGGATACAATCACAAAGACGGTGCTAAGATCGATTGACCAGTCTTATCGGAGATTTCAGTCCGGGAAGCATCAATCAACGTATTTTAAAGATGAGTACTATTAGTAGTAGATTTTGCCATCCTTCAACTACGTTACGGTAGGAAGCATGCGTTTGGTAACGTTGTCGTTTCCCAGCATATTTATTTCCCCCCGAAAGATACATTCAGTTCGGCCATTCATGGTTTGAGAAGTCGCTCTTTTACTTTTTGCTTTTTGCTTTGCCCTTTCGGGGGTATAGGGCGTATTTTGTTCGTGTCCTCGTTAAAACCTGCCTGGTCTGAGAGCATCCAGGCTTGCTTGACAAATCCGGTCCCTCCATGCCTATCGGTCCCTCATATTTTGTGTCTGAGATTTACATATCTTAAATCCGGACTTCTAAATTCATGTAAATCCATGCACATTTATCATGCACGTCAATGTCGCACACAAATAATAAATATTGGCACCGAAAATTTATAGGTCTTACATAAAATTTATTTTAAGTGCACAACTCAAACATTAGCTCTTTGGTTTTCATTGTAGGTCCATATATGCTCCACAAGATCATTGAGTAGCTGTGTTGCACCTGATGGTCACGAAGATTCTGATGCATCTGTAGAAAGTTCATAAGTTAAGTTGCATTTTGATCTTCTGGGATATGTACTTGTTCTTCGGGTGCTTCAAGCTCATTGGTTTGGGCACCATCACACTCATCCTCGACAATCATATTGTGCGAAATAACACAACATGTCATGAATTTTTTTTGAGAACTGATGACAGTGGGGGAAATCCCCACTGACTTTATATTAAAGTGTTAAAAGGTTAGTACAGTCCCAACAGTCCAGTCCAGTCAGCCTACAACCCTACTACACAAGTCACTACTACATGAAAGGGGGGTGAGAAGAAGAGTTACAGAAGGTGATATCCCCCTAATTACAAGGCAGCTACTAGTGACAGGATATAAGGAGCATACTCCTGCTTGGCCCTATGGACCAATAGAGCAAAATCATGCTTGAATCTGTTCTTCCAGGATGTAAAGGACGGCTGGATCCCTCTGAAGTGTTTATCATTCCTTTCCTTCCAGATAACATGTCATGAATTGCCACAAAGTTTCTGATTTCCACATCATTGTAGCTCCACGAACAATTTCCCCCAATGAGCTTGAAGCACTCCAAGTGCCCTCTCCATATCCTTTCTAACTTCTTCATGCATTGTTGCAAAGTGGCTTTGTTTGTTGCCCTGTGGTTCGGATATGGTCTTCACAAATGTAGCCCACTAAGAATAGATGTCGTCGGCAAGATAGTATCACATGTTGTAGTCACGGAAGTTGACAGTGTAGTTGCACGGCAGCGATTCTCCGTTTAAAAGCCTCCTGAACACCGGAAATCGTTGAAGCACGTTGTCGCCGTTGTGAGATTCGGCATTCCAAAGAAAGCATGCCAAATTCATAAGTCATGTGATGCCACCGCTTCTAGTATGATGGTGGCCTCTTTCGTGATACATTCCCCGCCAACCTTTAGGACGGTTCTTCCATTGCTAATGTGTGCAATCAATTGATACGAACATTCCTGAAAATCCTCTGACCTCTCCAATAGCCAACAACCTTTCTGTGTCCCGCGCATTTGGTTCTCTTAGATACTCTGCTCCAAACAACTGCACCACGGTGTGGGAAAACTTGACAGCACTCTTCAGGCATGTGCTCTCCCTGATTAGGACTATCTCACCAATGGCATCTGCGGTAGTACCAAGTGCAAGCATCCTCAGAGTACCCGTGCACTTCTTAGTAGAGAAAGAAAGTTGGCCGCAACAATCCCTTTCGAGTTTGAAGTAGTCCTCCTGTGCCTCCACACCCTTCACAATGCGCAAAAACAATGGTTTTCGCATGCGAAAACAACGACGAAACCATGGATCATCCAGGAAAGTTGGGTTCGGAGAAAAGTAGTCCTGTTGGGAACGTAGTAATTTCAAAAAATTTCCTACGCACACGCAAGATCATGGTGATGGCATAACAACGAGAGGGGAGAGTGTTGTCCACGCCCTCGTGAGACCGTGAAGCGAAGCGTTATGACAACGCTGTTGATGTAGTCGACGTCTTCACGATCCGACCGATCCAAGTACCGAACGCACGGCACCTCCGAGTTCAGACACGTTCAGCTCGATGGCGATCCCGGACTCGATCCAGCAAAGTGTCGGGATGAGTTCCGTCGACGACGACGGCGTGGTGGACGATGATGATGCTCCACGGCGCAGGCTTCGCCTAAACTCCATGACGATATGACCGAGGTGGAATATGGTGGAGGGGGCACCGCACACGGCTAAGGAACGATCCGTAGATCAACTTGTGTGTCATGGGGTGCCCCCCTGCCCCCGTATATAAAGGAGCAAGGGAGGGGGTGGCCGGCCTAGAAGGGGCGCACCAAGGAGGAGTCCTACTCCCACCGGGAGTAGGATTCCCCCCCTTCCAAGTAGTAGGAGTAGGAGTCAAGGAAAGGGGGAAGAGAAGAGAAGGAAGGAGGGGCGAGCCTTCCCCTAGTCCAATTCGGACTAGGCCTTGGGGGGGCGCCCAACCTCTCCTCTCTCTTTCCCCTAAAGCCCAATAAGGCCCATATACTCCCCGGCGAATTCCCGTAACTCTCCGGTACTCCGAAAAATACCCGAATCACTCGGAACCTTTCCGAACTCCGAATATAGTCGTCCAATATATCGATCTTTACGTCTCGACCATTTCGAGACTCCTCGTCATGTCCCCGATCTCATCCGGGACTCCGAACTCCTTCGGTACATCAAAACTCATAAACTCATAATATAAGCATCATCGTAGCGTTAAGCGTGCGGACCCTACGGGTTCGAGAACTATGTAGACATGACCTAGAACTATTCTCGGTCAATAACCAATAGCGGAACCTGGATGCCCATATTGGCTCCTACATATTCTACGAAGATCTTTATCGGTCAAACCGCATAACAACATCGTTGTTCCCTTTGTCATCGGTATGTTACTTTCCGAGATTCGATCGTCGGGATCCAATACCTAGTTCAATCTCGTTATCGGCAAGTCTCTTTACTCGTACGTAATGCATCATTCCGTAAGTAACTCATTAGCTACATTGCTTGCAAGGCTTATAGTGATGTGCATTACCGAGAGGGCCAGAGATACCTCTCCGACAATCGGAGTGACAAAACCTAATCTCAAAATCGCCAACCCAACATGTACCTTTGTAGACACCTGTAGTACTCCTTTATAATCACCCGATTCGTTGTGACGTTTGGTAGCACCAAAGTGTTCCTCCGTAAACGGGAGTTGCATAATCTCATAGTTACGGGAACATGTATAAGTCATGAAGAAAGCAATAGCAATATACTAAACGATCAAGTGCTAGGCTAACGGAATGGGTCATGTCAATCACATCATTCTCCTAATGATGTGATCCCATTAATCAAATAACAACACATGTCTATGGTTAGGAAACATAACCATCTTTGATTAATGAGCTAGTCAAGTAGAGGCATACTAGTGACTATATGTTTGTCTATGTATTCACACATGTTTCATGTTTCCGGTTAATACAATTCTAGCATGAATAATAAACATTTATCATGAAATAAGGAAATAAATAATAACTTTATTATTGCCTCTAGGGCATATTTCCTTCAAGTCCCTCTGCAGTACCCGTGCTCCGAACACCCTATCCTGATTGATCACTCTTCTCCCTTTGATTGAGCCCTTGAAGTTGAGAATATGCTCCACCTGCCGGTCCATTTCCTCTTTGAAAGCACAAGTGCTCCCTGGGTGATTTTGGTAATTAATGTCAACATATCTCTTGTTGGACTAAAACTTTTACCTAGTATGTTTCAGACAAGTTAAACAAATTAAGTGGCATGGACTAAAGGATGTGGAACCCCTTCAAGATGCTAAGGACAAAGGATTGGCTCAAGCTTCAAGTACAAGACTCTACATTATATATTTTAGTGATCCAAGATCACATTGAGTCTATAGGAAAAGCCAATACTATCAAGAGGGGATGATGTGTTGCTTAATGGCTTGCTTGCTCAAAGTGCTTAGTGATATGCTCCAAAGCCCTCAACTACTTTCTCACATCCACATATGTCCTAAACCAAAGGTCTAACTTGGCCCCACCGATTCTTTCTATCCGGCGCCACCGAGTTCAGATGTCATAGCCACTGCCACAAACCCTAGGCAAATCGGTCTCACCGATAGGGATCTCGGTCTCACCGAGATGGGATTGTAATCTCTCTGTGTATGTCCATTACCAAAATCGGTCTCACCGAGTTTGAGCAATCGGTACTACCGAGATTACAATGCAAACTCTCTGGTTAGCTTATTACCAAAATCGGTCCCACCGAGTTTGTGTAATCGGTCTCACCGAGTTTGCCTAACCAACTCTCTGGTTAGCTTATTACCAAAATCGGTCCCACCGAGTTTGTGTAATCGGTCTCACCAAGATTACGTTATGCCCTAACCCTAACCATATCGGTCCTACCAAGTTGCATGTCGGTCCCATCGAAAATCCTAACGGTCACTAGATTTGCTGAATCGGTCTGACCGAGTTCATCAATTCGGTCCAACCGAGTTTGGCAAGTTGTGTGTAACGGCTAGATTTTGTGTGGAGGCTATATATACCCCTCCACCTCCTCTTCATTCGTGGAGAGAGCCATCAGAACGAACCTACACTTCCAACCTACATTTTCTGAGAGAGAACCACCTACACTTGTGTTGAGACCAAGATATTCCATTCCTACCATATGAACCTTGATCTCTAGCCTTCCCCGAGTTGCTTTCCACTCAAATCTTCTTTCCACCAAATCTAAATCCTGTGAGAGAGAGTTGAGTGCTGGGGAGACTATCATTTGAAGCACAAGAGCAAGGAGTTCATCATCAACACACCATTTGTTACTTCTTGGAGAGTGGTGTCTCCTAGATTGGCTAGGTGTCGCTTGGGAGCCTCCGATAAGATTATGGAGTTGAACCAAGGAGTTTGTAAGGGCAAGGAGATCGCCTACTTCGTGAAGATCTACCGCTAGTGAGGCAAGTCCTTCGTGGGCGACGGCCATGGTGGGATATACAAGGTTGCTTCTTCGTGGACCCTTCGTGGGTGGAGCCCTCCGTGGACTCGCGCAACCGTTATCCTTTGTGGGTTGAAGTCTCCATCAACGTGGATGTACGATAGCACCACCTATCGGAACCACGACAAAAACATCTCTGTCTCCAATTGCGTTTGAATCCTCCAAACCCTTCCCGTTACATTCTCGCAAGTTGCATACTTTACTTTCCGCTGCTCATATACTCTTTGCATGCTTGCTTGATATGTATTGTGAGTGTTAAACTTGTGCCTAAACTCCACTCCAACTTAAAGAAGTTAAAAACTGGAACTTTTGGTACTTAGTGTCTAATCACCTCCCCTCTAGACACCTCTTCTCGATCCTTTCAATTGGTATCAGAGCTTTGATCTCCATTGCCTTGGTTTAAACACCTTTGGAGGAAGATGGATGTGTCTACTTTGGGGAGTCTTAGACATAGAGTGCCCATTCTTGATGGAGAATATTTTCATGAGTGGAAAAATGAAATGCTTGAGATTTTCAATGAATATCATTTGAACAAGTACATTGCTAGCCCTTGTGCACCTCATATTGATCCCTTGCATCCCACACCCGAAGAGGATCTTGACATGATTCGCAATCTTAGAACCATCAATCTTATCATAAGAGGATTGTCCAAAAATTTGATTGCTAGTTTGCCTACTCTTGATTGTGCCTATACTATATGGAAATTTCTTGAGGAACGATTTCCAGATTATTCCTTGAAAAATTTAGATGAAATTCTCCATAAGTCTATTGCCTTGAGTAAGATGAATTCTAGTGATCCTAGCTTTGGTGATTGTCTATTTGAGCTTACAAATCTCATGCGTGCCATAGGAGATGTTGGAATCATTAGCAATATTATTTCTGAAGCTATTAGAATCCATAAAGACAATCATAGAAATGATCATTTGTCTAATGAATTACCCGCTCTAGGAATTGATCAATCACAAGATGATGTTGAACATGGATGCTATGATGAGGATGATGATAATGAATCTGATCTTGACGATGCAATGCGACACTTTGGTCTTATGGCAAATCTTCGCGGCTACATGGCTGGAGGAAAGGAATGGGTCCTTGATAGTGGATATACTGATCATATGACCGGAGATAAAGACATGATTCGTGAGCTTGCTGAAAACGACGGCCCTCGAAAATATGTCACTTTTGGTGATAATTCAAAGGGTAAGGTGGTTGGCCTTGGTAAGGTGGCCATCTCACATGATAGCTCCATACAAAATGTCATGCTCGTTGAATCTCTTGGCTACAACTTACTTTCAGTATCTAGACTTGCTGATTTCGGTTTTAATGTCCTATTTACTGAAGTAGATTGCCAAGTGTTTCGTAGAGATAATCATAAAATGGTCTTTACCGGTGTACGTAGAGGTGATCTCTACATTGTTGATTTCACTAAAAAGGCTCAACCTAGAACTTGTTTTATTGCTAAATCCTCTAAAGGCTGGTTGTGGCATAGAAGACTAGGTCATGTTGGTATGTGAAACCTTGACAAGCTTATTAAAGTAAATAATATCCTTGGCGTTAACGATGTCATATTTGATAAGGATAGACTTGCAGTGCTTGTCAAGCAGGTAAACAGGTTGGAGGAAGGCATCCCGTGAAGAACATCATGACCACAAGGAGGCCACTCGAGCTACTTCACATGGATCTTTTTGGTCCCAACGCTTAATAAAGTCTCGGTGGAAATTCTTTTGGTCTAGTTATAGTTGATGATTTTTCAAGATTTACGTAGGTATTCTTTCTCGATGATAAATCGCAGGTCCAAAAGATCTTCAGAAACTTCGCTAGGAAAGCCCAAAATCAATTTGACGTGAAAATCAAGAAGGTTCGAAGCGACAACGGAACGGAGTTCAAGAACGCAAATGTGGATACCTTTATTGACGAAGAAGGGATTTCACATGAGTTCTCGGCTACGTACACACCTCAACAGAATGGAGTCGTTGAGAGGAAGAACCGAACTCTCATAGAGATGGCAAGAACGATGCTTGATGAGTATAAGACGCCAAAGCACTTTTGGGCGGAAGCGGTTGAGACAGCTTGTCATGCAACAAATCGCTTGTATCTTCACAAGCTACTCGGCAAGACGGCATACAAGCTCCTCACCGGTAACATACCCCAAGTTGGATACTTTCGAGTATTCGGCTCAAAGTGCTACATTCTTGATAAGCATCGTCGTTCTAAATTTGCTCCTAAGTCTCATGAAGGTTTCCTACTTGGTTATGGCTCAAACTCTCACACATACCGTGTCTACAACAATTTCACCGAAAGGTTGAAAGAAGCGGTAGATGTGAAGTTTGATGAATCTAACGGCTCGCAAGTAGAGCAATTGCCAATTGATGTAGGAGACAAAGATCCCTCGGAAGCAATCCAAGACTTGTCTATTGGCAAGATTCGTCCAACGGAGGTGAAGGAGAGTACCTCGTCCGTCCAAGTGTAAGCTTCTACTTCACGACAAGGTGAACCAAGAGTTGATACGGAGGCATCTACAAGTGGGACACACTAAGATGAAGAAAACGAGGAAGTGCACCAAGACGAACGCCAACAACCTCCTTCTCCACCACGACAAGAGAATGACAACGCCAACAATGAAGAAGGCCAAGAAGAAGAACAAGATGAAGAAGATGTTCAACCAAGACCCAAGCAAAAGCTTTCGCGAGTTCGAGCAAGAATTGCTAAAGACCATCCCGTCGAGCAAATCTACAAAGATATCCAAACCGGGAGAATCACTCGCTCTAAAACTCGTCTAGCTAACTTTTGTGAACACTATTCATTCATCTCTAGCATTGAACCTATGAAGGCTGAAGAAGCATTGGAAGATCCAGACTGGATAAACGCTATGCATGAAGAGCTACACAACTTTGAGAGAAATCAAGTGTGGACATTGGTTGAGAAGCCCGACAACAACCACAACATCATCGGTACCAAATGGGTGTTTCGCAACAAGCAAGATGAAGATGGACAAGTAGTCCGCAACAAAGCACGTCTCGTCGCCCAAGGCTACACACAAGTCGAAGGTATGGACTATGGTGAGACTTATGCTCCTGTTGCTAGACTTGAGTCCATTCGCATCTTACTTGCTTATGCTAATCACCATGATATCACCTTGTACCAAATGGACATTAAAAGTGCTTTTCTAAATGGTGAAATTGAGGAGGAATTTTATGTTAAGCAACCTCCCGGCTTTGTCAATCCTAAGAAACCTGATCATGTCTACAAACTTCACAAAGCCCTTTATGGTCTTAAACAAGCTCCTAGAGCATGGTATAAATGCTTGACCAAGTTCCTTATTGAAAAAGGCTTTGAAATTTGTAAAATTGATTCTACTATTTTTACAAAAACGGTTAATGGGGCACTATTTGTATGCCAAATTTATGTCGATGATATTATATTTGGTTCTACCAACCCTCATTTTAGTGAAAAGTTTGGGAAGCTAATGTCGGAGAAGTTTGAGATGTCTATGATGAGTGAACTCAAATTCTTTCTTGGTTTGCAAATCAAGCAAACTAAGGAAGGTACCTTTGTCTCTCAAAGGAAGTACACCAAGGACTTATTCAAGAAGTTCAATATGCAAGAATGCAAAGGTATGACTACACCCATGCCTACTAGTGGACATCTTGATTTGACCAAAGATGGTGAACCGGTTGATCAAAAGGTTTATCGCTCTATGATTTGTTCATTGTTATATCTATGTGCTTCACGTCCCGATATCATGCTAAGTGCATGCATGTGTGCACGATATCAAGCTGCTCCTAAGGAATGTCATCTTAAGGCCGTGAAAAGGATAGTGAGATACTTAATCCATACACCAAATTTGGCATTTGGTATCCAAAGAGGGCCTCTTTCGATCTTGTTGGGTACTCCGACTCGAACTATGCCGGTTACAAGGTTGATAGAAAGTCCACTTCGGGTACTTGTCAATTTCTTGGTAGATCTCTTGTGTCTTGGTCGTCCAACAAACAAAACTCGGTATCCTTATCCACCGCCGAAGCGGAATACATTGTCGATGGTTCATGTTGTGCTCAATTACTTTGGATGACCCAAACTCTTAAAGATTATGGATATATGTGAAACATGTTCCATTACTTTGTGACAATGAAAGTTGAAAGGATCGATATAGTTGACTAGAGGGGGGGTGAATAGGCAACTACCAATTTTTAGCTTTTCTTTACCAAATTAAACTTTGCATCAAAGTAAGTTGTCTAGATATGCAACTAAGTGGACAACCTATATGATGCAACAAACACAACCACACAAGCAAGCAATGAATAAAACACAAGTAAGCTTGCACAAGTAAAGGGATGAGATAACCAAGAGTGGAGCCGGTGGAGACGAGGATGTGTTACCGAAGTTCCTTCCTTTTGAGGGGAAGTACGTCTCCGTTAGAGCGGTGTGGAGGCACAATGCTCCCAAAGAAGCCACTAGGGCCACCGTATTCTCCTCACGCCCTCACACAATGCGAGATACCGTGATTCCACTATTGGTGCCCTTGAAGGCGGCAACCGAACCTTTACAAACAAGGTTGGGGCAATCTCCACAACTTAATTGGAGGCTCCCAACACCACCACAAAGCTTCACCACAATGGACTATGGCTTCACGGTGACCTCAACCGTCTAGGGTGCTCAAACACCCAAGAGTAACAAGATCCGCTAGGGATTAGTGGGGGGAATCAAATTTCTCTTGGTGGAAGTGTAGATCGGGGCCTTCTCAACCAATCCCGAGCAAATCAACGAGTTTGATTGGCTAGGGAGAGAGATCGGGCGAAAATGGAGCTTGGAGCAACAATGGAGTTTAGGGTTGGAAGAGGTGAGTCTTCTTGGGGAAGAAGACCCCCTTTTATAGTGGGGGGACATTTCCAACCGTTACCCACCACTCAGCCCGCGACCCACGGAACTACCGCACCACAGGCGCGGTACTACAGCACGGGCCTGCGGTACTACCGCGACGGACCGCGGTACTACTGTGGGCACAACGGAGACCGGACCTAGCAAACAGGAGTACTAATAGGACGCGGTAGATCCGTAGAAGCGGTACTACCATGACCTCATACGGTACTTCCGCAAGACAGCCGCAGGCCAGGTCTGGTAGGCACAGATGTAAAAAAATACATCCGTGACTACCTCCGCTTGAGAAGTTGCAGTGCAAAAATCCGACACGGAACTACCGCGACCATGGGTGCGGTACTACCGTGAAAGGTGAGGATGTAAAATATTACATCCGCCCTTACCTCCGCACTTGCTACTGTACCTGGCCTGGCCACACGGTACTACCGCGCCGCAGCACGTTACTACCGCGGGTAGCGCGGATGTAAAAAATTACATCCGCGCATACCACCGCTTGAGCAGCGGTGCCACACCAGAGCTCGCGGTACTACCGCTCCGGGGAGCGGTACTACTACCCAGAGCCACGGTACTACCGTGCGAGAGGCCAGTACTACTGCTGGCTCTGCGGTAGTACCGCTTCGAGGAGCAAGACTACCGCTTCTTTGAGAAGAGCAAGGCAGAGACCTTCAAATCGCAGAGACAAGGTGAGACGGAGGAACACTCCAAGGAGCTCAAGGAAAGGCGGTGGAAAAGGGAATGTGTACGTGAGATTCCACCCAAATCTTTCCTAAGCAGACCCCCTCTTAATAGTACGGCTCTCCTACGACTCAACTCCACCGAACTGAACCGTAGACAAACACCGTCTTCAATAATCTTCGAGGGGCATGGAATCGTCTTGTGTTTAGTCATGATGAATCTGAAAAGCTCAATACACACGATTAGTCCGCAAAGGCATTGTCATCAATCACCAAAACTACTTAGGGACAAAAGTGCCCTTACAATCTCCCCCTTTTTGGTGGATTGATGACAATACGGGATTTGCACAAAGTAAATGAATATAGCACAAGCAAACCCCACAACTCTAAAATATAGATGAGCTCCCCCTAGATTCGTGATAGAGAGTAAAGTGCTTAGAACTGCACGACACGAATACTAGGATCACCACTCCCCCTATATTTTAGAAACAAATCATATCTTGCAATGATAAGGCTGACACTAAGCAAGATAGTAGGTAAGAGCATAACATTAATAGCAAGATAAAGCACAAGCTCAATAAGATGATGAGGTACGATAGAGTGCATATGTCTTACACCATATGATAGACTTAGTCTCACAAGCACAACCAAAGCAAAGCAAGCAAGTTCAACGACGGAAAGCAAAGCAAACGACGAAACACACACGCAAATCCTAGACTCTCTCCCCCTTTGGCATCGAGACACCAAAAAGGCAGAGAGGTCACCTACAACACATGTGGTAGCTCAGGCGGAAAAGGACTCCTCGTCTTCAGACTCTACAATCGGAACGGACTCCTCCTCTGAATCGGTCCACTTGTAGCCCTGCTTCTCCATCCAGGCAGTCTCGGGGGTGATGTGCTTCTCAGAACCGCTGGCCGCATCCTCCCCGCAAGCCCTTAAGATCCTGATGTCGCGACGGCGACTCTCCTTCTGAGGAACATGGGCTTTGTAATGACCCTGAACCTGCATGCAGAACAGCCTCTTCATCTTGTTCTTCAGCTTCTTTGCCCAAGAGGGCTCATCAAAGGGAGGCGAGAAGGCAGAACGGTCAGCTGCAGCTTCTTCCTCCCCAAGTTCCTCCTCATCCACAGCCTGCCTGGCAGCCTCAGTAGAAGTGGTGGTGTTAGCCCAATGTGGCTTGATGCGGAGCCTGACGGACTCATGACGAATCCACCCTGGAGCTTCAAACTCATCCTGGGGAAACAACCTCTCCCAAGTCATGGAGATCAAGTGGAACATGTAAGGCCCGTAGATGGGGACCTTATGGTTGAACACGGCGAACTGAAGACACCACATGATATGTGAGACATCAAGTGGTTGAGTCTGAGCCTTGCGGGCCTCCTCGCAGATAAGCATCATGTCAACAAGGTAAGCATGTACCTGGCCCATGTCCCCAATGCGTGGGAAGAGGGTGTTCCGAAAGAGCCGATGCATAATGTCAAGGAAGGGATTAAGCACCCACGCAGTCTTCTTGTTGGGAAGAGTCTTCGGAACAAGGAATGGCTGGAGCTTGTTCCTGTTGGCAGAGTCAGAGTTGGCATGAGGGCGAACTCCAACTGGCGTGTCGAGCCCTTCATCCGGAACGTGAAGCAACTCCATGAACTCCTTCCAAGTAGCCGACAGACGGCGACCATTAGTCATCCAAGTCATGGTCCTTGCATCATCAGTGCCGAAATGGACGGAAGCAAAGAACTGTGCGATGATCTCTGGATCAAAATCCTTGTGGAAGGTGAGCAAGTGCTCAATGGCGAACTGCTCGACTAGATCCAAGGCCTCTCCAAAGTACTCACGGTGCTTGTCCTGCCTCATATGATGCATGTCAATGTAGTGAACTTCAACATAGTGATTCTGCTTGGCCTTGATCACATCCATGTAAATCAGATTATGCTGCTTGTTCCAGAAAAGTTCATTGCCTCGCGTGCTAGCCCGGGGATTCACATAGGGATTGAGCTTCCTTCGAATGACAAACTCGGCCTGGGGCATCACATCCATTCCCATGACGGGCTCCTTCTGTTTGTTGGCGGTAGTCTTGGTCCTGCGTTGGGGAGCAGCAGAGGACCCCTCTGGAACATCATCTGGGTTGCGCAGACGCTTTGACCCTGTGTCTCGGCTGGGATTCAAGCGACGAGCAAAACCGGAGCCACCACCTAAACACAAAGACAGAAAGACACGCACGGGAACAAAACGGATGAAAACCAAACTGAGAGAAACACAAGCATGCAATTTGGACGAAACAAACGAGTGCAGGATGAATCTACGGTAGTACCGGGCAGGGATGCGGAAGCAATAGGTTACATCCGCTCCAGCCGCGGTAGTACCATGCTGGGATAGCATGGTAGTACCGCGCTTGGGGCGGAAGTAATTTTTTACTTCCGGACGCCAAGCGGTAGTACCGCACCGAGGTGCGGAAGTACCGCTGGGCGCCAGATCGAGGTGAGGCGGCGGTAGTACCGCTCCGGGAGGAGTGGTAGTACCGCACGGTTTGAAAACCGCCACAGAGGACGCGGATCTGGATCTGGAACCTCCGCATGACAACTTCGGTACTACCGTTGATCAAACGGACCTAATTTGACTATCCAAAGAGCATGGGACTACACTACCACTCTACAACGAATCCCACTTGCATAGATTTAGCCAAAAATCTCAAGAACACCACATGCATCTCCCCAAAACCTAGAAGCACAAGGAAGGACAAAAAGAAGAGGCACTTGGGGGAAAAACCTGGGTCCATGGCAAGAGGGCGAGGTGGGGAACGATCCCACCGGTCGGAATCCGTGGAGAGCGGCCGGAGACGGAGATCCGGCGAAGGCCTCCGGCGCCGTTCTTGATCACGAGAGAGAGAGAGAGATACGGGGTGGGGAATAGAGATGAATGGGTATGGGGGAGTTAGAACTCCCCCTGTCCCGCTCTTAACCCCCACCCGCTCGCGGGCGTGCGGAAGTACCGCGGGTCATCGCGGTGGTACCGCCCGGGCGGAAGTTCCGCACGCTGGGCGGTAGTACCGCTCGTTCAGCGGCAGTAAAAAATTACTGCCGCAGAGGTAGCGGTAGTACCGTGCCCCTAGAGGGCCACGCACAAAACGTAGAGCCACCAACTCCTGCGGTAGTACCGTGGCACACCACGGAAGTACCGTAAGACCAAGAAAGTGGAAGAACACACAAGAGAAAAGAGAGAATAGGCAAAAACAAACTCCGGAAGAGACACCAACCAACTAAGAGACGAACACACATGACGAACGAGACACAACTTCTCCGTGAGGAGAGTGGTGGCCGGAGCACCTATGTTTGAGTCAATTGGTATGGAACCGCGAAGAATTATCCTTGGGCCCATGACCAAAACTCGTCTTTGAAGCACAAGTACCATAAAAAATGGCTAATGTGAAAGAGATGATCGATTTATGCATAATGGGGGGAGGGAGAGTTCATTGAGAGAACAACACTCCCCCTATGTCCATGCCTACACCTAAACTAGATAACAAGTTGAGTATGGTGGGGTGTGCAAGGGTTCAAGCAACATTGCTCGAATCAATGATATTTAGCTCATGCCTTAACTCGCGAAATCTTGCTTCATCCAAGGGCTTCGTGAAAATATCTGCACGGTTATCATGAGTGTTGACGACTTGAGCTCGATCTCCCTCGCCTAATATGATCACGGATGAAATGATACCGAATCTCAATATGCTTCTTCTTGAAGTGTTGCACCGGGTTGAGATAAATCTTGATGGCACTTTCATTGTCACACCAAAGAGGCACTTTGTCACAAATGACACCGTAATCCTTTAAAGTTTGCCTCATCCATAAGAGTTGTGCACAACAACTACCTGCCGCTACATACTCCGCTTCGGTGGACGAGAGAGACACACAACTTTGCTTTTTGGAAGACCAACTTACCAAAGAGCAGCCAAGGAATTGGCACCCTCCGGAAGTAGACTTCCTATCCACTTTGTCTCCCGCCCAATCGGAATCCGAATATCCTTCAAGCTTGAAGTTTGCTCCTCTTGGGTACCATAGGCCAAAGTTTGGGGTATGAGCCAAATATCGAAAGATTCGCTTGACCGCCACATAGTGGCTTTCCTTAGGTGCGGCTTGAAACTGTGCACAAATTCCCACACTCAACATGATATCCTGTCTAGATGCACAAAGGTAAAGCAAGGATCCAATCATGGAGCGATATACCTTTTGATCCACCGCTTTACCATTGGGATCGATGTCAAGTTGGCACTTCGTGGGCATTGGAGTGGAAGCCGGCTTGACATCACTTAGCTTGAATCTCTTGAGCATGTCTTGAGTGCATTTGGCTTGATTGATGAAGGTACCTTCTCTTCTTTGCTTCACTTCGAAACCTAGAAAGAACTTCAACTCTCCCATGGAAGACATCTTAAACTTTGAGGTCATTAGTGCGGCAAATTCATCATTGAAAGCTTTGTTAGGGGAACCAAAGATAATGTCATCAACATATAGTTGGCACACAAACAACTCCCCATTGACCTTCTTAGTAAAAAGAGTGGGATCGATGAGCCCAACTTCAAACCCACGATATTGTAGCAACTCGGTAAGGTGGTCATACCACGCACGTGGGGCTTGTTTAAGGCCATAGAGTGCCTTATCAAGTTGGTACACATGATCGGGAAAGTAGGGATCCTCGAACCCGGGGGGTTGTTTGACGTAAACCAACTCATTAATAGGACCATTAAGAAAGGCACTCTTCACATCCATTTGTTGCAACTTAAAGTTGTGATGAGAAGCATAAGCAATCAACAAACGAATGGATTCAAGACGAGCAACGGGAGCGAAGGTTTCACCGTAGTCGATACCCTCGACTTGGGAGTAACCTTGTGCCACCAATCTTTCCTTGTTACGAACGATGGTTCCATGAGCATCTTGCTTGTTCTTGAAAATTCACTTGGTCCCAATGACATTGTGGTTCCCCGTTGGCCTTGGCACCAACCTCCACACCTTGTTGTGCTCGAAGTTGTTGAGTTCTTCATGCATGGCATTAAGCCAATCCGGATCTTCAAGAGCTTCATATACCTTTTGGGGTTCAACACAAGAAACAAACGCGTGATGTTCACAATAGTTTGCCAATTGTCTACGAGTGCTTACCCCCTTTTGGATGCTTCCAAGTACATTCTTCATGATATGACCCTTGGTGGTGAGCTTGGAAGCAATCTTGGCGGCACGACGCTCTAGTTCCTCCTCGGAGGTGAGTTGAGGAGGGGTCACTTGATCATCTTGAGCGCCGTCTTGAGCATGATCTTGATCTTGAACTTGCTTGGGGGAGAGAACTTGACCTTGGGCATCACTTGGTGTGTCAACATCGTCTTGAGCATGATCTTGCCCTTGGTCTTGTTCATGAGGTTGAGGGCCTTCACTTTGTTCTTCGGAAGCGTGTGGGCCTTGGGTTGGTGATGGCTCCACTTGAGTGGAGCATTGTCCTTCTCCTTCGGCCACAAGGGGTTCCTCAACGGGTAGGATAAAATCAACACCCATTCTTCTTATGGCTTGAGGAGGAATTTCATCACCTACATCACAAGTGCCACTTTGCTCCACTTGGGAGCCGTTATTCTCATCAAACTCCACGTTACACGTCTCCTCAATAAGTCCCATGGATTTATTGAGGACACGGTAGGCATGAGAGTTTGTAGCATAACCAACAAATATGCCCTATAAGCTCTAGCTTCAAACTTAGACAACCGAACACCCTTTTTGAGAATGAAACACTTACACCCGAACACCCGAAAGTACTTGAGGTTGGGCTTGTTGCCGGTGAGTATCTCATATGGACTCTTGTTCAAGCCCTTGCAGAGGTAGAGCCGATTGGATGCATGACATGCGGTGTTGATGGCTTCGGCCCAAAAGTTGTATGGAGACTTGAACTCCGCCATCATGGTCCTTGCCGCATCCATCAACGTCCGGTTCTTCCTCTCCGCGAAACCGTTTTGTCGAGGGGTGTAGGGTGCAGAATATTGATGCTTGATCCCCTCATCACTAGGAAACTCATCCAAGGTGTAGTTCTTGAACTCGGTGCCGTTGTCATTTCTTATTGTCAAGATCTTTGCATTGTGTTGACGTTGTGCTTCATTTGCAAAGTCAATGACGGTTTGTTGGGTCTCGCTCTTCCTCTTGAAGAAGTACACCCAAGTATATCTTGAGTAGTCATCCACAATCACCAAGCAATACTTCCTACCCCCAAGACTATCAAAGGATGGAGGCCCAAAGAGATCCAAGTGAAGGAGCTCCAAAGGCCTCTTCGAGTAAATGATAGTTGTGGGAGGGTGAGCCTTTTCATGAAGCTTTCCTTCGATACAGGCACTGCAAACAAGATCTTTAGCAAAACTAACATTCGTTAGTCCACGGACATGGTCCCCCTTGAGAAGAATTTGCAAATATCTCATATTGACATGGGCTAAACGGCGATGCCAAAGCCATCCCACATCAACTTTAGCCATTAGGCATGTCGCGGTCTTAGTGGGTACCTCCGAAAAGTTAATCACATAGAGACCGTTCTCGACATGCACAACAAAGGCTACTTTAAGAGTCTTGCTCCACAAGAGGGCCACGGTATCAATATCAAAGAAAGTGGCAAAGCCCATGATTGCAAGTTGACGAACGGAAAGTAAATTGTATGCAAGGGACTCAACAAGCATGACCTTCTCGATCGTGAGATCATGAGAAATGACAACCTTGCCGAGTCCCAATACCTTAGAAAACGAGGCATCCCCCACTCGACATTGGTGGGCATAGAAGGAATCTTGTGCACGTCCACCACCAAGTCCTTGCTTCCGGTCATATGATTTGTAGCTCCACTATCGAGCAACCATGATCCTCCACTGGAAGCAAACACCTACAAGAGATCAATGCTTGGTTTTCGGTACCCATTTTGTAATAGGTCCTTTGATGTTAGTAACAAGGGTCTTAGGAACCCAAATAGACCATTCAATGTACTCATGAGGAGAACCAACAAATTTGGCATAAACGTGCCCATCACTAGCACGACATAACACATAAGAGGGATTAAAATCGCCGGATTTGTTGGGAGGGGTGGAATTGCCCTTCTTGGCATCGCCACCCTTTGCGTTGTTCTTCTTTTCCTTGGAAGCACCCTCTCCCTCCCTCACAAAAGTTTCCTTGAGAGGAGGGGGTCGATTGGTCTTGTCATTCTTCTTCTTGTTCTTGGGCTTGGGTGCGAACCCAATCCCCTCCTTGCCCACAACTTCCTTTTGATTACTCAAAAGGTCGTTGAGGTTCTTCTCACCTTGTATGCATGTGACAAGGCCTTTCTCAAGTTGCTCCTTCAACTTAGCATTCTCCTCAACAAGATACACATTCTCACAACAAGGGTTAGTAGCATTTGCATTATCAATCAATACCATATGAGGAAAGGTGGCTTTCTCCTTGGTTAGCTTCACTTGGAGTTGATCATGAGACTCTTTGAGGCTAACATGAACACCCTTCAAGACTTTGTGAGCCTTGTCGAGAATGTCAAACTCCTCGTTGAGTCTAGCAAGATCAGCTCCAAGCTTTGCCTTCTCGGAGCTTAGCACACGAGACACAACAAGAGCATGATCAAGATCTTTCTTTAATTTAGCATGATCATCGTTGTATGACTCCTCAAGAGTCAAACGAAGACCACACTCTTCCTCAAGAGCATTGGAAATATCCGAAATCTCATCAGCATAGTCACGACTATGCCCCTCCATCTTAGAGATGGTTTCTTCGTGAGCCTCGATCATGTCATTGGCTTCACCAAGTTGTTCCAAGAGAGAAACGAAGTGCTTCTTGGATTTGCCCTTGAGTTTACCCATAAAGGTCTCAAACTCATTCTCCTCCACATTAGTTCTCTCATGTTCATCAATGCAATCCGTCAAAGAAGAATGATTGATGATGGTAGTTTTGATGTTGGGGGTTACCTTGTTGGTGGCTTTAGCCATGAGGCACTTGGCGGTGATGCTTTCATTGGGTGAGTCGAAGAGAGACACCCGAGGAGTCGTCGTAATGGCAACGGAGGCCATGGCAACCGACTCACCATCATCATCATCATCATCATCCTCATTGTACTCTTCTTGTACTACCAAAGCTTTGTGAGGAGCCTTCTTGGTGAAGTTGCTCTTGTTGGGGAAAGACTTGGCCTTGTCCTTACGGATGAGCTTGCCACCATTGTCTTCCCTCTTCTCATATGGGCACTTCGCAACAAAATGACTCACATTGCCACAATTGAAGCAAGTCCTCACTCGTTGCTTGCCCTTTGCGCCACTTGAGTTGCTCTTGTTGAAGTTGGGCCTTGAGTTCTTCTTGCTCCAAAATTGCCTTGAAGCAAGGGCCATGTGCTCATGATAGGCATACTTCGTATCTTCGAGGTTGCTCTCTTCTTCTTCTTCCTCTTCTTCTTCTTCGACACAAAACTTGGCCTTCAATGCAAGTTTGGGCTTCTTTGCTCTTTGGGAGCGAAGCAACGCATTGTCGGCGGTCTTGTCCAATATGCTCATAGCCACAAACTCATCCAACACATCACTCGAGGACAAGGTATGAAAGTCCGGCCTTTGACGGATGACGGAGGACATGGCTTTGTGGTAGGGCATCATTGCCTTGAGAAATTTGCGCTTGATCCAATTGTCATCTGTGTCCTTACTTCCATGATCCCGGAGAGAGACCGCGAGCTTGGTAACTCTCCGATAGAGCTCACGAGGTTCTTCGTCTTCTTTCATTGCAAACTCATCTGCTTCATCTTGTACCACTTCATAATTGGAGCGTTGAATGCTTGCACTTCCCCGATAGAGAGAAATCACTTTGCACCAAGTATCTTTGGCCAACGAGTAAGGCCGAAGATGCGGGAGGTCTTCGGCAAGGATTGCTTCTTGGATGATGAAGAGAGCATTTTCATTGAATTGATCATCCACGGCTTCTCTAGGAGTGAAGTTGCTCCGGTCATGCGGATGAAAACCTTCTTCAATAATTCTCCAAAGGTTAGTGTTCACATGATTTAAATGACGTTTAAAACGATAGACCCAAGAATCAAAATCCTCCTTTTTATCAATCTTGGGGGGAGGACCGGCATGATTCAAATGAGTAGAAGGGATCGGTCCACCATAAACTGGTGGAGGTTGCACATGGGCAAAGATGTCGGTGCCATTTTTACCACTAGACATAGGAGCTTTCTCACTAGTAGCTTCCCCCTTGTCGGGGTTAGCATCCGTCTCCGTGTTGGCGGAATCACCCACTTTCACGGGCGCGGTGGAAAGTTTAAGCCCTTCTAAGAAATCCTTAAACATGTCCTTGACCTCGGTCGTCATGGAGGTTTTCAATGTGTCCAACGCCACATTGAATTCCTCACGCGAGATCGAGTTACCCCCATCTCCCGTAGATGATATTGGATTCGCACCGGAGTGCTCTCCCACATCATCTACGACGTCAACCATACTCTTCGGACGGTAAAGTCCTTAAAAAGATACGAGGCTCTGATACCAATTGAAAGGATCGATATAGTTGACTAGAGGGGGGGGGGTGAATAGGCAACTACCAATTTTTAGCTTTTCTTTACCAAATTAAACTTTGCATCAAAGTAAGTTGTCTAGATATGCAACTAAGTGGACAACCTATATGATGCAACAAACACAACCACACAAGCAAGCAATGAATAAAACACAAGTAAGCTTGCACAAGTAAAGGGATGAGATAACCAAGAGTGGAGTCGGTGGAGACGAGGATGTGTTACCGAAGTTACTTCCTTTTGAGGGGAAGTACGTCTCTGTTAGAGTGGTGTGGAGGCACAATGCTCCCAAAGAAGCCACTAGGGCCACCGTATTCTCCTCACGCCCTCACACAATGCGAGATGTCGTGATTCCACTATTGGTGCCCTTGAAGGCGGCAACCGAACCTTTACAAACAAGGTTGGGGCAATCTCCACAACTTAATTGGAGGCTCCCAACACCACCACAAAGCTTCACCACAATGGACTATGGCTTCACGGTGACCTCAACCGTCTAGGGTGCTCAAACACCCAAGAGTAACAAGATCTGCTAGGGATTAGTGGGGGGAATCAAATTTCTCTTGGTGGAAGTGTAGATCGGGGCCTTCTCAACCAATCCCGAGCAAATCAACGAGTTTGATTGGCTAGGGAGAGAGATCGGGCGAAAATGGAGCTTGGAGCAACAATGGAGTTTAGGGTTGGAAGAGGTGAGTCTTCTTGGGGAAGAAGACCCCCTTTTATAGTGGGGGGACATTTCCAACCGTTACCCACCACTCAGCCCGCGACCCACGGAACTACCGCACCACATGCGCGGTACTACCGCACGGGCCTGCGGTACTACCGCGGCGGACCGCGGTACTACTGTGGGCACAACAGAGACATGACCTAGCAAACAGGAGTACTAATAGGATGCGGTAGATCCGCAGAAGCGGTACTACCGTGACCTCATACGGTACTTCCGCAAGACAGCCGCAGGCCAGGTCTGGTAGGCACATATGTAAAAAATTACATCCGTGACTACCTCCGCTTGAGAAATTGTCGTGCAAAAATCCGACACGGAACTACCGCGACCATGGGTGCGGTACTACCATGAAAGGTGCGGATGCAAAATATTACATCCGCCCTTACCTCCGCACTTGCTAATATACCTGGCCTGGCCACACGGTACTACCGCGCCGCAGCACGGTACTACCGCGGGTAGCGCGGATGTAAAAAATTACATCCGCGCATACCACCGCTTGAGCAGCGGTACCAGACCAGAGCTCGCGGTACTACCGCTCCGGGGAGCGATACTACCGTGGGAGCCCACGGTACTCTTGTCAGCAGATAGCCGGTACTCTGCTGGCTCTCTATGGTAGTACCGCTCAGAGGAGCAGTACTACCGCTAGCCTGAGAAGAGCAAGGCGGAGACCTTCAAATCGCAGAGACAAGGTGAGACGGAGGAACACTCCAAGGAGCTCAAGGAAAGGCGGTGCAAAAGGGAATGTGTACGTGAGATTCCACCCAAACCTTTCCAAAGCGGACCCCCTCTTAATAGTACGGCTCTCCTATGACTCAACTCCACCGAACCGAACCGTAGACAAACGCCGTCTTCAATAATCTTCGAGGGGCATGGAATCGTCTTGTGTTTAGTCGTGATGAATCTGAAAAGCTCAATACACACGATTAGTCCGCAAAGGCATTGTCATTAATCATCAAAAATACTTAGGGACAAAAGTGCCCTTACAAAAGTGCTATCAAGATTGCTCACAATCCCGTGCAACACTCTCGAACTAAGCATATTGAAGTTCGTCATCATTTCATTCGAGATCACGTTGCTAAGGGTGACATTAATCTTAAGCATGTTCGCACCGAAAAGCAATTAGTGGATATATTCACTAAACCACTTGATGAGAAAGTGTTTTGCAGGTTAAGAGGTGAATTGAACATCATTGATGCTTCAAACTTGGAGTAGGAACTCCATTGGATGCATGCAAGACTTGAGCTTATGACTAATCCTTGATATTTCTCTTATGATGATTATCTTATGTCCTGGATATATTTGCATCTTGCATGTTATCTAACCCTTGTAGGTACTAGGATGAATCTAAATCTATGAGATCGCAACTCACTCACATCTTGAGCAATCTCTACATCACCAAGTCTCTACACAATGGTGGTTGAAGACAAGGAAGCACGAAACCATTCAAACATATCCTTTGACAAATTCTATGTTGAGTTTCATGATTGTCACTTTGGATACACAAGTGCTCTTCCTTGCGAAAACTAACCCATGTAGGTAGATGAACTCAAATTCCAAGTGGTGCTCCCAACTCTTGATGAGCTACATCAACCTTGAGCAACCCACACAAGTTCAACTACATGATCACGATCAACACCACCACCCAAGGTATGTTATTCCATCTTAGAGAAGCTTTACTCCAAGTCATGAGTCAAAGCAACTCGACAAGATGTGAATACATCAAGATGCTTAAACGAAAAATGGCAACCCCATTTTCGAGCTTAAACGATGAGTATGACCTATGATCAAGTGATCTCACTTGACTCCTAAGTCAATATACTCTAACATAGGTGACTTTGTTGCCGACCATCTCTAGATGAAGTTTTCTTGTGTTCTTTTCTGTGCCCTTGCATTTGTCTCATGCATATTTGTTTCCCCTTTCTCAAAAAAAAAACTTCATTTAGATTTCCTTTATTTTCTTTTCTTTTCTTTTCTATTTGTTCTGCATTCCCTGCATCCAATTCATTGCAAATCTTTCAGTTAATTCCTTGCAAATCCTTGTGAGATCTTACTTGTCTAGTGAGCTGAGGTGACAAGTGCTTTTCACTGTGATGAACTCGGTCACACCGGTTTCTTGTTCTCGGTCTAACCGAAGTTTTTCGGTGCAACCGAAGCATACAACTCGGTGCCACCGATTTCACTACAGGAAAAACATTTTGCCATTTATTCCTGCTTTACTCTTGATCCAGCTCCACTCAATGAACCTTGTCCTCTACAAGCATCACATTTACCTTAGTGCTTTGTGCTGTGACTCAAGGACCAAAACCATTCACGACAAATTCCAGAAGACCCTTCTTGGAAATTGATGTCAAAGGGGGAGAGAGAGATCACATCAAAGCTTAATCATATCTCTAGGGGAAGAGAATACTCACATCTCTAGGGGGAGGGAATACTCAAGGAAAGAGTAATCTTCAAGGATCTCAGATGCTTGGTGTTCAAGAGGAGAGATGCCACATGTCTTCTTGAGGGGAAAGACATGTTCATATGTGCTTATTTGCATTAGCTCTGTTCATTTGTTTCTTTGAGCCCTGATTTTCTGTTCCCTATCTTCTCCCAGTATCCCATGCTAGATTCAGGGGGAGCAAGAAATCTAAGGGAAAGAAATTTCTTAAATTCATTGCACATCTTTACCTTTGGGGACATGTCAATATCTATTGTGGTACTTAGTACTCACTCTACATGTCATCCCAGTCTTGGTACTTTTGTGGTTTCTTTCTGTCTGCTCTGGCTAGTAGGTGCATCTGTGTTATCTAACCTTATTTTCACAGGTTCATTCCATCCTAATCCAACTCAAGACCACTAGGTAAGTATATGCATCACAATCATGTGTATGAGGAATTCTTATTGATGTACATATTGTTTGCAAGAAGGACTCATGAGCATGAAGGTACATTCCCCACATTCACATCTTTTGCTCTGATGCATATAGCCAAGATACATGTAACACATTGCCTACTCTGTCATGGTTATGCTCTCACATGCTTCAATATTCCATATTCACATGATTGCATACATGTAGGGGGGGGGGGCTATGCATGTTACATGTCTTTCCAAAGCTTTACTTGCTATTCTCTATATATTTATATAAAACTTTGATGTATGTTGCCATCAATTACCAAAAAGGGGGAGATTTAAAGCACAAGTGCTCCCTGGGTGATTTTGATAATTAATGTCAACATATCTCTTGTTGGACTAACATTTTTACCTAGTATGTTTCAGACAAGTTCAACAAATTAAGTGGCATGGACTAAAGGATGTGGAACCCCTTCAAGATGCAAGGACAAAGGATTGGCTCAAGCTTCAAGTAAAGGACTCTACATTTTATATTTTAGTGATCCAAGATCACATTGAGTCTATAGGAAAAGCCAATACTATCAAGAGGGGATGAGGTGTTGCTTAATGGCTTGCTTGCTCAAAGTGCTTAGTGATATGTTCCAAAGCCCTCAACTACTTTCTCACATCCACATATGTCCTAAACCAAAGGTCTAACTCGGCCCCACCGATTCTTTCTATCCAGCGCCACCGAGTTCAGATGTCATAGCCACTGCCACAAACCCTAGGCAAATCGGTCTCACCGATAGGGATCTCGGTCTCACCGAGATGGGATTGTAATCTCTGTGTATGTCCATTACCAAAATCGGTCTCACCGAGTTTGAGCAATCGGTGCTACCGAGATTACAATGCAAACTCTCTGGTTAGCTTATTACCAAAATCGGTCCCACCGAGTTTGTGTAATCGGTCTCATCGAGTTTGCCTGACCAACTCTCTGGTTAGCTTATTACCAAAATCGGTCCCACCAAGTTTGTGTAATCGGTCTCACCGAGATTACGTTATGCTCTAACCCTAACCATATCGGTCCTACCGAGTTGCATGTCGGTCCCACCGAAAATCCTAACGGTCACTAGATTTGCTGAATCGGTCTGACCGAGTTCATCAGTTTGGTCCCACCGAGTTTGGCAAGTTGTGTGTAATGGTTAGATTTTGTGTGGAGGCTATATATACCCCTCCACCTCCTCTTCATTCGTGGAGAGAGCCATCAGAACGAACCTACACTTCCAACCTATATTTTCTGAGAGAGAACCACCTACACTTGTGTTGAGACCAAGATATTCCATTCCTACCATATGAATCTTGATCTCTAGCCTTCCCCAAGTTACTTTCCACTCAAATATTCTTTCCACCAAATCCAAATCATGTGAGAGAGAGAGAGTTGAGTGTTGGGGAGACTATCATTTGAAGCACAAGAGCAAGGAGTTCATCATCAACACAACATTTGTTACTTCTTGGAGAGTGCGTGTCTCCTAGATTGGCTAGGTGTCACTTGGGAGCCTCCGACAAGATTGTGGAGTTGAACCAAGGAGTTTGTAAGGGCAAGGAGATCGCCTACTTCGTGAAGATCTACCGCTAGTGAGGCAAGTCCTTCGTGGGCGACGGCCATGGTGGGATAGACAAGGTTGCTTCTTCGTGGACCCTTCGTGGGTGGAGCCCTCCGTGGACTCGCGCAACCGTTACCCTTCGTGGGTTGAAGTCTCCATCAACGTGGATGTACGATAGCACCACCTATCGGAACCACGACAAAAACATCCGTGTCTACAATAGCGTTTGAATCCTCCAAACCCTTCCCTTTACATTCTCGCAAGTTGCATGCTTTACTTTCCGCTGCTCATATACTCTTTGCATGCTTGCTTGATATGTATTGTGAGTGTTAAACTTGTGCCTAAACTCCACTCCAACCTAAAGAAGTTAAAAACTGCAACTTTTGGTACTTAGTGTCTAATCACCCCCCCCCCCTCTAGACACCTCTTCTCGATCCTTTCACTCTTGCATGATCACGTGCATGATCATGTCCACTTCTTCGTCCTAATCCGAGGAATCGAATAACTCATCTTGAATTATTTGATCAAGCTTCGTCGGTCCATACTCCTCGTCCGATGAAGCATTGGAATTCATCGTTTTTTTAATAAAATCACGAGGGTTATCGAACGTACCGCGGTGGCGTTCGGACCGGCGACGATGTCCCCAGCTGTGAGAACGGGAGAGAGGACTACTGTGCCGGTGCTGGTGGCGCAGAGGCTAGGAACGGCTACGAAGCACGCTCGACGGCGAAGCGGCGAGATAGACGTCATGGGGAAGGAAGAAGAGAGGAGAGTAGCAAATGGACCCGTTAGGTCGAGGGAGCGGATATGGTGCATTTTGAGGTGGGGTCGGGCTGTCGGGTCCTACATGACGGATGGACCCACGCCATATATTTGATTTGGATATGAGGGTGTGGTAATCCGGACATTTGAGCCCCCGTCTGGGTCACTTTTTTGTAACCGGCTAGTGACCGGGCCGTCTGCCCGGACGTTTAATGTGGGTTTCAGGCGGCCGGTAGATGCTCTGAAGCCTCGTGGCAGTTGCCTACATATTGTTTGGTTTGTGTCGTGGAGAAAAAAGGCTAGTCTGGCCATCCGGAGAGGTGCTTAGCCTGGTGAAAAAGTTGGTGGCCTTGCTTAGTCCCAGACAATTAAAACTGGACGTCTGGGACGAGTAACCACAGCTGCCTGGGCAAATAAAGCGGTTTTCAGTACACTTGTCAATACTAGTACATCATCATCTATGTATCAATTTCTCCAGGCCATATCCTCAGCCAAACACCACCTTCCCAGGCGTGCCCGACCAGGCAAAAATGGACATATATCCAGGCTACTCCCAGGCTGCACTTTTTGCCAGGAACAACCCCAGGAATGGAACCAAACTGGCCCATATTTGGCCGGGCCTTTCAGGGTAGTGCTCCTATTTAGTGCGTAGGTCGGAGGATAAGCTCGACATTTATCCCTCAAGCACACACTTGCTCACTGTGGCGCTCGATCGGCTCCATGGTTTGACAGGACGACCATTGAGTGTTGACCATTGAGAGTCAACTCTTGACTATTCGACTTTTGTAAAAAAACAGAATCTGAAAATTTTGTAAAAGAACACAAAAATTGAAAAAATGAATTTGAAAATGTTCATTTATTTTCCAAACAGTTCACGAATATGAAAAGGTTCAAAATTCTGTAAAAAATTTGCGCATTTTGAAAAAAAATCATGGATTTTGAAGAAAAGTTCATTGATTTCGAAAACAAATCACGAATTTGAAAAAAAATGCGGATTCAAAAAAATTTCATCGTTTTTTGGAAAGAAGTGAACAATTTGAAAAAAATTCAGCAATTTTGAATAAAAGTTCACGAATTTGAAAAAAGTTCATCAATTTTAGAAAGAGTTCACATGTTTG
The DNA here is from genome assembly GCA_021605205.1 of Aegilops longissima. Lineage (NCBI taxonomy): Eukaryota > Viridiplantae > Streptophyta > Magnoliopsida > Poales > Poaceae > Aegilops > Aegilops longissima. The sequence goes on along the minus strand of CM038677.1, from coordinate 789,148,507 downwards.
AAAAGAAGTTTACCTATTTGGAAAAAAAATCATCAAATTGGAAACAAAGTTCATAGGGTTTGAGAAAGTTCATCAATTGTGGGAAAAAGTTCACGAATTTACAAAAATAAAAAGAAATAGGAAAAAAGTTGAAAACACAGAAAACCTAGGTGGAAAAACGAAAAAAATCGAATAGAAAGAATCTCATCAGAGAGGTGAACTAGCATTAGATTTGAAGAGATAAAAAGAAGTAAACTAGCCACACCACAAAAGGTGTCCCAGTTGGTTACCTCGGCTTGTGAAAGAGGTTTGGCATTCAAATCTTATCGGGCACACCTTTTTGAAGGTTTACAGGAAAAAAAAGGTGTAAATGGGCCGGCCCAGGGCGGCGGCGGCGGCGGCGGCGGCGGCGGTGGTGGTGGGTGGGGGGGGGGGGAGGGTTGCGCCGGTTTGCAAAGAGTACAATAACCGGCGCATAAGGCAATTTTGAATAAAAGTTCACGAATTTGAAAAAAGTTCATCAATTTTAGAAAGAGTTCACATGTTTGAAAAGAAGTTTACCTATTTGGAAAAAAAATCATCAAATTGGAAACAAAGTTCATAGGGTTTGAGAAAGTTCATCAATTGTGGGAAAAAGTTCACGAATTTACAAAAATAAAAAGAAATAGGAAAAAAGTTAAAAACACAGAAAACCTAGGTGGAAAATGCAGAAAAAAATCGAATAGAAAGAATCTCATCAGAGAGGTGAACTAGCATTAGATTTGAAGAGATAAAAAGAAGTAAACTAGCCACACCACAAAAGGTGTCCCAGTTGGTTACCTCGGCTTGTGAAAGAGGTTTGGCATTCAAATCTTATCGGGCGCACCCTTTTGAAGGTTTACAGGAAAAAAAAGGTGTAAATGGGCCGGCCCAGGGCGGCGGCGGCGGCGGCGGTGGTGGGGGGGGGGGAGGGTTGCGCCGGTTTGCAAAGAGTACAATAACGGCGCATAAGGCACCAAACAACAGTTGCAGCCTCCCCCAAATAAACGACCTCCAGCCAGCGCATGTGCAGAGTGTGGACCATTTTTCACAATTGTCTATTTTTATTCTTCTTCATTAAAAATGTAAGGATTAAAAAACATCGAGTTCTAAAAACGTTCAAGATTTTAAAAAATATTTATGAACTCAAAAAATGTTCACATATTTATTTTGTGAATTTAAAATAATCGTGAATTCAAAAAATATTCATGAATTTTCGAAAAGGTTCATTAATTCAAAAAGTGATAGCGTGTTTTGAAAAATGTTCGGGAATCTTAAGAAACACTTCAAAATTTGAAAAATGGCCAAAAATTTCAAAAATATGTCCATCCATTAAAAAAGTCATGGTTACAAAATCTATTCGCGAATTCAAAAATTATTCACAGGTTTGAATAATGTTAATGTTCGCGAGCTTTAAAAATGTTCATGAAATAAAAAACCGAAAAGAGACAAGGAAAATAAAATAACGAAAGGAAGAGAAAAGAAGAAAAACAAATACAAAAAAAGGGAAAAAAATAAACTTGAAGAAAAATACCAGTTCAGGGAAGGTCCTAGGGCCTTGCCTTCCTTTTTTAACTGGTGGGAAAACCCTGCAGTGCGAAGTCAAAACATTATAAAATTTTAAAAACCTTCTATGTTGCTTGGTACTTGTAGAAAATCATATTGACCAGTGACGAGGGATCTCGGTCAAGTGTTCTGGTACTTGGGCTAGGTTGAAGAAATATAATGTTTTCTAAATGTGCATGTTAAATGGGACAGCTTTCTATGTTGCTTTTTAGTCATAGAAAACATTCTATGCATAAGGCGCTAAATGTGCACGTGCATCCATATTGACCATTGAGGAGGGATCTTGGTCCAGTGTTCTGGTACTAGGGCTAGGTTTGCATAAATATAATGTTTTTTAAATATAAATTGAATGTTTGTTAGAGCAACTTCAAATGATAGACACACACCCCTAAAAAAGCTGATAGAACCAGATAGATAAACTGTCAAAGCACGCTCCAGCGACAACTCAACCAAAAAAAAAAAACACATGCTCTATCAAAAGAGCCAAACAAGCTGAAGAAGCACATAGGAGACAAATATCTTTTTCTACCAAAAAAGAGGGCGCAAATGCAAATTTATTTGATCTAATCGAAAATTCCAAGGCACAATTTTATTTTGTACCCACGGAATTGCAGGTAATTTGTAAATTTCGAAAAAACAACAATTGGAATTATTTACTCAGAGATCACTAGATATTTACAAGAATTAAATTTGATTTGAAATTAGTCTGAATCTGTTCCAAGTCTTTGACTTATAAAATATTTCATTGCCCACAAAATTTACAAAAAACTTGACGGGAGATAATTTAAATGTGGGAAGCAATACATTATAAAATTTAAAATAAAATCTATGTTGCTTGGTAGTCATAGAAAATCAATCAAACATACTCCCTCTGTCTGCGAATAAGTGTACTTCTACCATTTGTCCTAAGTCAAGATTTTATAATTTTGATCAACTTTTTAGAAAAGAGTAGTAGTATATATGACATCAAATTGGTATATTGTGAAAATACATTTCAAAACGAGCCTAGTGATACTAATTTAGTGCCATAAATGCTACTACTTTTTCCTATAAAGTTGGTCAAAGTTTTAAAACTTTGACTTAGAACAAAAGCTAGATGTACACTTATTCACGGACGAAGGAGTAGGTAAGCAGGATTTGGTGAGTGAGATCTGGTGCCTTGGTCGGAGTGCGCAAATAAATAGGGTGAGGGGGATCTTTTGGTGCTTGTACTCAAATGTGAATTTGGTGACCTTGTTAGAGTTGGGCATTCAGCCGTTCACTTCCCTAGTCTTAGAGAGTAAATGCACGTGGGTCGTCTAATCTGGAAAAAAATGTGTGTGTGTGTGTGGGGGGGGGGGGATGCTAGCTAGAAGTCCATAACTAGGAAAGGGTGAATGATATGAGTTCGATATGTCATGACCTATGGCTATGTTGCTTCATCCATAGAGGTATTACTGATCCATCATCTTTACAAACAATTGCCTACATAGAAGGAATGTCCCTTGATCTACAATGCCAATATTATCATGTTCAGGTGGCCTTGGATAGCATGGAGGTAAAATTACCTGGGGAGACATTGTTATGGTATCTGTATCCTTATCCTTGCTGACTCACATGTCTGGCTTGTAGCTCCCCCATGATATCATAAGTATGCACTTAAACGTAATGAATTAATGAAGCCAACATTACCCTGAAAGATAATGGATAAAGAGGTGAGGAGAAGAGCTCACTAGCAATCAGATGGGAAAATGCCCCTAGATCTTAGATTGATGGCAGATCAAAGAAGCACGAGGCGTAAGAAGAGGAGGAAGGCGTTACAAGGAAGAAGAATGGACAATGGTGACAAGTCATCTTCAGGTAAGAATAAGTAGAAGGAAGTATGGAGGGTAAGGAGACGTCAACCGAGAAAGAGAAGTATCTTGGGGGATATTCGCTCTCTATGGCGAGTGAGCGAAGGCCACAACCTAGATCAGTCCTCGTTAACATCCCTCGCTTATTCATGTCATCTTTAAAAAACAATGACAAAAGACATATCATATCATAGTTATGTATCAATGTTCTCTCTTTTCTTTTTATGTGCCTTTTCATTGTCGTGATCCATGTTCGGTTGCTTTTCTTGATAAAAAAAGCATTGGGCCTCACACACTGCCTCGGTGTAGTGAGGCATATTGAACAGAGTGGGCGAACCAACTATTTTCTCATGATCTTAAGTACACAACTTAAATACCAGAAAATGTTTCAGCCAAAACTTGACTTTCTTCTTCTTGGCAGCTTTATCTATGCAAAAGAATTTGTCAAAAAAAGCCTCGATGTTCCATTGAGAGTTATCCAAATAATGAGGACTAACATTTCTTAACTACTCCCCCGTTCCAAAATAGATTACCCAACTTTGTACTAACTTTATAAAGTTAGTACAAAGTTGGGTCATCTATTTTGGAATGGAGTGAGTAACTCTTTATTTATTCCAATATCTGAGTAAAAATGAATAATGGCTCGTAAACATCCACAACCGCCACAAGGTACTTTCACATATGACGTCAAACAATGTTCTCATGTTTGATTAATATTTCACATATGACCTCAAACTATGAGCTATGCTCCTTTCATCGAGAAGATAACACAATGTCAACACATGTATTTATCTGCATTTATTTTCACATGCAGGTGAAGAATTCAGCGAGATCAGGATTCAAAATGGACTGGGCAAGCGTGAAACCTGCTCGGACAATGTTCCTTGTATGTGCTTTTCTTTTCTTTTGCTTTGTGCAAATCATATCCCCGGGATGTAGTGTATATGTTTCCAGTGATTTTTATTTGTAGTCTTGTGGTTGGATTCTTTCCAATTCCAACCATCTTTCACATGAATAAGATCGGTGCAACTGTTTCAAAAACAATATGAACCCGGGTATGTCAAAATTTAAGCTCCTTTGCATTTCATAAATGAATACAGATCACAACAAATTCATGAACGCAGCCTTCGAATGCAGGCAAAGAGAAATGGAAGAACCATGTGGCTATGTGCAGGATCCAATTGAAATTCTTATAACTAACCTATACGACCAAGAAGAGCACCGCCAAAAAAAAAGCTCTGAACCAACCTATCAAACCAAGAAGAGCACCGCCAGAATTAAGCAGCTGTTGGCTACGCGACATCAGTAGGAGATGTCGACGAGGGCGATCATGGCGTGCGCGGCGAGCTGCTCACGCGTGCGCCTCCGCGCGCCGCCGAGGGTCGAGTGCCCCGGCTCCGGCAGCGGCACTGTCCGGCGGCCGGTGAGGTACGCGCGCAGCTCGGCGTCGTAGTGCGCGGCGGCGGCCCAGAGCGTGAGGCAGACGCGCGGCAGATGGCGGAGCAGCGGCAGCGTGATGTTGAACGGCCAGAGCAGGACGGAGAACTTGAACGCCTGCATGAACCCGCCGACCGCCGGCACGGCCAGGAGCACCACGTGCACCACCATCGTCGATGGGCCTCCAGATAACTCTTACCACCGCCGCGCGCTCCTGCTACACGGTCGATCCTTCTGCCCCTGCCATGGCGACGCTCTCGATGTGGCGCTGCTAGCTAGCTGGTGGTTAGTTACCACGTACCTGACCGGCCGGCCATTAACTAGGATTCCAGAATCCAGAGCGAAGAGCACTGGCTTGGCTTGGAGTTGGAGAAACTAATAATGGCCGGCGATGGCGATCGAGGGATGTTTTATCGTGGAAGGGAATGGACTCAGTTCTACAGTGCCCACGTACTGCCATGACACAGCTCATGACAGTGCGGCCTGCTGACATTGTCCGTGGCGAATTGAATCAGTTGAGGGAGTGTCGCGACGAATTGGCCAGCGGCAGATCGACACATGTCCTCCGTGGGACTCGGGCCATCGCTGTAACTTCACACTGAGCCGCCGCGTATGCCTTCTCAGCGATTACATGCCCAGATGGTGTCCACAGAACACAGAATACGTACTCCAGCCAGTTCTGCGGTGCTGTTAATTCTGTGGGAGCGCTGGTACACGTCCGATTCTGTAGATGGTTCTGTTCACAATCACAACTCGAACCAAAAGAAGAAAGTAGTATGTGGACTGTACCGTACCAAAACTAAAAGCAGAATGCTGGTGTGTGGTGTTAAACTAAAGCAGATTGATTGGATTGGGCCGGGACATGTCGCGTCGGCATCCACCTGCCGGGGCCCAAACCCGGTGCCAGTTGGGAGCCTCTGGCCCCACAGGTAAGGTAACTCTAGCGTTCGACAAGGAATCAAGTAGCCATCGCCTATCGGCATCGGCCACTGGGCACAAGCTTCCATTTCATTTTCCTTTTTTACACAAGAACAAATGTGTTCACCTCTTCGGCGTCTAGGACTCTAGGTGGAAAAACATGCAGATGGATAAGGTCTTCTCTTGGAGGTTGGGTTAGATTATTCTCGCCACTAGTGCGCGGAGTCGCATGATCGTTGTCGTAGCTAACGTCCAAATCAAGTACATTTCGTGCACACAAGCGGACAGGTCAAGCGGCAACAGGTACAAGCTAAGATCGAGTGAGGAGCTCAAATATTTATCCAAGACCACAGCCCCACATCACCCACAAAAATGATTTCAGCCCCACAGAGAAGCAATACCCAGCTCTCTACTGATTATTTTCTTTGGAGAACGCTCTAAATTGATTGCGGATTTCGCTGTCCTGAACCCAACGATCCTGAGCATGGACATGGTCGCGTCCTGGCATATCTTTTGGTCCCTGAAAGGGGCACTGTTTTCGGCCTCTCTGCCTCCGAGGAGCCGTTCTTTCGCCACCGCGTTGGCCCTTCGGCCGATCTTCGGCTTCCCGGCGTTCGTTCCATGCATATCCATTGGCTGTCGTGATGATGATCCACTGGTTAGTTGTACGTAGCATGCAGATATGCCTGTTTGTTCCCCCAATTGTACATGCAGAGATGGGATCTAGGCAGTGCAATCGTATATTAGATGCAGCAAATGGATATGGTCCAATTAACCTATTACAAATACTGTAGAATTCTCGCATGGAACGAAGATGGACAAAATTATTTTGTTTCAGGCGGGACTGGTGCCCACCCTGATTTTGCTGTAACTGAAGACAAAGTGTCCCCTGCATTCTGTTGGGGCCAGGCAGAGGCGTTGGATCTGGACGAAATGATTGCCGATGCTCTTCCGTGGACGTGGCGTGCAAGCCAAGAAGGGTGCCACTGCATAATGCTTGATTCCACGTTAGTACTACTTCTGAGCATCCGTCGAATGATGTATACGATTCCGCCAGGTTTTCCGCACAAATCTGATAATCTGAAGCTGGCTTTCAGAGGTATCGTTTCTGCTGTTCAGCTATATGTAGCAGTACAGGGTTCTCGCAAAAGCTAGAACTGTCGAGAAGGGATGACTGGTCGTGAAAGATGCCGTGGAAGATGGACAAATGCCCTTGTCGTTTAACAATCAGTGGTCGCATAATAGTCGGTTAAGAATGCTAGCAACTCACACCATCATGCTGAGTAGAAAAGTCATCAATCAACGAGAGAAAAATTTCTTTTACTTTTAGCCGCCTTCACCGTGTCAGATAAGACACTATACTTTACCTAGTGCATGTACGTTAATCAGACAGTAGCTAGGATGAGTCGATAAGAAGATGACGTGAAGGAGCTGGCACATTGTGGCGTGTACGTTACGTACTCGGTATGATCTACGACGAAGCTTCCTCCCAATGCCACCCGGGTCAAAACAAATAAAAGTACTCTGTTCCTGCCATGGAAAAAATCCTGAAGAAATAACTCTAGTACCGTTGCATTGGAGATGCTTGAGCAATTAACGAAAGCCAATAATCACGACAGAATCCGTCGGATCTATCAGAATTTACTCGTATCTACAGATTGAATGTTACTACCATAACTTACAGCCAACATACACATATCACGGGACGCTCCGGAATTCTACAATGATCTACTCCGTAACATGCAGCCCGAGAACAAGAGACCTACAAATCATCAAAATGAAAAAGGAAAAACCGTCCCGCTCCAACATCTCAGTACGCGGCGGCGTCGACGAGCGCCTGGCGGTGGAGCTCGTTGTCGTCGTCGTCGCGGCTTCGGGAGCCGCGGCGGGCGTAGGCGCGGCGCAGCCAGGCGACGTGGGAGGCGAGCGCGCTGCAGACGACGACGCAGACCTCCGGCAGGTTGCGCGGGAGGGGCAGCCAGAGGTTGAGCGGCCACAGCAGCGGCGCCGAGACCTGGAACACCCGCACGAAGCCCTTGGCCGCCATGAACGCCAGCAGGTGGATCGCCATCGCCGCCGCCAAGAAGCTAGTAGCTCAACGGATCGTCTCTGGATGTGCAGCTGCTGCGGCAAGGACAGAATGGTGCTGCGTCGCTGCCGTGGTGGCTGGGTGGGGCGGGGCGGGAGGTTGCGGCCTTCCCCGGGTGCGAGCGGGAACCACCTTTTTATACTCCTTTGTAGCAGTGCCTTGGTAGGACCGACCACTTGGCCAGATTTGGATAACATTGTGACGGGCAACATAACGCCTCGACGTGGCGATATCCCGTGGGGTGAAGCTGGGTAAAGATGTGACGGCTCCGGTCAGGTGGGACGATCAGGGTGACTAGGACGGTCGGCAGGAAAAGTCTCCAAATATTTCCCTTTTTTGCCGTCAGTATGTTTAGATTTTTAGATTAGTGCTAGTAGCACTAGTAGAAAAAGGGTCAAACGTAAAGCACATTAGTGCCGGTTTGAATTTGAGCCGGCACTAATGTATACATTAGTGCCGGTTCCAACGGCTAGCCGGGCCGCTTTCATTAAGACTGTTAAGTGGCGAATCTTTAGCAGATTCGGTTCGTGCCACGAACCCAGTATTTAATGAGAGATGGTGAGGATGTTGTCGGTAGGGCCCTCCAGCCCCCTTTAAGACTGGGTTCTTGCACGAACCTGGTACTAAAGGTTGTCCTACATAAACCCTTCGTCCACCCGAGCTCGCTCTGTTCTTCCCTTTCCCTCTCTCTCTGTTCTTCCCTCTTCCTCTCGAGCTCATCACACATTTTGCCCAAAATTTGTCAAGATTTGAAGGCCCCATCCATTCAAATGATCACAAAGGTTAGCAACTTTGTCCTTTCATCTCTCATTGCTAGATTAGCTCTTGCAATGCTTTATATAGTGATTAATTTGTGAGTTTAGTAATTTGGGAGGAAATATATATATGTGCTAGTATTTGATTTATATGCAATTTGAGGTCAAAAATAACACTTAGTTTGCATATATAGGTGTGGTTTACTTAGTGCCTTCTAAATCTCCGTCGTAACCACCGTCGATCGCCCGCACCGTCCCGTCGCCGCCACCACCTTGTGGTGAGCCTCTTGTTCATGAAATTTTATATAAAAATTGATGTTTGTGTGATTTGGATATATAGTTACTTGTATAATTATCTTACCCGTACGTTGTTTGTTATACATATAGTGCCATGGTTTTGATATCCGTCCCCGTCGGCCCTCGTCCTTGTTATGATTCGGATGTGGTATATATATTCTCTTTTAAAACTAGTTGCATTTCGTGTTTATGACAAATTATGCCCATAAAGTTGACATAGAAATTTTTTCTAGGAGGTATGTGAACCGGAAATTCCAACCGACCCTATTGTCGAGAGGTTAAATTTAGTTGAAAGAGAAAACGAGTACTTGAAAGAAAAATTGAAAAGAATTGAGGGGGAGAAGATGGAATTGGAGTTGCATGTTGCCGATGTCGTCGATGATCACAACATCAAGATGGAGAAAATGCGCTTGAAGATTAGAAAGATTAGAAAATATGCCATCGATAGTGAGGCTTGGTATCATTATGCTGTTGGATCAATTGTTACCTTAGTTGCGATCTTGATCGCATTTGTTGTTGCATTTAAATGCTTTAGCTAGAGAGTTATTTGTTTGTTGCATTTAAGTGTTGTATGAACTTTATGTATGAACTTGTATTAATTTGGTCTATTCGGTGTTGTGTAATGAAGATGAGCCGGCAATGGATTTACGATGACCGATGCTCTCCCCAGTTCGTTGAGGGCGTGCATACTTTTCTGCTTGCGGCTGAGGCAAACAAGCGGACGGATGGTTTTATGCCTTGTCCATGTGCTGGCTGTAAGAATGGTCACAATTACTCTACGTCAAGAACCATTCACGTCCACCTATTTGAGTCCGGTTTCATGCCCCACTATAATGTTTGGACCAAGCACGGAGAAAGAGGGGTTATGATGGAAGACAATAAAGAAGAAGAGGACGACGACAGCTATCCTGGCCATGGGTTCCCTGAATACGATGATCACTACTAGGAAAAGGCGTACTAATGGCGCACCAGTTTTGCCTACTAATGGCGCATCACTGGTGCGCCATTACTAGCACGCCATTAGTAATTTTTACTAATGGCGCACCACTGATGCGCCATTAGTATCTGGTATACTAATGGCGCACCACTGGTGCGCCATTAGTATAGGCCACTGGTGCGCCATTAGTATAGGCCACGGTGCGCCATTAGTATTTTTGAATTTTGAAGGCGGGAAAATAGTAGTGGCGCACCGTCTAACCCCCACCGTGCGCCATTGCTATTTTTGAATTTTGAATTTGGATCTGGATCGTGATTTTTTTGCCCATTTTTTGCTAGTTTTTTTTGCACGTTTTTTGGCACGATATTATTTCAAATTTTGTTCCTGTTTTTGGATCTTGTACGTTCTTTTGCCGTGTTCTTTTGCCGGAGAGGAGTTCGCCGGAGAGGAGGAGGAGGAGGTCACCGGAGAGGCGCTCGCCTACATCGCCGGAGAGGAGGAGGAGGTCGCCAGAGAGGAGTTCACCGAAGCATCGGAGAGGAGGAAGGAGAAACCATGAGGGAATGGGAGGAGAGGAGGGAGGAGGAGGAGCTCACCGGAGAGGAGGGAGGATAAACCGTGAGGGGGGAGGGAGGGGAGGGAGGAGGAGGAGGAGGTCGCGGGAGGAGGAGGAGGTCGCCGGAGAGGAGGAGGAGGTCGCCGGAGAGGAGGAGGAGGTCGCCGGAGAGGAGAAGGAGGTCGCCGGAGAGGAGGAGAAGGAGTGGAGGAGAGGAGAGGAGGAGATGGAGTGGAGGAGAGGAGAGGAGGAGATGGAGTGGAGGAGAGGTGGAGTGGAGGAGGTGCGCCCAACCATATATACGACAGAGTAATGGCGCACCGTGGGCAGGTGCGCCATTACTAACTTTATTTTTTATTTTTTTGACTTATTTTGAATTTTGAAGGCGGGAAGATACTAATGGCGCACCATGGGCCGGTGCGCCATTAGTAACTTTTTTTTATTTTTTTGACTTATTTTGAATTTTGAAGGCGGGAAGATACTAATGGCGCACCATGGGCAGGTGCGCCATTAGTAACTTTTTTTTTATTTTTTTGATTTATTTTAAATTTTGAAGGCGGGAAGATACTAATGGCGCACCTTGGGCAGGTGCGCCATTAGGGAGTTTGAATTTTTTTGAATTTTTTTGCCTCTCCAGATCTTAAAGGCCCCGTATCTTTTTTTTCTTTTAGGTTTTGAGGATTTTGAAAATGTTTAACGGGTTCCCCTGTTAAATTCGTCCCGCCACCACCTTGTGGTGAGCCTCTTGTTCATGAAATTTTATATAAAAATTCATGTTTGTGTGATTTGGATATATAGTTACTTGTATAATTATCTTACCCGTACGTTGTTTGTTATACATATAGTGCCATGGTTTTGATATCCGTCCCCGTCGGCCCTCGTCCTTGTTATGATTCGGATGTGGTATATATATTCTCTTTTAAAACTAGTTGCATTTCGTGTTTATGACAAATTATGCCCATAAAGTTGACATAGAAATTTTTTCCACGAGGTATGTGAATCGGAAATTCCAACCGACCCTATTGTCGAGAGGTTAAATTTAGTTGAAAGAGAAAACGAGTACTTGAAAGAAAAATTGAAAAGAATTGAGGGGGAGAAGATGGAATTGGAGTTGCATGTTGCCGATGTAAATCGATGATCACAAGATCAAGATGGAGGAAATGCGCTTGAAGATTAGAAAGATTAGAAAATATGCCATCGATAGTGAGGCTTGGTATCATTATGCTGTTGGATCAATTGTTACCTTAGTTGCGATCTTGATCGCATTTGTTGTTGCATTTAAATGCTTTAGCTAGAGAGTTATTTGTTTGTTGCATTTAAGTGTTGTATGAACTTTATGTATGAACTTGTATTAATTTGGTCCATTCGGTGTTGTGTAATGAAGATGAGCCAGCAATGGATGTACGATGACCGATGCTCTCCCCAGTTCGTTGAGGGCGTGCATACTTTTCTGCTTGCGGCTGAGGCAAACAAGCGGGCGGATGGTTTTATGCCTTGTCCATGTGCTGGCTGTAAGAATGGTCACAATTACTCTACGTCAAGAACCATTCACGTCCACCTATTTGAATCCGGTTTCATGCCCCACTATAATGTTTGGACCAAGCACGGAGAAAGAGGGGTTATGATGGAAGACAATAAAGAAGAAGAGGACGACGACAGCTATCCTGGCCATGGGTTCCCTGAATACGATGATCACTACTAGGAAAAGGCGTACTAATGGCGCATCAATTTTGCCTACTAATGGCGCATCACTGGTGCGCCATTACTAGCACGCCATTAGTAATTTTTACTAATGTCGCACCACTGATGCGCCATTAGTATCTGGTATACTAATGGCGCACCACTGGTGCACCATTAGTAGAAGCCACTGGTGCGCCATTAGTATAGGCCACTGGTGCGCCATTAGTATAGGACACGGTGCGCCATTAGTATTTTTGAATTTTGAAGGCGGGAAAATAGTAGTGGCGCACCGTCTAACCCCCACCGTGCGCCATTGCTATTTTTGAATTTTGAATTTGGATCTAGATCGTGATTTTTTTGCCCATTTTTTGCTAGTTTTTTTTGCACGTTTTTTGGCACGATATTATTTCAAATTTGTTCCTATTTTTGGATCTTGTACGTTCTTTTGCCGTGTTCTTTTGCCGGAGAGGAGTTCGCCGGAGAGGAGGAGGAGGAGGTCACCGGAGAGGCGCTCGCCTACATCGCCAGAGAGGAGGAGGAGGTCGCCAGAGAGGAGTTCACCGAAGCATCGGAGAGGAGCAAGGAGAAACCATGAGGGAATGGGAGGAGACGAGGGAGGAGGAGGAGCTCACCGGAGAGGAGGGAGGAGAAACCGTGAGGGAGGGAGGGAGGAGAGGAGGAGGAGGAGGTCGCGGAGAGGAGGAGGAGGTCGCGGAGAGGAGGAGGAGGTCGCGGAGAGGAGGCGGAGGTCGCCGGAGAGGAGAAGAAGGAGTGGAGGAGAGGAGAGGAGGAGATGGAGTGGAGGAGAGGAGAGGAGGAGATGGAGTGGAGGAGAGGTGGAGTGGAGGAGGTGCGCCCAGCCATATATACGACATAGTAATGGCGCACCGTGGGCAGGTGCGCCATTACTAACTTTATTTTTTATTTTTTTGACTTATTTTGAATTTTGAAGGCGGGAAGATATACTAATGGCGCACCATGGGCCGGTGCGCCATTAGTAACTTTTTTTTTATTTTTTTGACTTATTTTGAATTTTGAAGGCGGGAAGATACTAATGGCGCACCATGGGCAGGTGCGCCATTAGTAACTTTTTTTTTGATTTATTTTAAATTTTGAAGGCGGGAAGATACTAATGGCGCACCTTGGGCAGGTGCGCCATTAGTGAGTTTCAATTTTTTTGAATTTTTTTGCCTCTCCAGATATTGAAAGCCCCGTATCTTTTTTTCTTTTAGGTTTTTGAGGATTTTGAAAATATTTAACGGGGTTCCCCCTGTTAAATTCGTCCCGCCACCACCTTCTGGTGAGCCTCTTGTTCATGAAATTTTATATAAAAATTGATGTTTGTGTGATTTGGATATATAGTTACTTGTATAATTATCTTACCCGTACGTTGTTTGTTATACATATAGTGCCATGGTTTTGATATCCGTCCCCGTCGGCCCTTGTCCTTGTTATGATTCGGATGTGGTATATATATTCTCTTTTAAAACTAGTTGCATTTCGTGTTTATGACAAATTATGCCCATAAAGCTGACATAGAAATTTTTTCTAGGAGGTATGTGGACCGGAAATTCCAACCGACCCTATTGTCGAGAGGTTAAATTTAGTTCAAAGAGAAAACGAGTACTTGAAAGAAAAATTAAAAAGAATTGAGGGGGAGAAGATGGAATTTGACTTGCATGTATCCGATGTCGTCGATGATCACAAGATCAAGATGGAGAAAATGCGCTTGAAGATTAGAAAGATTAGAAAATATGCTATCGATAGTGAGGCTTGGTATCATTATGCTGTTGGATCAATTGTTACCTTAGTTGTGATCTTGATCGCATTTGTTGTTGCATTTAAATGCTTTAGCTAGAGAGTTATTTTTTTGTTGCATTTAAGTGTTGTATGAACTTTATGTATGAATTTGTATTAATTTGGTCTATTCGGTGTTGTGTAATGAAGATGAGCCGGCAATGGATGTACGATGACCGATGCTCTCCCTAGTTCGTTGAGGCGTGCATACTTTTCTGCTTTGGCTGAGGCAAACAAGCGGGCGGATGGTTTTATGCCTTGTCCATGTACTGGCTGTAAGAATGGTCACAATTACTCTACGTCAAGAACCATTCACGTCCACCTATTTGAGTCCGGTTTCATGCCCCACTATAATGTTTGGACCAAGCACGGAGAAAGAGGGGTTATGATGGAAGACAATAAAGAAGAAGAGGACGACGACAGCTATCCTGGCCATGGGTTCCCTGAATACGATGATCACTACTAGGAAAAGGCGTACTAATGGCGCACAGTTTTGCCTACTAATGGCGCATCACTGGTGCGCCATTACTAGCACGCCATTAGTAATTTTTACTAATAGCGCACCACCGATGCGCCATTAGTATCTGGTATACTAATGGCGCACCACTGGTGCGCCATTAGTATAGGGCACTGGTGCGCCATTAGTATTTTTGAATTTTGAAGGCGGGTAAATAGTAGTGGCGCACCGTCTAACCCCCAACATGCGCCATTGCTATTTTTGAATTTTGAATTTGGATCTGGATCGTGATTTTTTTGCCCATTTTTGCTAGTTTTTTTTTTGCACGTTTTTTGGCACGATATTATTTCAAATTTTGTTCCTGTTTTGGATCTTGTACGTTCTTTTGCCGTGTTCTTTTGCGGAGAGGAGTTCGCGGAGAGGAGGAGGAGGAGGTCACGGAGAGGCGCCGCCTACATCGGAGAGGAGGAGGAGGTCGCCAGAGAGGAGTTCACCAAGCATCGGAGAGGAGGAAGGAGAAACCATGAGGGAATGGGAGGAGAGGAGGGAGGAGGAGGAGCTCACGGAGAGGAGGGAGGAGAAACCGTGAGGGAGGGGAGGGAGGAGAGGAGGGAGGAGGAGGTCGCCGGAGAGGAGGAGGAGGTCGCCGGAGAGGAGGAGGAGGTCGCAGGAGAGGAGAAGGAGGTCGCCGGAGAGGAGGAAAAGGAGTGGAGGAGAGGAGAGGAGGAGATGGAGTGGAGGAGAGGAGAGGAGGAGATGGAGTGGAGGAGAGGTGGAGTGGAGGAGGTGCGCCCAGCCATATATACGACATAGTAATGGCGCACCGTGGGCAGGTGCGCCATTACTAACTTTTTTTTTTGACTTATTTTGAATTTTGAAGGCGGGAAGATACTAACGGCGCACCATGGGCCGGTGCGCCATTAGTAACTTTTTTTTTATTTTTTTGACTTATTTTGAATTTTGAAGGCGGGAAGATACTAATGGCGCACCATGGGCAGGTGCGCCATTAGTAACTTTTTTTTATTTTTTTGATTTATTTTAATTTTTGAAGGCGGGAAGATACTAATGGCGCACCTTGGGCAGGTGCACCATTAGTGAGTTTGAATTTTTTTTGCCTCTCCAGATCTTAAAAGCCCCGTATCTTTTTTTCTGTTAGGTTTTTGAGGATTTTGAAAATGTTTAACGGGGTTCCCCCTGTTAAATTCGTCCCGCCACCACCTTGTGGTGAGCCTCTTGTTCATGAAATTTTATATAAAAATTGATGTTTGTGTGATTTGGATATATAGTTACATGTATAATTATCTTACCCGTACGTTGTTTGTTATACATATAGTGCCATGGTTTTGATATCCGTCCCCGTCGGCCCTCGTCCTTGTTATGATTCGGATGTGGTATATATATTCTCTTTTAAAACTAGTTGCATTTCGTGTTTATGACAAATTATGCCCATAAAGTTGACATATAAATTTTTTCTAGGAGGTATGTGAACCGGAAATTCCAACCGACCCTATTGTCGAGAGGTTATATTTAGTTGAAAGAGAAAACGAGTACTTGAAAGAAAAATTGAAAAGAATTGAGGGGAGAAGATGGAATTGGAGTTGCATGTTGCCGATGTAAATCGATGATCACAAGATCAAGATGGAGAAAATGCGCTTGAAGATTAGAAAGATTAGAAAATATGCCATCGATAGTGAGGCTTGGTATCATTATGCTGTTGGATCAATTGTTACCTTAGTTGCGATCTTGATCGCATTTGTTGTTGCATTTAAATGCTTTAGCTAGAGAGTTATTTGTTTGTTGCATTTAAGTGTTGTATGAACTTTATGTATGAACTTGTATTAATTTGGTCTATTCGGTGTTGTGTAATGAAGATGAGCCGGCAATGGATGTACGATGACCGATGCTCTCCCCAGTTCGTTGAGGGCGTGCATACTTTTCTGCTTGCGGCTGAGGCAAACAAGCAGGCGGATGGTTTTATGCCTTGTCCATGTGCTGGCTATAAGAATGGTCACAATTACTCTACATCAAGAACCATTCACGTCCACCTATTTGAGTCCGGTTTCATGCCCCACTATAATGTTTGGACCAAGCACGGAGAAAGAGGGGTTATGATGGAAGACAATAAAGAAGAAGAGGACGACGACAGCTATCCTGGCCATGGGTTCCCTGAATACGATGATCACTACTAGGAAAAGGCGTACTAATGGCGCACCAGTTTTGCCTACTAATGGCGCATCACTGGTGCGCCATTACTAGCACGCCATTAGTAATTTTTACTAATGGCGCACCACTGATGCGCCATTAGTATCTGGTATACTAATGGCGCACCACTGGTGCGCCATTAGTATAGGCCACTGGTGCGCCATTAGTATAGGCCACGGTGCGCCATTAGTATTTTTGAATTTTGAAGGCGGGAAAATAGTAGTGGCGCACCGTCTAACCCCCACCGTGCGCCATTGCTATTTTTGAATTTTGAATTTGGATCTGGATCGTGATTTTTTTGCCCATTTTTTGCTAGTTTTTTTGCTCGTTTTTTGGCACGATATTATTTCAAATTTTGTTCCTGTTTTTGGATCTTGTACGTTCTTTTGCCGTGTTCTTTTGCGGAGAGGAGTTATTTGGAGAGGAGGAGGAGGAGGTCACGGAGAGGCGCCGCCTACATCGCGGAGAGGAGGAGGAGGTCGCCAGAGAGGAGTTCACCGAAGCATCGGAGAGGAGGAAGGAGAAACCATGAGGGAATGGGAGGAGAGGAGGGAGGAGGAGGAGCTCACCGGAGAGGAGGGAGGAGAAACCGTGAGGGGAGGGGAGGGGTGGAGAGGAGGGAGGAGGAGGTCGCCGGAGAGGAGGAGGAGGTCGCCGGAGAGGAGGAGGAGGTCGCCGGAGAGGAGAAGGAGGTCGCCGGAGAGGAGGAGAAGGAGTGGAGGAGAGGAGAGGAGGAGATGGAGTGGAGGAGAGGAGAGGAGGAGATGGAGTGGAGGAGAGGTGGAGTGGAGGAGGTGCGCCCAGCCATATATACGACATAGTAATGGCGCACCGTGGGCAGGTGCGCCATTACTAACTTTTTTTTTTATTTTTTTGACTTATTTTGAATTTTGAAGGCGGGAAGATACTAACGGCGCACCATGGGCCGGTGCGCCATTTGTAACTTTTTTTTTATTTTTTTGACTTATTTTGAATTTTGAAGGCGGGAAGATACTAATGGCGCACCTTGGGCAGGTGCGCCATTAGTGAGTTTGAATTTTTTTGAATTTTTTTGCCTCTCCAGATCTTAAAAGCCCGTATCTTTTTTTTCTGTTAGGTTTTCGAGGATTTTGAAAATGTTTAACGGGTTCCCCTGTTAAATTCGTCCCGCCACCACCTTGTGGTGAGCCTCTTGTTCATGAAATTTTATATAAAAATTGATGTTTGTGTGATTTGGATATATAGTTACTTGTATAATTATCTTACCCGTACATTGTTTGTTATACATATAGTGCCATGGTTTTGATATCCGTCCCCGTCGGCCCTCGTCCTTGTTATGATTCGGATGTGGTATATATATTCTCTTTTAAAACTAGTTGCATTTCGTGTTTATGACAAATTATGCCCATAAAGTTGACATAGAAATTTTTCTAGGAGGTATGTGAACGGAAATTCCAACCGACCCTATTGTCGAGAGTTAAATTTAGTTGAAAGAGAAAGCGAGTACTTGAAAGAAAAATTGAAAAGAATTGAGGGGAGAAGATGGAATTGGAGTTGCATGTTGCCGATGTCATCGATGATCACAAGATCAAGATGGAGAAATGCGCTTGAAGATTAGAAAGATTAGAAAATATGCCATCGATAGTGAGGCTTGGTATCATTATGCTGTTGGATCAATTGTTACCTTAGTTGCGATCTTGATCGCATTTGTTGTTGCATTTAAATGCTTTAGCTAGAGAGTTATTTGTTTGTTGCATTTAAGTGTTGTATGAACTTTATGTATGAACTTGTTTTAATTTGGTCTATTCGGTGTTGTGTAATGAAGATGAGCGGCAATGGATGTCGATGACCGATGCTCTCCCAGTTAGTTGAGGGCGTGCATACTTTTCTGCTTGCGGCTGAGGCAAACAAGCGGGCGGATGGTTTTATGCCTTGTCCATGTGCTGGCTGTAAGAATGGTCACAATTACTCTACGTCAAGAACCATTCACGTCCACCTATTTGAGTCCGGTTTCATGCCCCACTATAATGTTTGGACCAAGCACGGAGAAAGAGGGGTTATGATGGAAGACAATAAAGAAGAAGAGGACGATGACAGCTATCCTGGCCATGGGTTCCCTGAATACGATGATCACTACTAGGAAAAGGCGTACTAATGGCGCGCCAGTTTTGCCTACTAATGGCGCATCACTGGTGCACCATTACTAGCACGCCATTAGTAATTTTTACTAATGGCGCACCACTGATGCGCCATTAGTATCTGGTATACTAATGGCGCACCACTGGTGCACCATTAGTATAAGCCACTGGTGCGCCATTAGTATAGGCCACTGGTGCGCCATTAGTATAGGCCACGTTGCGCCATTAGTATTTTTGAATTTTGAAGGCGGAAAAATAGTAGTGGCGCACCGTCTAACCCCCACCGTGCGCCATTGCTATTTTTGAATTTTGAATTTGGATCTGGATCGTGATTTTTTTGCCCATTTTTTGCTAGTTTTTTTTGCACGTTTTTTGGCACGATATTATTTCAAATTTTGTTCCTATTTTTGGATCTTGTACGTTATTTTGCCGTGTTCTTTTGCCGGAGAGGAGTTCGCCGGAGAGGAGGAGGAGGAGGTCACCGGAGAGGCGCTCGCCTACATCGCCGGAGAGGAGGAGGAGGTCGCCAGAGAGGAGTTCACCGAAGCATCGGAGAGGAGGAAGGAGAAACCATGAGGAATGGGAGGAGAGGAGGAGGAGGAGGAGCTCACGGAGAGGAGGGAGGAGAAACCGTGAGGGGAGGGAGGGAGGAGAGGAGGAGGAGGAGGTCGCCGGAGAGGAGGAGGAGGTCGCCGGAGAGGAGGAGGAGGTCGCCGGAGAGGAGGAGGAGGTCGCCGGAGAGGAGAAGGAGGTCGCCGGAGAGGAGGAGAAGGAGTGGAGGAGAGGAGAGGAGGAGATGGAGTGGAGGAGAGGAGAGGAGGAGATGGAGTGGAGGAGAGGTGGAGTGGAGGAGGTGCGCCCAGCCATATATACGACATAGTAATGGCGCACCGTGGGCAAGTGCGCCATTAATAACTTTTTTTTCATTTTTTTGACTTATTTTGAATTTTGAAGGCGGGAAGATACTAATGGCGCACCATGGGCCGGTGCGCCGTTAGTAACTTTTTTTTTGACTTTTTTGAATTTTGATGGCGGGAAGATACTAATGGCGCACCATGGGCAGGTGCGCCATTAGTAACTTTTTTTTATTTTTTTGATTTATTTTAAATTTTGAAGGCGGGAAGATACTAATGGCGCACCTTGGGCAGGTGCGCCATTAGTGAGTTTCAATTTTTTTGAATTTTTTTGCCTCTCCAGATCTTAAAAGCCCCGTATCTTTTTTTCTGTTAGGTTTTTGAGGATTTTGAAAATGTTTAATGGGGTTCCCCCTGTTAAATTCGTCCCGCCACCACCTTGTGGCGAGCCTCTTGTTCATGAAATTTTATATAAAAATTGATGTTTGTGTGATTTGGATATATAGTTACTTGTATAATTATCTTACCCGTACGTTGTTTGTTATACATATAGTGCCATGGTTTTGATATCCGTCCCCGTCGGCCCTCGTCCTTGTTATGATTCGGATGTGGTATATATATTCTCTTTTAAGACTAGTTGCATTTCGTGTTTATGACAAATTATGCCCATAAAGTTGACATAGAAATTTTTTCTAGGAGGTATGCGAACCGGAAATTCCAACCGACCCTATTGTTGAGAGGTTAAATTTAGTTGAAAGAGAAAACGGGTACTTGAAAGAAAAATTGAAAAGAAATGAGGGGGAGAAGATGGAATTGGAGTTGCATGTTGCCGATGTCGTCGATGATCACAAGATCAAGATGGAGAAAATGCGCTTGAAGATTAGAAAGATTAGAAAATATGCCATCGGTAGTGAGGCTTGGTATCATTATGCTGTTGGATCAATTGTTACCTTAGTTGCGATCTTGATCGCATTTGTTGTTGCATTTAAATGCTTTAGCTAGAGAGTTATTTGTTTGTTGCATTTAAGTGTTGTATGAACTTTATGTATGAACTTGTATTAATTTGGTCTATTCGGTGATGTGTAATGAAGATGAGCCGGCAATGGATGTACGATGACCGATGCTCTCCCCAGTTCGTTGAGGGCGTGCACACTTTTCTGCTTGCGGCTGAGGTAAACAAGCGGGCGGATGGTTTTATGCCTTGTCCATGTGCTGGCTGTAAGAATGGTCACAATTACTCAACGTCAAGAACCATTCACGTCCACCTATTTGAGTCCGGTTTCATGCCCCACTATAATGTTTGGACCAAGCACGGAGAAAGAAGGGTTATGATGAAAGACAATAAAGAAGAAGAGGACGACGACAGCTATCTTGGCCATGGGTTCCCTGAATACGATGATCACTACTAGGAAAAGGCGTACTAATGGCGCATCACTGGTGCGCCATTACTAGCACGCCATTAGTAATTTTTACTAATGACGCACCACTGATGCGCCATTAGTATCTGGTAGTGGTGCGCCATTAGTATAGGCCACGGTGCGCCATTAGTATTTTTGAATTTTGAAGGCGGGAAAATAGTAGTGGCGCACTGTCTAACCCCCACCGTGCGCCATTGCTATTTTTGAATTTTGAATTTGGATCTGGATCGCGATTTTTTTGCCCATTTTTTGCTAGTTTTTTTTGCACGTTTTTTGGCACGATATTATTTCAAATTTTGTTCCTGTTTTTGGATCTTGTACGTTCTTTTGCCGTGTTCTTTTGCCGGAGAGGAGTTTGCCGGAGAGGAGGAGGAGGAGGTCACCGGAGAGGCGCTCGCCTACATCACCGGAGAGGAGGAGGAGGTCGCCAGAGAGGAGTTCACCGAAGCATCGGAGAGGAGGAAGGAGAAACCATGAGGGAATGGGAGGAGAGGAGGGAGGAGGAGGTCGCCGGAGAGGAGGAGGAGGTCGCCGGAGAGGAGGAGGAGGTCGCCGGAGAGGAGAAGGAGGTCGCCGGAGAGGAGGAGAAGGAGTGGAGGAGAGGAGAGGAGGAGATGGAGTGGAGGAGAGGAGAGGAGGAGATGGAGTGGAGGAGAGGTGGAGTGGAGGAGGTGCGCCCAGCCATATATACGACATAGTAATGGCGCACCGTGGGCAGGTGCACCATTACTAACTTTATTTTTTATTTTTTTGACTTATTTTGAATTTTGAAGGCGGGAAGATACTAATGGCGCACCATGGGCCGGTGCGCCATTAGTAACTTTTTTTTTTATTTTTTTGATTTATTTTAAATTTTGAAGGCGGGAAGATACTAATGGCGCACCTTGGGCAGGTGCGCCATTAGTGAGTTTGAATTTTTTTGAATTTTTTTGCCTCTCCAGATCTTAAAAGCCCCGTATCTTTTTTTCTGTTAGGTTTTGAGGATTTTGAAAATGTTTAACGGGTTCCCCTGTTAAATTCGTCCGCCACCACCTTGTGGTGAGCCTCTTGTTCATGAAATTTTATATAAAAATTGATGTTTGTGTGATTTGGATATATAGTTACTTGTATAATTATCTTACCCGTACGTTGTTTGTTATACATATAGTGCCATGGTTTTGATATCCGTCCCCGTCGGCCCTCGTCCTTGTTATGATTCGGATGTGGTATATATATTCTCTTTTAAAACTAGTTGCATTTCGTGTTTATGACAAATTATGCCCATAAAGTTGACATAGAAATTTTTTCTAGGAGGTATGTGAACCGGAAATTCCAACCGACCCTATTGCCGAGAGTTAAATTTAGTTGAAAGAGAAAACGAGTACTTGAAAGAAAAATTGAAAAGAATTGAGGGGGAGAAGATGGAATTGGAGTTGCATGTTGCCGATGTCGTCGATGATCACAAGATCAAGATGGAGGAAATGCGCTTGAAGATTAGAAAGATTAGAAAATATGCCATCGATAGTGAGGCTTGGTATCATTATGCTGTTGGATCAATTGTTACCTTAGTTGCGATCTTGATCGCATTTGTTGTTGCATTTAAATGCTTTAGCTAGAGAGTTATTTGTTTGTTGCATTTAAGTGTTGTATGAACTTTATGTATGAACTTGTTTTAATTTGGTCTATTCGGTGTTGTGTAATGAAGATGAGCCGGCAATGGATGTACGATGACCGATGCTCTCCCCAGTTCGTTGAGGGCGTGCATACTTTTCTGCTTGCGGCTGAGGCAAACAAGCGGGTGGATAGTTTTATGCCTTGTCCATGTGCTGGCTGTAAGAATGGTCACAATTACTCTACGTCAAGAACCATTCACGTCCACCTATTTGAGTCCGGTTTCATGCCCCACTATAATGTTTGGACCAAGCACGGAGAAAGAGGGGTTATGATGGAAGACAATAAAGAAGAAGAGGACGATGACAGCTATCTTGGCCATGGGTTCCCTGAATACGATGATCACTACTAGGAAAAGGCGTACTAATGGCGCACCAGTTTTGCCTACTAATGGCGCATCACTGGTGCGCCATTACTAGCACGCCATTAGTAATTTTTACTAATGGCGCACCACTGATGCGCCATTAGTATCTGGTATACTAATGGCGCACCACTGGTGCACCATTAGTATAAGCCACTGGTGCGCCATTAGTATAGGCCACTGGTGCGCCATTAGTATAGGCCACGTTGCGCCATTAGTATTGTTGAATTTTGAAGGCGGAAAAATAGTAGTGGCGCACCGTCTAACCCCCACCGTGCGCCATTGCTATTTTTGAATTTTGAATTTGGATCTGGATCGTGATTTTTTTGCCCATTTTTTGCTAGTTTTTTTTGCACGTTTTTTGGCACGATATTATTTCAAATTTTGTTCCTATTTTTGGATCTTGTACGTTATTTTGCCGTGTTCTTTTGCCGGAGAGGAGTTCGCCGGAGAGGAGGAGGAGGAGGTCACGGGAGGCGCCGCCTACATCGCCGGAGAGGAGGAGGAGGTCGCCAGAGAGGAGTTCACCAAGCATCGGAGAGGAGGAAGGAGAAACCATGAGGAATGGGAGGAGAGGAGGGAGGAGGAGGAGCTCACGGAGAGGAGGGAGGAGAAACCGTGAGGGAGGGAGGGAGGAGGGAGGAGGAGGTCGCGGAGAGGAGGAGGAGGTCGCGGAGAGGAGGAGGAGGTCGCCGGAGAGGAGAAGGAGGTCGCCGGAGAGGAGGAGAAGGAGTGGAGGAGAGGAGAGGAGGAGATGGAGTGGAGGAGAGGAGAGGAGGAGATGGAGTGGAGGAGAGGTGGAGTGGAGGAGGTGCGCCCAGCCATATATACGACATAGTAATGGCGCACCGTGGGCAGGTGCGCCATTAATAACTTTTTTTTTCATTTTTTTGACTTATTTTGAATTTTGAAGGCGGGAAGATACTAATGGCGCACCATGGGCCGGTGCGCCGTTAGTAACTTTATTTTTTATTTTTTTGACTTATTTTGAATTTTGAAGGCGGGAAGATACTAATGGCGCACCATGGGCAGGTCGCCATTAGTAATTTTTTAGTTTTTGATTTATTATAAATTTTGAAGCGGGAAGATACTAATGGCGCACCTTGGGCAGGTGCGCCATTAGTGAGTTTCAATTTTTTTGAATTTTTTTGCCTCTCCAGATCTTAAAAGCCCCGTATCTTTTTTTCTGTTAGGTTTTTGAGGATTTTGAAAATGTTTAATGGGGTTCCCCCTGTTAAATTCGTCCCGCCACCACCTTGTGGCGAGCCTCTTGTTCATGAAATTTTATATAAAAATTGATGTTTGTGTGATTTGGATATATAGTTACTTGTATAATTATCTTATCCGTACGTTGTTTGTTATACATATAGTGCCATGGTTTTGATATCCGTCCCCGTCGGCCCTCGTCCTTGTTATGATTCGGATGTGGTATATATATTCTCTTTTAAGACTAGTTGCATTTCGTGTTTATGACAAATTATGCCCATAAAGTTGACATAGAAATTTTTCTAGGAGGTATGTGAACCGGAAATTCCAACCGACCCTATTGTCGAGAGGTTAAATTTAGTTGAAAGAAAGCGAGTAATTGAAAGAAAAATTGAAAAGAATTGAGGGGAGAAGATGGAATTGGAGTTGCATGTTGCCGATGTAAATCGATGATCACAAGATCAAGATGGAGAAAATGCGCTTGAAGATTAGAAAGATTAGAAAATATGCCATCGATAGTGAGGCTTGGTATCATTATGCTGTTGGATCAATT
The DNA here is from genome assembly GCA_021605205.1 of Aegilops longissima. Taxonomy (NCBI): domain Eukaryota; kingdom Viridiplantae; phylum Streptophyta; class Magnoliopsida; order Poales; family Poaceae; genus Aegilops; species Aegilops longissima. The sequence goes on along the minus strand of CM038677.1, from coordinate 789,123,828 downwards.
GTTACCTTAGTTGCGATCTTGATCGCATTTGTTGTTGCATTTAAATGCTTTAGCTAGAGAGTTATTTGTTTGTTGCATTTAAGTGTTGTATGAACTTTATGTATGAACTTGTATTAATTTGGTCTATTCGGTGTTGTGTAATGAAGATGAGCCGCAATGGATGTACGATGACCGATGCTCTCCCAGTTCGTTGAGGCGTGCATACTTTTCTGCTTGCGGCTGAGGCAAACAAGCGGGCGGATGGTTTTATGCCTTGTCCATGTGCTGGCTGTAAGAATGGTCACAATTACTCTACGTCAAGAACCATTCACGTCCACCTATTTGAGTCCGGTTTCATGCCCCACTATAATGTTTGGACCAAGCACGGAGAAAGAAGGGTTATGATGGAAGACAATAAAGAAGAAGAGGACGACGACAGCTATCTTGGCCATGGGTTCCCTGAATACGATGATCACTACTAGGAAAAGGCGTACTAATGGCGCATCACTGGTGCGCCATTACTAGCACGCCATTAGTAATTTTTACTAATGGCGCACCACTGATGCGCCATTAGTATCTGGTATACTAATGGCGCACCACTGGTGCGCCATTAGTATAGGCCACGGTGCGCCATTAGTATTTTTGAATTTTGAAGGCGGGAAAATAGTAGTGGCGCACTGTCTAACCCCCACCATGCGCCATTGCTATTTTTGAATTTTGAATTTGGATCTGGATCGCGCTTTTTTTGCCCATTTTTTGCTAGTTTTTTTTGCACGTTTTTTGGCACGATATTATTTCTAATTTTGTTCCTGTTTTTGGATCTTGTACGTTCTTTTGCCGTGTTCTTTTGCCGGAGAGGAGTTCGCCGGAGAGGAGGAGGAGGAGGTCACCGGAGAGGCGCTCGCCTACATAGCCGGAGAGGAGGAGGAGGTCGCCAGAGAGGAGTTCACCGAAGCATCGGAGAGGAGGAAGGAGAAACCATGAGGGAATGGGAGGAGAGGAGGGAGGAGGAGGTCGCCGGAGAGGAGGAGGAGGTCGCCGGAGAGGAGGAGGAGGTCGCCGGAGAGGAGAAGGAGGTCGCCGGAGAGGAGGAGAAGGAGTGGAGGAGAGGAGAGGAGGAGATGGAGTGGAGGAGAGGAGAGGAGGAGATGGAGTGGAGGAGAGGTGGAGTGGAGGAGGTGCGCCCTGCCATATATACGACATAGTAATGGCGCACCGTGGGCAGGTGCGCCATTACTGATTTTTTTTATTTTTTTGACTTATTTTGAATTTTGAAGGCGGGAAGATACTAATGACGCACCATGGGCCGGTGCGCCATTAGTAACTTTTTTTTTTATTTTTTTGACTTATTTTGAATTTTGAAGGCGGGAAGATACTAATGGCGCACCATGGGCAGGTGCGCCATTAGTAACTTTTTTTTATTTTTTTGATTTATTTTAAATTTTGAAGGCGGGAAGATACTAATGGCGCACCTAGGGCAGGTGCGCCATTAGTGAGTTTGAATTTTTTTGAATTTTTTTACCTCTCCAGATCTTAAAAGCCCCGTATCTTTTTTTCTGTTAGGTTTTTGAAGATTTTGAAAATGTTTAATGGGGTTCCCCCTGTTAAATTCGTCCCGCCACCACCTTGTGGTGAGCCTCTTGTTCATGAAATTTTATATAAAAATTGATGTTTGTGTGATTTGGATATATAGTTACTTGTATAATTATCTTACCCGTACGTTGTTTGTTATACATATAGTGCCATGGTTTTGATATCCGTCCCCGTCGGCCCTCGTCCTTGTTATGATTCGGATGTGGTATATATATTCTCTTTTAAAACTAGTTGCATTTCGTGTTTATGACAAATTATGCCCATAAAGTTGACATAGAAATTTTTTCTAGGAGGTATGTGAACGGAAATTCCAACCGACCCTATTGTCGAGAGGTTAAATTTAGTTGAAAGAAAGCGAGTACTTGAAAGAAAAATTGAAAAGAATTGAGGGGAGAAGATGGAATTGGAGTTGCATGTTGCCGATGTAAATCGATGATCACAAGATCAAGATGGAGAAAATGCGCTTGAAGATTAGAAAGATTAGAAAATATGCCATCGATAGTGAGGCTTGGTATCATTATGCTGTTGGATCAATTGTTACCTTAGTTGCGATCTTGATCGCATTTGTTGTTGCATTTAAATGCTTTAGCTAGAGAGTTATTTGTTTGTTGCATTTAAGTGTTGTATGAACTTTATGTATGAACTTGTATTAATTTGGTCTATTCGGTGTTGTGTAATGAAGATGAGCCGGCAATGGATGTACGATGACCGATGCTCTCCCCAGTTCGTTGAGGGCATGCATACTTTTCTGCTTGCGGCTGAGGCAAACAAGCGGGCGGATGGTTTTATGCCTTGTCCATGTGCTGGCTGTAAGAATGGTCACAATTACTCTACGTCAAGAACCATTCACGTCCACCAATTTGAGTCCGGTTTCATGCCCCACTATAATGTTTGGACCAAGCACGGAGAAAGAGGGGTTATGATGGAATACAATAAAGAAGAAGAGGACGACGACAGCTATCCTGGCCATGGGTTCCCTGAATACGATGATCACTACTAGGAAAAGGCGTACTAATGGCGCACCAGTTTTGCCTACTAATGGCGCATCACTGGTGCGCCATTACTAGCACGCCATTAGTAATTTTTACTAATGGCGCACCACTGATGCGCCATTAGTATCTGGTATACTAATGGCGCACCACTGGTGCGCCATTAGTACAGGCCACTGGTGCGCCATTAGTATAGGCCACGGTGCGCCATTAGTATTTTTGAATTTTGAAGGCGGGAAAATAGTAGTGGCGCACCGTCTAACCCCCACCGTGCGCCATTGCTATTTTTGAATTTTGAATTTGGATCTGGATTGTGATTTTTTTGCCCATTTTTTGCTAGTTTTTTTTGCACGTTTTTTGGCACGATATTATTTCAAATTTTGTTCCTGTTTTTGGATCTTGTACGTTCTTTTGCCGTGTTCTTTTGCCGGAGAGGAGTTCGCCGGAGAGGAGGAGGAGGAGGTCACGAGAGGCGCTCGCCTACATCGCGGGAGAGGAGGAGGAGGTCGCCAGAGAGGAGTTCACCGAAGCATCGGAGAGGAGGAAGGAGAAACCATGAGGGAATGGGAGGAGAGGAGGGAGGAGGAGGAGCTCACCGGAGAGGAGGGAGGAGAAACCGTGAGGGGAGGGGAGGGGAGGAGAGGAGGGAGGAGGAGGTCGCCGGAGAGGAGGAGGAGGTCGCCGGAGAGGAGAAGGAGGTCGCCGGAGAGGAGGAGAAGGAGTGGAGGAGAGGAGAGGAGGAGATGGAGTGGAGGAGAGGAGAGGAGGAGATGGAGTGGAGGAGAGGTGGAGTGGAGGAGGTGCGTCTAATGGCGCACCGTGGGCAGGTGCGCCATTACTAATTTTTTTTTGACTTATTTTGAATTTTGAAGGCGGGAAGATACTAATGGCGCACCATGGGTCGGTGCGCCATTAGTAACTTTATTTTTATTGTTTTGACTTATTTTGAATTTTGAAGGCGGGAAGATACTAATGGCGCACCATGGGCAGGTGCGCCATTAGTAACTTTTTTTTATTTTTTTGATTTATTTTAAGTTTTGAAGGCGGGAAGATACTAATGGCGCACCTTGGGCAGGTGCGCCATTAGTGAGTTTGAATTTTTTTGAATTTTTTTGCCTCTCCAGATCTTAAAAGCCCCGTATCTTTTTTTCTGTTAGGTTTTTGAGGATTTTGAAAATGTTTAACGGGGTTCCCCCTGTTAAATTCGTCCCGCCACCACCTTGTGGTGAGCCTCTTGTTCATGAAATTTTATATAAAAATTGATGTTTGTGTGATTTGGATATATAGTTACTTGTATAATTATCTTACCCGTACGTTGTTTGTTATACATATAGTGCCATGGTTTTGATATCCGTCCCCGTTGGCCCTCGTCCTTGTTATGATTCGGATGTGGTACATATATTCTCTTTTAAAACTAGTTGCATTTCGTATTTATGACAAATTATGCCCATAAAGTTGACACAGAAATTTTTTCTAGGAGGTATGTGAACCGGAAATTCCAACCGACCCTATTGATGAGAGGTTAAATTTAGTTGAAAGAGAAAACGAGTACTTGAAAGAAAAATTGAAAAGAATTGAGGGGAGAAGATGGAATTGGAGTTGCATGTTGCCGATGTAAATCGATGATCACAAGATCAAGATGGAGAAAATGCGCTTGAAGATTAGAAAGATTAGAAAATATGCCATCGATAGTGAGGCTTGGTATCATTATGCTGTTGGATCAATTGTTATCTTAGTTGCGATCTTGATCGCATTTGTTGTTGCATTTAAATGCTTTAGCTAGAGAGTTATTTGTTTGTTGCATTTAAGTGTTGTATGAACTTTATGTATGAACTTGTATTAATTTGGTCTATTCGGTGTTGTGTAATGAAGATGAGCCGGCAATGGATGTACGATGACCGATGCTCTCCCAGTTCGTTGAGGGCGTGCATACTTTTCTGCTTGCGGCTGAGGCAAACAAGCGGGCGGATGGTTTTATGCCTTGTCCATGTGCTGGCTGTAAGAATGGTCACAATTACTCTCGTCAAGAACCATTCACGTCCACCTATTTGAGTCGGTTTCATGCCCCACTATAATGTTTGGACCAAGCACGGAGAAAGAGGGGTTATGATGGAAGACAATAAAGAAGAAGAGGACGACGACAGCTATCCTGGCCATGGGTTCCCTGAATACGATGATCACTACTAGGAAAAGGCGTACTAATGGCGCACCAGTTTTGCCTACTAATGGCGCATCACTGGTGCGCCATTACTAGCACGCCATTAGTAATTTTTACTAATGGCGCACCACTGATGCGCCATTAGTATCTGGTATACTAATGGCGCACCACTGGTGCGCCATTAGTATAGGCCACTGGTGCGCCATTAGTATAGGCCACTGGTGCGCCATTAGTATAAGCCACGGTGCGCCATTAGTATTTTTGAATTTTGAAGGCGGGAAAATAGTAGTGGCGCACCGTCTAACCCCCACCGTGCGCCATTGCTATTTTTGAATTTTGAATTTGGATCTGGATCGTAATTTTTTGCCCATTTTTGCTAGTTTTTTGCGTTTTTTGGTACGATATTATTTCAAATTTTGTTCCTGTTTTTGGATCTTGTACGTTCTTTTGCCGTGTTCTTTTGCGGAGAGGAGTTCGCGGAGAGGAGGAGGAGGAGGTCACGAGAGGCGCTCACCTACATCGCGGAGAGGAGGAGGAGGTCGCAGAGAGGAGTTCACCAAGCATCGAGAGGAGGAAGGAGAAACCATGAGGAATGGGAGGAGAGGAGGAGGAGGAGCTCACGGAGAGGAGGAGGAGAAACCGTGAGGGAAGGGAGGGAGGAGAGGAGGAGGAGGAGGTCACCGGAGAGGAGGAGGAGGTCGCCGGAGAGGAGGAGGAGGTCGCCGGAGAGGAGAAGGAGGTCGCTGGAGAGGAGGAGAAGGAGTGGAGGAGAGGAGAGGAGGAGATGGAGTGGAGGAGAGGAGAGGAGGAGATGGAGAGGAGGAGAGGTGGAGTGGAGGAGGTGCGCCCAGCCATATATACGACATAGTAATGACGCACCGTGGGCAGGTGCGCCATTACTAACTTTTTATTTTTATTTTTTTGACTTATTTTGAATTTTGAAGGCGGGAAGATACTAATGGCGCACCATGGGCCGGTGCGCCATTAGTAACTTTTTATTTTTATTTTTTTGACTTATTTTGAATTTTGAAGGCGGGAAGATACTAATGGCGCACCATGGGCAGGTGCGCCATTAGTAACTTTTTTTATTTTTTTGATTTATTTTTAATTTTGAAGGTGGGAAGATACTAATGGCGCACCTTGGGCAGGTGCGCCATTAGTGAGTTTGAATTTTTTTGAATTTTTTTGCCTCTCCAGATCTTAAAAGCCCCGTATCTTTTTTTCTTTTAGGTTTTTGAGGATTTTGAAAATGTTTAACGGGGTTCCCCCTGTTAAATTCGTCCCGCCACCTGTTCATGAAATTTTATATAAAAATTGATGTTTGTGTGATTTGGATATATAGTTACTTGTATAATTATCTTACCCGTACGTTGTTTGTTATGCATATAGTGCCATGGTTTTGATATCCGTCCCCGTCGGCCCTCGTCCTTGTTATGATTCGGATGTGGTATATTTATTCTCTTTTAAAACTAGTTGCATTTCGTGTTTATGACAAATTATGCCCATAAAGTTGACATAGAAATTTTTTCTAGGAGGTATGTGAACCGGAAATTCCAACCGACCCTATTGTCGAGAGGTTAAATTTAGTTGAAAGAGAAAACGAGTACTTGAAAGAAAAATTGAAAAGAATTGAGGGGGAGAAGATGGAATTGGAGTTGCATGTTGCCGATGGTGTCGATGATCACAAGATCAAGATGGAGAAAATGCGCTTGAAGATTAGAAAGATTAGAAAATATGCCATCGATAGTGAGGCTTGGTATCATTATGCTGTTGGATCAATTGTTACCTTAGTTGCGATCTTGATCGCATTTGTTGTTGCATTTAAATGCTTTAGCTAGAGAGTTATTTGTTTGTTGCATTTAAGTGTTGTATGAACTTTATGTATGAACTTGTATTAATTTGGTCTATTCGGTGTTGTGTAATGAAGATGAGCGGCAATGGATGTACGATGACCGATGCTCTCCCAGTTCGTTGAGGCGTGCATACTTTTCTGCTTGCGGCTGAGGCAAACAAGCGGCGGACGGTTTTATGCCTTGTCCATGTGCTGGCTGTAAGAATGGTCACAATTACTCTACGTCAAGAACCATTCACGTCCACCTATTTGAGTCCGGTTTCATGCCCCACTATAATGTTTGGACCAAGCACGGAGAAAGAGGGGTTATGATGGAAGACAATAAAGAAGAAGAGGACGACGACAGCTATCCTGGCCATGGGTTCCCTGAATACGATGATCACTACTAGGAAAAGGCGTACTAAGGCGCACCAGTTTTGCCTACTAATGGCGCATCACTGGTGCGCCACTACTAGCACGCCATTAGTAATTTTTACTAATGGCGCACCACTGATGCGCCATTAGTATCTGGTATACTAATGGCGCATCACTGGTGCGCCATTAGTATAGGCCACTGGTGCGCCATTAGTATAGGCCACGGTGCGCCATTAGTATTTTTGAATTTTGAAGGCGGGAAAATAGTAGTGGCGCACCGTCTAACCCCCACCGCGGCGCCATTGCTATTTTTGAATTTTGAATTTGGATCTGGATCGTGATTTTTTGCCCATTTTTGCTAGTTCTTTTGCATGTTTTTGGCACGATATTATTTCAAATTTTGTTCCTGTTTTGGATCTTGTCGTTATTTTGCCGTGTTCTTTTGCGGAGAGGAGTTCGCGGAGAGGAGGAGGAGGAGGTCACCGGAGAGGCGCTCGCCTACATCGCCGCAGAGGAGGAGGAGGTCGCCAGAGAGGAGTTCACCGAAGCATCGGAGAGGAGGAAGGAGAAACCATGAGGGAATGGGAGGAGAGGAGGGAGGAGGAGGAGCTCACGGAGAGGAGGAGGAGAAACTGTGAGGGAGGGGAGGGGAGAGGAGGGAGGAGGAGGTCGCGGAGAGGAGGAGGAGGTCGCCGGAGAGGAGAAGGAGGTCGCCGGAGAGGAGGAGGAGTGGAGGAGAGGAGAGGAGGAGATGGAGTGGAGGAGAGGAGAGGAGGAGATGGAGTGGAGGAGAGGTGGAGTGGAGGAGGTGCGCCCAGCCATATATCTGACATAGTAATGGCGCACTGTGGGCAGGTCGCCATTACTAACTTTTTTTATTTTTTGACTTATTTTGAATTTTGAAGGCGGGAAGATACTAATGGCGCACCATGGGCCGGTGCGCCATTAGTAACTTTTATTTTTATTTTTTTGACTTATTTTGAATTTTGAAGGCGGGAAGATACTAATGGCTCACCATGGGCAGGTGCGCCATTAGTAACTTTTTTTTTATTTTTTTGATTTATTTTAAATTTTGAAGGTGGGAAGATACTAATGGCGCACCTTGGGCGGGTGCGCCATTAGTGAGTTTGAATTTTTTCGATTTTTTTTGCCTCTTCAGATCTTAAAAGCCCCGTATTTTTTTTCTGTTAGGTTTTTGAGGATGCCACCACCCGGTACTAAAGGGGGTCGCTTCCCACCGCTTGGGCTGGCCAAAACTGGCCTTTAGTACCGGTTGGTGGCTCCAACCGGTACTAAAGGCCCCTCCTATATAAACAACACTTATGAAAATTTCAGTTTCTCATCGGCTTCTTCTCCTGCACGTCGCGCCGCCGCGCCTCAGACGTCTCCATCCTCGCCGCCTGCCCGTCCTCCTGCCCGTCCCCGCCGTCGCCGCCCGTCTTCCGTCCCGTCGTCACCGCCGCCCGTCCGGCCCGTCCGCGTCGTCCCGTCCCGTCGTCGGCGCCGCCCTGACGTCCCGTCGTCGTCGCCGCCCTGCCCGTCCGTCCCGTCCCGTCGTCGCCGCCCGTCCTGTCCCGTCGTCCCCGTTGCCGTCGCCGTCCCGTCCTTGCCATGCCAAGGCGCCGTCGCCGCCCGTCGTCCCTCGCCGCCTGTGATGCCGCACACACACACATACATTTTTGTTTTTAGTTATATATAGTTAGAAATTTTTCTGTTTTTAGAAATTGTTAGAAATTTTTCTGTTTTTCAGAAATAGTTAGAAATGTTAGAATTGTTAGAATAGTTAGAAATGTTAGAAAATTTTCTATTTTTAGTTATAGAAATAGTTATAAAAAGTTAGAATTGTTAGAAATTTTTCTGTTTTTAGTTATAGAAATAGTTATAAAAAGTTAGAAATTTTTCTTTTTATAGTTCTAGAAATATTAGAAATGTTATACAAATGTTAGTTATATATATAGAAATGTTATAATTTTTTCTGTTTTTAGTTATAGAAATATTAGAAATGTTATAGAAATGTTAGTTATATATAGCATTGTTAGAAATGTTATAGAAATGTTAGTTATATAGAAATGTTAGAAATTTTAGTTATCGAAATCCAATCATTAAAAAAATGTTACTTTTTGCGGGCATATAACTAGTATTTGTTCTCGACGATGCCCGACCCGCATCCTCGCCGTCGACACGTCCGCGATGACGTCCGGCTGACCCATGTCCGGGACTGGGCTCCTGGCTGGCACTTTGGGAGGTGCTGCTGGAGAGGCGCGCCGCAGTGAGAACCGGCCCGGGTCCGTCGTCGACCCTGATCTCGTTTGGTGGCGTTCGCGTGGGCCAGTTTGGTGCGGAGGAGCCGCCCGGCGGAGGTGGTGCGTCGCCGTGTCAGGGAGGAGGACGAGCACGTCCATCGCTACATGGTTGCGTTAGAGGGCGGCAGGTTCTCCAATACCTGGCAGTTTCTTCAGGGATCTCACTTTAGCTATGATCCTGTGAGGGTTCCTTCTCTTTGGGTGTCCATCGCCGGGGCCGCAGGAACCGCGAGTGTCCTAGATTCTTCTGTAGTATTCGATCTTTATTAGCTACCTAGCCAGTGATGTATTCGATATTATATCTATTATTCGAGACGATGTATTCGAGATTATATCTATTATTCGAGACGATGTATTCAAGATTATATCTATTATTCGAGACGATGTAATTTGAATACTAAATTGTTTTATATTTCTTTCGGATTAGTTAAATAAAAGCTATGGCGGACAATACCGGCAGAGAGGAGAACAGGCCATGTTCGATATGATCGCCATCCTCACGGGCGGATGATGATCAGAATGAAGAAGATTATGACGGCTCAATTTCTAAACAACACGGAGAGGGTGATATGATATTCGATCGCGACGACCGAATTGATGAAGTCATAAACTATGATTATGATGATGACGAAGAAAATGTTGATCTTGAAACAACAAAGACCGGCGAGGTATATATATTTATATAAGCAGGCATCTGGTGATCATCACATGTTTTAAATGACTTGAAGATATATTAACGAATCGATCTTTGTTCTTTCAGCCATCCGGATCGAGCAAATCTTCAGGCAACAGGACGAAACGAGGCCCGAATAAAAAGTTGAAGGAGGGCATAAAGTACAATATCGAGGCAATCGGACCTAATGGCGAACCATTAGCGCCTAAGAAGATTGCGGACAAGTTCGTTCGTTAGTGCGGAGTTCTTGTGAAGGACCAACTCCCGATCTCCCTTCAAGAATGGAGAGAGCCAGCAAAGCCACGTCCAGATGTTACTTTTGTCGACAACAGACAAAAAGGTCTGCTTTGGGATACTCTCATGGAACATTTCACCCTACCAGATCATTTCACAGAAGCAGATGTGCAGAAAGTCAAGGACGCTGCTCTTAGGAAGATGGCGGTTGCATTCAAGAACCACAAGAATCGTGAATGGGACAAGTACGTCAAGGGAGGAAGGAAGACTCCAGTATTCGAGGGAACACTAGAGAACCAACGTGCTCATTGGGACGATTTCGTGAAATTCAAGGACTCGGAATTAGCTAAGGAACGGTCGAGAATAAACAAGAAGAATGCCAAAAAAAGGATAAGTTCCATAAGCTGGGGCCAGGTGGCTATGCGGTGGCAATGCCTAAGTGGGATAAGTCTGAGAAAGAGATGGAGGATGCAGGTGTCACTCCGGTTACTAGGAGCTGGCCCCCCAGGTGCAGGACTTGGTTCTATGCGTATGGGGGGGAGTTGGACCCGAAGACAGGCAAAGTTTCGACGAAGGCATGTCTGAACGGAGCCGACGATGCGATACTTGTTGCAATATAAGAGGCACGATCGGGGGTGTTCCAGCCCAACAGAGAGAACGACGAGCTTATGCGTGCCCTGGGAAATCCTGAACACCCGGGAAGAACACGAGGCAAGGGCGCTATTCCGTGGTATGAGGGGTTTTCAGACTGGAACACCGACTACAAAACCCGTGCGAGAAAGAAGATTGCGGAGGAGAAGAAGAGGAAGATGGAGGAGGAGCAGAGGAAGCGGGACTATGAACGCCTTCAAGGCCTAGAAGCAAGTCAAGCGGAATTGGTAGTCAAATTCCAGCGGCAGCAGGATTAGATCGACTCACTTAGCCAGCAAAGGGGGTCTCAGCAGCTGCAGCAGCTAGCGGATGATCCAGCATTGGATAGCACCGCCCCATCCATGCCGAGAAGCAGCGTGGGTTCCGCCCCGGACGACACAATGCTGGATAGATACCCCGTGGATGACATCACGGAGAACACTAACTGCGAGCTACACTTCAAAATGAAGAACATATCCATGAAGGTGGCGGACGCCGTTGCTTTTACAAATCCCCCCGAGGCAACCTTCCATTGCAACCCGATTCCAGTGGGCTATGCTCGTGTCTTGGTTGATGAGGTGGTAGACCCATATTCGGAGCTACAGCTTGACATTCCTGGAGGTGACGACGAGCACTTTCTCGGAGAGGCCAAACATCGTATCATCCTATGGAGAAAGGATTGCATCATCTTTCGAAGGCCACCAACACCGCGTCAGCCGACTCCTCGTCGAAGTCCGCCACCGAGTCAGCAGACTCCCGCTCCTACAAGTCCACCAACGCATCAGGCCACTCCTCCTCCTCCAAGTCCGGCACAGCGTCAGGCCACTCCTCCTCCAAGTCCGGCAAAGTGTCAGGCCACTCCTCCTCCTCCAAGTCCGCCACAGCGTCAAACGTCCACTCCTCCTCCAAGTCCGGCACAACCTCGGCCCTCCTCCTCCAAGTCCGCACAGCCAGCCCTCCTCCTCGTCCAACTCAGCCACATCGGCCGTCTCCGCCGCCTCAGCAATCGCAGAAGAGACACCCGCAGCTATGGTGCGTGGCGGCATGCAGTCGAGGTAGTACAGGAAGTACAGGCGGAGGCAAGCGATATAAATATGGTCCAAGCCTCACGCCTCTTCCGTAGAGGCCTTATGACAAGTCCGAGGAGGAAAACGCAGCCATATTGAAGGCCGAGGTGGAAGCTCATTTTGCACCGAAACCGCCACCGCCGCCAAGGGAGAAAGTGCCTGAGGAAACGATTGACCACTTCATTCGTATGGCTCAACCACCAGCTCCCAAGCCTGTTGACACAGACTATGAGCGCCACATCAGGAAGTTAAATCGAGCACGTCTACATAAGGAGGCGAGCTCGGGATCGAGCAAACAATAAGCAACGGTCAAAAAATGCGGGAAAACCATTCCCACTGGGAGAACAGCGCGCAATCGATCCCTCGCTTGTTGTGCCAACAACACGTGACGATCTGTACCAATATTATTGTGGGAAAACAGTTTACGTCCCGAGGTGGGCAATGTGGTAATAACCAAGAACCATATAATGCAGGCTAAAGTTCTCAACATCACTGTTGGACAACTCCTCGAGATCGAGCCCATGCCTGTGCTTACAGAGGATCAAATAAAACGGAAATATGTCCGAGGCAAACCTTTGGTCAAGCCAGACGAGGTCAAGAAGCTCCCAACGAGAATGTATTAATTGCATCAATGGTACATGGACATGACCAAGAGATCCAATCGAGAGTCCCTCATGGTGCAAGTCAAGAAGGATCATTACTACCGTCAGAAAGCTGTGACCGTTGAGTATTCTGAACTGTTTCAGTTATACAATCAAGACGCACTCGACAAATCTATCATCAGTTGCTATTGTCTGTAAGTGATTTCTTTCTGTAATTTAAGTCTCAAGCTAGCTGTAGTGATCCTTTTGATCAATCATTACCTGTAATTATCCTCACTATATTCTTTTCTGTGGTATTATGCAGGATGAAGATGTATGAAATGAGAAAATGTGGACGCTATGGCATTGTGTTCATTAACCCAAACACCGTTAATGAATACACATGGCAAATAAATCCACATCATGAAAAGCAGGTAGAGGACAGCATGCTAGAGTTCTTGAAGCGCCTCAAATACAATGAAGATATACTACTTCCTTACAACTTCCAGTGAGTCACACTGTCTTGTACTACAAATTCTCTGTTTTTCCTACTAGCTAGCTACATGTTTTTGCTTACATATGCCCGCTTAATTAAGACATGCAAACGTGTGTGCATGCCTGGATCTTGTGTATCATTAAAGTTGACGCCGGAACAGTTGAAATACTGGACTCACTACTCAAAGAAAATAATAACTATAACATCTTGTTTGGGATAGTCAACAGGTAATTTCAATCATTATTAACTATATATCTCGGCCTATTTAGTTCATCATTTCATGATATAAATTATTTAATAACTCCTTTATTCATTTTCTTTGTCGGCGGGCAGGGCTTGAGCAAGGTTCATCAGCGTCACGGAAGGCGAATGGAAAAAAAAGTTTAAATGGTTTCGACCCAAGGTAAGTAATTAAGTAGTACTAGCTAGCTAGCTAGCTGCCATCTCTTTAATTATCATGCTTGATTAATTATTATCTGATCAAATTCCATTCTCGTAAAGGCCTGAAGCGGCGCGAGGGACTGATCTGTGTGCATTCTGCGTTTGCGAGAACATTCGCATGATGGCGTCCGAAAGGAGCAGATCTCAAAGACAGGAATGGGTACGCTTGTCAAAACACTATTCACAATTTACACCATTATTGATATGTAGTCATACAACTAATACACATGCATATTGATCTCCTTCTTAACAGTTCACAGAGGTGCGGGACAAGCTCCTAGAAACGGAGCGCGTTGAAGCACTTCAAGAGGAAATAGCGGGATTTTTGCTCGACCAGGTCATAAATCCGAAGGGAGAATACTATTACCCGCTACCGCCCCCATGAACCACTTCCGATTGTCATCGTGCTCCGAAGGCACCAATTAGGCTAATGCCACTGGCTCCGAAGGCAACATGCATATGTAGGAGAAATTGTATATAGCTATACATGTGTGTACGTGAATTAATTAATATGGTGGTTTGTGAGACATTGATGATATATATATGCATGATTGATTCTACTAGAAATTATATATATATATATATATATATATATATATATATATATATATATATATATATATGCATAACGTGTATAATGTGTAGTATCGTATAATACCAGCAAACGAAAAAGAATTAAAATGGAAACACAAAATTAAATGAAAAGAAATCATAAAACTAAAACCCCCAAACCTTATAGTACGGTTGGTGTTACCAACCGGTACTAAAAATTCTGAGGCCCGAAAGCTGGCTCGTACACGTGGTTGTTTTAGCACCGGTTCATGCTGAACCGTACTAAGAAACTTTAGTCTTACACTTTAGTGCCGTTTATGAAACCGGCACTAAAGGTCCTTACGAACCGGTGTTATTGCCCGGTTCTGCACTAGTGTAGATGTATAATTCGTTGATTTTTAAACAGTGTCCCCTAATTTATTGCAGGAAATCATATACCAAAAATTAAAATCGATACATGTAGAACCAAATGCTCTTGAACACAAGCACCGTGAATCCCGTGCGCCCACAGTGCATTGAACTCAACATGTAGTTCAACATACAACAACGAGGAACCCGCTCCGCCGAAACTAGTCAACGAGGTTCTTTTATGGCCAATCCTCTATGGTTGAATGTTCCAAGGCAAGGAGAAGCAAGAGGGAAGACTTAGAGTAAATTCTACTCCCTCCATTCCATAGTGTAGTTTTTGAGAAAAAATCCTCAAAAACTTTGTTCAAGTTTGTGGGAAAAAACATTTACATCTAGAATGACAAACATATATCATTAGATTCATCATAATATGTAGTTTCATATTTTATAGATTTGGTATTGTAATATAAATAATTTTTTTCTATAAATTTGATCAAAGTTTGCAAAGCTTGATTATTTTTTCAAAAATCTATATGCACTATAGTTTGAAACGGAGCGAGTATAACGGCCACATGTCCTCACCATTGTAGGTGATGGACCCGAACTCCATCTGACGTTGCCGTTTTCTTGTGGATGCATGTGTGGTGGTGCACGTGCATGTGCGTGCATGCATGCAGAGCAGCAGAGGAAAATAAATTTTTTACGGAGTTGATGCGTGTGTATACGCGGAGAAATAGCCAAACTTCGCGAACAGCGGGAACGTATAGGAACACCCGTTGAAACCGTCGGCGTTGGACGTTTTTTCTGCAAGCGGAGCTTCCTGTGCTGCTGCGGTGGTGCGGCAAGTCAAGCAACAAACGTGACGATTTGTGTAATTGTGTCGCCGTCGTGCTGGTGTGATCTTGCCGGTGGTGGGGCGGGAGGTTGTGGCCTTCCCCTGGTGCTACCTGTTGTTGCGACCTACAAATATATCAATATATTGTTGCTTTTTTTTAGATGAGATATCTTTTTTTTTCCGAGAAAACTTCAATCTATTCATCTTCAATCATGACAATACAGCGGACATCAGAAGTAACAAAAATAACATTCAGGTCCGTAGACCACCTAGCGACGACTACAAGCACTTAAGCGAGCCGAAGGCGCGTCGCCGTCATCGCCCCTCCCTCGCCGGAGTCGGGCAAAACTTGTTATAGTAGACTGTTGGGAAGTCGTTGTGTTAAGGCCCCATAGGATCAGCGCAGCAGAACAGCAACCACCGCCGATGAAGAGTAGCGTAGATCGGAAGGATCCGACCTGCACAAACGTAGACGAACTACGACAACTTGTTGTAGTAGACTGTCGGGAAGTCGTCGTGTTAAGGCCCCATAGGATCAGCGCAGCAGAACAGCAACCGCCGCCGATGAAGAGTAGCGTAGATCGGAAGGATCCGACCTGCACAAACGTAGACGAACTACGACCAAATCCGAGCAAATCCATCAAGGATAGATTCGCCGAAGACACACCTCCACACGCCCACCGACGATGCTAGACACATCACCGGAACGGGGACTAGGCGGGGAAGACCTTATTCCATCTCCAGGGAGCCGCCGCCGTCTCGTCTTCCTGAACAGGACACAAACCTTAATAAAACTTGAAGAAACATCTAAAAACGGAGCCCTCCCACCGGCAAGGGCCGGGATCCACCGCGCCGCCATGGCCCTAAGGCCGCCTGAGATGAGACGGATCGTCAGCGGGAGGCAAAGGAACCCTAAGCTTTTCTTTAGATGAGATATCTGTTGCTAGGAGTATGATCATGGCTAATACTAGTGCGAAGCTGTATTTTTGGATCCGAGCTCCATGAAGTTTGAAATTTTGAAAAAATTCAAAAACTATTTTTAAAGTTTCAAAAAGTTGTGAAAGAAAATACACATGTATATGGTGATGCATACTTCATCTTTGTAATTTTCATGATGAAATACGTTTTGATGTGGCCTACAAAAAAATCATGAACTTTTATAGTGAATAGTACATGTGTTAGAAAATCATGATTTTTTTGGGTAGCTCACATAATAACGCATTTTATCATGAAAAGTTACAGATAACTAGTATACATCCGCATATACATGTGTATTTTTAAAGATTTTTTGAAACTTAAAAAGTTGATTTTTGATTACTATTTTCAAAAATCAGGCTCCATGGAGCCTGAGCTCTATTAGCAATTTCCAAGTCAATTACTGGCTATATAATGTTGTCACGTCATGTTATGTAAAACTATCATTTATAATAACTCCTGTAATATGATTGGCTAATAGGTTGACCAATGGAGCAATATGATGTTTTTTCTTATCTTTTTGGGTTCGTGGACCATGATGTCCGTTGAAGGTCAAATCAAGTACACCTCGTGTACAGAATGGTATCACAATGATTTGTCAAAGATTCATTTCAGAGTTTTCATCAAAGATTCCAGAGGTTTTTGGGTTCGTGGAACATTATGCCCGTTGGAGGTCAAATGATTTTCCTCGAGCAACAAAAGATACAGGCTAAGATCGACTACCCATTTAAGAGTTTTATCCAAGATTTCAGACCACCAGCACCTAAAAAATGATTTCAGCCCCACAGAAGCATGCATCAACATGTGTATTTTAATTATGAATTTCGCTATCTTCAAACGCGATAAGGAACATGGACGTGGTCGTGTCCCGGCATATTATTTGGTTTCTGAATGACACATTGCATTTGGCCTTTTCCGGTCTGAGGAGCTGCTCTTTTGTTCCTACGTTGCCCTTTCGGCTAATCTTCAGCTGCTCGTTTTTCAGGGCCTTCATTCCATGCATGTCCAGTGGCCCTTTAGGCAATCCGCTTCAACTTTTCCGTTAAGACGCAGTACTCCTGTTGCTCACTCATTCGCAGATGGGATCCAAGTAGCACAACCAGAGGTTGATTTTAGTGACGATTACTTTAAACTGAATCT
Organism: Aegilops longissima; assembly: GCA_021605205.1. Classification (NCBI taxonomy): domain Eukaryota; kingdom Viridiplantae; phylum Streptophyta; class Magnoliopsida; order Poales; family Poaceae; genus Aegilops; species Aegilops longissima. The sequence goes on along the minus strand of CM038677.1, from coordinate 789,106,628 downwards.
AGCTAGATCGTCACTTCTCTGTAAGTTGTAGAAACCTCTTAGGAAACATGATGGGAGAAAATTATTACTACCTTGTTTCCAACGGGACGTACTGATGCCTCCAGTTGCTACATCTGAAAACATGACTGCCAGGCAGGAACGTTGGCCAGAATGATTGCCGGTGGCAAGACAACGCTCGTGCCATTGGCATTTTCATACTCCCTCCGTCCGGAAATACTTGTCATCAAAATGAATAAAAGATGATGCATCTAGATGTATTTTAGTTCTAGATACACCTCTTTTAATCCATTTTAATGACAAGTTTTTTCGAACGGAGGGAGTACAATAAAGGACGACGCCGCACAATAATGCTGCAATCCACGGCACTCATTTGGAAGAGTATGCCTTATTGTCTTTGGAACCGTTCTTCTTGCGGATATACATCAAGGTGTTGGGCGATAAGTGTTGCTATGGGATAGTGGGATTCCTCCATGTTTTTTATTAATGCCAAACTGGTGGATATTTCATTCATAGTTAAATATATTATTACTGTATAAGGCGTTCATCGATTACAATAATGATAACATCTACGTCTACGTAGTAGAGATGATAAAAAGACATAAGAAACACCATGGATAATAAACTTAAACTGCATCATCACAGGCAGATGGCAAACACAGGTAGGACGATCTTTCTATCTCATGAACGGGGCTTGCTCTGCCTTAATTAAATTCTTCCTGCGTCTAAGTCTGCCTGAAGTTCCTCCTCCCATGCCTTGGCATCTTCCAATCCAACAAGGATGTCATTGTCAACCTCGACATAGCCCTTCTTGCAGTACTCGCTGCGGACCCAGGCCTGGAATTTCGGGAAACGCTCCCGAACCTGGTAAGTCACGCGCGCCTCCACGTAGAGGTCCATCATCTCCTCGTTCATCTCCTCTTCCGGCGACGGAATCAAGTCAGGGTTCCGTCGCTTCAGGTCCACGATGCCGATGGGGAGACGGTCCACTCGTTATCCTGATCCCGGGCGATGATGCGATGGATCTCCTCCTGCGGCAGCCGGCCCTTCTTCTTCGCAGGAACCTCCTCCTCACCGCCCTTGGCAGCCGCCGCTCCCTGCGCCGCCGCCTTACTCCTGGTGATGCGAACAGACTCCTCCGCCTTTCGCTTGGGGGTGCATGACCTCGGTGCGCTCTTCTCTATCAGAGCATGGTGGCGCCTTGTCAGCACATGCTCCTCGCCGCCGGACACCGCTGCCTTCGCCGCCCTCTTGGATCCGCTCCTGGTGGTGCGCGCCTTCGACGAACCCTCCTCGCCTGCCATCGCACTCTTGCGCCTCAATTCAGCACGCCGTGGGATCTGGGGCCAGACCGAGCGACTCGTTCGGTTCGGTCTGAGCAGTCCATCGATCGAGCGATTCTCTTTTTGAACGAAATCGTTCGATGAAAATGCCTCAACCCGAACGACCCCAGCAACACGATCTAGAAAAGGGCCTAACAACCCAATTTGCTGGGTCTCTTCCCAGACGTAAATGAAAAGCACAAAAAACAGAAAAACAACAAAAAAGTACAGAAAACTAAAAGAAAAGAAATATCGCGAACCCGAACTAAAATTTGGCATGGTCACATAAAAATAGTAAGTTTGCCATGTTGCAAAAAGAAAGGAAAATTGCCAAGGTCCTAAGACCATGTATTATGTCGAAAACTCAGTAAAGTTTGCCATGGTGGGCAAAAGTGGTGTAAATTTGCCATGTTGCACACGTGGTGCTTGCCGTGGTGGTTACATTACATTCAAAAAAAGTGAAAAAAGTTTCTGATGACGGAAAAATTTAGTGTCATTTCTACCATGATGCCAAAAATGATGTAAAATCAACATGATACACACAGACTAATTTCCATGATGCTCAAAATAAGAAGCATCAAACAAAAATTGCTATTGTTCAGCAAAAGTGTTATATTGTCATGATAAAAATGAAGGGAAATGATCCCTTCAACCGAGTGGTCTGGTGTGAGCATCCACCATCTCCATGTCCATCGGACAAGCTCTTAATCATACGGTCGGAAGAAAAACACTCCATGTCTGCAATTGGTTCATTGTTTTAGAAAGAGATTCTGCAACCAGCCTCTTGTTGCAAGCCGACCAAGAGCTAGATCGCGCAGCGGCTAGATCCCACAACACAACCTATGCTGCAAAAAAATCCTGCAACACAACCCATGCTGGAAAAATGTTTCCAACATAACCCCATGTTGCAAGACATAATTCCCACAACAGAACCTACGTTGCAATTAAACCTGCAACATAATCTTTGTTGCGAATGTCTTCGCAACATGACATTTGTTGCAAAGAAGTAAGTGAAGACGTTTGACTGATCGATTGCGTAGATCCAACGGCCGGCGAGGAGGCAGATCATTTAAAAGGATCCGTCGGCCGACGCGTAGCAGGCCCCAAGAATGAATTTCCTATGAGCAGTAGAATAAAATCTACCATCATACATGAAACTAAAATTGCCATAATCTATATCTAAAATTTCCATGGTCAGTTACTAAAGTTGCCATGATCTATAAAGTAAACTTGCCATTTTGAATAACTAAAATTTGCCATGATACATGAACTAAATTTGCCATGGTTCATTACTTAAAAATTTGCCATGGTGAACTGCTAAAGAATGCCATGGTCAATTACTAAATTTGCCATGGTGAATTACTAAAATCTGTCATGATGCATGAACTAAAATTTGTCCTGGTTCATAATAATAGAAAATGGACATCGATAACTGGCAAATGTTCAGTCGGGGCAGGTGGCACGTTTGGTACAATACCTTACCACCAACAAATGGTTTCGTTCCGGAGAAGAAGCGCCCCCCTCCCCGGTGCGAACGCCTCGTAAGCCCCTAACAACCCAAAAATGTGAAACAAAAAGCCTAGTAACAAAAAATAGAAGAAAAACCCAGATTTTGCGTTTTGCTGTGACAAAAACGCCCAGTTTTTTGCTTTGTTAAGTAAGAATATGCCATCAACTTTCAAACGCAGAAATTTGCCATCGGTAAACAAGAATATATTTTAATAATAACCCCAAAAAGGAAAACGTCATGGCAATTTCCATCATACAAACCAAATAATTTGCAATGGCAGATTCATAGCCAGAACTTTCATGGTATTTTTAATTAAATTTACATATATTGTATGCGAAAATTGCCGTGTGTGAAAAAGCACAAAAGGTTGAAAAATAAAAAAGATGAACAAGAAAGACGCCATGAGCAAAATCATATTAAAATTTGCATATATTTGACATGGCAAAAGAAGTAAAATTTTACTAGCAATAACAAAAATAAGAAATGAATTTCTATGAACTATTAAAGCATAATTAACATGTATGTGCAAGTAAATTTGTCATGGCAATATTGATAATTTTGGCATGGCAATAAATGTAAATTTTGCATGGCAAATTAAAAGTGAAACTTGCCTTGGAAATAAAAGCAATATATTGCCATGTTAATAAAGGTAGATTAGTCATGGCAACTAAAAGTAAAACTTGCCATGGAAATAAAAGTTAAATATTGTCATGGGGATTTAGGTGAATTTGCCATGTTAATAAATGTAAATTAGCTGTGGCAAATAAATAGTAAAACTTGCCATGGCAATAAAAGTTAAATATTGCGATGGGGATTTAGGCAAATTTGACATGTTAATAAAGGTAAATTATCCATGGAAAATAGAAAGTAAAACTTGCCATGGCAATAAAAGTTAAATATTGCCATGGGAATTTAGGTAAGTTTGCTATGTTCATAAAGGTAAATTTGCCATGGCAATGAAAGTTAAAATATTGCCATGGGGATTTAGGTAAATTTGCCATGCTAATAAAGGTGAAATAAATAGTAAAACTTGCCATGGAAATATTTGCCATTTTGTGATGTTTTTGACAATTTGAATAGTTATCACGACAAAATGCAATGGTTTAGAAGGCAAATTTAGAACTGTTGATAGCTATGTAGTGGCAATTATATGAAAAGCAACATGGAAAAGTGTACTGAATATTTTTGCCATGCGAAACATATCATAATTTGCATGCATCGAAACTTAAGTCACCATAGGAAACACATCATAATTTGCCATCGGTTTTACAAGTTTTGTGCTCCATTTGAGTGAAAATTGATTGGTGTAGCTGCATAGTGAGCAAGTGCAACCATTCACCCATCAGTTAACAAAAAATGTCTATTCCTAATTCATAATAGCAATGAGATTAGACTTGGAAAAATAGCAGTTGCAGCAAAAAAAAGGACGCGAGGTTAGCAGCCTCACAGTGCAGTAGAGATGAATGAATCCCACAAATATGTGGTCATCGCTTGAGCTGTCCCAGACTTGGATACGCCCGTCTTGTCTGAACAGTATTTAATCACTAAAGTAGCTGACTCAGCAATGCACATATTCAGTAGTATGATGATCTTGACTGAACAGTATTTAATCACTAAAGTAGGATGAACCGATATGTGATGAAGGTAAAGGAGCTGACAAGAACATTACAAAGCAATGTGATGAGCAAAAAATTAAGTTGAAAACAACCAAGATGAAGAAAAATCCATTGGAAATTAATGGGGACAAAGATACTCTCAATTTTATCGTGTAAGGGCATCCACTAGATTGAGGAAGAACAACATAAATTTTGTCAAGGCTGACATGGTGCTAAATTAGTCCCACGATGCAAAACAAGTTTTCCATGCTCCGTTGTACACAAAGCTTATGGGGGCGCAGACGAGCACTTCGGTTGACATTGATCTCCACCAAATGTATCACGTGCTCCTTCGCTCGCCTGTGCTGTTGTGCTACAACAAGCAATCAAGGGTTGGCTAATTTGTAATGCTAGTCCATCGCAGGCTGGTGCGGCTTTGTATTTCCAGTGGTGCGACAAGAGGTTGCGGCCTTCCCGGTGTATGAGTGCGAATGACTTTTGTCACAGTGGTGTGTTAAAGCCAAGAACTTGCCGGGGTTTTTGATAACGAAAACACTAACGCCCACACGTGTGGGCGTTACCCAACTCGCCCACACGCCTGAATCATCGTTCACTGTCTTTTGCACGAATCTTGACACGAAAAGGTGGATTTGGTGTGCCACGTAGGACGGGGCTGGTGTGTGGGCGTTGGAGAGTTTGCCCACACACCCGCACCATGTTGTTTGCCAGCTGCGCTGAGTGGGCAAACTGCTTTTCGCCCACACAGCCACCACCTAGGTCATGCGCGTGTGGGCGAACTGCTTTTCGCCCACACGACACTCCTACCTTGTGGATGGCAACTGCAGTTATGCGAACGTGGCAACTCGGTACACACATGGCAACTATGATTCTTTGCTACACGGCAATTGCAGTTACGCGAACGTGGAAACTCGGTACACACACATGGCAACTGTGATTCTTTGCTACATGGCAACTGCGATTCTGCGACGCGTGGCAACCAGATAAACACACATGACAACTGTGATTAACAATACATGGCAACTATGGTTGGACCACACGTGGCAACTAGGTAAACACACATGGCAACTACTGTTTTGACCATATGTGGCAAGTAGTTAATCACACATGGCAACTACGATTTGATTACACGCGACAACTATCATAAATTAGACATGGCAACTATAGTTAACCAAAACAGATAGAGTTGCCATGCTTTTATAACTACACTTGCCATCCCGGATAACTACATCTGCCAACCAGGATGGCAACTAAATCGTCTTCCCGCGAAGTACTTAACGTAGCTGCGCCAGGACGTGTGGGCATTTTTGCTTCGTGCCACACACACGGGGTGAAGATGAGTATTACTTGTTGGGCGTGTGGCACGAAATAGGCGCACCCACACGTGTGGGCAATTCTAATGTCCGCCCACACACAGCCCGTGTGGGCTGCCTCCTGCGTACACCACACACGGTGTGTGGGCGCATGTCATATATGCCACACGTGTGGCAGTTATCGACGTCCTTTGATAAACATGGGACGCTGATAAGTGCCACATGTGTGGGCATTAAGGAGTCTGCCCACACATTTTGTGTGGTGCCTAAGAGGACCAACCCACACGCCTATGTGTGGGCAAAACAACTAGCGCATGTAGAAGTGCATGCTCTAGCCAATGCAACCAAAAGACCGACCTGATGGAAGAGACTAGGCAATATATTATATGTCAACACTCCCCCTCACGTGTGGCTCTCTCAGGCCTAAACGTGGACCAAAAGTGGGCTGCAATTTAATTGCGCCAGTCGGGTCTCGAACTCAAGACCTCTTGGCTCCGATACCATGTCAGAAGGAAGCGTTCCTACTCCTCGTGAGAGGAGCCGTGTGGTTTATATTGATCGTAGACAGGAAGAACCCCTGTCGTGGTTTACAAGAAATATACCGATATGCGCCCACACGCCTCTTTTTTTCACTTGCGGTCCCTCTCACACGCCTACGTGCGGGCAAAATGCATAACGCCCACACGACCTCTCTCAGCCACCTACCTCACGGTCCCGCACGCACAGCGTGACAGTCACCACGCGTCCCCACAGTTGCCATGGTCCGGAGCCTCTTCAATGTCCGTTTACTTGCAGTTGTCATGTCGCTGAACTACAGTTGCCATGTCGGAAAACTACAGTTGCCATGGTTGGTCAACAGCAGTTGTCATCTCAGGTCAAGTGCCAAATGCCATTTTAGACAACTGTAGCTGTTGCCATGTATGGTCTGATTTACTATAGTTGCCATGATTTGAAAACTTTAGAGGTTGCAACCTACTAACACTAAACAGTTGCCATGATTTTAAAACCTTAGGAGTTGCCACCTACTAACAGTGGGCAGTTGCCGTGTAGCGCTACAAAGAGACATGACAAAACAACATGTACGGATAAAAGAGAGAGTTGCCATCTGCTTACAAGCACACTAGGGGCAGTTGCCGTGTACCCTGCAAAACATATGGCAACTGACATGTTCGGGTAAAAAAGAAGAGAGAGTTGCTATCTGCTTGCAAGCACACTAGGGCAGTTGCCATGTACACTGCAAAACCATGGCAACTGGCAGCTTGGGTGTAGGAGAGGAGACGGGCGTGTGGGCGAGATGGCAAATGCCCACACACCAGCCCTTGTACGTAAGTGAAAACTGGTGTGTGGGTGAACTGCTAAACGCCCACACACCGGCCCCTTCGTGTGATGAAACGAACATGTGGGCGACCGGTGAATGCTCACACACCAGCCCAGACCTACGTGGCACCACAAACATGCCAAGATTCGTGCAACCACAAACGGACGCGGATCCACGCGTGTGGGCGAGATGCAAACCCACACGTGTGTGCGTTAGTGTTTCCGTAAATATGAAATTAAATCCTTGGGACTGGCCCAGCCACATGTCTGCCACCTGGGATAGCCTTACTAGGATCTCTGACACGCCACCTTCAACACACATCTCAAAGCATCTCTCTAATCTCCTCACTTTGATGTTGTTGTCAGCAGGTCTGCTAGTCAGGATATACACATAGCCTCCTTGCACTAGGTATCTACTCGTACAGTATCACACAAGAAAAGACAACGCATGAATAGTCTCCAACTATTGAAAATGCTGCCCTCGCTTTCTGTATCCACCATCCTAGCCAACTTTCCAGTGTTGTGACAATGAGTTAAGACTTAGTTGTGCATTTCTCCCATTTTACAAGAGGAAGAATAAGCGCTTTATCATTTTAAGAAAGCAACAAATCCATCTCTCTATTCTACTATCCAATCTTTTATGCACTTCACATGATTGAGAATCACCCGTGGGTGGCATGGATCATCGAGATAGGACGGCTTATTATCCAAAGAGAGTGAATTCCAATGTTTATCTTTTAGTTTTATATTTTTGTGACATTTAACAATTTTTCATCTGGTATTATCCCATTTATTGAGAGTTTTGCATGTTTTTACCTCCATTTAGTGAAAGGCTTGCCAGTTTTAACCTTAATTAGGGATCTATCATGTGGGTCTCCGGCTATCAGGTACACCTGGCATGCCATTGCCATGTCGATTTTTTCTTAGAGTTTGTTCTCTGAGCCTGAACGGGTAGAATAGCTTAGCCGAAAATTGTTTTTTATTCATGATGGCCCTGTGTACATAGGCACGTCCCTCACGTCATGCAACTACTTGTTCATTACTTCCATCTCATTCTTCTTCACCAGATTTTCTTCTAGGTGTTGCATTGTATAGGACATAGCTCCAGTGCTCCACGATGGCGCATGAGTCCCAGACCACTGTGGCCGCGAGGTCGTGCTGACGGCCAACAAAGAGTGAAGCATATGCCGGACACACTGAATACTCACAAGAAGCCTGCCCCAGCGCACAACATCCCAGGCGGCACCATCAGCATGATCTCAATGCGCGACATCAAGCACGACATGGCGGCGGACCTTGTCGGAGCGGCGGCTCAGAGGTGCCGCCGGAAGCGCAAGCATGGCGTAGCTAGGCAGCGAGCCACGAGCACTCCTCAGGGCACGGTTGTTGTAGCCTTTTCTTTTAGAGCAAGGGTTGGCCCCTGATTTTCATTACTGAAAACCATCATGTATCATTACAGAAAACTAGAAGCAAAAAATCGACCGTATTATTACTTACAAAATACTACATATCCATCAGTGTGAAGATGAGAGTGTTTTCCAAGCGCTGGTGAACAGCCCACAGAAATAAAGAGAATGACATCATCATCGACAGACTTCAGTTTGCTGACTGCTGGTATAGTCAGCATCGACCCTGTCGCATCCTGAAGATTTCATTTCCACTATTGCTGTAACTGAAAACCAAGGCCTTGTTTGAATACTCTAACACAGTTAGAGTTAGAGTTATTTTCTAACCTACTCTAACCCAAATAAGCACCTCTCCACCGGGATAGTTGGGTTAGATGGAACTAACCCACTCTAATCCTCCTTGTTTGGATACTTTTGGGTTATTTGAGCCCCCAACTAACCCAAACTAGCTCTAACCCCATGATCCAAACAGGGCCTAAGTGTCCCCCTGCTATCACAGTTGGGCCACACAGGAACGTTGGCTGAAATGATTGACGATGCCAACCACGACGCTCGTGCCATTGACATTGCTTACATGCGAGATGTAGAAAACTATGCCACGTACAACGTATAGGTTTTTAGAACACGCAAGAAAATGTGATATATTGTGTCATCATGTAGCCTACAGGGCCAGCCTGCCGGGGTTAACGAATTTAGGAAGCAACCATCATGTGCTACCAGCTTGCCACATCCTTTTACCCTCCTTGAAATTACACCGGTCCACTGGAGGAAAGAAAAAACAACTTGTGCCGTACAGAACATTATTTTAATGTAATTAGGCATACAGGGTTCATTCAAAAGTTGAGCGGCTGAGAAGAAGATGAAAAAATGGACAAAGCCCGTGTGATTTAACAATCAGTAAAATACAACTGCTAGTCTGGTGAAAAGGCTAGAAGTCACGCCATCGTGCTAAGTATAAAAAGAAAGACTGGTTATTTGGAATAGAACTTTGGATTAGAGTTATGTAAGTACATCTTTTGCCTGAAGATGTCAATTCTTATCTGAACTGTGGCTCAATCATGTGGTTCAGTTCAACTCTTATCTGAACCGTGGCTCAACCATGTGGTTCAGATTTATTTTCTATTCCCTCCACTCCACAATATAGTGCGTCCGTGTTTTCTGAGATCTAAATTTGACCATAAATTTAGCCAACGAGATCGATACGAATTCAGTGGTATAAGTTTTGCTCCCTCCGCAGTTGGTCTGGTTGGCTAAATTTATGATCAAACTTAAATCTCGAGAAGCGCAGGCGTACTACGTTGTAGAATGGAGGGAATATCTTATTTTGGCTCTTTTGAGAGCGATATGTACTGTAGACCTTTTGTGCGACATTTTAGCTTAATAATATGGCTACATGCATCATTCAGATGCAGAGGCCGGGGGCTTTCCTTCTTTTCAAAAAAATCTGGTTCAGTTAAGAAGTGGCAGATTACTGAAGAACCGGTTAATAACACCAAGACAGGGTTTTTCCTCCAAAAAAGACAGGTTAAAATAAAAATAATTCTATGGTACCGGCTGGGGCGAATGTCTGCCACATGGGAGAGCCCTACTTGGGTATTGACACGTCGCCTTCAACACAACTCAAAGCGTCTCTCTAATTCCCTTAACTTCGATATGTTGTTACCTCGTACATTATCACACGAAGAGAAGACAACACATCAGCAGTCTCAAACTATTGTCGACTAGGCCCTCGCTTTCAATCTTTGCAGCCCTAACCATCTCCACATATGTAGATAACGGTGAGTCAAGAACCTAGAGCTCGGCGTGCCTTTCTTTTTCATTTCCCATTCATTATAAGAGGGTTACTATACAACCTAATACCATAAAGTTCTTTTTCCTTGAAGCGTATCCAAAGAGCGGAAATGGTAAAATCTGAAAAAACCTTTAATTTCGTTACTCAGAGTGTAAAATTTATCATTAACTCATTAAGCATGATCTATTACGCAAATTGATATTTGACATGCTTCAATCATGGGGGTGCAGCTGGATAACCAATGCACATATTTAGCATGATCAAGACTGAACGTCAGTTAGCCATGACAGTAGGATGAACCAATAGTAGAAGTGTGTGAATGGGCTGACACACATTGAACACATGAATGGAAGTTTAACAACTTCCGTTTCACGCTCACCCTCTATATAATCCGAGAAGGAAGTTGTTTTAGTTCTTGCCATAGGAATCTGATTGAACTCCTGGAAAAAAGCTCTAGTGTTGTATTTGAGATGTTGGAGCAAACCAAAACAAATCATAAATGGTTTTAATCAGATAGAGCGAGGACGGTGAGCCTGCACATCCTTGTTGTCAGGAAGGCGAGGATGCTCTACTTTAGTGGGTACGACAACCCATGCTGCAGCACTGGCATTCGCCACGCATGTGAACCTCCAAGACTTCTTTCCCGCCTCCCGCCTGTGGCCGCACAAACCCCCGCCGTTCTCGCAGCCCCGCCTCCTCCCGCCCCGTCGGTGGCTGCAGCATTCGAGGTGGAGGCTCGGATGACCACAATGCCAAGCGTCACCCGTGTCGATCCTTTCTCCAGAATGGATAGTGGATGTTCACTGCCTCGTCGCACTGGTAGGACGGGCAGCCGACCGGTCATGCTGGAGACCAACACGCAGGCGACAAGGAGGTGAAGGAGGAGAAACATCTGGAGAGCTCACTTCGGCACGGTGTTGCACTCGATGGCGCTAGCTCACCGATGTGTTGTATGCTTTTGAAATAGGATAGAGGTTCCAGCGGTCTTTATAGTGTTCGCGTTGAGTAATTGTGCTATCAAAAATTTCATTAAGGCTATGACTAATAGGTTTTCTCCTTTTAGTAAGAGTCCTTTTATGATACATCAAATAAATTTGGACCCACTGGACGCCACCCACATGGCATCCCGTACGCGCTTTCATTGGCGACCGGCTTGATCCGTGCACGTTCTTGGGCCACAAAGAGGTGCTTGTTGGCCTTGGTCTCGATTGTATTCCCTTTGTTTCGTAATGTAAGTTTTTTTGTGCGTCTTACACTCGAGACGGCGAAAGGTATACGAACGAGCTCTTCCGGCAAAGACGCATATGTACAAAGCGCACTTGTCTGATGCGCAGCTGGCCGGTGCTCTTGGCCTACGCACGGAGTACATATCAAGGCTGGCTAGCCAATGCTAGTTGCTGGATGCATTCTGCCGGAAGACACGCGCATACACGAGCTAGCCTAGCTTTATCAAGGGACAGAGGGCAAAACGGTACATGTCAATGGAGACAGAGGGCGCCGTTGGTTGTGGGGTTGTGGCATGGAAGTTGGTGCAGGGTGCAGCTGAGGCGGGTAGACGAGGGCATTCGGTCAAAGAGTCAGCGGCTGGCCAGCTGAGGCGGGTAGGCAGCGCCGTGATGGTGGAGGACCTGGGGCAGCGCCGGCGTGGAAGAGGTCGAGCCCTGCGTCGCTTAATTATAGATATTTAAAAAATGGCAACATACTATGTTCAACGACATGGTAAACTTGCCATGGCAACTTTTGCCATGTTCGGTAATGTGTCAAAGTTGTAAATGTTCAAAAAACATTTCAACTTAATATGTTCAAAAACATGGCAAAGTTGTAGATGTTCAAAAACATGGCAACTTATTATGTTCAAAAACATTCAAATCTTGCCATGTCAAACTTAACGGGCATGGCAATTGTTGAAATGTTTCACAAACCAAAAGTGGGATTTTTCTACATTTTCTTTGGAATGGGAACTTTTTACTTTTTTTGACATGTCATTTTTTACTAATTTTTTTACATGGCAAATTTATTATATAGGGCATGGCAATTTTAATTTTAATATGATGGAAAATTTTACATTTTTCTAGAACATGAATTTTTTTAAATATATAGCATGGCAAATATACTTATGTAGCCATGAAATTTTTTACTTTATTCCCATGGCAAAATTACTCTATTTTTGCCATGGCAAATTTTAATCCATTTGTGCCATGGCAAAATTTACTACAGTTTTTTCCATGGCAAATTTTACTCTATTTTTGCCATGAAAAATACCATGGCATTTTTAACTTATGAATTTGCCATGGCAATATAATCTTTGTTTGTATGATTAGAGTTTCCATGTCTTGTTTTCTTCTGGGTCATAAAAAAAATCTTTTTCACCAATGGCATTTTTCTGCTTTTTATAGGGGCTGGTATTTTATTTTTCATATCATAGCGAAAATTGGGCTTTTTTGGTTCTTGGGCTCTTTTTGGTTTGACAGGAAGCGGCCTGTATGGCGATCTGGAGGCTGTTCGGCGCTAGGGAGATCCTACTGAACGAAAATCGTGTCGTTGCAACTCCAGACCGGACATGCGGGCAGCCTCCTCCCCGCCACACGTGTGGTAGATATCAGGACCCTTTCTTTTAATGCCAAACTGGTGGATATTTCATTCACAGTTAAATATAGGGATAAATATATCATACGTGGCGTTCATCGATTACAATAATGGTAACATCTAGTAGAGATGATAAAAGACATGAGAAACACCATGGATAAAACTTAAACTGCAGCATCAGTTCATCACAGGCGATAGGATGATCTTTCTATCTCATGCATGGGGCTTGCTCGCCTTAAATTCTTCCTGTGTCTAAGTCTGCCGAAGTTCCTCCTCCCATGCCTTGGTATCTTCCAATCCAACGAGGATGTTATTGTCAACCTCGACATAGCCCTTCTTGAGGTACTCGCTGCGGACCCAGGCACGGAACTTGAAGCGCTCCCGAACCTGGTAGGTCACGCGCCTCCACGTGAGATCCATCATCTCCTCGTCCATCTCCTCTTCCGGCGACGGAATCAAGTCAGGGTTCCGTCGCTTCAGGTCCACGATGCCGATGGGGAGACGGTCGTTATCCTGATCCCGGGCGATGATGCGATGGATCTCCTCCTGCGGCAGCCGACCCTTCTTCTTCGCAGGAACCTCCTCCTCACCGCCCTTGGCAGCCGCCGCTCCCTGCGCCGTCGCCTTACTCCTGGTGATGCGAAAAGACTCCTCCGCCTTTCGCTTGGGGGTGCATGACCTCGGTGCGCTGTTCTCTGTCAGAGCATGGAGGCGCCTTGTCAGCACATGCTCCTCGCCGCCGGACACCGCTGCCTTCGCCGCCCTCTTGGATCCCCTCCTGGTGGTGCGCGCCTTCGACGAACCCTCCTCGCCTGCCATCGCACTCTTGCGCCTCAATTCAACACGCCGTGGGATCGGGGCCAGACCGAGCGACTCGTTCGGTTCGGTCTGAGCAGTCCATCGATCGAGCGATTCTCTCGTTCGAACGAAATTGTTTGATGAAAAATGCCTCCAACCCGAGCGACCCCAGCAGCACGATCTAGAAAAGGGCCTAACAGCCCAATTTGCTGGGTCTCTTCCTGCACGTAAATGAAAAGCACAAAAAATAGAAAAACAACAAAAAAGTACAGAAAACTAAAAGAAAAGAAATATGCGCGAACCCGAACTAAAATTTGGCATGGTCACATAAAAATAGTAAGTTTGCCATGTTGCAAAAAGAAAGGAAAATTGCCAAGGTCCTAAGACCATGTATTATGTCGAAAACTCAATAAAGTTTGCCATGGTGGGCAAAAGTGGTGTAAATTTGCCATGTTGCACACGTGGTGCTTGCCGTGGTGGTTACATTACATGCAAAAAAAGTGAAAAAAGTTTCTGATGACGGAAAAATTTAGTGTCATTTCTACCATGATGCCAAAAATGATGTAAAATCAACATGATACACACAGACTAATTTCCATGATGCTCAAAATAAAAAGCATCAAACAAAAATTGCTATTGTTCAGCAAAAGTGTTATATTGTCATGATAAAAATGAAGGGAAATGATCCCTTCAACCGACTGGTCTGGTCTGAGCATCCACCATCTCCATGTCCATCGGACAAGCTCTTAATCATACGGTCGGAAGAAAAACACTCCATGTCTGCAATTGGTTCATTGTTTTAGAAAGAGATTCTGCAACTAGCCTCTTGTTGCAAGCCGACCAAGAGCTGGATCGCGCAGCGGCTAGATCCCACAACACAACCTATGCTGCAAAAAAATCCTGCAACACAACCCATGTTGGAAAAATATTTCCAACATAACCCCATGTTGCAAGACATAATTCCCACAACAGAACCTACATTGCAATTAAACCTGCAACATAATCTTTGTTGTGAATGTCTTCGCAACATGACATTTGTTGCAAAGAAGTAAGTGAAGACGTTTGACTGATCGATTGCGTAGATCCAACGGCCGGCGAGGAGGCAGATCATTTAAAAGGATCCGTCGGCCGACGCGTAGCAGGCCCCAAGAATGAATTTCCTATGAGCAGTAGAATAAAATCTACCATCATACATGAAACTAAAATTGCCATAATCTATATCTAAATTTTCCATGGTCAGTTACTAAAGTTGCCATGATCTATAAAGTAAACTTGCCATTTTGAATTACTAAAATTTGCCATGATACATGAACTAAATTTGCCATGGTTCATTACTTAAAAATTTGCCATGGTGAACTGCTAAAGAATGCCATGGTCAATTACTAAATTTGCCATGGTGAATTACTAAAATCTGTCATGATGCATGAACTAAAATTTGTCCTGGTTCATAATAATAGAAAATGGACATCGATAACTGGCAAATGTTCAGTCGGGGCAGGTGGCACGTTTGGTACAATACCTTACCACCAACAAATGGTTTCGTTCCGGAGGAGAAGCGCCCCCCCTCCCCGGTGCGAACGCCTCGTAAGCCCCTAACAACCCAAAAATGTGAAACAAAAAGCCTAGTAACAAAAAATAGAAGAAAAACCCAGATTTTGCTTTTTGCTGTGACAAAAACGCCCAGTTTTTTGCTTTGTTAAGTAAGAATATGCCATCAACATTCAAAAGCAGAAATTTGCCATCGGTAAACAAGAATATATTTTAATAATAACCCCAAAAAGGAAAACGTCATGGCAATTTCCATCATACAAACCAAATAATTTGCAATGGCAGATTCATAGCCAGAACTTTCATGGTATTTTTAATTAAATTTACATATATTGTATGCGAAAATTGCCGTGTGTGAAAAAGCACAAAAGGTTGAAAAATAAAATAGATGAACAAGAAAGACGCCATGAGCAAAATCATATTAAAATTTGCATATATTTGACATGGCAAAAGAAGTAAAATTTTACTAGGAATAACAAAAATAAGAAATGAATTTCTATGAACTATTAAAGCATAATTAACATGTATGTGCAAGTAAATTTGTCATGGAAATATTGATAATTTTGGCATGGCAATAAATGTAAATTTTGCAAGGCAAATTAAAAGTGAAACTTGCCATGGCAATAAATGCAATATATTGCCATGTTAATAAAGGTAGATTAGTCATGGCAACTAAAAGTAAAACTTGCCATGGAAATAAAAGTTAAATATTGTCATGGGGATTTAGGTGAATTTGCCATGTTAATAAATGTAAATTAGTTGTGGCAAATAAATAGTAAAACTTGCCATGGCAATAAAAGTTAAATATTGCGATGGGGATTTAGGCAAATTTGACATGTTAATTAAGGTAAATTATCCATGGAAAATAGAAAGTAAAACTTGCCATGGCAATAAAAGTTAAATATTGCCATGGGAATTTAGGTAAGTTTGCTATGTTCATAAAGGTAAATTTGCCATGGCAATAAAAGTTAAAATATTGCCATGGGGATTTAGGTAAATTTGCCATGTTAATAAAGGTGAAATAAATAGTAAATCTTGCCATGGAAATATTTGCCATTTTGTGGTGTTTTTGACAATTTGAATAGTTATCACGACAAAATGCAATGGTTTAGAAGGCAAATTTAGAACTGTTGATAGCTATGCAGTGGCAATTATATGAAAAGCAACATGGAAAAGTGTACTGAATATTTTTGCCATGCGAAACATATCATAATTTGCATGCATCGAAACTTAAGTCACCATAGGAAACACATCATAATTTGCCACCGGTTTTACAAGTTTTGTGCTCCATTTGAGTGAAAATTGATTGGTGTAGCTGCATAGTGAGCAAGTGCAACCATTCACCCATTAGTTAACAAAAAATGTCTATTCCTAATTCATAATAGCAATGAGATTAGACTTGGAAAAATAGCAGTTGCAGCAAAAAAAAAGGACGCGAGGTTAGCAGCCTCACAGTGCAGTAGAGATGAATGAATCCCACAAATATGTGGCCATCGCTTGAGCTGTCCCAGACTTGGATACGCCCGTCTTGTCTGAACAGTATTTAATCACTAAAGTAGCTGACTCAGCAATGCACATATTCAGTAGTATGATGATCTTGACTGAACAGTATTTAATCACTAAAGTAGGATGAACCGATATGTGATGAAGGTAAAGGAGCTGACAAGAACATTACAAAGCAATGTGATGAGCAAAAAATTAAGTTGAAAACAACCAAGATGAAGAAAAATCCATTGGAAATTAATGGGGACAAAGACACTCTCAATTTTATCGTGTAAGGGAATCCACTAGATTGAGGAAGAACACCATAAATTTTGTCAAGGCTGACATGGTGCTAAATTAGTCCCACGATGCAAAACAAGTTTTCCATGCTCGGTTTTACACAAAGCTTATGGGGGCGCAGACGAGCACTTCGGTTGACATTGATCTCCACCAAATGTATCACGTGCTCCTTCGCTCGCCTGTGCTGTTGTGCTACAACAAACAATCAAGGGTTGGCTAATTTGTAATGCTAGTCCATCGCAGGCTGGTGCGGCTTTGTATTTCCAGTGGTGCGATAAGAGGTTGTGGCCTTCCCGGTGTATGAGTGCGAATGACTTCTGTCACGGTGGTGTGTTAAAGCCAAGAACTTGCCGGGATTTTTGATAACGAAAACACTAACGCCCACACGTGTGGGCGTTACCCAACTCGCCCACACGCCTGAATCGTCGTTCACTGTCTTTTGCACGAATCTTGACACGAAAAGGTGGATTTGGTGTGCCACGTAGGACGGGGCTGGTGTGTGGGTGTTGGAGAGTTTGCCCACACACCCGCACCATGTTGTTTGCCAGCTGCGCTGAGTGGGCAAACTGCTTTTCGCCCACACAGCCACCACCTAGGTCATGCGCGTGTGGGCGAACTGCTTTTCGCTCACACGACACTCCTACCTTGTGGATGGCAACTGCAGTTATGCGAACGTGGCAACTCGGTACACACATGGCAACTATGATTCTTTGCTACACGACAACTGCAGTTACGCGAACGTGGAAACTCGGTACACACACATGGCAACTGTGATTCTTTGCTACATGGCAACTGCAGTTACGCGCACGTGGCAACCAGATAAACACACATGGCAACTGTGATTAACAATACATGGCAACTATGGTTGGACCACACGTGGCAACTAGGTAAACACACATGGCAACTACTGTTTTGACCATATGTGGCAAGTAGTTAATCACACATGGCAACTACGATTTGATTACACGCGACAACTATCATAAATTAGACATGGCAACTATAGTTAACCAAAACAGATAGAGTTGCCATGCTTTTATAACTACACTTGCAATCTCGGATAACTACATCTGCCAACCAGGATAACAACTAAATCGTCTTCCCGCGAAGTACTTAACGTAGCTGCGCCAGGACGTGTGGGCATTTTTGCTTCGTGCCACACACACGGGGTGAAGATGAGTAGTACTTGTTGGGCGTGTGGCACAAATAGGCGCGTCCACACGTGTGGGCAATTCTAATGTCCGCCCACACACAGCCCGTGTGGGCTGCCTCCTGCGTACACCACACACGGTGTTTGGGCGCATGTCATATATGCCACACGTGTGGCAGTTATCGACGTCCTTTGATAAACATGGGACGCTGATAAGTGCCACACGTGTGGGCGTTAAGGAGTCTGCCCACACATTTTGTGTGGTGCCTAAGAGGACCAACCCACACGCCTATGTGTGGGCAAAACAACTAGCGCATGTAGAAGTGCATGCTCTAGCCAATGCAACCAAAATACCGATCTGATGGAAGAGACTAGGCAATATATTATACGTCAACACTCCCCCTCACGTGTGGCTCCCTCAGGCCTAAACGTGGACCAAAAGTGGGCTGCAATTTAATTGCGCCAGTCGGGTCTTGAACTCAAGACCTCTTGGCTCCGATACCATGTCAGAAGGAAGCGTTCCTACTCCTCGTGAGAGGAGCCGTGTGGTTTATATTGATCGTAGACAGGAAGAACCCCTGTCGTGGTTTACAAGAAATATACCGATATGCGCCCATACGCCTCTTTTTTTCACTTGCGGTCCCTCTCACACACCTACGTGCGGGCAAAATGCATAACGCCCACACGACCTCTCTCAGCCACCTACCTCACGGTCCCGCACGCACATCATGACAGTCACCACGCGTCCCCGCAGTTGCCATGGTCCGGAGCCTCTTCAATGTCCGTTTACTTGGAGTTGTCATGTCGCTGAACTACAGTTGCCATGTCGGACAACTACAGTTGCCATGGTTGGTCAACTGTAGTTGTCATCTCAGGTCAAGTGCCAGATGCCATTTTAGACAACTGTAGCTGTTGCCATGTATGGTCTGATTTACTATAGTTGCCATGATTTGAAAACTTTAGAGGTTGCAACCTACTAACACTAAAAAGTTGCCATGATTTTAAAACCTTAGGAGTTGCCACCTACTAACAGTGGGCAGTTGCCGTGTAGCGCTACAAAGAGACATGACAAAACAACATGTACGGATAAAAGAGAGAGTTGCCATCTGCTTACAAGCACACTAGGGCAGTTGCCGTGTACCCTGCAAAACATATGGCAACTGACATGTTCGGCTAAAAAAGAAGAGAGAGTTGCTATCTGCTTGCAAGCACACTAGGGCAGTTGCCATGTACACTGCAAAACCATGGCAACTGGCAGCTTGGGTGTAGGAGAGGAGACGGGCGTGTGGGCGAGATGGCAAATGCCCACACACCAGCCCTTGTACGTAAGTGAAAACTGGTGTGTGGGCGAACTGCTAAACGCCCACACACCGGCCTCTTCGTGTGATGAAACGAACATGTGGGCGACCGGTGAATGCTCACACACCAGCCCAGTCCTACGTGGCACCACAAACATGCCAAGATTCGTGCAGCCACAAACGGACGCGGATCCACGCGTGTGGGCGAGATGCAAACCCACACGTGTGTGCGTTAGTGTTTCCGTAAATATGAAATTAAATCCTTGGGACTGGCCCGGCCACATGTCTGCCACCTGGGATAGCCTTACTAGGATCTCTGACACGCCACCTTCAACACACATCTCAAAGCATCTCTCTAATCTCCTCACTTTGATGTTGTTGTCAGCAGGTCTGCTAGTCAGGATATACACATAGCCTCCTTGCACTAGGTATCTACTCGTACAATATCACACAAGAAAAGACAACGCATGAATAGTCTCCAACTATTGAAAATGCTGCCCTCGCTTTCTGTATCCACCATCCTAGCCAACTTTCCAGTGTTGTGACAATGAGTTAAGACTTAGTTGTGCATTTCTCCCGTTTTACAAGAGGAAGAATAAGCGCTTTATCATTTTAGGAAAGCAACAAATACATCTCTCTATTCTACTATCCTATCTTTTATGCACTTCACATGATTGAGAATCACCCGTTTTTTTTTTTTGAAACGGGGCAAAAGACTTGCCACTTTCATTGAATAAGAAGAAGGTTTAAGGCCAAAGGCCGAATTACAACGCATTACTCTCGCGGCATTACATTACTCAAGCACTTAGCCCCATGAAACACCACAACTTGTACTCATCTTTAATTTTAGCAACAATAACCCCCACGGCACCGCAGTGCCCCTAAAGACACGAGCATTCCTTTCTTTCCAGATTTCCCATGAGACTAGCATCATAAGAGAGAGCATCGGCCGGTAGCGACTGCGATGTGTTGGATGCAATCAGGTTCCACCAAGACTTCACCGAATCCATCACCACCCAAGCGAAGGATGCACATCCCCAGGCCAAGCCAAGATTTGACTATACCCCAAACTCGAACAGTGTAGCGGCACGAGAAGAGGATGTGCGCCATGATTCTTGCACCTGCTTACAAAGAGGACAACGATCACAATTAGGCCATCCACGTCGTTGGAGCCTATCGGCCGTCAAATCCTATTGTTGATAACCAACCAGGCAAAAATTTGCATTTGGGGAGCCCAATTCTTCCAAACCCACTGTAACATGTTAGTGTCAACAGACCAGAGAACTGAGCTTTGTAGGCCGGCGCGCAGTGTACAGACCATCATTAGTGAACTTCCATGAGATAGTGTCGACCCCATCTGGGTTGAGTTGAACAACCGAAATTTTTTCCCAAAGGTTGACGAACTGAGTGAGCTGGTTAGCGGAGAAGATGCCACGAGTGTTGATTTGGGAGACCCAGAAGTTGTTTTTCAAAGCCTTGTTCACCGAGCAGCCCCTTCGTTTTGAAATTTCAAAAATCATTGGGGCGATGTCTTTGGGCCTGATGCCATCAAGCCAAGCAGACTCCCAAAAGGAGGCACGAAGTCCATCTCCAATTAAGACCTTGGTGGCAGACGCAAAGATGTCTTTATCTCTCTTATCGCAAGGGTTCCCCAACCGCACCCAAGGCTTCGAGAATCACCCGTGGGTGGCATGGATCATCGAGATAGGACGGCTTATTATCCAAAGAGAGTGAATTCCAATGTTTATCTTTTAGTTTTATATTTTTGTGACATTTAACAATTTTTCATCTGGTATTATCCCATTTATTGAGAGTTTTGCATGTTTTTACCTCCATTTAGTGAAAGGCTTGCCAGTTTTAACCTTAATTAGGGATCTATCATGTGGGCCTCCGGCTATCAGGTACACCTGGCATGCCATTGCCATGTCGATTTTTTCTTAGAGTTTGTTCTCTGAGCCTCAACGGGTAGAATAGCTTAGCCGAAAACTGTTTTTTATTCATGATGGCCCTGTGTACATACGCACGTCCCTCACGTCATGCAACTACTTGTTCATTACTTCCATCTCATTCTTCTTCACCAGATTTTCTTCTAGGTGTTGCATTGTATAGGACATAGCTCCAGTGCTCCACGATGGCGCACGAGTCCCAGACCACTGTGGCCGCGAGGTCGTGCTGACGGCCAACAAAGAGTGAAGCATATGCCGGACACACTGAATACTCACAAGAAGCCTGCCCCAGCGCACAACATCCCAGGCGGCACCATCAGCATGATCTCAATGCGCGACATCAAGCACGACATGGCGGCGGACCTTGTCGAAGCGGCGGCTCAGAGGTGGCGCCGGAAGCGCAAGCACGGCGTAGCTAGGCAGCGAGCCACGAGCACTCCTCAGGGCACGGTTGTTGTAGCCTTTTCTTTTAGAGCAAGGGTTGGCCCCTGATTTTCATTACTGAAAACCATCATGTATCATTACAGAAAACTAGAAGGAAAAAAACCGACCGTATTATTACTTACAAGACACTACATATCCATCAGTGTGAAGATGAGAGTGTTTTCCAAGCGCTGGTGAACAGCCCAGAGAAATAAAGAGAATGACATCATCATCGACAGACTTCAGCTTGCTGACTGCTGGTATAGTCAGCATCGACCCTGTCGCATCCTGAAGATTTCATTTCCACTGTTGCTGTAACTGAAAACTAAGGCCTTGTTTGGATACTCTAACACAGTTAGAGTTAGAGTTATTTTCTAACCTACTCTAACCCAAATAAACACCTCTCCACCGGGATAGTTGGGTTAGATGGAACTAACCCACTCTAATCCTCCTTGTTTGGATATTTTTGGGTTATTTGAGCCCCCAACTAACCCAAACTAGCTCTAACACATGATCCAAACAGGTCCTAAGTGTCCCCCTGCTATCACAGTTGGGCCACACAGGAACGTTGGCTGAAATGATTGACGATGCCAACGACGACGCTCGTGCCATTGACATTGCTTACATGCGAGATGTAGAAAACTATGCCACGTACAACGTATAGGTTTTTAGAACAAGCAAGAAAATGTGATATATTGTGTCATCATGTAGCCTACAGGGCCAGCCTGCCGGGGTTAACGAATTTAGGAAGCAACCATCATGTGCTACCAGCTTGCCACATCCTTTTACCCTCCTTGAAATTACACCGGTCCACTGGAGGAAAGAAAAAACAACTTGTGCCGTACAGAACATTTTTTTAATGTAATTAGGCATACAGGGTTCATTCAAAAGTTGAGCGGCTGAGAAGAAGATGAAAAAATGGACAAAGCCCGTGTGATTTAACAATCAGTAAAATACAACTGCTAGTCTGGTGAAAAGGCTAGAAGTCACGCCATCATGCTAAGTATAAAAAGAAAGACTGGTTATTTGGAATAGAACTTTGGATTAGAGTTATGTAAGTACATCTTTTGCCTGAAGATGTCAATTCTTATCTGAACTGTGGCTCAATCATGTGGTTCAGTTCAACTCTTATCTGAACCGTGGCTCAACCATGTGGTTCAGATTTATTTTCTATTCCCTCCACTCCACAATATAGTGCGTCCGTGTTTCCTGAGATCTAAGTTTGACCATAAATTTAGCCAACGAGATCGATACGAATTCAGTGGTATAAGTTTTGCTCCCTCCGCAATTGGTCTGGTTGGCTAAATATATGATCAAACTTAAATCTCGAGAAGCGCAGGCGTACTACGTTGTAGAATGGAGGGAATATCTTACTTTGGCTCTTTTGAGAGCGACTTATGTACTGTAGACCTTTTGTGCGACATTTTAGCTTAATAATATGGCTACATGCATCATTCAGATGCAGAGGCCGGGGGCTTTCCTTCTTTTCAAAAAAATCTCGTTCAGTTAAGAAGTGGCAGATTACTGAAGAACCGGTTAATAACACCAAGACAGGGTTTTTCCTCCAAAAAAGACAGGTTAAAATAAAAATAATTCTATGGTACCGGCTGGGGCGAATGTATGCCACATGGGAGAGCCCTACTTGGGTATTGACACGCCGCCTTCAACACAACTCAAAGCGTCTCTCTAATTCCCTTAACTTTGATATGTTGTTACCTCGTACATTATCACACGAAGAGAAGACAACACATCAGCAGTCTCAAACTATTGCCGACTAGGCCCTCGCTTTCAATCTTTGCAGCCCTAACCATCTCCACATATGTAGATAACAGTGAGTCAAGAACCTAGAGCTCGGCGTGCCTTTCTTTTTCATTTCCCATTCTTTATAAGAGGGTTACTATACAGCCTAATACCATAAAGTTCTTTTTCCTTGAAGCGTATCCAAAGAGCGGAAATGGTAAAATCTGAAAACACCTTTAATTTCGTTACTCAGAGTGTAAAATTTATCGTTAACTCATTAGGCATGATCTATTACACAAACTGATATTTGACATGCTTCAATCATGGGGGTGCAGCTGGATAACCAATGCACATATTTAGCATGATCAAGACTGAACGTCAGTTAGCCATGACAGTAGGATGAACCAATAGTAGAAGTGTGTGAATGGGCTGACACACATTGAACACATGAATGGAAGTTTAACAACTTCCGTTTCACGCTCACCCTCTATATAATCCGAGAAGGAAGTTGTTTTAGTTCTTGCCATAGGAATCTGATTGAACTCCTGGAAAAAAGCTCTAGTGTTGTATTTGAGATGTTGGAGCAAACCAAAACAAATCATAAATGGTTTTAATCAGATAGAGCGAGGACGGTGAGCCTGCACATCCTTGTTGTCAGGAAGGCGAGGATGCTCTACTTTAGTGGGTACGACAACCCATGCTGCAGCACTGGCATTCGCCACACATGTGAACCTCCAAGACTTCTTTCCCGCCTCCCGCCTGTGGCCGCACAAACCCCCGCCGTTCTCGCAGCCCCCGCACTCCCTCCCCGCCCCCGTCTGGTGGCTGCAGCATTCGAGGTGGAGGCTCGGATGACCACAATGCCAAGCGTCACCCGTGTCGATCCTTTCTCCAGAATGGATAGTGGATGTTCACTGCCTCGCCGCACTGGTAGGACGGGCAGCCGACCGGTCATGCTGGAGACCAACACGCTGGCGACAAGGAGGTGAAGGAGGAGAAACATCTGGAGAGCTCACTTCGGCACGGTGTTGCACTCAATGGCGCTAGCTCACCGATGTGTTGTATGCTTTTGAAATAGGATAGAGGTTCCAGCGGTCTTTATAGTGTTCGCGTTGAGTAATTGTGCTATCAAAAATTTCATTAAGGCTATGACTAATAGGTTTTCTCCTTTTAGTAAGAGTCCTTTTATGATACATCAAATAAATTTGGACCCACTGGACGCCACCCACATGGCATCCCGTACGCGCTTTCATTGGCGACCGGCTTGATCCGTGCACGTTCTTGGGCCACAAAGAGGTGCTTGTTGGCCTTGTTCTCGAATGTATTCCCTTTGTTTCATAATGTAAGATTTTTTTTGACACGTTTTACACTCTGAGACGAAGGGAGTACTATACGAACGAGCTCTTCCCGGCAAAGACACATATGTACAAAGCGCACTTGTCTGATGCGCAGTTGGCCGGTGCTCTTGGCCTACGCACGGAGTACATATCAAGGCTGGCTAGCCAATGCTAGTTGCTGGATGCATTCTGCCGGAAGACACGCGCATACACGAGCTAGCCTAGCTTTATCAAGGGACAGAGGGCAAAACGGTACATGTCAATGGAGACAGAGGGCGCCGTTGGTTGTGGGGTTGTGGCATGGAAGTTGGTGCAGGGTGCAGCTGAAGCGCGTAGACGAGGGCATTCGGTCAAAGAGTCAGCGGCTGGCCAGCTGAGGCGGGTAGGTAGGGGTGGACTAACAAGCAGCTCGACTCGTTAAGCTCGTCCTTGTTAAGCTCGTGCTCGTTAAGGCTCGGCTCGTTAAGCTCGTTAAGCTTAACGAGCTGAAAACCCTGCTCAGCTCGGCTCGTTTGAAGCTCGTTAAGCTCGTGAGCGCTCTCGAGCGCTCGTTAACAGAATATAATGTGTTATGATATATATGATGAATGTGTAGGTGTGGTTTTCAAGATGAAATATGGTGACTACAAAAAAATGCAGTAGTTTGTGGCCTCATATGTCGATTAGATTGAATAGATGCGCTGAGGTGCTACAAAAAATTTGTCACGTAAGATGAAAATATGTGTTGTGTTGTTACTAACGAGCTTAACGAGCTACTCGTGAAACTCGTTAGCTCGCTCGTTAAGCTCATTATGCTTAACGAGTTGACATTAATGATTGGCTCTGTTCATTAAGAAGCGAGCTACGAGCTTAACGAGCCGAACTATCGAGCGTTTATTAAGCTCGTGAGCTACGAGCTTTTGGTCCAGCCCTACGGGTAGGCAGCGCCGTGATGGTGGAGGACCTGGGGCAGCGCCGGCGTGGAAGAGGTCGAGCCCTGCGTCGCTTAATTATAGATATTTAAAAAATGGCAACATACTATGTTCAACGACATGGTAAACTTGCCATGGCAACTTTTGCCATGTTCGGTAATGTGTCAAAGTTGTAAATGTTCAAAAAACATTTCAACTTAATATGTTCAAAAACATGGCAAAGTTGTAGATGTTCAAAACATGGCAACTTATTATGTTCAAAAACATTCAAATCTTGCCATGTCAAACTTAACGGCATGGCAATTGTTGAAATGTTTCACAAACCAAAAGTGGGATTTTCTACATTTTCTTTGGAATGGGAACTTTTACTTTTTTGACATGTCATTTTTACTAATTTTTTACATGGCAAATTTATTATATAGGGCATGGCAATTTTAATTTTAATATGATGGAAAATTTTACATTTTTCTAGAACATGAATTTTTTTAAATATATAGCATGGCAAATATACTTATGTAGCCATGAAAATTTTTACTTTATTCCCATGGCAAAATTACTCTATTTTTGCCAAGGCAAATTTTAATCCATTTTTGCCATGGCAAAATTTACTACAGTTTTTTCCATGGCAAATTTTACTCTATTTTTGCCATGAAAAATACCATGGCATTTTTAACTTATGAATTTGCCATGGCAATATAATCTTTGTTTGTATGATTAGAGTTTCCATGTCTTGTTTTCTTCTGGGTCATAAAAAAAATGTTTTTCACCAATGGCATTTTTCTGCTTTTTATAGGGGCTGGTATTTTATTTTTCATATCATAGCGAAAATTGGGCTTTTTTTGTTACTGGGCTCTTTTTTGGTTTGACAGGGAAACGGCCTGTATGGCGATCTGGAGGCTGTTCGAGCACTAGGGAGATCCTACGGAACGAAAATCGTGTCGTTGCAACTCCAGACCGGACATGCGGGCAGCCTCCTCCCCTGCCACACGTGTGGTAGATATCAGGACCCTTTCTTTTAATGCCAAACTGGTGGATATTTCATTCACAGTTAAATATAGGGATAAATATATCATACGCGGCGTTCATCGATTACAATAATGGTAACATCTAGTAGAGATGATAAAAAGACATGAGAAACACCATGGATAAAACTTAAACTGCAGCATCAGTTCATCACAGGCAGTAGGATGATCTTTCTATCTCATGCATGGGGCTTGCTCTGCCTTAAATTCTTCCTGTGTCTAAGTCTGCCCGAAGTTCCTCCTCCCATGCCTTGGTATCTTCCAATCCAACGAGGATGTCATTGTCAACCTCGACATAGCCCTTCTTGAGGTACTCGCTGCGGACCCAGGCCTGGAACTTCGGGAAACGCTCCCGAACCTGGTAGGTCACGTGCGCCTCCACGTAGAGATCCATCATCTCCTCGTCCATCTCCTCTTCCGGCGACGGAATCAAGTCAGGGTTCCGTCGCTTCGGGTCTACGATGCCGATGGGGAGACGGTCGTTATCCTGATCCCGGGCGATGATGCGATGGATCTCCTCCTGCGGCAGCCGGCCCTTCTTCTTCGCAGGAACCTCCTCCTCACCGCCCTTGGCAGCCGCCGCTCCCTGCGCCGCCGCCTTACTCCTGGTGATGCGAACAGACTCCTCCGCCTTTCGCTTGGGGGTGCATGACCTCGGTGCGCTCTTCTCTATCAGAGCATGGTGGCGCCTTGTCAGCACATGCTCCTCGCCGCCGGACACCGCTGCCTTCGCCGCCCTCTTGGATCCGCTCCTGGTGGTGCGCGCCGTCGACGAACCCTCCTCGCCTGCCATCGCACTCTTGCGCCTCAATTCAGCACGCCGTGGGATCTGGGGCCAGACCGAACGACTCGTTCGGTTCGGTACAGGCAGTCCATCGATCGAACGATTCTCTCGTTCGGAACGAAATTGTTCGATGAAAAATGCCTCCAACCCGAACGACCCCAGCAGCACGATCTAGAAAAGGGCCTAACAGCCCAATTTGCTGGGTCTCTTCCCAGACGTAAATGAAAAGCACAAAAAAACAGAAAAACAACAAAAAAAGTACAGAAAACTAAAAGAAAAGAAATATGCGCGAACCCAAACTAAAATTTGGCATGGTCACATAAAAATAGTAAGTTTGCCATGTTGCAAAAAGAAAGGAAAATTGCCAAGGTCCTAAGACCATGTATTATGACGAAAACTCAATAAAGTTTGCCATGGTGGGCAAAAGTGGTGTAAATTTGCCATGTTGCACACGTGGTGCTTGCTGTGGTGGTTACATTACATGCAAAAAAAGTGAAAAAAGCTTCTGATGACGGAAAAATTTAGTGTCATTTCTACCATGATGCCAAAAATGATGTAAAATCAACATGATACACACAGACTAATTTCCATGATGCTCAAAATAAGAAGCATCAAACAAAAATTGCTATTGTTCAGCAAAAGTGCTATATTGTCATGATAAAAATGAAGGGAAATGATCCCTTCAACCGACTGGTATGGTGTGAGCATCCACCATCTCCATGTCCATCGGACAAGCTCTTAATCATACGGTCGGAAGAAAAACACTCCATGTCTGCAATTGGTTCATTGTTTTAGAAAGAGATTCTGCAACTAGCCTCTTGTTGCAAGCCGACCAAGAGCTGGATCGCGCAGCGGCTAGATCCCACAACACAACCTATGCTGCAAAAAAATCCTGCAACACAACCCATGTTGGAAAAATATTTCCAACATAACCCCATGTTGCAAGACATAATTCCCACAACAGAACCTACGTTGCAATTAAACCTGCAACATAATCTTTGTTGCGAATGTCTTCGCAACATGACATTTGTTGCAAAGAAGTAAGTGAAGACGTTTGACTGATTGATTGCGTAGATCCAACGGCCGGCGAGGAGGCAGATCATTTAAAAGGATCCGTCGGCCGACGCGTAGCAGTCCCCAAGAATGAATTTCCTATGAGCAGTAGAATAAAATCTACCATCATACATGAAACTAAAATTGCCATAATCTATATCTAAATTTTCCATGGTCAGTTACTAAAGTTGCCATGATCTATAAAGTAAACTTGCCATTTTGAATTACTAAAATTTGCCATGATACATGAACTAAATTTGCCATGGTTCATTACTTAAAAATTTTCCATGGTGAACTGCTAAAGAATGCCATGGTCAATTACTAAATTTGCCATGGTGAATTACTAAAATCTGTCATGATGCATGAACTAAAATTTGTCCTGGTTCATAATAATAGAAAATGGACATCGATAACTGGCAAATGTTCAGTCGGGGCAGGTGGCACGTTTGGTACAATACCTTACCACCAACAAATGGTTTCGTTCGAGGAGAAGCCCCCCTCCCGGTCTGAGCCTCGTAAGCCCTAACAACCCAAAAATGTGAAACAAAAAGCCTAGTAACAAAAAATAGAAGAAAAACCCAGATTTTGCTTTTTGCTGTGACAAAAACGCCCAGTTTTTTGCTTTGTTAAGTAAGAATATGTCATCAACTTTCAAAGTTAGAAATTTGCCATGGGTAAACAAGAATAGATTTTAATAATAACCCCAAAAAGGAAAACGTCATGGCAATTTCCATCATACAAACCAAATAATTTGCAATGGCAGATTCATAGCCAGAACTTTCATGGTATTTTTAATTAAATTTACATATATTGTATGTGAAAATTGCCGTGTGTGAAAAAGCACAAAAGGTTGAAAAATAAAAAAGATGAACAAGAAAGACGCCATGAGAAAAATCATATTAAAATTTGCATATATTTGACATGCCAAAAGAAGTAAAATTTTACTAGCAATAACAAAAATAAGAAATGAATTTCTATGAACTATTAAAGAATAATTAACATGTATGTGCAAGTAAATTTTTCATGGCAATATTGATAATTTTGGCATGGCAATAAATGTAAATTTTGCAAGGCAAATAAAAAGTGAAACTTGCCATGGCAATAAAAGCAATATATTGTCATGTTAATAAAGGTAGATTAGTCATGGCAACTAAAAGTAAAACTTGCCATGGAAATACAAGTTAAATATTGCCATGGGGATTTAGGTGAATTTGCCATGTTAATAAATGTAAATTAGCCGTGGCAAATAAATAGTAAAACTTGCCATGGCAATAAAAGTTAAATATTGTGATGGGGATTTAGGCAAATTTGACATGTTAATAAAGGTAAATTATCCATGGAAAATAGAAAGTAAAACTTGCCATGGCAATAAAAGTTAAATATTGCCGTGGGAATTTAGGTAAGTTTGCTATGTTCATAAAGGTAAATTTGCCATGGCAATAAAAGTTAAAATATTGCCATGGGGATTTAGGTAAATTTGCCATGTTAATAAAGGTGAAATAAATAGTAAAACTTGCCATGGCAATATTTGCCATTTTGTGATGTTTTTGACAATTTGAATAGTTATCACGACAAAATGCAATGGTTTAGAAGGCAAATTTAGAACTGTTGATAGCTATGTAGTGGCAATTATATGAAAAGCAACATGGAAAAGTGTACTGAATATTTTTGCCATGCGAAACATATCATAATTTGCATGCATCGAAACTTAAGTCACCATAGGAAACACATCATAATTTGCCATCGGTTTTACAAGTTTTGTGCTCCATTTGAGTGAAAATTGATTGGTGTAGCTGCATAGTGAGCAAGTGCAACCATTCACCCATCAGTTAGCAAAAAATGTCTATTCCTAATTCATAATAGCAATGAGATTAGACTTGGAAAAATAACAGTTGCAGCAAAAAAAAGGACGCGAGGATAGCAGCCTCACAGTGCAGTAGAGATGAATGAATCCCACAAATATGTGGCCATCGCTTGAGCTGTCCCAGACTTGGATACGCCCGTCTTGTCTTAACAGTATTTAATCACTAAAGTAGCTGACTCAGCAATGCATACATTCAGTAGTATGATGATCTTGACTGAACAGTATTTAATCACTAAAGTAGGATGAACCGATATGTAGATGAAGGTAATTAAAGGAGCTGACATGAATGGAAGTTAACTTTATTCTTCTATATGCTTGCTCCCCTGTTTAGGTCCAGTTCTTGAGAATCGAACCTTCACTCACTTTCTCCCAGAATCATGAACCTATATATTTTTGACAATCCTAGTTGTTTTCATCCTAACTAGTTAGGATTGTCAAAGAATATGGGTTCAAAATTCTGAGAGAAGTTGGGAGAGGTTCAATTCTCAAGATTCTGGGACAAACACCCAAAAGAACCGGGCCTTAATCTCATGACAAGATTTACTCTGGTTCTTGCCATGAGAAAACAGATCAACCTCCTGAAGACTCCAGTGTTGTATTTGAGATGATGGAGCAAACCAACTAAATGAATGCAGAATACCGCACCGTTGAATTACCAAGGCGAGTAATCCCGACAGAATCCGTCGATTATAGCAGAATTTGCTTGTATTTTCAGATCAGTGTTACAACCAAAATACAGTGATCAAGCATGCAGCGAAAGAAGAAACTGAAACATCTCACTACACGATGTCGACCATCTACTGGCGGTGGGCCTCGTCGTCGTCGCGGCTTCAGGATCCATGGCGCGCGTAAGCGCGCCACAGCCAGGCGACGTGGGCGGCGAGCGCGCCGCACACGACGACGTAGGCCTGGGGAAGGTTGCAGATGAGCGGCAGGAAGAGGTTGAGCGGCCACAGCAGCGGCGCCGAGACCTGGAAGACCTGCAGGAAGCCCTTGGCCGCCACGAACGCCAGCAGGTGGAACGCCAGCAGGTGGATCGGCAAGCAAGATATGGGTTACCTGGTTCGGAATGGTGATGGCTCGGAGGCAGGGTGGTGTGGTCTTGGTTTCGTCGGTGGCGTGACGGGAGGTTGCGGCCTTCCCCGGGTGCGAGCGCAAACGAACTTCTATTATCACAGTAGTGTGTTAAGACCGAGAACTTACCAAGACTAGTAGAATGCCCGTGCGTTGCTACGGGCTTTTGAAATATTTTGCTGAAGTTATATAAACATAATGTTACATGTATAGAAAAGATAGTCGTTAACAATTAGATAATAATTGAAATGTACTTAACTTAACTTGCAATGTAATTAAGTTGATTACAATATAATTTGACCATGTATTGTATACATAAAGAGCGTTGATCTAATTATTAATGTTTTACGAATTAATATCTGCTTGATGCGTTTAATATATTCTCACACAATATAAAGAAAAAAGTTATCTTTAGGATATTTTAGCAAGTATAATAAAAAGTTCTTGATCACCTCATAACCATCCTGCAAAAGTAATATATCTAGTTAGTACGAATATTTCATGTGTAAGGTCAAAAAATGTGCAACAGAGAATACTCAACTTGCAAATCGGATGAACCAATTGTTCACCGTTTCACGAGAGCACAAAATCAAAAGAAAATAGCCAGACACATACCTGTAATTTCCTAAATCAATAGTATATCTTAAATATAGTGAAAACAAAAATAAATGATTGTATCTCAAATATTAAGACAATGAAAAAATCATCTATCCATATTTGTTCGAATACCAACAAAAAATATACATTGCCATCTAGATATATCCGAATTTCAGCCGGGTCATGCAATTTTCGGTGCTTCATTGAATTCTCTTGCGAATCTTTGTAATGTCACTAAATACTTCGGTGTTTCAATCTCTAGCGACTATGATGTATCGATAAGATCCAGAATATATACACAGTGCATTTTTTTTGTCGCTGACGTACCAGATTTATCGGCCGATGAATACATATAGAAGATAAATCTACATTTGGTAGCTATTAGAAACCATAAATCATTACAACAATGGACAAGAGACCTTACTTACCAAGTTGCATGACAAGATGTTGTGCTATCAAACAATGTTGTCAACATCTGAATATTTGGCTTCGCACAGAAATCTCTCCCCTTACAGCCGCCCGCCCATCCGCTCCTGTCCCCGCCGCCTCCTTTCCAAAAACGACGTCGCCGCATCCTCCTCATGCTTCCATGGCATCGACCGACCCCTCCTCTTCCCACTATCTCGCCTCCCCACCACTGGTCGAGCCCGTCCCTTATTATCCCCATAACCGACCATCTCTCGACAGTGTCACCCACAACCTCCTCTCCCCGCCACGGCATCGCCGGCCTCCTCCCCTGCCGACAACCTCTCACGCCGCAACTGGCATCCTGGTCAATCCAATCCAGGTGGTCTATGCAGAAGGGCTCACTGTTGACGGCGCCCTCGTCGTCTAAATCACGCACAAAGGTGTGACGCCACGAGGAGGGATGGTGCCCTTGTCGACTACATAGGGCACAACGGTGTGACACATAGATCAACTTCATTTTACAGTCTTATCTCTAGATGGCTACTAAACTAATCCTAGATCATAGGGACAAAAATATAAAGCCTGACAAGGGAAAAAAGCGAGAAGACATCCTACAATCTTACCTACAGATATCGGCACACTGTCAGGTGTTGCCTCTTTGATAAAAGTATAGTTAGACATTTTAGAATGACCGACGTCTTTCAGCTCCTAGAACGACAATAACTATTCCGATTGATGAGTAGGATATTTCCTGGCATCCCACTAAGGCCAAGTACAAACTGAAGATAATATCTACATTGAAATAAAGCCGTCATTAAAACACGAAAAACTCAATTGCACATAGGTGCTGACTTGAAAGAATTATTCGAGGGGAAGGTAATATATGTACAATAATTTTGAACCCTAATGCATGAAGAGTTAAAAAGATGTCTCTATGGAAAATTAAAACATATACTCTGATGATCCATTTGCCAGTGCCATCCAATCAGGGCCTCATTCGCTAAACCATTTGTTGTTAATGTCATTCACATAATTTTCTGTTCACCAGCCAAAGCATCAAAAATAGCTACAATACATACGGATGATATTAGGTACAATAACCATGTGTGGTTCAGCACCACAAATATTTACCAAATCAGATGTCAAAGACGGAGAAAGATGTCACAAGCTGCACACTGGAAATATAGCTTTGAAATTACAGTTTGCCATCTGCTTTGAAATTACAGTTTACCATCTGCTTTGAAATATAGCTTTGAAAGATTTCACAAGCTGCACACTGGAAATATTTAGTGATTAGCTGCACACTGGCACACATTAGATCTCAGATACAGTACAAATTGAGGAGCAAATCACAGTTTACCATCTGCTTTCAAATTAATTGGCATAACCTCGAGCAAATATCTCTTCAAAGCCAAACAATAAGCATGTACAATAGATAGTAGCAATCAGACTGGCAACAAATATAACAAACAAAAATAGCAGCAGTACCAGAACCACTTACCTGTGCACGCAGGTGGAGCTTGTTACACGATGAAGCTTAGACTATTACTGCCCGAGCATGACGCATCAATCTGAGGTAGCAGACCCAAGTAAACAAAAAGTTTTTAACCGTACTGCATCATTACAAACGCAGTAGGAAATGTTCCGGTTCTTCCAATCTAGCATACGACCAGAGAAATGTGTGCGGTTGGACAAAACGACATAAGACAGAAGATCGGAATGAAGCGTTACAGGTTTTTTAGGTAGTAGAGATAAAGATATGAAGTCAGTTGACAAATCCACCATCACCTGTGCGTAATTGCTGCTGCTATCGATGTCATTGCGCCATCACCCTAGGAGACGGAGGGCCGATTGGTGCACCTTTGGAAAGTATCAATCTGATGTCCAGAACATGAACTGCAAATTTCATAATCTCCGTCAATAAGCTCTTGCATAGTTGCAGTTTCTTTCAGAATGAGAACCTCTGCAGACAACACAATAGTGTCATATACCTGCATCCTGATATGTCTGAAATTCACGCAATAAAGAATGTTGAACAATCAAAAGATTGTTATGCGTACTTGTTGGACCAAATTACAGTGTCCTCCTTGCAGGCATACCTAGCAAGTCAAACCATCAACTCACTAAAGCTATCTCAGTCACCGAACACCCGTTCTCTGCAAACATTTGTTTGAATATAAGAAAATAAAATACAAATTTAAATTATGAAAAGCAAGGCAGCAGACCTCTTTAGAGGAAGGCTACTATTTATTTCTTAACTGAGATACTAAAACTCGAGCAGAAGACACTCCGTAGTTATAAATAGTTATTCTGAATACTTCAAAACCAACCAGAAACAGTAGGACTTGGCACTTGTTCAGCTCTCCATTTCATATGAGAGAACAAGTGCCAACGGAACACTTCAAAACCAACCAGGAACAGTAGGACTTGGTTATAACTTGATGGATTATTATAATGGATTGCAAAGCGCATTTTAATTGACCATTTCATACATATGCATTTTTATGTACAACAAAATCAGCTCCTAAAAAGAACGGCATTCATGAAGAGTGTCGACGCCATCTTTGTTATTGATTTGTTCTGTTCTCCTTCGATGTTGTTGCCGCTACAACCTAATATGAACGCGCACACTCCATTGTTGGAGTGAGGCCGGGTGGGGTGGGCTTACGATATGCGCGACGACGAAGGCGAAGCAGAGCCAGAGCCCCGGGCGCTCCTGGAAGCACCAGCGGTGTGACCGGGTGACGAAGATGAGGGCTGGCTGATGATGCTCACTTGAAGGTAGAGGGCAGACATCATCGCGTCCTTGTTGCTCCTTAGCGAACGCACGTGGAACTTCTCCTGCAATTTGGAAACAAATAGGAACATTTAGCATATATTGTCTGTAAAGCAGCACGAGCCACGCCCATAAATTGTCTAGTTTCGAGGGATTAGACATGGCATGGGTTGAAACAACACTTACGCTGAAGAAGTCGGTGCTAGTCATGGCGAAGAAGAACACCACGGTCAACACAGCAAGGTACGCACCATAGACGATGCCGGTGATGAAGATCTCCAGTAGCTTCCAGCTATCTGGATGTGGGGATGGCTTCACTCTGTCCTTGGAGACGGTCATGAACTCATGATTGTGCCTGAGTTGAGTAAATCAATCAAACAAATGAGCAATGGACAGTAACATGTTTGTTTGGCATAATGAATTTGAGACCCACCGTAGTTGAGAATGGCAATGACCAGGATCATAAACGGCGAGAAATCGAACTTCCAAATCAGCGCAATCATCATAAACCCCAGCTGCAGTTCAGTTCAACAGTAGAAAACGAATTAAATCAAGTCCAATGTATACCTGCCTACCAGTATAGGAATGGTTAATAAGTTCAGAACAATTTTGACTTACCACTATACATTAACAACATAGAAAAGTTGTCCTTCGGCCACTCCTCTTGAAAATATGTGATGTTGTTTCGTGAAACACAGAATTATCAAGTTGAGTCACAACATGCGGCCGCAGAATTACGACTAATTGGGTGGCTACCACACCGTCTCACATCACCAAAATTACCATCGTCTTGGTCTTCAGTCTACTTCCCAAAACGCTTTCAAATCCTACTCCTAGAGGATGCAGGAAACAGGTTGTCAATCTCATATCATCATCGGCCAACAACTTTGCTCCCTCCCTTTCCTGATTATGGTAATTCTGCGACAAAGGAAAGCATAGTAATAAACCATCAAAGACAAAGTTAAAACATTGTTTTTAACACACCAGGATTGCTCAACAGAAGAGGTGTATCAAAACTCAGCGGACAAGGAGAACCCAACGACATTGAGCGAACAAGCCAAGATCACGACGATGTCCGGCAGCGTGGGCCCGACGGCGGGAGCGGCATCGCGCTGCCATCGATGAGGCAGCCGCCCTGCCGCTTCACCCGGAGCCCACCTCGCCCACCACACGCCCGCACCACCACCACTACCTCTTCTCCATCAAGCAGCTCAACACGCTGGGCGCCGCCGCCATACTGGCCTTCTCGACCACCGTGCCGCTCTCGGAGATCGCCTTTGGCGTTCTGCTCCTCCCCTACCTCCTCCTCCTGGCCATGCTCGCCTTAACGCAGCGCCCCGGGAAGCCCAACCCGTCCGCGCCTGTCTTCCACGGCCTTGCGCACCTCCCCTTGCCGCGCACACTGTGGGTGGGTTCCTCGTCGGTGCCGCGCTCCCGGCGCTGTACATCCTCGACGGCCTCCGGTCTGGGGACACCACGGAGATCGCCGCCGCGGCCCCGCACGCGTTCGTGCTCTCCACGCAGGTCTTCA
Source organism: Aegilops longissima (assembly GCA_021605205.1). Classification (NCBI taxonomy): domain Eukaryota; kingdom Viridiplantae; phylum Streptophyta; class Magnoliopsida; order Poales; family Poaceae; genus Aegilops; species Aegilops longissima. The sequence goes on along the minus strand of CM038677.1, from coordinate 789,069,733 downwards.
CCGAGGGGCTCATCGCCGCGTTCCCGTGGCGGTTCTCGCTCCCCGTCAGGGCCGCCGTACCGGTCATGTACAACGCGAGCAGGATGTTCACGGTAGGGGAGTGGCTCCGGAAGGAGATGGAGGGGGCGACTGCGGTGATGGGAAGGGAAGGGGGCGGAGCGACAGGAAGGTGGGCTGGTCGAGGAGTTCCCTGGCGGTGGCGGTGGCGTAGGAAACCCTAGTGCGCACGAGGGTAATCGAGGAGAAGAGCTGCTCGCACGGTTGTTTGGAGCGTTTTTTTCCTCCATGGGAGGGTGAAAATCGGTGGAACCAGAGTGGGAAAGGATGACGAAAAAAGACCAGCGTGGGGGGATGACGAAAAAGACCAGCGAAAATAAACCGCGCGGACTATTCACCAAGTCGTCCATTAGGAGTAGAGATCTAGAAAACATAAAAATAATTCAATGGGACCGGCGGGGCCTGCATGTCTGCCACTGTGACAGGCCTACTTGGGTATCGATACGTAGCCTGATTGTACTAGGTACTCCTCGTACTGTATCACACAAGAAAGGACAACGATCAACAGTCACCAAGAACTGTTGACAACGAGGTCCTCGCTTTCGATCTCTGCGGCCTTTCATCTCCACAGTGTCGATGACAGTGAGTTAAGGGGCATCTTTAACACGGATCTTTTTTACTATGCCTTTAAATTTTCTAACAGCAAATATTTTAGGACCGGAATATCTATCCGACGGCAGTTTTTTAGACATGGTAAATAAATTTTTTATTATGGCAACTTAACTTTGCTGATGATGACAAGTTTAGTTGGCGAGCATGGCAATTCCGGCCCAGATCATTTTTTCTAGGAAATTGTTGTCCTTCCAAACTTGCCATCTTCGTGCCAACATAAATTGCCATGAAAAACGTTCGAATTTTCATGTCAAAATTTGACGTAAGATTTTTAGCATTTTTGATATTTTACGTCTCTAGCGTATATCTTTACAATGAACGCCCAAAATCCCCTAATCAAGCCCCAAAACTTTGGATGGAGTAGGGGAGTTTCAACGCCAGTACATTGGATTCCGACAACGTGCATCCATCCCCTCCCCCCGTCCCCCAAATAACCCCACGTTTTCACCCTCCTCCCCAACACCCGACCCGACCACCACTACCAAATCCACCTCGCACGCCACCACCTCCATTGTCCTGATCATCCGACGTCACAATGGATCTCACCGGCCCGACATACCCACCATCAACATCTTCATCATCCCGCTGGACCAGAAGCGAATACCTACCGCCTCCGCACTAAATTCAGACCTTATCAAATGCCAACATTTCCAAGTGAGGGAGAGGGCGCAAAACACCAGTGTCATGGCCCAAGTGGAGCTCTTCCTCCACGATGGACCCTCATGTCGGTGGTGCTAGGGCACACGCCACTCTACTACTATGGGTCCTCCTAGTACGGGCCGACGGCCATGAAAGCTGTCTAATGCCCACACCACCTTCGGCGGGCGTCCACATCTTTCACCGGCAACCTCAACGGTGACTACAACTTCGACGAGTCACCGCAGCTCGTTCGGTCCCGACACCATTGGAAATGCCCTCACCCGCGGCTGTCGGGTCATTATTCCACGAACACCCCCACCCCTGCGAAGAGCTGATGATGAATATCATCAACAATGGGGAAGAAGACAGATCTGATGAAGATCATTACTCATTGGTGCCACGCCGCCACCTACTCGATATGGAAGTAAAGAAAAGGAGAGAAGGCACCTATCCCAAAGAAATGGGACGAATTATTGTGCTTGCCATGTGGTGCGGCACAAGTATTGATCTGCTTGCTGGTGCAGAGCAAAGTGGCACCATTTTGAAGGAGGGTCCATGAGAACAAGCCCTACCGGCCCTATCTCAAGGAAAAGATTGGTGATCGGATTGAGATCTCGCTAAACCATTGATGGTAGACCATTCAAGAGTCCGTCAATAAGCTTTTTGGTGTGTATGCACAAATCAAAACTAGGCACCAAGTGGCCTGGGAATCGACGAGTTCATAATTTTGGTTTCATGTTGCTATATGTGTTGATCATTTGATTGTTTTGCTCTTTGTTGCAATGTGTTGATCAAAAACATTTTGCTTCACTAGCCCAACCTCATGGTGGTGTTTACAACAAGAAAAAGGGCAAGACATTCACGACGAATCGTCATTAGACCAAGTTGAATAGCCAAAAAAAATGGAGTGACTTGGACAATTCACTCAAGCCTGTCAACACCAAAGTGGACTAAGTTGGTGAAAAGCGGTAGAGTTGGAAGAGGGCTTCAACCGGCCACCCATGTGCAAGGTCGGGGGTGGAGACCGAGAAGGAGAAGCGCAATAGGGAAGCGGCTATGATGACAGAGAAGTGTTAGGACATCATGGCGAAGGAGGGACATGTGCCAAAAGCAATGAGCTCAAAGAGGAAGATGAGGCGGAGTGGTTTAGGGAGTTCATGCTAATGCAAGAAAAGAAGGTTAGCATCGAGGAGGAGAAACTTTGAGTCAATAAAATGTGCGAGGAGTCCAAGGTCTTGTACATGAAGGCCATCAAATTGAATCTTGATGTGACCAAGTAAGTTCACAAAATACGTTGTGGCATCTTTGCACGCTATGCGGAAAAAGATGGTCAATAATTCATTCACAGTTGCTTCTTTGATGGATGCCGATTATGGAACTTGTTGAACATCTGGTGTTTTTGTTTTTGTTGCTTCTGTTTGAAATTACTATATGTATCATAAATTTCAATTGAATGTTAAACATTGTGAGAAAAAGAGGAGGAGAGGCATAAAAATATTAGATTTTTGGGGATACCCTTGGATGGTTGGCGTCTGCCCGACTATTTTCAGATACACCCGGACGTGTTTGCGGATATTTGAGAGTGTTAGTTTGAGAGAGAGCCTTGGAGATGCCTAAGAACCGAGAGCATGTCGTTCCTTTGTTTTCCATTTCCCCCCACTTTACAAGAGGGAGGCTAGGCAGCTAGATATAACGAAGTTTTTTTCTCCTAACTTATATACAAAAAGGTAGAATTATTATTATTATTGGATATTTGCTATGTATTTTTGATAATACAATAAACATGTTCTGTTACACATCCTAATGTATGACATGCTTTGAGCATGCGTGTGTAGCTGAGTAACACCATTAACCGTTACACACATTTAGTATGATCAAAATTTAACGTCAGTTAAATCATGATGGTAGGATGAAGGCAACAAGTAGAAGAGTGTGGCCAGGCTAACACACATTGTACATAGGAATGAAATTTTAACTTCTTTCGGCTTAAGTTTGCTCCCTCTATATAATCTAAGATGGAAGTTTTTTGGGTTCATGCCACCGGTAGCAAATGAAACCCCTGAGAAAAACTCTAGCTTGTATTGAGATGTTGGAGCAAACCAAAGCGAATTGTACATCATTGCACACATATGTTGCAATACCCACATAATTTCTTTTATTTTGGCCTGCATTTCAACCATCTCTTTTGCTATCGTCTCAATTTTTCACATGATCCAGCCTATGCTAGATTTTCCCACAAGAGGAAGCAGATAGTTTGGGCTACTAAAGTTTTGGGGTTGAAGACAATGTGCCGGAAATATTTCGATTGAGATGAAACTCAAGGGCTGGTCGTCGTTTGTGTCGCTCGAGGTGGTTTGTGTAATCCCGTGGTCATCGAAGGGCAGCTGCAGTACTGGTGTGCCAATGTTGCACTCGAGCAGTAGGATTGGGTATAGGATGCATTGCCGCCGCCATCGACCCAGAAGGTGTACTGAAGAGCAACAACGTGCCCGCAGCTGTACGATAAGTAGTCAGGGTTCAGGATTGTCTCCGATGTCGCCGGCATGACTGTCATAATAAGTGGTGATGAGGAACACCATGAGTGCGGGTTGAACCATTGCCGGGAGCTCAAACTAATTGCAACTTGCTTTTTCCATGCCTACTCTCCTCGCAAATTGTGTGAAGCTTGGTGCAAATTCTAGAACAAATAACCTCGTATTGTTCTACAAGGAGAACAATGATATGTGACCATTATTTATTTTGAACAAAACGCACAATTTATTTGTTTTGGACTGCAAAAGAGACAAAGGATTCCTGTCCCAGATAAAACGACAGATCTCTGCAGCCTCCTTGTAGTCATAGTTATCCTTCAGTGATGCAGCAACCTCCTTCTCATCTGAAAGGTAGTTTTCCTGTAAAGGAGATCAACACAAACCATACCATTGTACTCTTCTGAGGCATGAAGCAAGGCATAGGAAAAAACCTCGTAACAAACCTTATTCTACGGGGAAGCTAGTACAAGTCTGCTCCGACCATTACAATCTAAAAACTGAAAAGGTTCTTGGTTTTCTGAAAAAACAAGAACATTACAAAGCAATGTGATGAGCAAAAAATTAAGTTGAAAACAACCAAGATGAAGAAAAATCCATTGGAAATTAATGGGGACAAAGACACTCTCAATTTTATCGTGTAAGGGCATCCACTAGATTGAGGAAGAACAACATAAATTTTGTCAAGGTTGACATGGTGCTAAATTAGTCCCACGATGCAAAACAAATTTTCCATGCTCGGTTTTACACAAAGCTTATGGGGGCGCAGACGAGCACTTCGGTTGACATTGATCTCCATCAAATGTATCACGTGCTCCTTCGCTCGCCTATGCTGTTGTGCTACACCAAACAATCAAGGGTTGGCTAATTTGTAATGCTAGTCCATCGCAGGCTGGTGCGGCTTTGTATTTCCGGTGGTGCGACAAGAGGTTGCGGCTTTCCCGGTGTATGAGTGCGAACGACTTTTATCACCGTGGTGTGTTAAAGCCAAGAACTTGCCCGAGTTTTTGATAAATATGAAATTAAATCCTTGGGACTGGCCCGGCCACATGTCTGCCACCTGGGATAGCCTTACTAGGATCTCGACACGCCACCTTCAACACACATTTCAAAGCATCTCTCTAATCCCCTCACTTTGATGTTGTTGTCAACAGGTCTGCTTGTGAGGATATACACATAGCCTCCTTGCACTAGGTATGTTCTCGTACAGTATCACACGAAGAAAAGACAATGCGTGAATAGTCTCCAACTATTGAAAATGCTGCCCTCGCTTTCGATCTCCACCACCCTAGCCAACTTTCCAGTGTCGTGACAATGAGTTAAGACTTAGTTGTGCATTTCTCTCGCTTTACAAGAGGAAGAATAAGCGCTTTATCATTTTAAGAAAGCAACAAATCCATCTCTCTATTTTACTATCCAATTTTTTATGCACTTCACATGATTGAGAATCACCCGTGGGTGTCATGGATCATTGATGAAGAGCGAACCTCGAGACGAGGGTCAATCCATAGTTGGGCCGATCTTTTACGGCACAAAACTCCATCGCGGCAAGAACTAGTTGCGGGTTTACGAAGATGTTCACAAAACTCGCAAAAACAACACGCCAACCCCTCGATCCGAAGGAATAACGTGGACGAACCGTATAGGTTCAGCTTGTAATCTCCTACGCGTCACGTCGCAGGAACTCACACACCAGTAGAGACTTTTGACAAGATTTCTCAAAACTCGATAATGGCCGACGGCCGAAAAACACACACGTGTCTAATTCATCTCCCAAAAATAACCTGAACTTTTCCCATGATGCGCCAGGCTTTATATACTAGCCAATCATCTAACAAAACACACGCACGCAAGCTAGCTTTCCTAAAACTTATGGACTCTTTCTCACGTCTAACCCTCTCCTTAACTATTACTAGATTCTATGCTTTATATTTTAACAAACAACCAACCGGTATAAAACTGATACAAATATTCCTAACTTGGACTCCTATTTTCTGGTACACATCTTTAGTTTGCTCCTTGATCTGTTTTTTCCAACATGGTGGCCCCCACCCAGACTCCTTTAAACTCATGATCTTGCACCTGATAAACTTCCTTGTGCGTGTAATTCTTGGTCGTTCAGGTGGCCGATTCCTTGCAAAGAAATAACCAGATTGATCTTCCCTTGCCGTAACCGAGCTATGTGCTGGCACGTACCTGACTTGATCCTTGTACTCAACTAACAAACAAGTTGATCTTTTAATTCGTGGAAACCAATCAGCCAAATAGATAATGTTGCATGCGATCTGGACATCTTCCCATTCTCTTTTATTTTCACGTTGCACCATCTCGTGCTCTAGGTTGACCTCTCTTGCCTCTCTCCGCGTGACTAGCACATAGACAAGAACAGTAGGACGGACACTAATATTGGACAGCTGCATGTCTGTATCAATCATCGAGATAGGACGGCTTATTATTCAAAGAGAGTGAATTCCAATGTTTATCTTTTACTTTTATATTTTTGTGACATTTAACAATTTGTCATCTGGTATTATCCCATTTATTGAGAGTTTTGCATGTTTTTACCTCCATTTAGCGAAAGGCTTGCCAGTTTTAACCTTAATTAGGGATCTATCATGTGGGTCTCCGGCTATCAGCTACACGTGGCACGCTTTTTTCTTCTAGAATTTGTTCTTTGAGCTTGAACGGGTAGAATGGCTTAGCCGAAAACGGTTTTTTATTCATGGTCGCCCTGTGTACATACGCACGTCCCTCGCCGTCATGCAACTACTTGTTCATTACTTCCATCTCATTCTTCTTCACCAGATTTTCTTCTAGGTGTTGTATTGTATTCTCCATGATGACGCATTGAGCCCCTGTTTGGTTCATAAGTCCTATGACTTCTTTTTTTTAGAACGAAGGCTCCAGAGGAGCCCGGCTTTGAATTAACAAAGGCATCAACCAGCCAGGATTACAACTCCCAATAACACCAAACACCTACTAAAGAAAAATAAAACAAACAGCAAAGATACAGGGGCGCCAGGGAACAGCTCACAATGCACATACAACAAGCTAGATAGAAAGACATATAGCTTGGAGATGCCACTATCCTCTTGCACGCCGAAAACCAAGGCGAAAGCGAAGTCCTGGTTAGGAGAGTGCACCGACGATGATGCACGGCACGCCGTTGCCAAAAACCTGGGCTTGAAGAAAGACACATCCATCCAGATCCATCGTCAAAGAAGGCCCCTGCCTCCTCGCCTGGCTCGAAGGCGCCGCACCGTGAGCGATGGACATGCTCACCCTAGAGTCTAGATGGATGGCCTCGAAGAAACCACCTGTGCGGAACCAGGCGTTCCCGACATGCCGACGACGAACTCACCTAGAGCAGAGCAACATCAAATGCCAAAGTTCTGACATGGAAGAGGGCGAGCGGTCAGAATGAACAAATGGGCAACAGCTAGGGCCAAGACCAAATTGGGAGCTTCGGCTCGCTCGACGAGCTGAAGTTCCGCCACCGTAGGAGGGGAACCCTATCCCCTCCCGTCCTGGAAGATCCAAGGGCACCGGAGGAATAAACTGCAGCCCGGCGAAGAGCACCATAACGCCTTGACCCAGCACCAAGGAAGACACCGCCACCGTTGGACGCACGCTGCCGCCGCCGACACACTCCACCTACACCACAGCGAAGCCCACAACCCATCTTTGCTCCCAAGACAGCGCCTTCAAGAAGGTTACGGCGCCAAGGGTGTCGCCGCTGCCCAACAAGATTGAGGATTTCTCCCGGGAGACAAAGGGGAGGGGGATGGGGAGCAAGACCTGAAACGTCGCCTCCGGGAAGGTGCGCGGCGCCCGCGGGCGTCGCCGCCGTCGCCGCCGGCAAGGCTGGCTGGGGTTTCCCCCGGTCCTGCATCCGGGCACCCACTCCCACCCGAGCAGACCGAGGACCCCCGACGAGGCAGGCCGGATCTGGGGAGGGAAGGAGCTTGCTGGAGAGGGAGAGCAGTGGGGACGGCCAGATCTAACGCAGCCGGAGCACACACAGCCGCCGCGCGCTGGCCCGCATTCTTCGGGGATCTTGTCGTCCACACGGCCGAGAACCGCCGACCTGCACCCGCAACCTATGACTTCTTTTAGTTTCAACTAAAAAGTCGTTAGCTTCTATCTGTTTGGTTCCTGAGACTAAACATGAACTAAAAAGACCATGTTACAACTAAAAGTCCCAAAAAGACTCTTCTTGAGGGTCTTCTTTCATAAGTCCCAAATGCCCACTTTAAATCCAGTCCCTCCTGTTTGGTTTAGATGTGACTAAAAGGGACTTTTTTAAGTCCCTACACCAATAAGTCCCTAAACAAACACCCCTGAGTTTCAGACCACTGTTGTCGCTTGGTCATGCTGACGGCCAACAAAGTGTGAAGCGTATGCCGTACGCACTGAATATTCACAAGAAGCCTCCCATGCCCAGCGCACAACTTCCCAGCGGCACCATTCAACATGATGTCAGTACGCGACATCGAGCACCACCTGGCGGTGGACCTTGTTAGAGCGGTGGCTCAGATGGTGCCGCCGATAGCGCAAGCACAACATAGCTAGGCAGCGAGCCACGAGCACTCCTCAGTCCTCAGGCCACGGTTGTTGTAGCCTTTTCTTTTTGAGCAAGGGCTGGCCCTCATTTTCATTACTGAAAACCATCATGTATCATTATAGAAAACTAGAAGCAAAAAAATCGTTTGTATTACAACTTACAAGACACTACATATCCATCAGTGTGAAGATGGGAGTTTTTTCCAAACGCTAGTGAACAGTCGACAGAAATGACGAAGAATGCCATCATCATCCGCATACTTCGGCTTGTTTTTTTTTTCGAAAAGGAGGTTATCCCCCTGCCTCTGCATCAGAATGATGCATGTAACCAATTTATTAATAAGCATATAGTTCAACAAAGTCTCCAAGTCTCAAAAAGTAAAAATGCTCACATAGAGCTAAAAACAAGAAATCGGGATAGCCACAACCGGCGGCATGAAAATAGATAGAAAACTAAACACATATCCTATTACATGACCGCCATCCAAGCCGGTTGGAGATAGCCCGTACTATCGTCTCCCAGCGGATAGACCCAATAACCATACGCTCCCTGGCATCCATCGGAGTGAGTAGCGACCACATACGGATCAACATAGTAGCCCGGAAGATAACCTGCAAGAAATAAATATTTGTTGTTCTGTTAAAAACCAAATCGTTCCTGCAGTTCCATATAACCCATAATAAAGCACATACGCCTACACGGATGTGTCTCACTGTTTCTATCTCAACTCCATTTAGCCACTTCCCAAATAACGTGTGGATGCTAGTAGGAGGAGCAATGTTAAACGCTATATGGACAGACCGCCATAAAATTTTGGCCACTGGGCACTCAAGAAAGAGGTGTTTGATAGATATCATGATCACAGAAGCTACATCTTCGAGGTCCTGACCAGTTAGGTTTTGCCAAATTGTCCTTAGTGAGAATGACTTGTTTGTGGACAAACCACATGAACACTTTAATTCTTAAGGGCACTTTGACTTTCCAAATATGCACAGATCGAGGGATAGAGGCCGAGTTGATAATATCCAAATATATGGATTTTACCGAAAACACTCCATTCTTGGTTAGTTCCAGTGCAACTGATCTGGGTGTTGAGAAAGGTGGACATCCATCAATCTTCTCACAAGATGGAGCCAAGATTCCCAACGGTTTCGCTAAAGTCCTTCTGAATTGAATATTTAAAGGATTGGACTGTAATATTATTGCAACATAAGCATCTCTACGCTGAACAATATTATAGAGAGAAGGATATTGCATAGCTAGAGACGTCTCCCCTAGCCACATATGCTCCCAGAATCTCGTGGAAATACCATTACCAACGATAAACTTTGTCCTATGGAAGAAGGCTGATTTCACTCTCATTAGTCCTTTCCAAAAAGGTGACTCGATTGGTCTGACCGTTACCTGTGATAAGGTCTTAGAATGAAGGTACTTATTACGCAGAATCTGGGCCCATGTGGCATCGGTTTCTACAGATAACTTGTATGGCCACTTGCTGAGTAAGCACATGTTCTTCATCTCTAAATTTTCAATGCCAATACCACCTTGGTCCTTTGGCCTACAAACGATATCCCATTTAGCAAGTATGTATTTCCATTTTAACTCGTCACTCTGCCAAAAAAAAAAACGTGATCGATAGAAGTCTAATCTTTTTCGTACCCCTACTGGTACCTCAAAGAAGGACAAGAGAAACATTGACATACTCGTGAGCATCGAATTAATGAGAATTATTCAGCCTTCATATGACATAAGTTTGCCCTTCCAACAACTTAGTTTTTTTTCAAAACGATCTTCAATGCACTTCCATTCTTTGTTAGAGAGCTTGTGATGGTGAATCGGTATGCCCAAATATGTAAAAGGCAACGAACCCAACCCACATCCGAATAGTTGTTTGTAAGCTTCTTGTTCGCCTTTAACTCTCGCAAAGCAAAACAATTCACTTTTATGGAAGTTAATCTTTAACCCCGACAACTGTTCGAATAAGCATAACACAAGCTTCATATTTCTTGCTTTCGTTAGATCATGCTCCAGGAAGATGATAGTTTCATCGGCGTACTATAGAATGTACACTCCACCATCCACTAGATGTGGAACGATACCACCTACTTGGTCATTTTCTTTAGCTCTTTCTATCAGAATTGTAAACATGTCGACCACTATGTTGAACTAGATAGGTGACATTGGGTCTCCCTGCCTTAGACCCTTGTGTGTCTGGAAATAATGACCTATGTCATCATTCACTTTTATTTCAACACTGCCTTTTTGCGTTAAATACACTGCCTTTTTGCGTGAAATAATCTACCTGCTTTCTCCAGGATTGATCAAATCCTTCCATCCGCAAGGCCTGCTGAAGAAATGACCACTTAACCTTATCGTACGCTTTCTCAAAATCCACCTTAAAAACCACCCCATCTAGTTTTTTCGTGTGGATCTCATGGAGCATTTCATGAAGGACCACAACCCCTTCAAGGATGTTTTTGTCCGGCATGAAAACTGTTTGAGATGGTTGCACCACACTCTGTGCAATCCGCGTCAGCCTGTTAGTCCCCACCTTGGTGAAGATTTTAAAGCTGGCGTTAAGAAGACATATCGGTCAGAACTGCTCAATCCGCACCGCCTCTGTCTTCTTAGGTAGCAAAGTTATCGTTCCAAAATTTAAGTGAAAAAGCTGCAAATGCCCAGAAAACAAATCATGGAACATTGGAAGCAAATCACCCTTAATAATATGCTAGCACCTTTTATAAAACTCTGCTGGAAAGCCATCCGGCCCAGACGCTTTATTATTCTTCATCTGTGAAATCGCCTCAAACACCTCTTTCTCCGAAAACAGGGCAGACATGATCTTATTCTCATCCGTCGCAATTTAAGGGATAATCTCAACCCTCGACTCGTCCAAGGACACAAAAATATCCTCAGGAGCCCCAAACAGCTGCTTGTAATAATTGGTGATGTATAATTTTTGGTTCTCCTGTCCCAAAATCGTCTCCTCATCTTGCTCGAGCTGAAATATTGTCTTCTTTTGATGCTTGCCATTCACAATCATATGAAAGAATTGCGTGTTATCATCCCCTTGGACAACTTTTCGCACTTTAGCTCTGAGCGCCCACTTCAATTCTTCCTCTCGAAGCAATTCTTTCAGGCTCAGTTCCGCCTCTACTTTAGTCTCCAGCTCTCTGGTATCTAAAATGGAGGACTTGGCCTTTAAATCTAAGGCATTTATAAGGTTAAGGAGTCTTTTCTTTTCGACCTTATAGACACCACTCAAATGTTTGGCCCAACCACGTAGGAATTGTCTTAAATGTCTAATCTTATTCTGCCATCTTTCTACATTCGATCTCCCTCCTGAATCCTTTGCCCGCTCCCGTGCTATCATATTCAAGAACCCTTCTCTCTCAAACCATGTTAATTCAAAAGAGAAGATATTTTTATTTCCCACATGAGTTGCCTCCCCAGAGTCAACAAGCAGTGGAGTATGCTCAGAGATCGCACGCGACAACGCTTGGAGCGTAACCAGAGGAAACATCTGCTCCCATTCCACACTGGTGAGAATGTTGGGGAACGTAGTAATTTCAAAAATTTTCCTACGATCACGCAAGACCATGGTGATGTCATAGCAACGAGAGGGGAGAGTGTCCGTCCACGTACCCTCGTAAACCGAAAGCGAAGCGTTGTAACAACGCGCTGTTGATGTAGTCGTCGTCTTCACGATCCGACCGATCCAAGTACGAGCGTCGGCACCTCCGTGTTCAGCACACGTTCAGCTCGATGGCGATCCCGGACTCGATCCAGCAAAGTGTCGGGATGAGTTTCGTCAACCACGACGGCGTGGTGGCGATGTTGATGCTCCACCGACGCAGAGCTTCGCCTAAGCTCGCGACGATATGACTTCTCCGGCGCGGGGCTTCGCCTAAGCTCATGACGATATGACCGAAGTGGAATATGGTGGAAGGGGCACCGACACGGCTAAGGAAAGATCCGTAGATCAACTTGTGTGTCATGGGGTGCCCCTGCCCCGTATATAAAGGAGACAAGGGGAGGTGGCGGCCAAGGGGGGGCGCGCAAGGAGGAGTCCTACTCCCACGGGAGTAGGACTCCCCCTCTTCCTAGTTGGACTAGGACTTGGGGAAGGGGAAGAGAGAAGGGTGCGGCCTCCCCTAGTCCAATTCGGACTAGGCCATGGGGCGCGGCCTGCCCTAGGCAGCCCTCTCTCTTTCCGCAGGGCCCAATAAGGCCCAATACTTCTCCCGGCGAATTCCGTAACTCTCCGGTACTCGAAAAATACCGAATCATTGGAACCTTTCCGAACTCGAATATAGTCATCCAATATATCGATCTTTACGTCTCGACCATTTCGAGACTCCTCGTCATGTCCCGGTCTCATCCGGGACTCGAACTCCTTCGGTACATCAAAACTCATAAACTCATAATATAAGCATCATCATCGAAACCTTAAGCGTGCGGACCCTACGGGTTCGAGAACTATGTAGACATGACCTAGAACTATTCTCGGTCAATAACCAATAGCGGAACCTGGATGCCCATATTGGTTCCTACATATTCTACGAAGATCTTTATCGGTCAAACCGCATAACGATATCGTTGTTCCCTTTGTCATCGGTATGTTACTTACCCGAGATTCGATCGTCGGTATCAATACCTAGTTCAATCTCGTTACGGTAAGTCTCTTTACTCGTTCCGTAATACATCATCTCACAACTAACTCATTAGTTGTAATGCTTGCAAGGCTTAAGTGATGTGCATTACCGAGAAGGCCTGGAGATACCTATCCGACAATCGAGTGACAAAACCTAATCTCGAAATCGCCAACCCAACAAGTACCTTTGGAGACACCTGTAGTACTCCTTTATAATCACCCGATTACGTTGTGACGTTTGGTAGTACCAAAGTGTTCCTCCGTAAGCAGGAGTTGCATAATCTCATAGTTATAGGAACATGTATGGGTCATGAAGAAAGCATTAACATACTAAGCGATCAACTGTTAAGCTAACGGAATGGGTCATGTCAATCAGATCATTCAACTAATGATGTGACCTTGTTAATCAAATAACAACTCCTTGTTCATGGTTAGGAAACATAACCATCTTTGATTAACAAGCTAGTCAAGTAGAGGCATACTAGTGACATCTGTTTGTCTATATATATTCACACATGTATTATGTTTCCGGTTAATACAATTCTAGCATGAATAATAAACATTTATCATGAAATAAGGAAATAAATAATAACTTTATTATTGCCTCTAGGGCATATTTCCTTCAGTCTCCCACTTGCACTAGAGTCAATAATCTAGTTCACATCATCATGTGATTCAACACTAATATTCACATCGCATGTGATTAATACCCATAGTTCACATCGTCATGTGACCAACACCCAAAGGGTTTACTAGAGTCAATAATCTAGTTCACATCGCTATGTGATTAACACCCAAAGAGTACTAAGGTATGATCATGTTTTGCTCGTGAAAGAAGCTTAGTCAGCGGGTCTCATCACATTGAGCCGTAAGTATTTTGCAAATTTCTATGTCTACAATGCTGCACGGAGCTACTCTAGCTAATTGCTCCCACTTTCAATATGTATCCAGATTGAGACTCGAGTCATCTAGATTAGTGTTAAAACTTGCATCGGCGTAACCTTTACGACGAACCTTTTTCACTTCCATAATCGAGAAACATATCCTTATTCTACTAAGGATAATTTTGACCGCTGTCCATTGATCTACTCCTAGATCACTATTGCACTCCCTTGCCAAGCTTAGTGGTAGGGTATGCAATAGATCTGGTACACAACATGACATACTTTATAGAACCTATGGCTGATGCATAGGGAATGACTTTCATTCTCTTTCTATCTTCTGCCGTGGTCGGGTTTTGAGTCTTACTCAATCTCACACCTTGTAACACAGGCAAGAACTCTTTCTTTGACTGTTCCATTTTGAACTACTTCAAAATCTTGTCAAGGTATGTATTCATTGAAAAACTTATCAAGCGTCTTGATCTATCTCTATAGATCTTGATGCTCAATATGTAACAGCTTCACGAGGTCTTTCTTTGAAAAAACTCTTTTCAAACACTCCTTTATGCTTTGCAGAATAATTCTACATTATTTCCAATCAACAATATGCCATTCACATATACTTATCAGAAATGCTGTAGTGCTCCCACTCACTTTCTTGTAAATACAGGCTTCACCGCAAGTCTGTATAAAACTATATGCTTTGATCACACTATCAAAGCGTTTATTCCAACTCCGAGATGCTTGCACCAGTCCATAGATGGATCGCTGGAGCTTGCACATTTTGTTAGCTCCTTTAGGATTGACAAAACCTTCTGGTTGCATCATATACAACTCTTCTTTAATAAATCCATTAAAGAATGTAGTTTTGACATCCATTTGCCAGATTTCATAAAATGTGGCGATTGCTAACATGATTCGGACAGACATAAGCATCGCTACAGTTGAGTAAATCTCATTGTAGTCAACACCTTGAACTTGTCGAAAACCTTTCTGCGACAAGTCGAGCTTTGTAGATAGTAACACTACTATCAGCATCTGTCTTCCTCTTGAAGATCCATTTATATAATATGGCTTGCCGATCATCGGGCAACTCCATCAAAGTCCATACTTTGTTCTCATACATGGATCCCATCTCAGATTTCATGGCCTCAAGCCATTTCGCGGAATCTGGGCTCATCATCGCTTCCTCATAGTTCGTAGGTTCATCATGGTCTAGTAACATGACTTCTAGAATAGGATTACCGTACCACTCTGGTGCGGATCTTACTCTGGGAGACCTACGAGGTTTGGTAGCAACTTGATCTGAAGTTTCATGATCATCATCATTAACTTCCTCACTAATTGGTGTAGGAATCACTGGAACTGATTCCTGTGATGAACTACTTTCCAATAAGGGAGAAGGTACAATTACCTCATCAAGTTCTACTTTCCTCCCACTCACTTCTTTCGAGAGAAACTTCTTCTCTAGAAAGGATCCATCTTAGCAACAAATGTTTTGCCTTTAGACCTGTGATAGAAGGTGTACCCAACAGTTTCCTTTGGGTATTCTATGAAGACGCACTTCTCCGATTTGGGTTCGAGCTTATCGGTGAAAACTTTTTCACATAAGCATCACAACTCAAACTTTAGAAAGCGACAGCTTAGGTTTCTGTTTAAACCATAATTCATACGGTGTCGCCTCAACGGATTTAGATGTTGCCCTATTAAATGTGAATGCAGCTGTCTCTAATGCACAACCCCAAAACGATAGTGGTAAACTGATAAGAGACATCATAGATCGCACCATATCCAATAAAGTGCGGTTACGACTTTCGGACACATCATTATGCTGAGGTGTTCCATATGGCGTGAGTTGGGAAACTATTTCACATTGTTTCAAATGAAGACCAAACTCGTAACTCAAATATTTATCTCCACGATCAGATCGCAGAAACTTTATTTTCTTGTTACGATGATTTTCCACTTCACTCTGAAATTCTTTGAACCTTTCAACTATTTCAGACTTATGTTTCATCAAGAAGATATACCCATATCTGCTCAAATCATCTGTGAAGGTCAGAAAATAACGATACTTGCCGTGAGCTTTAACACTCATCGGACCGCATACATCAGTATGTATTATTTCCAATAAGTCATTTGCTCGCTCCATTGTTCCGGAGAACAGAGTCTTTAGTCATCTTGCCCATAAGGCATGGTTCGCAAGCATCAAGTGATTCATAATCAAGTGATTCAAAATCCCATCAGCATGGAGTTTCTTCATGCGCTTTACACCAATATGACCTCAACGGCAGTGCCACAAATAAGTTGCACTATCATTATTAACTTTGCATCTTTTGGCATCAATATTATGAATATGTGTATCACTACGATCGAGATCCAATAAACTATTTTCATTGGGTGTATGACCATCGAAGGTTTTATTCATGTAAACAGAACAACAATTATTCTTTGACTTTAAATGAATAACCGTTTTGCAATAAACATGATCAAATCATATTCATGCTCAACGCAAACACCAAATAACATTTATTTAGGTTTAACACTAATCCCGAAAGTATAGGGAGTGTGCGATGATGATCATATCAATCTTGGAACTACTTCCAACACTCATCGTCACTTCCCCTTCAACTAGTTTCTGTTCATTCTGCAACTCCCGTTTCAAGTTACTACTCTTAGCAACTGAACCAGTATCAAATACCGAGGGGTTGCTACGAACACTAGTAAAATACACATCAATAATCTGTATATCAAATATACCTTTGTTCACTTTGCCATCCTTCTTATCCGCCAAATACTTGGGGTAGTTCCGCTTCCAGTGACCAGTTCCATTGTAGCAAAAGCACTTAGTCTCAGGCTTAGATCCAGACTTGGGCTTCTTCACTCGAGCAGCAACTTGCTTGCCGTTCTTCTTGAAGTTCCCTTCTTCCTTTGCCCTTTTCCTTGAGACTAGTGGTCTTGTCAACCATCAACACTTGATGTTTTTTTTTTTGATTTCTACCTTCGCCGATTTTAGCATCGCGAAGAGCTTGGGAATTGTTTTCGTCATCCCTTGCATATTATAGTTCATCACGAAGTTCTAGTAACTTTAGTGATGGTGACTAGAGAATTCTGTCAATCACTATCTTATCTGGAAGATTAACTCCCACTTGATTCAAGCGATTGAAGTACTCAGACAATCTGAGCACATGCTCACTAGTTGAGCGATTCTCCTCCATCTTTTAGCTATAGAACTTGTTGGAGACTTCATATCTCTCAACTCGGGTATTTGCTTGAAATATTAACTTCAATTCCTGGAACATCTCATATGGTCCATGACGTTCAAAACGTCTTTGAAGTCCCGATTCTAAGCCGTTAAGCATGGTGCACTAAACTATCAAGTAGTCATCATTTTGAGCTAGCCAAACGTTCATAACGTCTGCATCTGCTCCTGCAATAGGTCTGTCACCTAGCGGTGCATTAAGGACATAATTCTTTTGCGCAGCAATGAGGATAAACCTCAGATCACGGATCCAATCCGCATCATTGCTACTAACATCTTTCAATACAATTTTCTCTAGGAACACATATGAAAACATAGGGAAGCAACAACGCGAGCTATTGATCTACAACATAATCTGCAAAATACTACCAGGACTAAGTTCATGATAAATTAAAGTTCAATTAATCATATTACTTAAGAACTCCCACTTAGACAGACATCTCTCTAGTTATCTAAGTGATCACGTGATCCAAATCAACTAAACCATAACCGATCATCACGTGAGATGGAGTAGTTTTCAATGGTGAACATCTTATGTTGATCATATCTGCTATATGATTCACGTTCGACCTTTCGGTCTCCGTATTCCGAGGCCATATCTGTATATGCTAGGCTCGTCAAGTATAACCTGAGTATTCTGCGTGTGCAAAACTGGCTTGCACCCGTTGTAGATGGACGAGAGCTTATCACACCCGATCATCACGTGGTGTCTCGACACGACGAACTTTGGCAGCGGTGCATACTCGGGAGAACACTACTTGATAATTTTAGTGAGAGATCATCTTATAATGCTACCGTCAATCAAAGCAAGATAAGATGCATAAAGGATAAACATCACATGCAATCAATATAAGTGATATGATATGGCCATCATCATCTTGTGCTTGTGATCTCCATCTCCAAAGCACCGTCATGATCACCATCGTCACCGCGCGACACCTTGATCTCCATCGTAGCATCGTTGTCGTCTCGCCAACTATTGCTTCTCGACTATCGCTACCGCTTAGTGATAAAGTAAAGCAATTACATGGCGTTGCATTTCATACAATAAGCGACAACCATATGGCTCCTGCCAGTTGCCGATAACTTCGGTTACAAAACATGATCATCTCATACAATAAAATATAGCATCACGTCTTGACCATATCACATCACATCATGCCCTGCAAAAACAAGTTAGGCGTCCTCTACTTTGTTGTTGCAAGTTTTACGTGGCTGCTACGGGCTGAGCAAGAACCGTTCTTACCTCGCATCAAAACCACAGCGATACTTCGTCAAATAGACTCCGTTTAACCTTCTCAAGGACCGGCGTAGCCACACTCAGTTCAACTAAAGTGAGAGAGCAGACACCCCGGTCACCTTTAAGCAGCGAGTGCTCGGGCGGTGAAACCAGTCTCGCGTAAGCGTCACGCGTAATGTCGGTCCGGGCCGCTTCATCTCACAATACCGCTGAACCAAAGTATGACATGCTGGTAGGAAGTATGACTTGTATCGCCCACAACTCACTTGTGTTCTACTCGTGCATATGACATCAACGCATAAAACCTGGCTCGGATGCCTTTGTTGGGGAGCGTAGTAATTTCAAAAATTTTCCACGATCACGCAAGACCATGGTGATGGCATAGCAGCGAGAGGGAGAGTGTCCGTCCCGTACCCTCGTGAGACCGAAAGCGAAGCGTTGTAACAACGCGGTTGATGTAGTCGTCGTCTTCACGATCCGACCGATCCAAGTACCGAGCGTCACGGCACCTCCGTGTTCAGCACACGTTCAGCTCGATGGCGATCCCGGACTCCGATCCAGCAAAGTGTCGGGATGAGTTTCGTCGACCGACGGCGTGGTGGCGATGTTGATGCTCCACCGGCGCGAGCTTCGCCTAAGCTCATGACGATATGACTTCTCCGGCGCAGGGCTTCGCCTAAGCTCATGACGATATGACCGAAGTGGAATATGGTGGAAGGGGCACCGCACACGGCTAAGGAAAGATCCGTAGATCAACTTGTGTGTCATGGGGTGCCCCTGCCCCCGTATATAAAGGAGACAAGGGGAGGTGGCGGCCAAGGGGGGCGCGCAAGGAGGAGTCCTACTCCCACGGGAGTAGGACTCCCCCTCTTCCTAGTTGGACTAGGACTTGGGGAAGGGGAAGAGAGAAGGGTGCGGCCCTCCCCTAGTCCAATTCGGACTAGGCCATGAAGCGCGGCCTGCCCTAGGCAGCCCTCTCTCTTTCCGCAGGGCCCAATAAGGCCCAATACTTCTCCCGGCGAATTCCGTAACTCTCCGGTACTCGAAAAATACCGAATCATTCGAACCTTTCCGAACTCGAATATAGTCGTCCAATATATCGATCTTTACGTCTCGACCATTTCGAGACTCCTCGTCATGTCCCGATCTCATCCGGG
Organism: Aegilops longissima; assembly: GCA_021605205.1. NCBI lineage: Eukaryota > Viridiplantae > Streptophyta > Magnoliopsida > Poales > Poaceae > Aegilops > Aegilops longissima. The sequence continues at coordinate 789,050,139 of CM038677.1, read as the reverse complement.
ACTCGAACTCCTTCGGTACATCAAAACTCATAAACTCATAATATAACATCGCCGAAACCTTAAGCGTGCGGACCCTACGGGTTCGAGAACTATGTAGACATGACCTAGAACTATTCTCGGTCAATAACCAATAGCGGAACCTGGATGCCCATATTGGTTCCTACATATTCTCGAAGATCTTTATCGGTCAAACCGCATAACGACATCGTTGTTCCCTTTGTCATCGGTATGTTACTTACCCGAGATTCGATCGTCGGTATCCAATACCTAGTTCAATCTCGTTACGGTAAGTCTCTTTACTCGTTCCGTAATACATCATCTCACAACTAACTCATTAGTTGTAATGCTTGCAAGGCTTAAGTGATGTGCATTACCGAGAAGGCCTGGAGATACCTCTCCGACAATCAAGTGACAAAACCTAATCTCGAAATCGCCAACCCAACAAGTACCTTTGGAGACACCTGTAGTACTCCTTTATAATCACCCGATTCGTTGTGACGTTTGGTAGTACCAAAGTGTTCCTCCGTAAGCGGAGTTGCATAATCTCATAGTTATAGGAACATGTATGGGTCATGAAGAAAGCATTAACATACTAAACGATCAACTGTTAAGCTAACGGAATGGGTCATGTCAATCAGATCATTCAACTAATGATGTGACCTTGTTAGTCAAATAACAACTCCTTGTTCATGGTTAGGAAACATAACCATCTTTGATTAACAAGCTAGTCAAGTAGAGGCATACTAGTGACATACTGTTTGTCTATATATATTCACACATGTATTATGTTTCCGGTTAATACAATTCTAGCATGAATAATAAACATTTATCATGAAATAAGGAAATAAATAATAACTTTATTATTGCCTCTAGGGCATATTTCCTTCAGAGAACACGATCCAACTTCTCGTAAGTTCGATTTGGTAGTGTGTTGGACCAAGTAAATTTTGTACCAGAAAGCTCGATCTCCCTGAGATCCAGGCTCTTGATAATTGTGTTAAACATAAACGACCATCTGCCGTCAAAGTTATCATTGTTCTTTTTGTCCCGCCTTCTTATAATGTTAAAATCACCCCCAACCAGTGCTGTGAGCCGTTCATCTCGGCAAATACGAACAAGGTCAGCCAGAAAATCTGGCTTTAGCTCAGGCTACGTGGCTCTATACACTGCCACCAGTGCCAATTGGAAACCATCAACCTTCGATCTGACGTGAAACTTAACCGCAAATTCCCCCAAAACAACGTTTTGAACCTCCAACGTTTCGCACTTCACCCCAAGTAATATCCCACCGGATCTTCCTCTTGGGGGTAAGAAATGCCAATCAAAATCAACTCCTCTTGATAAAGTTCCAAGAAACTGAGAGGTAAAATTATCTTTACCAGTTTCAGAGAGGGCAATGAAATCTAACTTGTAGTCTGTAGATGCATCCGCCAGAAACCTTCGTTTAGCCTTTGTCAGACCTCTGCTATTCCAAAAGATTCCTTTCATTTTTCATCATAGAATTTTTAATGGTCCGGATTCTAGCACTTCTGCGCACCACCAAAGCTAGATAAATCTTCCGGTTCCACTTGAGCTTAGGCTTGTGTTGCTCATCAACTCGGTCCATACATCCGAGCTCAGTGAGCTTACACGCCTCACACCTCCGAAGCGACCGGGCGGGAGAAGGCGCAAGGTCCTCACAAAAACTATCAAGAACCCTAACACCCAATGCATCAATTTTCGAGTCATTTAAAGGTTTAACAACCGTTAAGTTTCGAATCATCTCCATGTTGGGGAACGTAGTAATTTCAAAAAAATTCCTACGCACATGCAAGATCATGGTGATGCATAGCAACGAGAGGGGAGAGTGTCGTCTACGTACCCTCGTAGACCGTAAGCGGAAGCGTTATGACAACGCGGTTGATGTAGTCGTATGTCTTCACGATCGACCGATCCTCAGTACCGAACGTACGACACCTCCGCGTTCAGCACACGTTCAGCTCAGTGACGTCCCACGAACTAACGACCTAGTAGAGCTTTGGGGAAGAGCTTCGTCAGCACGACGGCGTGGTGACAGTGTTGATGAAGCTACCGACGCAGGGCTTCGCCTAAGCACTGCTACGATATGACCGAGGTGGATTATGGTGGAGAGGGGCACCACACGTGGCTAAGAGAGATCAATGATCAACTTGTGTGCCCTAGGGTGCCCCCTGCCCCCGTATATAAAGGAGCAAGGGGGAGGCTAGCCGGCCCTTGCAGGGCGCGCCAGAGGAGGAGTCCTCCTCCTAGTAGGAGTAGGACTCCCCTTTCCTACTCCTACTAGGAGGGGGAAAGGAAGGAGGAGAGGGAGAAGGAAAGGGGGGCGCCGCGCCCCCTTCCCTAGTCCAATTCGGACCAGAGGGGGAGGGGCGCGCAGCCTGCCCTGGCCGGCCCTCTCTCTCTCCACTAAGGCCCATGTGGCCCATTACTTCTCCCGGGGGGTTCCGGTAACCCTTCGGCACTCCGGTTTTCTCCGAAATCACCCGGAACACTTCCGGTATACGAATATAGTCGCCCAATATATCAATCTTTACGTCTCGACCATTTCGAGACTACTCGTCATGTCCCCGATCTCATCTGGGACTCCGAACTACCTTCGGTATATCAAAACACATAAACTCATAATACCGACCGTCACCGAACTTTAAGCGTGTGGACCCTACGTAGAACTATGTAGACATGACCGAGACACGTCTCCGGTCAATAACCAATAGCAGAACCTGGATGCTCATATTGATTCCTACATATTCTACGAAGATCTTTATCGGTCAAATCGCATAACAATATACGTTGTTCCCTTTGTCATCGGTATGTTACTTGCCCGAGATTCGATCGTCGGTATCTCAATACCTAGTTCAATCTCGTTACCGGCCTGTCTCTTTACTCGTTCCGTAATGAATCATCCCGCAACTAACTCATTAGTTACATTGCTTGCAAGGCTTATAGTGATGTGCATTACCGAGAGGGCCCAGAGATACCTCTCCGACAATCGGAGTGACAAACCCTAATCTTGATCTATGCCAACTCAACAAGTACCATTGGAGACACCTGTAGAGCACCTTTATAATCACCCAGTTACGTTGTGACGTTTGGTAGCACACAAAGTGTTCCTCTGGTATCTGGGAGTTGCATAATTTCATAGTCATAGGAACATGTATAAGTCATGAAGAAAGCAATAGCAATATACTAAACGATCAAATGCTAAGCTAATGGAATGGGTCAAGTCAATCACATCATTCACTAATGATGTGATCCCGTTAATCAAATGACAACTCATGTCTATGGCTAGGAAACTTAACCATCTTTGATTCAACGTGCTAGTCAAGTAGAGGCATACTAGTGACACTCTGTTTGTCTATGTATCCACACATGTACTAAGTTTCCGGTTAATACAATTCTAGCATGAATAGTAAACATTTATCATGATATAAGGAAATATAAATAACAATTTTATTATTGCCTCTAGGGCATATTTCCTTCAGTCTCCCACTTGCACTAGAGTCAGTAATCTAGATCACATCGCCATGTCATTTAACATCAATAGTTCACATCACCACGTGATTAACACCCATAGTTCACATCGTCATGTGACCAACACCCAAAGGGTTTACTAGATTCAATAATCTAGTTCACATTGCTATGTGATTAACACCCAAAGAGTACTAAGGTGTGATCATGTTTTGCTTGTGAGAGAAATTTAGTCAACGGGTCTGCCACATTCAGATCCGTATGTATTTTGCAAATTTCTATGTCTACAATGCTCTGCATGGAGCTACTCTAGCTAATTGCTCCCACTTTCAATATGTGTCCGGATTGTGACTTAGAGTCATCCAGATCGGTGTCAAAGCTTGCATTGACGAAACTCTTTACGATGAACTCTTTATCACCTCCTTAACCGAGAAATATTTCTTAGTCTTTTAAGGATAATTTTTGACCGCTGTCCAGTGATCTACTCCTAGATCAAAATTGTACTCACTTGCCAAAATCAGGGCAGGGTATACAACTGGTCTGGTACACAGCATGACGTACTTTATAGAACTTATGGCCGAGGCATAGGGAATGACTTTAATTCTCTCTCTATCTTCTGCTGTGGTCGGGCTTTGAGTCTTACTCAACTTCGCACCTTGGAACACAGGCAAGAACTCTTTCTTTGACTGTTTCATTTTGATCTACTTCAAAAACTTGTTAAGGTATGTACTCATTGAAAAAAATTTATCAAGCGTCTTGATCTATCTCTATAGATCTTGATGCTCAATATGTAAGCAGCTTCACCGAGGTCTTTCTTTGAAAAACTCCTTTCAAACACTCCTTTATGCTTTCCAGAAAATTCTACATCATTTCCGATCGACAATATGTCATTCACATATATACTTATCAGAAAGGCTGTAATGCTCCCACTCACTTTCTTGTAAATACAGGCTTCACCGCAAGTCTGTATAAAACTATATGCTTTGATCACTCTATCAAAGCGTACATTCCAACTCCGTAATGCTTGCACCAGTCCATAAATGGATCATTGGTGCTTACACACTTTGTTAGCATCTTTTGAATTGACAAAACCTTCTGGTGAAATCATATACAACTTTTCTTTAAGAAATCCATTAAGGAATGCAGTTTTGACATCCATTTGCCAAATTTCATAAAATGTGGCAATTGCTAACATGATTCAGACAGACTTTAAGCATAGATACGAGTGAGAAACTCTCATCACAGTCAACACCTTGAACTTGTCGAAAACCTTTTTGTGACAAGATTTACTCGTAACAAGATTTACTCTGATTCTTGCCATGAGAAAACAGATCAACCTCCTGAAGACTCCAGTGTTGTATTTGAGATGATGGAGCAAACCAACTAACTGAATGCAGAATACCGCACCGGTGAATTACCAAGGTGAGTAATCCCGACAGAATCCATCGATTATAGCAAAAGTTGCTTGTATTTTCAGATCAGTGTTACAACAAAATATAGTGATCAAGCATGCAGCGAAAGAAGAAACTGAAACATCTCACTACGCGATGTCGACCATCGTCTGGCGGTGGGCCTCGCCGTCATCGCGGCTTCGGGATCTGCGGCGTGCGTACGCGCAGCGCAGCCACGCGATGTGGGCGGCGAGGGCGCCGCAGACGACGACGTAGGCCTGGGGAAGGTTGCAGAGGAGCGGCAGGAAGAGGTTGAGCGGCCACAGCAGCGGCGCCGAGACCTGAAAGACCTGCAGGATGCCCTTGGCCGCCACGAACGCCAGCAGGTGGATCGCCATCAAACTAATCCACACAGACAGTTCTCCGCAGATCCACTCCGCCGCCCGCACGCTCCCTTGCTCGCCGGTGCTGCTCCGGGGCGGTGCTACGGCAAGCAAGAGATGGGTTTACCTTATTCGGAAAGGTGAAGGCTCGCAAGCGTGCCAGTGTGGTCTTGGTTTCACCGATGGCGTGACGGGAGGTTGCGGCCTTCCCCGGGTGCGAGCGCGAACGAACTTCTATTGCTCGCAGGTGGCGTGTTAAGACCGAGAGGTCGAGAACTTACCAAGATATTTAAAACATAAAAATAATTCAAATGGGACCGGTGCGGCCTGCATGTCTGCCACTGAGACAGCCCTACTTGGGTGTCGACACGTACCCTGATTGTACTGTACTAGGTACTCCTCGTACTGTATCACACAAGAAAGGACAACGATCAACAGTCTCCAAGAACTGTTGACAACGAGGTCCTCGCTTTCGATCTCCGCGGCCTTTCATCTCCACAGTGTCGATGACAGTGACTTAAGGACATCTTTAACATGAAAATTCCAGGCCAGATCTTTTTTCCCAGGAAATTGTTGTCCTTCCAAACTTGCCATCTTTGTGCCAACATAAATTGCCATGAAAAGTGTTCAAATTTTTATGTCACAATCTGACGTAATTTTTTTAGCATTTTTGATATTTTACGACTCTAGCGTGTATCTTTACAATGAACGTTCAAAATCCCCCAATCAAGCCCCAAAACTTTGGATGGAGTACGGGAGTTTCAATGCCGGTACATTGGATTCCGACAACGTGCATTCACCCCCTTCCCCCGGGCCCATGTTTTCACCCTACTCCCCTATGCCCGACCCCGATGCCACTACCAAATCCACCTCGCACGCCACCACCTCCACTGTCCCGACCATCAGACGTCACAAGGGATCTCACTGGCCCGACATACCCAACCATCAACATCTTCAGCATCCCGCCGGACTAGAAGCCCATGCCTACCGCCTCCGCACTGTATTCAGACCTTGTCAAATGCCAACAGTTCCGCGTGTGGGAGAGGGCGCAAAGCGCCAGTGTCATGGCCCAAGTGGAGCTCCTCCTCCACGATGGACCTTCATGTCGGTGGTGCCTGGGCACACGCCACCCTACTACTATGGGTCCTCCTAGTATGGGCCAACGGCCATGAAAGCTGTTTGATGCCCACAGCACCTTCGGCGGGCCTCCACATTGTTCACCGGCAACCTCAACGGTGACTCCAACTTCAGTGAGTCACCGCAACTCGTCCGGTCCTGACACCATTGGAAATGCCCTCATCCGCGGCCGTCGGGTCACTATTCCACGGACACCCCCATCCCTGCGAAGAGCTGATGATGAATATCATCAACAATGGGGGAGAAGACAGATCTGATGAAGATCATTACTCATTGATGCCCCACCGCCGCCTACTCCCGATATGGAAGTCAAGAAAAGGAGAGAAGGCACCTATCCCAACAAAAGGGGACGAATTGTTGTGCTTGTTGTGTGATTGGGCACAAGTATTGATCTGCTTGCTGGTGCAGAGCAAAGTGGCAACATTTTGAAGGAGGGTCCATGAGAGCAAGCCCTACCGGCCCTATGTAAAGGAAAAGATTGGTGATCGAAATGAGATCTCGCTAAACCATTAACAGCAGACCATTCAAGAGTCCGCCAATAAGCTTTTTGGTGTGTATGCACAAATGCAAAACTGGGCACCAAGTCGCCTGGGACTCGGCGAGCTCGTAAATTTGGTTTCATGTTGCTCTATGTGTTGATCATTTGATTGTTTTGCTCTTTGTTGCAATGTGTTGATCAAAAACATTTTGCTTCACTAGCCCAACCTCATGGCGGTGTTTACAACAAGAAAAAGGGCAAGACATTCACGATGAATCATTATTGGACCAAGTTGAATGGAGAAAACAAATGGAGTGACTTGGACAATTCACTCAAGGCTGTCAACACCAAAGTGGATGAAGTTGGTGAAAAGCGGTAGAGTTGGAAGAGGGATTCAACCGGCCACCCGAGGGGGGGGGGGGATGGAGACCGAGAAGGAGAAGCGCCATAGGGCAGCGGCTATGATGACCAAGAAGTGGTAGGACATCATGGCGAAGGAGGGGGCACGTGCCAAAAGCAATGAGCTCAAAGAGGAAGATGAGGCGGAGTGGTTTAGGGAGTTCATGCTAATACAAGAAAAGAAGGTTAGCATCGAGGAGAAGAAACTTCCAGTCAAGAAAATGTGCGAGGAGTCCAAGGTCTTGTACATGAAGGCCGTCAATTTGAATCTTGATGTGACGAAGTAAGTTCACCAAATACGTAGTGGCATCTTTGCACGCTATGCGGAAAAAGATGATCAATATTTCATTTACAATTGCTTCTTTCATGGATGCCGATTATGGAACTTGTTGAACATCTGGTGCATTTTCTTTTGTTGCTTTTGTTTGAAATTACTATATGTATCGTAAATTCCTATTGAATGTTAAACATCAAGGCATTGGACTTTGTGAAAAAATAGGAGGAGAGGCAGAAAAATATAAGATTTTTGGGGATAGCCTTGGATGGCTGGCGTCTGCCCGACTATTTGCAGACACGCCCAAACGTGTTTGCGGACATTTGAGAGTGTTATTTTGAGAGAGAGCCTTGGACATGCCTAAGAACTGAGAGCATGTCGTTCCTTTGTTTTCCATTTCCCCCCGCTTTACAAGAGGGAGACTAGGCGGCTAGATATAATGAAGTTTTTTTCTCCTAACTTATACACAAAAAAGGTAGAATTGTTATTATTTTTGGATATTTGCTATGTATTGTTGATAACACAATAAACATGTTCTATTCCACATCCTAATGTATGACATGCTTTGACCATGGGGTATAGCTAAGTAACACCATTAACCAATACACACATTTAGTATGATCAAGATTTAACATTAGTTAAATCATGATAGTAGGATGAAGCCAACAAGTAGAAGTGTGTGGCTAGGCTAACACACATTGTACATAGGAATGAAATTTTAACTTCTTTCGGCTTATTTTGCTCCCTCTATATAATCTAAGATGGAAGTTTTTTGGGTTCATCCAACCGGTAGCAAATGAAACCCCCGAGAAAAACTCTAGCTTATTTTGAGATGTTGGAGCAAACCAAAGCGAATAGTACATCATTTCACACATATGTTGCAATACCCACATAATTTCTTTTATTTTGGCCCGCATTTCAGCCATCTCTTTTGCTACCATCTCAAATTTTCACATGATCGAGCCCATGCTAAATTTTTCCACAATACGAAGCGGATAGTTTGGCCTACTAAAGTTTTGGGGTCGAAGACAATGTGCTGGAAATATTTTGATTAAGATGAAACTCAAGGGCTGGTCGTCGTTTCTGTCGCTCGAGGTGGTTTGTGTAATCCCGTGGTCATCGAAGGGCAGCTGCAGCACTGGTGTGCCAATGTTGCACTCGAGCAATAAGATTGGGTATAGGATGTGTTGTCGCCGCCGTCGACCCAGAATGTGTACTGAATAGCAACAACGTGCCCGCAGCTGTACGATAAGCAGCCGGGCTTCGGGATTGTCTCCGATGTCGCCGGCATGACTGTCGTAATAAGGTTGTGATGAGGAACACCATGAGTGCGGGTTGAACCATTGTCCGTAGCTCAAGCTAATTGCAACTTGATTTTCCATGCCTACTCTCCTCGCAAATTGTGTGAAGCTTGGTACATGTTCTAGAACAAACAACCTCGTATTGTTCCACAAGGAGAACAATGATATGTGACCATTATTTATTTTGAACAAAACACACAATTTATTTGGTTTGGATTGCAAAAGAGACAAAGGATTCCTGTCCTACATAAAGCGACGGATCTCTATAGCCTCCTTGTAGTCATAGCTATCCTTCAGTGATGCAGTAACCTCCTTCTCATCTGAAAGGTAATTTTCCTGTAAAGGACATCAACACAAACCATACCATCGTACTCTTCTAAGACATGAAGCAAGGCATAGGAAAAAACCTCGTAACAAACCTTATTCTGCGGGGAAGCTAGTACAAGTCTGCTCCGACCGTTACAATATAAAAATTGAAAAGGTTCTTGTTTTTCTGAAGAAGAAAAAACAAGAACATTACAAAGCAATATGATGAGCAAAAAATTAAGTTGAAAACAACCAAGATGAAGAAAAATCAATTGGAGAGTAGTGGGGACGAAGACACTCTCGATTTTATCGTGCAAGGGCATCCACTAGATTGAGAAAGAACAACATAAATTTTTTCAAGGTTGACATGGTGCCAAATTAGTCCCATGATGCAAAACAAGTTTTCCATGCTCGATTTTACACAAAGCTTATGTGGGCGCAGACGAACACTTCGGTTGACATTGATCTCCACCAAATGTATCACATGCTCCTTCGCTCGCCTGTGCTGTTGTGCTACAACAAGCAATCAAGGGTTGGCTGATTTGTAATGCTAGTCCATCGCAGGCTGGTGCGGCTTTGTATTTCCGGTGGTGCGACAAGAGGTTGCGGCCTTCCCGGTGTATGAGTGCGAATGACTTTTATCATGATGGTGTGTTAAAGCCAAGAACTTGCCCGGGTTTTTGATAAATATGAAATTAAATCCTTGGGACTGGCCCGGCCACATGTCTGCCACCTGGGATAGCCTTACTAGGATCTCGACACGCCACATTCAACTCACATCTCAAAGCATCTCTCTAATCTCCTCACTTTGATGTTGTTGTCAGCAGGTCTGCTAGTCAAGATATACACATAGCCTCCTTGCACTAGGTATCTGCTCGTACAGTATCACACAAGAAAAGACAACGCATGAATAGTCTCCAACTATTGAAAATGCTGCCCTCGCTTTCGGTATCCACCACCCTAGCCAACTTTCCAGTGTTGTGACAATGAGTTAAGACTTAGTTGTGCATTTCTCTCGTTTTACAAGAGGAAGAATAAGCGCTTTATCCAATCTTTTATGCACTTCACGTGATCGAGAATCACCCGTGGGTGGCATTGGTCATCAAGATAGGACAGCTTATTATCCAAAGAGAGTGAATTCCAATGTTTACCTTTTACTTTGATTTTTTTGTGTCATTTAACAAATTTTCATCTGGTATTTATTATCCCCTTTAGTGAGAGATTTGCATGTTTTTACCTCTATGTAGCGAAAGGCTTGTCAGTTTTTACCTTAATTAGGGATCTATCATGTGGGTCTCCGGCTGTCAGGTACACGTGGCATGCCATTGCCATGTTGATTTTTCCATCTAGCCTTTGTTCTCTGAGCCTGAACGGGTAGAATGGCTTAGCCGGATTTTTTTTTGTTCATGATCGCCTGGTGTACATACGCACCTCCCTCATGTCATGCAACTACTTCTTCTCTGCTTCCATCTCATTCTTCTTCACCAGATTTTCTTCTAGGTTGTTAGACAAACTAGGGTTCGGAACAAATGCTCGATATCCTAAGCGGGTACGGCTGTCATGTATATATAGAAGAGAACGTACAGATACATGTATTGTGTTACAACACGTATATCTACAATATACCTAGTCTAACACCCTCCCTTAATCTTAACTATGTCCTGAAACACTCAGGAGGTTAAGATTGCGTCGACATCCTTCAAACGAAGGTAAGGGCAAGGGTTTAGTGAAAATGTCAGCAAGCTGATCCTTAGAAGAAACGAACTTGATCTGAAGTAGCTTCCGTGCAACACGTTCCCTCACAAAATAATAGTCAACTTTGATATGTTTCGTTCGGGCATGAAATACTGGATTGGATGAAAGATATGTAGCACCGATGTTATCACACCAAAGGACAGGCGGCTGAGCTTGAGAGACCTTCAACTCTGAAGTAATGACTGCACCCATATGATCTCAGCTGTGGCATTAGCAACTGCTTTGTACTCAGCTTCAGTACTACTCCGGGACACTGTAGCTTGCTTGCGAGCTTGCCAGGCGATCAAGTTAGGACCAAAGAACACAACATGTCCCCTCGTGGATCGCCTATCATTGGGACTACCAGCCCAATCAGTATCAGAGAAGGCTGAGATCATACCAGAAGGTGCAGGTTGCAGATGTAGACCATATGAACCAGTGTGTCGAACATAGCGCAAAATGCGCTTAACAGCCGTCCAATGAGGATCACGCGGTGCATGAAGGTACTGACACACACGGTTAACTGCAAATGATATATCTGGTCGAGTAATGAGCAAGTATTGCAGTCCACCAACGATGTTGTGGTACTCAGTGGCATCCTCAGAGGAGAGCAAGTCTCCATCAAAAGCTGACAATTTGTCTGTGGAGGACATAGGGGTCGTAGCAGTTTTACACTGCATCATACCCGCGTGTGCGTAATAGATCCTGAGAGTACTTCTGCTGAGCGAGAGTCAAGCCACTGTCAAAATGAATAACCTCCAGACCCAAAAAACAATGCAGTCTCCCAAGATCCTTGTCAGCAAAAAAAGCCCCTAGAGAAACCACGAGTCGATCTGCAGCAGTGACCGATGAACTGACAAGTATGATGTCATCAACATAGACCAGAATGTACATAGTCACCTCAGGTCACTGAAGAATGAACAGCGACGTGTCTGCTGTAGACGGTACAAACCCATGCGCATGAAGAGCAGCGCCAAGATGTGCATGCCACGCACGAAGAGCTTGCTTCAGACCATAAAGAGCCTTGTCGAGGCGACACAGATGATGTGGCTGAGCAGGGTCAACAAAACCTGGTGGCTAACGCATATATACCTCTTCTTCCAGAACTCCATAAAAAAAGGCATTCTGGACATCGAGCTGTCGAAGCGACCACCCTCGAGTAACAGCCAGCGAAAGAAGAACACGAATAGTCGTGGGTTTATTAACAGGACTAAACGTATCTTCGTAATCAAGGTCATACCTTTGTTTAAACCCCTTGGCAACTAATCTTGCCTTGTACCTCTCAATGGATCCGTCAGCATGTTTCTTCACCTTGAACACCCATTTAGAGTCAATAGCATTGACACCAGAGCAAGGTGAAACCAGGCGTCCGGTATTATTCTTTTGAAGAGCATGGATCTCCTGTTCCATAGCAGCACGCCAGTGTGGAATGCCAAGCGCTGCCTGAAAATGTCGCGGTTTCGCCGTAGGATCACCCTTAGTACGAGCAACACAGGCCGCAAGCCATGCGACAGTACCATCCGTGCGCCGGAGAGGCTTGAAGATGCCACTCTTGCTGCGCGTATGAGGACGCAGTATGACAGGTGGCGGAGGTGTCGGAGAAGCCACCATGACAGAAAGACCAACGTCTGGGAGCGGCGCGGAAGACACACCAGCGGGCGAGTCCACTGGCTCTGTCGGGGCCGGAGTGGCCGGCGAAGACGGGCCAGGCGAGGACGGATCACGCGGGGCAGAGACCGGGGACATGCACGTGCGTGCAGCCGGACTAGGCGCCGATCCATTTGCATGGAGCATGCACGTACGTACAGCCAGGCTAGGCGCCGATCCATTTGCATGGAGCATGCACGTGCGTGCAGCCGGACTAGGCGAGGCTGCAGCCCCAGCCGATCCATGTGCATGGGGCATGCACGTACGGACAGCCAGGCTAGGCGAGGCTGCCGCCCCACCCGATCCATGTGCATGGGGCAAGCACGTACGGTCGACGTCGAGCGCCCCGTCGAGCGACCCAACCGGCATAACGGCAGCAGTCGGTGCAGCGGCAACCACGTCATCGTGAAGAAGCTCAAGGTGAGCGCCCCGTCCAGTTCCTGCACCGTGGTTAGGCAACAACAGAGGAGAATATACAGTATCTACAAATTGATCAGGCAAAACTGGAAAGGAGTACAGCTCGGTAGCGGTAGTATCAGTGGATGGTGAGAGTGTGGAAAAAGGGAAAACAGTCTCATCAAACACAACATCACGGGAAATGTAAACACGATTTGTCGGAATGTGAAGAGACTTGTAACCTTTGTGAAGAGGACTGTACCCGAGAAACACACACTTCTTAGATCGAAATTCGAGTTTATGCTTATTGTATGGTCGAAGATGTGGCCAGCACGCACAACCAAACACATTGAGAAGAGAGTAATCTGGAGTTTCATGAAGTAATACCTCTAGGGGAGATTTCATGTGAAGAAGTCGTGTGGGAAGCCTGTTTATCAAAAAACAAGCAGTAACAAAAGCATCACTCCAGAACCGGAATGGGACAGAGGCATGTGCAAGCAGTGTTAAGCCATTTTCAACTATGTGACGGTGCTTGCGCTCAGCTGCATCGTTCTGCTGATGTGTATGAGGACAAGACACATGGTGGGAGATGCCAAGTTTCTGGAAGAAGGTATTAAGGTTGCGATATTCTCCCCTCCCCCCAATCAGACTGAACATGGACAATTTTGTACTTAAGCAACCTCTCAACATGGGCTTGAAATGGCATAAAAACATGAAACACATCAGATTTGCGCTTAATAAGATAAATCCAAGTAAAGCGACTAAAGGCATCAATGAAACTGACATAGTATAGACCCCGACGGAGCGACGAGTAGAAAGCCGCTGTTCTGTGTTCAGGAGCCGTGCGTAGAGATCACGGGGTGGCAGTGGTGTGTCACGTCCATTAAGATTTTCCACTAGAGAATCATAATCCTCATCAAGGCCATTGAGAATAAATGAGGTAAACTCCTCATCACGGAGAGGCTTCCCAATGGAAAACAATGTATCAGCCAAATTCTTGACCTTGTTGAAGAAGGCCGTGACGGAGAGATCATGCTTCTTGACCTCACCCAGCTGATTACGAATAGCAGATGACCGTGTCAATCAGTGGCGGAGCTTGGGCCAAAATTCTGGAGGGGCAATGGGCTTAGGGGGGGCTAAATTATGAGGCTTGGCCTTATTTTCCAGTATTTATGGCCCAAATACCTAGGGTAGTGACAGATTTCTTCATGGGTTGGGGGGCGGTGGCCCAGGTAGCACTCCATGAAGCTCCGCCACTGGTGCCAATGACTGCGAGGAGAAGCTGGAGTCAAGCGTGGCCCATGCATCCCTCGACGTCGCGGCAAAGACCACCATGCCGGCCATGGAGGGAGTGAACGAGGACTGAATTGCACCTAGAATAGCTTGATCCTGAGCGATCCACCGACGATGAGCAGGGTTGGGCACCATGACGGAGCCACCAGTGGCCGAGGGCAGCGGAACCATGGCCGGAGGACACGGCAGCGTACCGTCAACATACCCCTCAAGATAGTGACTACGCATCAACGGCAACACCTGAGCGCGCCACAGGAGGTAGTTATTGGCAGAGAGTTTCACGGTCACCAGATGAGCGAAGTGAAACAGTCCTGGTTCAGCCACCGATGCGGAGAGCTGCGAGTCATACATCGGAGGAGCACTGTATGGAATCAGCGCATCGGCCGACGGAGGCGCACAGTAGTGTTGGTGATGACCGTACGGTGTCGTAGGAGATACGCCGTAGGAGATACGCCGTAGGGCTGCAGGGGCGGCGCGTACGGCACAGGAGCGGTGTAGGGCGCGCCATACGGCGCCTCATAGGGCACCGCGGAGGACGGAGCATACTGCACCGGCGATGGCACGACGTATGACGCGGGATACGGCCCCCCGTAGGGCACCTGGACGGGGGCACCATGGGAGCCTGGAGCCGGCGGCATATCACGAGACGGAGTCCCGCCGTAGGGCAGCGACGCAGAGGTGCTGTAGAAGTTCTGCGGCAGAGACGCATCACGGGAGATCAATCCATCACGAGGCTGCACACAGGAGATCAATCCATCACGGGGCAGCTGTGCAGAGGCGCCGTAGGAGTTCGGCGCCAGAGATGCATCATGGGCGAGCGATGGATGCATCGCGGGCGATCGGGGCGCTGGTGGACGCGAGCCCGATGCAGCCGGACGGGCCCAGGCGAGCGGCGTGGAAGCCATGAAAGGCGATTCCATCGCCAGGGCTGACGGAGGCGGCACGGCGGCGGAGGCCGACGCAGTGGCGGCAGAGGAGGCGGAAGCACGGCGCGGATCGAACGCGTCGTCTTATACCATGTTAGACAAACTAGGGTTTGGAACAATGCTCGATACCCTAAGCGGGTATGGCTGTCATGTATTTATAGAAGAGAACGTACAGGTACATGTATTGTGTTACAACACGTATATCTACAATATACCTAGTCTAACATAGGTGTTGCATTGTATACTAGGACATAGCTCCACGATGGCGCACGAGAGTCCCAGACCACTATTGCCGCGAGGTCGTGCTGACGGCCAACAGAGCCTGAAGCGTATGCCAAAACCCAAAAGCACTGAATACTCACAAGAAGCCTCCCATGCCCAGCGCACAACATCCCAGGCGGCACCATCAGCATGATCTCAATGCGCGACATCAAGCACCACATGGCGGCGGACCTTGTCGGAGCGGCGGCTCAGAGGTGCCGCCGGAAGCGCAAGCATGGCGTAGCTAGGCAGCGAGCCACGAGCACTCCTCAGGGCACGGTTGTTGTAGCCTTTTCTTTTAGAGCAAGGGTTGGCCCCTGATTTTCATTACTGAAAACCATCATGTATCATTATAGAAAACTAGGAGCAAAAAATCGACCGTATTACTACTTACAAGACACTACATATCCATCAGTGTGAAGATGAGAGTGTTTTCCAAGCGCTGGTGAACGGTTGACAGAAATGACGAGAATGCCATCATCATCAACATACTTCAGGCGGTCTCCATCTCGTCCGCGATGGCGTGCTCTCGCGACTCGCATGTTGATACGCCCGATGAGAGCTGGCACGTCTCCTTCGCCGCCGACTTGCAGACGTGTATGCTCGCGTTCCATGACGGCGTTCTGATTCTCCGGCAAGACGCTCTCTGCCTCGTCTTGATCGATGGGCGCGGGTCATGATTGACGCACGTTTTCTCCGCGTGGGAGAACACGTCGACATTGGCGACAATCTCGCTACCGTGCCACTTTGAGAAGGTGCGGGATCGGCTCCCTGTGGCGCGGCCGTCACCAGCAGGCGCGGCGCAGGGCCCGACACGAGGAGCGGTACACGGGAGTCAAGCGGGCCACCAGGCGAGCGTGCCGGACCGAGTCGGGGCGGACCCGAGCCCCACCCACCGCCCGCCAATGGCGGATAGGCGACACGTGGGCACAAATCTGAGCCTCCATTCGCAGCCGCGCGGTGCTGCCGCTGGTATAAATCCCCTGCCTCGTCCGATTCTTGACCTAGATATCGCCTTCTCCCACTTCTGGGCAGCGGCGGAAAACCCTAGATCCAGAAAGCCGGAGTCGTTCTTGTGGTGGGAGGGCAAGGTGGGTGGAGATCCCCGTTCATTCATGGCGGTCGCTGCATCACCTACCATGGCGGTGGATGCGGGGCAGGACTTCCGCGGGGGGCGCGGCGGAGCAGGCTCGGGCCGCGCGGGCGGCGGGGTGGGGCAGATCGCTGGCTGCGGCACCGGCCGTGGGGGCGAGCGCAACAAGTTCTCATGGAGGCACGAGGCCGGTGGCGTATCTCCCTCATCCAACACCTCGCCGGCCTCGGGGGACTCTTCGCGCTGGGACGAAGCGGCGGCAACGAAGCACCGCGAGGTCCAGGACGGTGGGATCTGGGTGCAGAAGACCTAGGCGGTCGCGAGATCGGATGACACCGTGGCTGGGAAGCAGATGACATCTCCGCAGCGTCGTCCTCAGGGGAAAAACCCTGCTCAAGTGCCTTCCTCCAAAAAACTAGGGGCCTCTCCTATTTGCAAATCATATGAGCATCCTCCTACTCGTTGTCCTCAAGCATTCTGTGAAATATGTAGTAAGTTGGGTCACCTAGCATCTGTGTGTGTGGAATTTTTGCCTTGGGAATGTATGGCCCCGATGTGTGCATTTCAGTCTAAGTGTCAGGGATTTTACAACATTCATGATTCATGCACAGCAAACCAGCAGAAAGAGAAAACCCACAACATTGTGGTCACCATTGTTGAGGGGGAGACCTCCACTCGGCAAATGGAACTAGATCTGAATGATTATCTGGCTACCGGCTGGCGTTGTTCTGCACACGCTATAGGCCCAGGGGTTGTGGTGCGTTTTCCTAATCCTAGAGCTGTTGCACAGATCTGTTATGTGGGAAAAGTGACTCTGAAAACTAATGGGGCTGTTATTGACGCCAAGCAGTGGTCGTTGTCCATTGGGGCAAAAGGTGTGATGGAAGTAGCTTGGGTGAGAATTAGCAATGTCCCGCTAGATAAGATAGGCGAGAGAAACCTTGCTTATGTTGCATCGTTATTGGGGGTTCCGCTGGAGATTGATGCTGCTACGCTGCACCGCCCATCCTCTGCTCGGGTGCGGTTGGGATGCAGAAATGTTGATGAAATACCTATGGTTGCTGAAGTTGTTCTGGGTGGACACTTTTATGATTTCTATTATGAAGTTGATGATGTTCTGGTGAGAGACCCTGATAGAGAAAAAAAATGCAATTCATATGTCTTCTGGTTATGAGAAGAAAAACAACATTGGATCTACCTCTTAGTCGAACCCCGGAGCTACGCAGGGTGGTTTACCTATTGGGCTTGGGGGAAAATCTTCTCCCATTCCCCAAGGAGGGAAAACTGGCCCCATTCAGGATTTGCAGGAGAGTGTGGAATCGGATGATTCACTGCACACTACTTTACTCCTGGAAACCATGGCTCAAGGATTGGAGCATGGCGAAAAAGTAAGTACGTGTGTTGAGAGACCTACTAATGTTTTTATGTGTGAGTGAGAAAAAATCTTACTCTGATGTGGTTAAATTTCTACCTCAGGTTGTGGAGGTGGCTACAATAAATGATGCAAATCTGAAAGTTATCACTGATTACATGGTCGAGTCACCTGAGACTGGAGTGGGAAATGAGGTGATTCCTACACCCCCTCTAGTTACTGAAGAGAATCTGCGTTTCAGCCTACGCAATGTGCAGAACAAGATGGAGAAGGTGGAAGAAAAAGCCATGGCAGCAGCTAAGAAGAGAGACATAGAAGGTACCCCCAAAACCCCAACTCTTTCAATGCTTTAAATAATTCTGAGCTTATTATTAGAGCTATCAAGATGGGTGTGAATATCCCTGATGCTGATTTTGAAAGTGTGGATATTATTATGGAACTAGAGAAATGTAGAAATAAGGATAGTATGAATGATAATCATATCAATCCTGCTCTTGGGGGGGGGCTATGATTTTAACCAATGCTAAAGGAGATCAGACTCCTTTAAATATGAACTGGGGGATGAGAATGATGTTGATGATGATAAATTTACCGCTGTTCGATCTAAAAAGAAAAGAGAGAGAAAGGTTAATGTGGTCATTGCTAGACCCATAACCAGAAGTCAAAGAGGAGAGGTTTCCTTGCAAGATGACAATGGTAACTCTACTCAGCATCCTAGTAGAGCTACCAAGAGGGGGGGGGGGCAAAAAGAAAAAAATGAATGGCATATTTTGGAACTGCAGAGGGGCAGGTAAGAAGGGGATGACTACCTGCTTCTCTGATATTATTAGAGATCATTCCCTAGATTTCATTGGCCTCCAAGAAACTAAGAAAACTAATTTTACCCCTAAGTATTTGAGAAAGATTGATCCCTTTGAGAGATTTGACCGGAACTGGGTACCCTCTGTTGGCAAATCAGGTGGCATTTTGTGTGGCATCAAAAAAGAAACCTTGGATATTGTTTCCTGGATGATAGGAAAATACCTCCTTCAAGCTAATGTTTTTGATATTAAAAACAAACGCACATGGGCCATCATAGTCGTATATGGGGCTCCACAGGAGAATAACAAAAGAAGAATTCCTTGAAGAATTAAAAGTGGTATGCTCGCAGGTTAGATTACCTTACATTGTGGGGGGTGACTTCAACATTCTCAGAGAGAGTAGCGAGAAAAACAAGCATCTGACTCGCTCTCGCTATGTGGATAAGTTCAATGATGTTATCCATTCCTTAAACCTGCGAGCAATAGATATGGGGGGAGGTAAATATACTTGCACGAACAGTCAAAAGCATCCTATGTTAGAGAAGCTGGATAGAATCTTGTGAAGGAAATATGCCCTAGAGGCAATAATAAAGTTATTATTTATTTCCTTATATCATGATAAATGTTTATTATTCATGCTAGAATTGTATTAACCGGAAACATAATACATGTGTGAATACATAGACAAACAGAGTGTCACTAGTATGCCTCTACTTGACTAGCTTGTTAATCAAAGATGGTTAAAGTTTCCTAACCATAGACAAAGGAGTTGTCATTTGATTAACGGGGTCACATCATTGGTTGAATGATCTGATTGACATGACCCATTCCATTAGCTTAGCACCCGATCGTTTAGTATGTTGCTATTGCTTTTATCCATGACTTATACATGTTCCTATAACTATGAGATTATGCAACTCACGTTTACCGGAGGAACACTTTGGGTACTACCAAACGTCACAACGTAACTGGGTGATTATAAAGGAGTACTACAGGTGTCTCCAAAGGCAGATGTTGGGTTGGCATATTTCGAGATTAGGATTTGTCACTCCGATTGTCGGAGAGGTATCTCTGGGCCCTCTCGGTAATGCACATCACTATAAGCCTTGCAAGCAATGTAGCTAATGAGTTAGTTACGGAATGATGCATTACGGAACGAGTAAAGAGACTTGCCGATGTGAGATTGAACTAGGTATTGGATACCGACGATCGAATCTCGGGCAAGTAACATACCGATGACAAAGGGAACAACGTATGTTGTTATGCGGTCTGACCGATAAAGATCTTCGTAGAATATGTAGGAACCAATATGGGCATCCAGGTCCCGCTATTGGTTATTGACCGGAGATGTGTCTCGGTCATGTCTACATAGTTCTCGAACCCGTAGGGTCCGCACGCTTAACGTTACGATGACAGTTTTATTATGAGTTTATGAGTTTTGATGTACCGAAGGAGTTCGGAGTCCCGGATGAGATCAGGGACATGACGAGGAGTCTCAAAATGGTCGAGACGTAAAGATCGATATATTGGACGACTATATTCGGAGTTCGGAAAGGTTCCGAGTGATTCGGGTATTTTTGGGAGTACCGGAGAGTTACGAGAATTCGTATTGGGCCTCTTTGGGCCATACGGGAAAGGAGAGAAAGGGCCAAAGAGTGGCGCACCTCTCCTTGGACTAGTCCGAATTGGACTAGGGAGGCGCACCTTCCTTCCTTCTCCTTCTCTCTTCCCTTTCCTTCTCTCCTACTCCTACTACATGGAAGGGTTCCTAGTTGGACTAGGAAAAGGGGAATCCTACTCCGGTGGGAGTAGGACTCCCCTAGGGCGCGCCATAGAGAGGGCCGGCCCTCCTCCTCCTCTCCTTTATATACGGGGCAGGGGCACCCCATAGAGACACAAGTTGATCTTCGTGATCGTTCCTTAGCCGTGTCGGTGCCCCCTCCACCATATTCCACCTCGGTCATATTGTAGCAGTGCTTAGGCGAAGCCCCGCGACGGTAGAACATCAAGATCGTCACCACGCCGTCGTCTTGTGGAACTCCTCCCGACGCTTTGCTGGATCGGAGCCCTGGGATCGTCATCGAGCTGAACGTGTGCTAAGAACTCGGAGGTGCCGGAGTAACGGTGCTTGGATCGGTCGGATCGTGAAGACGTACGACTACATCAACCGCGTTGATATAACGCTTCCGCTTTCGGTCTACGAGGGTACGTGGACGGACACTCTCCCCTCTCGTTGCTATGCCATCTCCATGGTCTTGCGTGATCGTAGGAAATTTTTTGAAATTACTACGTTACCCAACAGTGGCATCCGAGCCTGGTTTTATGCGTTGATGTCATATGCACGAGTAGAACACAAGTGTGTTGTGGGCGATACAAGTCATACTGCTTACCAGCATGTCATACTTTGGTTCGGCGGTATTGTTGGATGAAGCGGCCCGGACCGACATTACGCGTACGCTTACGCGAGACTGGTTCTACCGACGTGCTTTGCACACAGGTGGCTGGCGGGTGTCTGTTTCTCCAACTTTAGTTGAACCGAGTGTGGCTACGCCCGGTCCTTGCGAAGGTTAAAACAGCACCAACTTGACAAACTATCGTTGTGGTTTTGATGCGTAGGTAAGAACGGTTCTTGCTCAGCCCGTAGCAGCCACGTAAAACTTGCAACAACAAAGTAGAGGACGTCTAACTTGTTTTTGCAGGGCATGTTGTGATGTGATATGGTCAAGACGTGATGAGATATAAGTTGTTGTATGAGATGATCATGTTTTGTTGAAGTTATCGACAATGGCGAAGCCCCTGTGGTTGTCTCTTTGTTGCATAAGATGCAAGTGCCAAATAATTGCTTTACTTTATCGCTATGCGATAGCAATAGTTGCAAGAGCAAAAGTTGGCGAGACGACCATGTGACGACACATTGATATAGATCAAGATGATGAAGATCATGGTGTCGTGCCGGTAACGATAAAGATCATGACAGTACTTTGGAGATGGAGATCAAAGGCGCAAGATGATCATGGCCATATCATGTCACATATTTTGATTGCATATGATGTTTATCTGTTATACATCTTATTCTGCTTTGATTGACGGTAGCATTTTAAGATGATCTCTCATTAATTATCAAGAAGTGTTCTCCCTAAGTATGCACCGTTGCCAAAGTTCGTCGTGCCCAGACACCACGTGATGATCGGGTGTGATAAGCTCTACGTCCATCTACAACGGGTGCAAGCCAGTTTTGCACACGCGGAATACTCGGGTTAAACTTGACGAGCCTAGCATATGCAGATATGGCCTCGGAACACGGAGACCGAAAGGTCGAGCGTGAATCATATAGTAGATATGATCAACATAAGATGTTCACCATTGAAAACTACTCCATCTTACGTGATGATCGGTTATGGTTTAGTTGATTTGGATCACGTGATCACTTAGATGACTAGAGAGATGTCTGTCTAAGTGGGAGTTCTTAAGTAATATGATTAATTGAACTTTAATTTATCATGAACTTAGTCCTGGTAGTATTTTGCAAATTATGTTGTAGATCAATAGCTCGCGTTGTTGCTTCCCTATGCTTTTATATGTTTGTTTTGATATGTTCCTAGAGAAAATTGTGTTGAAAGATGTTAGTAGCAATGATGCGGATTTGATCCGTGATCTGAGGTTTATCCTCATTGCTGCGCAGAAGAATTATGTCCTTAATGCACCGCTAGGTGACAGACCTATTGCAGGAGCAGATGCAGACGTTATGAACGTTTGGCTAGCTCAATATGATGACTACTTGATAGTTTAGTGCACCATGCTTAACGACTTAGAATCGGGACTTCAAAGATGTTTTGAACGTCATGGACCATATAAGATGTTCCAGGAATTGAAGTCAATATTTCAAGCAAATACCCGAGTTGAGAGATATGAAGTCTCCAACAAGTTCTATAGCTAAAAGATGGAGGAGAATCGCTCAACTAGTGAGCATGTGCTCAGATTGTCTGGGTACTTCAATCACTTGAATCAAGTGGGAGTTAATCTTCCAGATAAGATAGTGATTGACAGAATTCTCTAGTCACCATCACTAAGTTAGTAGAACCTCGTGATGAACTATAGTATGCAAGGGATGACGAGAACGATTCCCAAGCTCTTCGTGATGTTGAAATCGACGAAGGTAGAAATCAAGAAAGAGCACCAAGTGTTGATGGTTGACAAGATCACTAGTTTCAAGAAAAGGGCAAAAGGAAGAAGGGGAACTTCAAGAAGAACGGCAAGCAAGTTGCTGCTCAAAGTGAAGAAACCCAAGTCTGGTCCTAAGCCTGAGACTAAGTGCTTCTACTGCAAAAGGATTGTTCTTTCGAAGCGGAACTACCCCAAGTGTTTGGTGGATAAGAAAGGATGGCAAAGTAAACAAAGGTATATTTGATATACATGTTATTGATGTGTACTTTACTAGTGTTCATAGCAAAACCCCAGTATTTGGTACTAGTTCAGTTGCTAAGATTAGTAACTCGAAACGGGTGTTGCAGAATGAACAGAGACTAGTTAAGGGTGAAGTGACGATGAGAGTTGGAAGTAGTTCCAAGATTTATATGATCATCATCGCACACTCCCTATACTTTCGGGATTAGTGTGGAACCTAAATAAGTGTTATTTGGTGTTGAGCATAAATATGATTTGATCATGTTTATTGCAATACGGTTATTCATTTAAGTAAGAGAATAAATTGTTGTTCTGTTTACATGAATAAAACCTTATATGGTTACACACCCAATGAAAATGGTTCATTGGATCTCGATCGTAGTGATACACATATTCATAATATTGAAACCAAAAGATGCAAAGTTAATAATGATAGTGCAAACTTATTTGTGGCACTGCCGTTTAGGTCATATTGGTGTAAAGCGCATAAAGAAACTCCATGCTGATGGGATTTTGGAATCACTTGATTATGAATCACTTGATGCTTGCGAACCATGCCTCATGGGCAAGATGACTAAGACTCCGTTCTCCGGAACAGTGGAGCGAGCAACTGACTTATTGGAAATAATACATACTGATGTATGCGATCCAATGAGTGTTAAGGCTCGCGGCGGGTATCGTTATTTTCTGACCTTCACAGATGATTTGAGCAGATATGGGTATATCTTCTTGATGAAACATAAGTCTGAAATAGTTGAAAGGTTCAAAGAATTTCAGAGTGAAGTGGAAAAATCATAGTGACAAGAAAATAAGGTTTCTACGATCTGATCATGGAGACAAATATTTGAGTTCTGAGTTTGGTCTTCAATTAAAACAATGTGGAATAGTTTCACAAATTCATGCCACCTGGAACACCACATCATAATGGTGTGTCCGAACATCATAACCGTACTTTATTGGATATAGTACAATCTATGATGTTTCTTACCGATTTACCAATATCATTTTGGGATTATGCATTAGAGACAGCTGCATTCACGTTAAATAGGGCACCATCTAAATCCGTTGAGACGACACTATATGAACTGTGGTTTAGCAAGAAACCAAAGTTGTCGTTTCTTAAAGTTTGGGGCTGCGATGCTTATGTGAAAAAGTTTCATCCTGATAAGCTCAAACCCAAATCGGAGAAGTGCGTCTTCATAGAATACCCAAAGGAAATTGTTGGGTATACCTTCTATCACAGATCCGAAGGCAAGACATTTGTTGCTAAGAATGGATCCTTTCTAGAGAAGGAGTTTCTCTCGAAAGAAGTGAGTGGGAGGAAAGTGGAGCTTGATAAGGTAATTTGTACCTTCTCCCGAATTGGAAAGTGTTTCATCACGAAATCAGTTCGATGATTCCTACACCAATTAGTGAGGAAGCTAATGATGATGATCATGAAACTTCAGATCAAGTTACTACAAAACCTCGTAGGTCTTCCAAAGTACAGTCCGCACCAGAGTGGTACGGTAATCCTATTCTGGAAGTCATGTTACTAGACCATGATGAACCTACGAACTATGAGGAAGCGATGATGAGCCCAGATTCCGCGAAATGGTTTGAGACCATGAAATCTGAGATGGGATCCATGTATGAGAACAAAGTGTGGACTTTGATGGAGTTGCCCGTTGATCGGCAAGCCATATTATATAAATGGATCTTCAAGAGGAAGACGGACACTGATAGTAGTGTTACTATCTACAAAGCTCGACTTGTCACAAAAGGGTTTTCGACAAGTTCAAGGTGTTGACTACAATGAGATTTTCTCAACTGTAGCGATACTTAAGTCTGTCCGAATCATGTTAGCAATTGCCACATTCTATGAAATCTGGCAAATGGATGTAAAAACTACATTCTTTAATGGATTTATTAAAGAAGAGTTGTATATGATGCAACCAGAAGGTTTTGTCGATCCTAAAGGAGCTAACAAAATGTGCAAGCTCCAGCGATCCATCTATGGACTGGTGCAAGCATCTCGGAGTTGGAATAAACGCTTTGATAGTGTGATCAAAGCATATGGTTTTATACAGACTTTTGGAAGAAGCCTGTATTTACAAGAAAGTGAGTGGGAGCACTACAGCATTTCTGATAAGTATATGTGAATGACATATTGTTGATCGGAGATAATGTAGAATTATTCTGCAAAGCATAAAGGAGTATTTGAAAGGAGTTTTTCAGAGAAGGACCTCGGTGAAGCTGCTTACATATTGAGCATCAAGATCTATAGAGATAGATCAAAACGCTTGATAAGTTTTTTCAATGAGTACATACCTTGACAAGATTTTGAAGTAGTTCAAAATGGAACAGTCAAAGAAAGAGTTCTTGCCTGTGTTACAAGGTGTGAAATTGAGTAAGACTCAAAACCCGACCACGGCAGAAGATAGAATGAGAATGAAAGTCATTCCCTATGCCTTGGCCATAGGTTCTATAAAGTATGCCATGCTGTGTACCAGATCTATTGTATACCTTACACTGAGTTTGGCAAGGGAATACAATAGTGATCTAGGAGTAGATCACTAGACAGCGGTCAAAATTATCGTTAGTGGAATAAGGATATATTTCTCGATTATGGAAGTGGAAAAGGTTCGTAAGTAAAGGGTTACGTCGATGCAAGTTTTGACACTGATCTGGATGACTCTAAGTCTCGATCTAGATACATATTGAAAGTGAGAGCAATTAGCTAGAGTAGCTCCGTGCAGAGCATTGTAGACATAGAAATTTGCAAAATACTTACGGCTCTGAATGTGACAGACTCGTTGACTAAAATTATCTCACAAGCAAAACATGACCACACCTTAGTACTCTTTGGGTGTTAATCACATAGCGATGTGAACTAGATTACTGAATCTAGTAAACCCTTTGGGTCTTGGTCACATGGCGATGTGAACTATGGGTGTTAATCACATGATGATGTGAACTATCGATGTTAATCACATGGTGATGTGATCTAGATTATTGACTCTAGTGCAAGTGGGAGACTGAAGGAAATATGCCCTAGAGGCAATAATAAAGTTATTATTTATTTCCTTATATCATGATAAATGTTTATTATTCATGCTAGAATTGTATTAACCGGAAACATAATACATGTGTGAATACATAGACAAACAGAGTGTCACTAGTATGCCTCTACTTGACTAGCTTGTTAATCAAAGATGGTTAAAGTTTCCTAACCATAGACAAAGGAGTTGTCATTTGATTAACGGGGTCACATCATTGGTTGAATGATCTGATTGACATGACCCATTCCATTAGCTTAGCACCCGATCGTTTAGTATGTTGCTATTGCTTTTATCCATGACTTATACATGTTCCTATAACTATGAGATTATGCAACTCACGTTTACGGAGGAACACTTTGGTACTACCAAACGTCACAACGTAACGGGTGATTATAAAGGAGTACTACAGGTGTCTCCAAAGGCAGATGTTGGGTTGGCATATTTCGAGATTAGGATTTGTCACTCCGATTGTCGGAGAGGTATCTCTGGGCCCTCTCGGTAATGCACATCACTATAAGCCTTGCAAGCAATGTAGCTAATGAGTTAGTTACGGAATGATGCATTACGGAACGAGTAAAGAGACTTGCCAGTAACGAGATTGAACTAGGTATTGGATACCGACGATCGAATCTCGGGCAAGTAACATACCGATGACAAAGGGAACAACGTATGTTGTTATGCGGTCTGACCGATAAAGATCTTCGTAGAATATGTAGGAACCAATATGGGCATCCAGGTCCCGCTATTGGTTATTGACCGGAGATGTGTCTCAGTCATGTCTACATAGTTCTCGAACCCGTAGGGTCCGCACGCTTAACGTTACGATGACAGTTTTATTATGAGTTTATGAGTTTTGATGTACCGAAGGAGTTCGGAGTCCCGGATGAGATCGGGGACATGACGAGGAGTCTCAAAATGGTCGAGACGTAAAGATCGATATATTGGACGACTATATTCGGAGTTCGGAAAGGTTCCGAGTGATTCGGTATTTTGGGAGTACCGAGAGTTACGGAATTCGTATTGGGCCTCTTTGGGCCATACGGGAAAGGAGAGAAAGGGCCAAAGAGTGGCGCACCCTCCCTTGGACTAGTCCGAATTGGACTAGGGAGGGCGCACCTTCCTTCCTTCTCCTTCTCTCTTCCCTTCCTTCTCTCCTACTCCTACTACATGGAAGGGTTCCTAGTTGGACTAGGAAAAGGGGAATCCTACTCCCGGTGGGAGTAGGACTCCCCTAGGGCGCGCCATAGAGAGGGCCGGCCCTCCCCTCCTCCTCTCCTTTATATACGGGGGCAGGGGGCACCCCATAGAGACACAAGTTGATCTTCGTGATCGTTCCTTAGCCGTGTGCGGTGCCCCCCTCCACCATATTCCACCTCGGTCATATTGTAGCAGTGCTTAGGCGAAGCCCTGCGACGGTAGAACATCAAGATCGTCACCACGCGCGTCGTCTTGTGGAACTCCTCCCGACGCTTTGCTGGATCGGAGCCCGGGGATCGTCATCGAGCTGAGCGTGTGCTAAGAACTCGGAGGTGCCGGAGTGCGGTGCTTGGATCGGTCGGATCGTGAAGACGCGACTACATCAACAGCGTTGATATAACGCTTCGCTTTGGTCTCACGAGGGTGCGTGGGACGGACACTCTCCCCTCTCGTTGCTATGCCATCTCCATGGTCTTGCGTGATCGTAGGAAAATTTTTGAAATTACTACGTTACCCAACATCTTGATGAGCTTTGATTGAGAAGATATTTTTCCCCTTGTTTCAGTTCGCAAGCTGGTTAGGGATGTGTCAGATCACAACCCGCTGCTTCTATCCACGAGCCCTGTGAAAAACAGCACCTTTCATAATCGTGAGTTTAGATTCGAGCTTAGCTGGTTGAAGAACGAGGAATTTTATATTAAAGCTAAGAACATTTGGGAGCAGCCGGTTAACGCTAGCAATCCAATCGATATCCTCAACATTAAACTGAAACATCTTAAGAAATACTTTAAGGGTTGGGGTTCTCACTCTTTTGGCCATGCCCGAAAGAGAAAAAAAGAGATCAAAGAGGAATTAGAGGAGATTGAAAAGATAGAAGAAGTCGAGCCCCTAACACCTGAGTTGTATGAAAAAAGAACCACCCTATGCGCCGAGCTTAATGACATCCTTGCTGATGAAGAACTCTTTTGGCTACAACAGTCGAATGAGCGTTGGTTGCTAAAAGGGGATCAGAACACAACTTTTTACCATCGTATTGTGAATGGTAAAAAAAGGAAAAACACCATACACTCCCTGACTGACGGAGAGGTGGTGATTGAGGGCACAAAAAATCTTCTAACTCATGCTACTTCCTATTATAAAGAGCTATTTGGACCGGCCAGAGGAAATATATTCCAGTTATCTCCTATGAACTGTTCAATTGTAATATTGGACACTTTCCTATGAAATACCTGGGAGTGCCAATTAGCTTCTCTACACTGCGCGTCCTTGAATGGGATTTCATGGATGATCGATTCCTAAAGTGTTGTAAGGCCTGGATTGGGAATGCGGCATCCTCGGGAGGGAGACTTATATTACTCAATTCCTCGCTCATGAGCATTGTGTACTACTACATGGCTATGTTTCTTCTTCCGAAGACGGTGATAGTAAAACTAGACAAACACCGTAAACGTCTCTTTTGGCAAGAACATGAAGGGCGAAAATGTTACCATTTGGTGAGGTTGTCCAGAATATGCAGATCGAAAAATAAAGGGGGCCTGGGGGTGAAAATTTGCATAAACAAAATGTTAGTCTCCTCGCCAAGTGGTGGTGGAAGTTAGAGAACCAACAGGGGCTTTGGCAGGAGGTTATATGGGCAAAATATTTCAAAAAAGACACGGTTGCCTCGGTGAAAAGTAAATTTGGCGATTCCATATGGAAAGCCATTATGAAAGTTAAAGAGAATTAGTTTGCTGGGAGAAAAGT
This sequence comes from Aegilops longissima, assembly GCA_021605205.1. NCBI lineage: Eukaryota > Viridiplantae > Streptophyta > Magnoliopsida > Poales > Poaceae > Aegilops > Aegilops longissima. The sequence goes on along the minus strand of CM038677.1, from coordinate 789,021,077 downwards.
GATTCTTAATTCAGGCAACTTAGTCAGATTGTGGGTTGATCCTGTCAATAATGAGCCTCCTTTACGTGATAAATTTCCTATGTTATACAATATATGCAACGATCAAGAAATCACAGTTTCAGATTTCAGAAAAGGAGTTGATGGGGACTTTTTTAGAAGGAGACTTCACCCACCTCTAGTGGAGCAATGGAGGGAACTGGGGGTGGTGGTGGACTCCTAGCCTCAATCAGATGTGTGGGATGAGGTAACCTGGGCTTTGGGGAAGAAGAATAAATTCACAACCAAGTCTGTCTATGAATATCTAGAGAAAAATGTGAGGGGATGTGACTACAAATGGATCTGGGCATCCAAGATTCTCTTAAAAATTCAAATATTCCTCTGGTAACTCTTTCAAGATGTTGTCCTCACTAGAGATGTGATGGGCAGAAGGAAATGGGCAGGCAACCCTACATGCTCGTTTTGCAACGAAAGAGAAACCTCTCAACACCTTTTCTTCACATGTCCTGTGGCTAGAGTTATGTGGAGAACTGTTGGATGTGTCCTGGGTACGGATCGTTGCCCAAATAATGTGTGGCAATATTTTGCTTGGTGCTATATGTTCCTTCCTGATGGGAAAGATGAGGTCCCCTTTTGAGGTGGTTTACTCAGCCTGTGGGTATTTGAATTACTGGGCAGGGCTGATGAATGGAGCTGATCGCGAGGCCATGGAGCGCGGAGCCAAAATGCAGAAGACCAACGCGTCGACCCTGATGCGTATCTGTGCGGCACCAGGGGATGCAAGACAGGGATGATTCAGACGCGGTAAATAAGAGAGGCAGGGATAAGGAAGCTTTCGGTTGTTCCTGTGCGTCGCTAGTATTAACTTTGTGTCATGTGCAAAACTTTAGTGTCCTTGTGGCTCCTGCATGAGCTTATGTTTGAGCCTCCTGTGGCTGATGTGATCCTAGACTTTGATTACTTTTGGGTTGGTGATGCTGGTTCTGATAGTGACATTGGGTTTTCGCCCCATGATAGGCTGCTCGATGACGAGTGTCTATTGTGGGTTTCCCAGTGATGAGTTGAGCTCGCATTTCCCCTTTCGGTTTCCTTCCAGTACGACAAACTTTTGTATTTACGTTATGAAAGTAATGGAAAGGGGTTATGCCCAACTCAAAAAAAAAAATCAACATACTTCAGCTTGCTGACTCCTGGTATAGTCAGTATCGACCCTGTCGCGCCCTAAAGATTTCATTTCCACAGTTGCTGTAACTGAAAACAAAGTGTCCCCTGCTGCCACAGTTGGGCGGGCCACGCAACAACGTTGGCTTAAATTATTGACAGTGGCAACAGCCACACTTGTGCCATTGACATTGCTTACATGCGAGCTGTAGAAAACGATGGCACGTACAACGTACTCCCTCCGTTCAGATCAAATGTGGTATATTGCCACAAGATTTTTCGGACGAAGGGAATATAGGTTTTCAGATCAAATGTGGTATATTGCGCAATCATCTAGGCCACAGGGCCAGACTGCCGGGACTAACAAATTTAAGAAACAACCAGCATGTGCTGCCAGCCTGCCGCATCCTTTTACCCTCCTTGAATTTACACAAAAATACGGTGCCGTAGTTTTTTTTAATTAGACACATGGTTCAAAAGTCGGAGCGGCTGAGAAGGTGAAAAATAGATAAAGCCCGTGTGGTTTAACAATCAGGAAAACAGTACTACTAGTTTGTTAAAAAGGCTAGAAGTTACGCCATCGTGCCAAGTATAAAAAGAAAGACTGATTATTTGGAATAGAGCTTTAGACTAGAGTTATGTATGATAAGTTGTCTAGTACATCTTTTGCCTGAAGATGTCAACTCTTATGAACTGTGGCTCAACCATGTGGTTCAGTTAAGAAGTGACCAATTACTGAAGAACCAGGTTTTTCTCAAAAAAAAGACAAGACAGGTTAAAAATAAAAAATAATTCCATGTGACCAGACGGGGCGAATGTCTACCACATGGAAGAGACCTATGTGGGTCTTGACAGTCGCCTTCAACACACCTCAAAGCGTCTATCTAATCCCTTAACTTGGATATATTGTTACCTCGTACATTATCACACAAAGAGAAGACAACACATCAGCAGTCTCGAACTATTGACGACCAGGCCCTCACTTTCAATCTCCGTGGCCCTAACCATCTCCACATGTGTCCATAACGGTGAGTCCAGAACCTACAGCTCGGCGTGTCTTTCCTTTTCATTTCTCTTTCTTTACAAGAGGGTTACTATGCGGCCTAATACCATGGAGTTATGTTTTCTTGAGGCGTATCTGAAGAGCGGAAATGGTAAAATTTGAGAACATCTTCTATTTTGTTACCCGGAGTGCAAAAATTGTCGATAACGCAATAAACATGATCTACTACACAAATTGATATTTGAGATGCTTCAATCATGGGGGTGCAGCTGGATAAACAATGGACATATTTAGCATGATCAAGACTGAACGTCAGTTAGCCAATGACAGTGGGATGAACCAATAGTAGAATTGTGTGAATGGGCTGACACACATCAAACACATGAATGGAAGTTTAACAACTTCCGTTTCACGCTTACCCTTTATATAATCCTAGAAGGAAGCTGTTTTGGTTCTTGCCATAGGAATCAGATTGAACTCCTGGAAAAAAGCTCTAGTGTTGTATTTGAGATGTTGGAGCAAACCAAAACAAATACAACATGGTTTTAATCAGATAGAGCGATGGCGGTGAGCCTGCACATCCTTGTTGTCAGGAAGGCGAGGAGGATGCTCTGCTTTAGCGGGTGCGACAACTCATGCAACAGCACTGGCATTCGCCACGCATGTGAACCTCCAAGACTTCTTTCCCACCTCCCATCTGTGGCCGCATAAACCCCCGCCGTTCTTGCAGCCCCAGCACTCACTCCCTGCCCCAGTCTGGTGGCTGCAACATTCGAGGTGGAGGCTCGGATGACCGCAGTGCCAAGCGTCACCCGTGTCGATCCTTTCTCCAAAATGGATACCGGATGTTCACCGCCTCGCCGCACTGGTAGGACGGGCAGCCGGCCAGTCATGCTGGAGACCAGCACGCTGGCGACAAGGAGGTGAAGGAGGAGAAACATCTGAAGAGCTCACTTCGGCACGGTGTTGCACTCGATGGCGCTAGCTCACCGTTGTGTTGTATGCTTTTGAAATAGGATAGAGGTTCCAGCGGTCTTTATAGTGTTCGCGTTGAGTAATTGTGCTATCAAAAATTTCATTAAGGCTATGACTAATAGGTTTTCTCCTTTTAGTAAGAGTCCTTTTATGATACATCAAATAAATTTGGACCCACTGGACGCCACCCACATGGCATCCCGTACGCGCTTTCATTGGTGACCGGCTCGATCCGTGCACGTTCTTGGGCCATAAAGAGGTGCTTGTTGGCCTTGGTCTCGAATGTACTCTCTTTGTTTCATAATGTAAGATTATTTTTGACACGTCTTACACTCTGAGACGAAGGGAGTACTATACGAACGAGCTCTTCCCGGCAAAGACGCATATGTACAAAACGCACTTGTCTGATGCGCAGCTGGCCGGTGCTCTTGGCCTACGCACGGAGTACATATCAAGGCTGGCTAGCCAATGCTAGTTGCTGGATGCATTCTGCCGGAAGACACGCGCATACACGAGCTAGCCTAGCTTTATCAAGGGACAGAGGGCAAAACGGTACATGTCAATGGAGACAGAGGGCGCCGTTGGTTGTGGGGTTGTGGCATGGAAGTTGGTGCAGGGTGCAGCTGAGGCGGGTAGACGAGGGCATTCGGTCAAAGAGTCAGCGGCTGGCCAGCTGAGGCGGGTAGGCAGCGCCGTGATGGTGGAGGACCTGGGGCAGAGCCGGCGTGGAAGAGGTCGAGCCCTGCGTCGCTTAATTATTTGATTTGAATCATTAGGATCAAAACGCATAGATGACCCATATTTGATCAACTAAATATGAGTACCCATCATATTAGGTAGTACGATGTACCTAAAAAATCTCATTAGCAGTAGACTTATTTCTCAAAACAAAACTGCATTCATTATAGGTAGTATGTGTTGGGCGTAATAAGCCGCGGCGTCGCTCCTGGCATGGCTGGTGCGTGTATGGGCACGCACCGAACGTGTTGCGCGCGCCGGGTCCGTGCGGTGTGTGCGCGTATGTGTGCGTGTGTGAGTGCGTGAGCCAGCGCGTGTGTGCGCGGGGCCACGCCGGGTTGTTAGCGAGCAAGAAGGAGGGGTAGACCGCGTCGGGCGCGCTGGGAGGCCGTGGCGATCGCGTACGGGCGCGATGCGTGGACACGGCCAGGCATCAGACCCACGTGGAGATCAGGGTTCGCCGGCGATGTCCATCGTCCCGTACGCCGGCGCAGCGGGCGGTTCGTTGCCGCAGCTGGTGCCGCTGCTCACCGGAGAGAACTACACGGCCTGGGCAATCAAGGTTGAGGCAAACCTTGATGCGACCGGGCCGTGGGAGGCGGTGGTGGTGCCGGAGGACGCCGCGGCGGCCGTGATCGCCAAGAAAGACAAGCCGGCGAGGGTGTACCTGCTCGGCGCGCTCGCGGAGAACCTGCTGATGCAGGTGGCGTCGAAGAAAACCGCGGCGGAAGTGTGGGCGGCCCTCAAGATGAGGTACGTCGGAGCTGATCGCGTGCAGGCGGCTCGGCTGGGAACGCTGCGCGGGGAGTTTGAGCTCCTGGGCATGGCGGACACCGAGTCACTAGACGACTTCGCCGGCAGGCTCGGTGGCATGGCGGCGCGGTAGGCGGCGTTGGGCTCGACCCTGGAGGACACCGCCCTCGTCAAGAAGCTGCTCGACTCGGTGCCGAACCGCCTGTACCCGGCGGTGGCCGGGATCGAGCAGTTCTGTGACGTTGACACGATGGCGTTCGAGGACGCGTTGGGGCGGCTGAAGGCCTTCGACGAGCGGCTACGTCGGCGCGGGAAGGACGGAGGCGGCCATGGCGGGGACCAGCTGATGTTCACGGAGGCACAATGGCGGGCGCGCGAGCGGCAGCGAGGCGGAGCTCGGGACGACGACGACCGGGCGCGCAGCGAGGCGTCGGGCTTTGGCGGCAACAGAAAAGGCCGGTGCTACAAGTGCGGTGAGCAGGGTCACTTCAAACGTGACTGCCCGCAGTGGAAGAAGGCGCCGACGGTGGAGCGGGCACTGCTTGTCGATGGCGACGTCGAGGATGCCGGGCTGCTCTGAGCCGCGGCTTAGGGCGCGAGTGTTGGGCGTAATAAGCCACAGCGTCGCTCCTGGCGCGGCTGGTGCGTGTATGGGCGCGCACTGGACGTGTTGGGCGCGCCGGGTCCGCGGGGTGTGTGTGCGTAACTGTGCGTGTGTGAGTGCGTGAGACAGCGCGTGTGTGCGCGGGGCCACGTCGGGCTGTTAGCGAGCAAGAAGGAGGGGTAGACCGCGTCGGGCGCGCTGGGAGTCCGTGGCGATCGCGTACGGGCGCGGTGCGTGGACGCGGCCAGAGCGCGGAGGACGTGGGGGAGTGGGTGGGCGAGTGGGTGCAAGGCAAGGCCTGGCAGACCGGTGCTCGCGGGTATAAAGCCCTGGTTCCCTCCTGTAGCTCGATGACATAGTCGAGTTCGTGCTCGAGGAGAAAGAAAAGCATTCATGCGCAGGAAAAATCTCAGTGTCCACCTCTTCTCTGAACTTCTTCTTCCTCTCTTTTCTGATGGACCCACGGCAAGCCAGAGCGAGCTGAGCGAGAGGGAGAGGAGAGCTGTGGGGAGGCAGTGGCGGTTCCAACAGTATGATGTCCATCAGTGTCATCCTCACGTCCGGTCACATCGTTCGCCATCAATGCCGTGTTAGAATTAATGGGCTAGGCCCATAGCAATTTCTGAAATTTCAAATAGTGGCCCATGTGTAAAATGGCAAGTGGTGGTGCTAAAGTTTAGTCCCACCCCGGATGTTTAAGAAGAGTTGGACCTCTTTATATAGTGGGTTCTGTTCACCACTCTAAGTGGTGTGTGAGAAGAGAAAGGGAAGACCACACGTGCGCTCGCTCGCCTCGCCCCATACGTGCGACATGCGCGTGGATGGTCCGCTGAAATCCGGTCCGTCTCCTTGCAGGGGCACAACTTCCTTTTGCCGTTTTATTTTTTGGCAGACAAGTTTATGATATCTTGTCCGGTAAGTATATGAATTAGAAACCAAGTCGGTTTGGGATTGTGTCGCGACACTATACCGCCTCTGGTCCTAATATATATACAGCTACCGGCTGCGGCCAAAGACACACCAAAAATACCTAGGGTTTTGCCTCATCTCACAACTTGCGCCGCCGTCGTAGTCTACTCCATCCCAAACGCCGGCGTACATCGGCGCGTGGGACAGCAGGTCTCCGGAACCGTTCGTCTGTGCGATCTTGGGAGAGGACGAATTAGGTTTTTGGGAAGCGCTCTGCGCGACTGCTCAAATTCGTCATCATGGGTCGTCTTCCATCCAAGTTGGGTGGTGCTACTCATCGTCGTCTTTATCACCGTCAGCAACAGATCGTCGCCAACATCGTCATCAACACAGTCGCACCCACAATAGCTAATGAAAAGTATGTCCAACATCATTTGTTCGTGTCTATCTCTACAGCTATTGTTTCATGTGTGTTGTTGTTGCTGTTTTGTTGTTCTTCTAGTTTGCTAGATTGTTGCATGCTAGTATCTGTTCTAGTCATGAATTATTTACTGAAATTAATCATGAACTTGCCTAATTTTCCAACAATCCAACAATCTAATTGTAGGCAATTTCCTGAGTTAACTATGGCTTGATTCGATGATGCACTAAGGCCAGATAATTACCGGTGTGCACTTTAAGAGGTGGCAGGTGAAGACCACGCTCTAACTTACTGCTCTAAAAGTTTTCCACGTTGGTCTTGGTGCTCCAGAGGGAATGACTGACCAAGATCAGAAAAAATTCCAGGAAGCCAATACTATGTTTGTGGGATGCATTCTGAGTGTTCTTGCTGGCCGTCTGTGTGACGTGTACATGCACATAGATGATGGAAAGACTATGTGGATGCACTGAATGCAAAATTCGGTGCAATAGATGCAGGTACTAAACTGTAAATCATGGAGAGTTTTCATGACTACAAGATGATGAATAACCATTCTGTGGTCGAACAAGCTCATGAGATACAGTGCATTGTGAAGGAACTTGAACTCCTTAAGTGTGTTCTACCCGGCAAATTTGTGGCTGGGTGCATGATTGCAAAGTTGCCTCCTTCATGGAGGAATTTCGCCACAACTCTGAAACATAAGAGACAGGAGATATCAGTTGAAACTCTGATTGCATCTCTTGATGTTGAAGAAAAAGCTCGGGCTAAAGACACTACTGAGAAAGGAGGTGAGGTTCAGCCTACCGCCAATATGGTGCAGAGGTATCCACAGAACAAGAACAGAGGGAAGAACAAACGTGTTTTCAACAAGCCTACCAGGACTACTACCTTCAAGAAGAAGAAGTTCAACAAGGCTGAGCTAGAGTGATACGCCTGTGGAAAACCCGGACACTTTTCCAAGGAATGCCTTGAACGTGCAGACCGCAGAGGGAAAACGAGCTCAAAGACTGTCAACATGGTGACCGCTAGCAATACTGATGGGTATGGTAATTTACCTATTGTGCTTTCAGTATTTCAATCATCTTCGTGGTGGATTGATTCGGGTGCTAACGTTCATGTGTGTGCTGACGTCTCCCTGTTTACTTCTTATCAGGTCGCAAGGGATTCTTCCGTCCTAATGGGGAATGGGTCACATGCTTCTGTTCATGGCATTGGCACGGTGAATCTGAAGTTTACTTCAGGAAAGATCGTGCAACTAAGGAACGTGCAGCATGTCCCTACTATGAACAAGAATCTAGTTAGCGTCTCCCTTCTATGTTGAGATGGGTTTAAGGTAGTTTTCGAGTCGAATAAAGTAATCATGTCATGATTTGGACAATTTATAGGCAAAGGCTATGAGTGTGGAGCCTTGTTCCGCTTTTCCCTTTCAGAGTTTTGCAATAAGTCAATAACCCAAATTTGTGCTAGTGTTAATGATGATGCAAGTATTTGGCACTCTCGTTTATGTCATATTAATTTTGGTTTAATGTCTCGGCTATCCAGTATGAGTTTAATTCTGAATTTCACCGTTTCCAAAGGTTCTAAGTGCCATAGTTGTGTGCAATCGAAGAAACCTCGAAAGCCTCATAAGGCTACCGAGGAGAGAAACTTGGCACCTCTAGAACTCATACATTCTGATCTTTGTGAGATGAATGATGTGTTGACAAAAGGTGGAAAGAGATATTCCATGACTTTGATTGATGATGCGACTAGATTTTGCTATGTTTATTTGTTGCAAACTAAAGATGAAGCATTAGACTACTTTAAAATATATAAAGCTGAAGTTGAAAATCAACTAGAGAGAAATATCAAGCGTCTTAGGTCCGATCGTGGTGGAGAGTATTTCCCCAAAGTATTTGATGAATTTTGTGAGGAACATGGTATTATTCATAAGAGGACGCCTCCCTATTCACCCCAATCAAATGGAGTTGTCGAGAGGAAAAACCGCACATTGACTGACTTGGTGAATGCCATGTTAGACACTGCTGGTTTATCTAAGGCATGGTGGGGGAGGCTCTATTGACTTCATGTCATGTCCTGAATAGAGTTCCTAACAATAATAAGGAGAAAACCCCTTATGAGGAGTGGATTGGGAGAAAACAATCACTTCCTTATTTGCGCACTTGGGGATGTTTGGCAAAGGTCAATATTCCTATTCCTAAGAAATGCAAACTTGGACCAAAGACAGTGGATTGTGTCTTTCTAGGGTATGCTCAACGGAGAATTGCTTCTAGATTTTTAGTGGTAAAATCTGAAGTACCTGATATGCATGTTGATACTATAATGGAATCTCGTGATGCAACATTTTTTGAGAACATATTTCCTATGAAAGATATGCATAGCATTGCTAGATTTTCTTGTGAGATATTTTCTGAATCTAGTACAACTGATGAATATTTCGAACAATCACTTTAGGAAGCCCTTGATAAGGATAACAATGAAGTTCCTATAAGGAACAAGAGACCAAGGATTGCAAAATCCTTTGGTGATGATTTCGTTGTATACCTTGTGGATGGCACACCCAAGACGATTGGAGAGGCATATGAATCTCCGGATATAGATGATTGTAAAGAAGTTGTTCATAATGAGATGGACTTAATTCTTTCTAATGGAACTTGAGAACTAACTGATAGACCATATGGTTGTAAACCTGTGGGCTGTAAGTGAGTGTTCAAAAATAAGCTAAAGCCTGATGGTACTATTGACAAGTACAAGGCGCGACTAGTGGTCAAGGGCTATACTCAGAAAGAAGGCGAAGATTACTTTGACACCTATTCACCAGTTGCTAGAATGACCACCATTCGAGTGTTACTTTCTTTGGCTGCCTCTTATGGTCTTATCATTTGTAAAGACAACTTTCCTCAATGGAGAGTTGTAAGAGGAAATCTATATGGATCAGCCTGATGGGTTTGTGGTAAAGGGTGAAGAGAGAAAGGTGTGCAAGTTGTTAAAATCTTTGTATGTCTGAAACAGGCACCTAAGCAATGGCATGAGAAGTTTGAAAGAACTCTGACTTCTACAAGATTTGTCATTAACGAGGCTGATAGGTATGTTTACTATCGCCATGGTGGGGGAAATAGTGTCATATTATGTTTGTATGTGGACGACATACTGATCTTTGGTACAAACATTAATGCAATTAATTAGGTCAAGTCTTTTCTATCAAAAAGTTTGACATGAAAGATCTGGGAGAAGTCGATGTAATTCTAAACATCAAACTTATTAAGGATGAGAGTGGGATTACGTTAACGCAATCTCACTATGTTGAGAAGGTCTTGAACCGATTCGGTTTTATGGATAGCAAGTCTTCTCCAACACCTTATGATCCAAGTGTGACACTCAGAAAGAACAAGAAAGAAACGAGAGATCAATTAAGATACTCTCAAATTGTCGGTTCACTCATGTACTTAGCTAGCGCTACAAGACCAGATATCTCTTTTGCTGTGAGCAAACTGAGTAGGTTCATGTCCAACCCGGGTGATGATCATTGGCATGCACTAGAAAGGGTCTTGCGCTATCTGAGAGGTACTATGAGTTGCGGAATTACTTATCCAGGGCATCCTGCTGTGCTAGAAGGATATAGTGATTCAAATTGGATCTCCGATGTTGATATACTCTGAGCAACAAGTGGGTATGTATTTACTCATGGAGGTGGCGCAGTGTCATGGAGGTCTTGCAAGCAAACCATATTGACGAGGTCAACTATGGAAGCATAACTAACTGCTTTGGACACGGCTACTGTTGAGGCAGAGTGGCTGCGTGAGCTCTTGAGGGACTTGCCTGTGGTTGAAAATCCTGTACCGGCTATTCTTATGAATTGTGACAACCAAACGGTTATCGCTAAAGTGAACAATTCTAAAGATAATGCGAAGTCATCAAGACACGTGAAGAGACGTTTGAAGTCTGTCAGGAAGTTGAGAAACTCCGGAATAATAACTGTTACATATATTCAAACAGACAAAAACCTGGCAGATCCCTTTACAAAGGGACTATCACGAAATGTGATAGATATTGCATCGAGGGAGATGGGTATGAGACCCATAGATGTTACACCATAGTAGTAACCCAACTTTTGTGATCGGAGATCCCGTGAATTAGGATCTGGGAAGAACAAGCTATTGGTTAACTGAGGAGAGTAATAACTAATGACCGTCTCCAAGTGAAGATGCAAAACTCTCAGAGCTATAAGGCTCAGAGCTGTAAGGCAGGTTGGCAACATGCCTTAATGTCGTTCTATTGGCTATAATTAGCAAAGATGTTGTCCTACAGAGCAGTCTTGAAAGAACACACCTATATGAGTTCCGACTGTAAACGTCGCAGTCTATGAGATTTGGGTGATCACTAGTAAGCTCACGAAGAGACCATAGAGTATGTCGTATAATTTCCAGACCGCGGGGTAGCCTACTGGCGGTCAGGTACTGGTTAAGACTTTGAGTGAAACCTGTTCACACAAAACTAGCAATTCAAGGCATAGTCCATTGTCAAGTTGTGAATGGATGTAGCTTAAAGTTCTAGGCAGAAGTTCAACTTAATAGTCTCTGCTGAAACACTGGTATATTAAACAACTGGTGAGAGAAGGCAAATCTCTAAATGGGTATTTGAGATCTGGTGGGGGATTGTTAGAATTAATGGGCTAGGCCCATAGCAATTTCTGAAATCTCAAATAGTGGCCCATGTGTAGAATGGCAAGTGATGGTGCTAAAGTTTAGTCCCACCCGAGAAGTTGAAGAAGAGTTGGACCTCTTTATATAGTGGGTTCTCTCCACCACACTAAGTGGTGTGTGAGAAGAGAAAAGGAAGACCACAAGCGCGCGCGCTTGCTCACCTCGCCTCGCCTGGGCGAGGCGGCGCGTACGTGCAACATGCGTGTGAATGGTCCGCTAAAATCCAGTCCGTCTTCGTGTGACATGCCGTTTTATTTTTTGGCAGACACGTTTATGATTTCTTGTCCGGTAAGTATACGAATTAGAAACCAAGTCGGTTTGGGATTATGATTGCGACACAATACCGCCTCTGGTCCTAATATATATACAGCTACCGGCCGCGGCCATAGACACACTGAAAACACCTAGGATTTTGCCTCATCTCGCAACTTGCGACGCCGTCGTAGTCATCCCAAACACCGGCGTGCATCGGCGCGTGGAACAACAGGTCTCCGAAACAGTTCGTCCTTGCGATCCTGCACCGGGAGAGGACGAATTAGGTTTTTGGGAAGCGCTCTGCGCGACTGCTCAAATTCATCATCACGGATCGTCTTCCGTCCAAGTCGAGCGGTGCTACTCATCGTCGTCAGCAACAGATCGTCTCCAACATCGTAATCCACACAATCACACCGACAATAGCTAATGAACAGTACGTCCAACATCATTTGTTCATGTCTATCTCTACAACTGTTGTTTCATGTGCACTGCTGTTGCTATTTTGTTGTTCTTCTAATTTGCTAGATTGTTGCATGCTAGTATCTGTTCTAGTCATGAATTATTTACTGAAATTTATCATGAACTTGTCTAATTTTCCAACATGCCCGCCACTGCAATGCTCTGGGCCGGTATGAATGCGGCGCGCCAAGCAGCTCGGGCGTTGGATGGAAAGCGTGGGAGAGGCGGGAGAGGGGAGAGGGTTTTTGGGGGGCCACGGTGGTCAGAAGCGGGCATGGGAGCGGTCCGGACGCCCGTAACCCTCCCCCCCCAGCTTGTCTCGGGTTTGCGGGACAAAGTGCGCCCAGGCCAGCCGGCCGATTGATTCATGACCGCGTTGGATAGTATAACACGTCTGGACTGGACGGTTGCAGGCGGTTTAAGGGTGCGCGTTGCATGTACATTAGCACACGAAGAGAAGACAACAGATCAACAGTCTCGAACCATTGACGACCAGGCCCTAGCTTTCCATCTCCGGCGCCCTAATCATCTCTACATGAGTCGATAACGGTGAGTCAAGAACCTAAAGCTCGGTGTGCCTTTCTTTTTCATTTCCCTTTCTTTGCAAGAGTGTTACTATGCAGCCAAATACAATGGGGTTCTTTTTTCTTGAGGCGTATCCAAAGACCGGAAATGGTAAAATTTGAGAACATCTTTTATTTCTTTACTCGGAGTGTAAAATTTGTCGGTAACGCATTAAACATGATCTACTACAAAATTGATATTTGACATGCTTCAGTCATGGAGGTGCAGCTGGATAACCAATGCACATTTTTAGTATGATCGATGCCTTATTTTGTCCATATTTTGTAAGGACTCTCGGTGTTTTTGATAAAAGGAGCTTTTTATTAACTCATAATGTAGCACCGAAGGATATAATCATAATGAGTACACCAGTGTAACTGCTGATATGTGTTGCTTTGAGTATGACGTCTGTGGTCTTTCCCGCTGATGAATTCTCTCATCCATCAGATATGGTGGTGTAGCTGACTCGGGAATGCACATATTCAGTATGATGATCTTCAGTGAACAGTATTTAATCACTAAAGTAGGATGGACCGATAATATGTAGATAATGGCGCAGGAGCTGGCACATTGTATACATGAATGGAATTATGGAAGTTAACTTCTACTTATATTGTACTCTTGCTCCCTCCCTCCACGTATGCATGAAGGAGCTGGAACTCCCGTTACTTGTATGCTTCTGGTAAATGTAATACTCTCTTCATAAAGAAATATAAGATCGTTTAGATATCCAGTGTTGGAGAATGGGATTCCGGCCAGGTTTTCACGCGTCGATCTTCCTATCCATGCAGTCATTCTGTTGGCATGCTTCAAGCATGTGTCTGTAGCTGATTAACCAATGCAGATATTTAGTATGATCGAGACTACACACTAGTTACTCATGACAGTAGGATGAAGTGACAAGTAGAAGCGAGTGAAGGAGCTAACACACTGTACACATGAATTGTAATTTAATTTCTTCTGTCCTACACTTGCTCCGTCTATATATTCTAAGAAGAAAGTTGTTTTGTTTCCTGCCATAGCAAGTGAACTGAACTCCCAAGACAAAACTGTACTGTTGTAGTATCTGAGACGTTGGAGCAAACCAAAGCGAAGAAAACTGTACGTTGTTTAAACCATAGGTTCCAACAGACGAGACAGAGACCCCAATTGCTGCAACTGAAAACAACGTGCCACAAGAACGTCCTCTGCGAGCTTTGGAGATTGCCAACGACGACGCTCGAGCCATCGGCATTGCGTATAGGCGAGAGGTAGAGGACGATGCGGCTCCAAACCGCTGGGCCGCATCTTACTTGTATACTGATGTAGTTCTGTAAGACAATGGGCTTTTCCATGATGTACTTTCCGTTCAGATATATGTGGAATAAGGACAGGAACTTAAGAGGTTTTCAGATCAAGCAGCGTGATATATGCCATAGGTCAGGCTTCGGTGACTAATGAATGTAACAAGCATCTGCCGTGTACTGTAACATCCTTTTACCCTCCTTGATAGGAATTACTCTGGCCGATTGAGAGAAAAAAGAACGGCATGTGCTGTAGAGAACAATTTTATTTCTCTAATTAGACACACAGGGTTCGCCCAAAAGTTCGAGCGGTTGAGAAGAAGGAAATCTGTTACGAATGCTAAGAAGTCACGTCATCTTGGTGTAGAAAAATGAAGACTGTCTTCGTTTCATTCAGCGGACCAATTGCGCTGAATAGTAGGAGCCTAGCCTAGGAGGAGACCCGGATTTTTCATCAAAAGAGACCACCTGTCGAGTTGAAATGACAAAAGGGACCACCTCTGACTCAAAGTGACAAAAAAGACCCCCTCGTCGTGGCGGCAGGCGCGCCGGGCGACACGTGGCGCCTGCCGCCACAAGGTGAGGCGGCCGATCCCGCTGGCAGTCTGCCAGTCGCTGCCACAGGATTCTGGGCCGGGACCAAAACGGAAACGGGAATGGTGGGCCATGCCACCAGCATATGAGGCGGCCTGCACTGTAGCTCGACAGCGATGTGTTTCTGCCGCTGCAAAGGATGGACCATGCCGCCACGGCTTGTGGCGGCCGCCTCTGCGCTTCGCCGACAAGGACGCTACCGCCGCCACGCCCCTCTCTTTCCGGCGCCTCCTCTTTCTTCTCAGTTTTTTATTGAGAAAAGTTTGGGCATCACCTGCGTTGTACGCTTATGATTGTTTGGTCGTGATAACATGATGTACTAAAGTAAAATGAACTTGCTTGTTACACGGCCCCACACATGCATCAAATCGCATGCATAAACACCAATTAATCGCATATGAGGCTGTTGGCGAGAGCGCAGTGCGGCCGCCACAAGCCGTGGCGGCATGGCCCCCCCTTTGCAGCTACAGTGCAGGCCGCCTCATATGCTGGCGGCATGGCCCACCAATCCTGTTTCCGTTTCGATCCGGCCGGAATCTGTGGCGGCGACCGGCCGCCTCACCCCAATGGCGGCGGGGGCCACATGTCGCCCGGCGCGCCTGCCGCCACGGTGAAGGGGTCTTTTTTGTCACTTTGATACAGAGATGGTCTTTTTTGTCAAATCGGTTCGGCAAGTAGTCTTTTTTGACGAAAAATCGGAGACCCGCGGGACAGTCAACAAGAGCAAAATGCTTAAACTTTTAGCCGCCTTCACCATG
This sequence comes from Aegilops longissima, assembly GCA_021605205.1. Classification (NCBI taxonomy): domain Eukaryota; kingdom Viridiplantae; phylum Streptophyta; class Magnoliopsida; order Poales; family Poaceae; genus Aegilops; species Aegilops longissima. The sequence continues at coordinate 789,005,900 of CM038677.1, read as the reverse complement.
TGAGATAAGACACAGTTGCTCAGTACATTTTGCCATTTTTTTAGGACCTCGGTTGTAATTTCAGATATCTGTTAATGTAGTGTGCGTGATCGGCTCGAATAATTAATGCCTCTCATGCTTCAAGATCAAGCATGGTGGTGCAGCTGACTTGGCAGCGCACAGTACTTAGTATGATCTCGACTGAACACTACCTTCTCTTTTCTCGAATTGACTGAACACTAGTTAATCACGACAATCGGGTGAACCGAGAAAGTAGATGAGCGTGAAGGAGTTGGCACATTGTATACGTTAATGAATGGAAGTTAACATCCATAATTCACTTCTGGCCGGTTCTTGCCATGGAAAACAAACAAATCTCCTGAAGAACAACTGTACACTTGTATTTGAGATGCCGAGGCAAAACAGAGCGAACAATCCCGAAAGAAAGCCGGGCCTAGCATAAATTACTTGTGTATTCACAGATCGATGCTACAACCAACATACTACATATATATTCCGCAGCTAGAGCTGGAAAAATCAACTAAAACTCGAAACTGAAGAAAGAAACTGTCCGTTCTGAAATATCTCAGTACACGGTGTAGAGCAGCCCCTGGCGGCGGCCCTCGTCGTCGTCGTCGCGGCGCCTCGCGTACGCGCGGCGCAGCCAGGCGACGTGGGCGGCGACCTCGCCGGAGACGACGTCGCAGAGCTGGGGGAGGTGGCGGGGCAGCCAGAGGTTGAGCGGCCACAGCAGCGGCGCCGAGGCCTGGAACACCTGCACGAACGCGAACGCCAGGAGGTGGATCCCCATCGCCGGGAGCCCTGGGGACGCTGACCGACTCCCTGCGTTTGCGCGGTGCTGCGGCGACGGCGAGCTAGCAAGAAATGTGTTGGTTTCTTCGGAATGGCGATGTCTGTTCCGATGCTGCTGCTGGTGTGTGGTTATGCTTCTGCCGGTGGCGGGTGGGAGGGGGTTGCGGCCTTCCCCGGGAACGACCTTTTTATTCTAGTTGCGCGCGCTCAGACAGAGAACCTGGATAGACACGGTGACGAGCAATATGACGTCTCGACTTGCCGTTATCCCAAGGGTTGGATCGTGGAAAGATGTGACGGCTCCTGCTACTGCTGGCGGGTCGGCCGGGCCTGATTGGATGTCAGTCGACCGGTCAACAAAGGACAAATATGTGGGGGCCACATTTTTTTAATCCCAAACTTTTTTCAAATGTCTACATTTTTTCGAATGGTGTGTCATTCTTTACAAATTACACGAACACTTTTTTACTGTTGGTCAAGATATTTTTAAACGTGTGTACATCTTTTAAATCGAAGTAAAGTAATTTTTAAATATATAAAATATCAGGCTGGCGCATTGGATATCTATACGTTCTCTTCTTATTTTTAGTGAACAATATGGATATGTTCTCAACCAGCATGTTGCCCGGGCATCGCAAGAACAAGAAGCCGGCTCATCTATTTGGCACACACACGCCTCCACAGACCACAGCTCCATGTCGACGTCCACGCTGGCAGGCAGGTGGGCGGCGGCAGCTCGCTATCGATCCCCGGCCACCTGCCCCGTGCCGGTTCACCAGCCAGTGCTACTGCAACGGGCAAGTAAGAATCGAACGAATTTGTTTTTCGGAACGGTGACCGGCTTGTCGCTGCTGTTCTGCAGATGCGGTTTTGCTTTCTGCTGGCGGCCGGCTGGGCGGGAGGTTGTGGTGCGAGCGCCAACGGATGACTGGTCGTCCTCGTCAGCTGACTCGAACAGCCGCTCAATTTATTATACTACAAGAGCACTCTAAAAATGACGATCAAACCTTAGATATTTGATTTGTTTGTTAGAAAAATCTAATGATGTACTTAACGGAACGGTGAACGTGGGATCTAGGAAAGATTCTAGTTTCATTGTCAAAGAGACGTGCGCACTCGAGATACAAACACAAGAGACAAGACAAAAATAGTGGGTCCTACTAGGATCTCTCACTCGACCAAGACTCAAAACAAATCAAGTCAGACAAAAAAATCATGAATAAATGAATATGACAGAAAATTTATAAGAACATATGCTCCCCGCTTCTTTTACTATAAAGCACGCTGAATTTTTCTTTCAACGCCAAAATTTTCTAGTATGCCTCACAAAATTTTATATGAAAATGTATCAAAATATACAATACCAAATCGGTATTACTAGAACCAGCATGAAACATATTAACGCCTCTCATGCTTCATGTTCAAGCATGGCGGTGTAGCTGACTCAGCTACGCACATACTTTGTATGATCTTGACTGAACACTAGTTTTCTTTCTTTCAAATTGACTAAATACTAGTTAATCACGACAGTGGGATGAATCGACAAGTAGATTGAGCATGAATGAACTGTCGTGATTAACTAGTATACATGTAGCATGAAGGAGCATACATGAATGGAAGCACTTAACTTCTTTTTATATGCTTGCTCCCTCCCTCCACTTATACATGAATGAGGTGAACTCCACGCTACATGTGTGCTTCTGGGAAATTTAGCGGTACCCAGTGTTGGAGAGAATCGGATTCCGCCAGGTTTTCATGCACCGATCTTCCTGTCCGTGCGGTATTCTGTTGGCATGCTTCAAGCATGTGTGTGTAGCTGACTAACCAATGCACATATATATTTAGTATGATCAAGACTGCACAGTAGTAACTCATGACAGATGGATGAACTGACAAGTAGACGCGAGTGAATGAGCTAACACACTGTACACATGAATATAAATTCAACTCCTTTTGTTTTACACTTGCTCCATCTATATAATCTAAGAAGAAAGCTGGTTTGGTTCTTGCCATAGTGCCATAGGATTGAACTGAACTTCCAGAGAAAGAACTCTACTGTTGTATTTGAGACGTTGGAGCAAACCAAAGCAAAGAAATAACCGCATTGTTTGACACATATGATGCAATTCGGAGGACAGCCGAAGGTTGGCCGAAATGATTTGAGACTGCCGACAATGAGGTTGGTGCAGTTGGCATTGCGTGCAGGCAATAAGTAGAGGACGATGCGCCTCCGTGCTACTGGACTCCACTTTACTTGTATGTTGATGTAGTTCCGTAGGGTAATAGGATTTCCTAGGTTTTTACGCATCGAGCTGTCTTTCCATGATGTATTTCTTTTGGAACGAAGACGCTAGAAGCGTCCGGCTTTAAATTAATAAAGCCCACAGGCACGAAGCACCAGGTTCAACAAGTTACAACTTAGCGAAAGCAAAAGGAAACATTCAGTCCACGACCGCCATCCAAACGAAAATGAAGGTTCTTCGCGAAGGCAACATTACAACCAACCGTAACATCCGATGCTGAAGACCTAGCTATCATAGAACTCCCAGAAAAGACTCCAAAAGCTTCAACGACTCGGCGGATCTTATCTTGCCATCACCTGGATAGTCTTGATGCGCGTCATGGCCTCCGACATGCGCTCAGCATCGCGCTCCTTCCCCAGCGGAGTCCACGTCTGCAAAAATAGATGGCATTTGAAGATCACGTCTGCGGGATGGTTAGGTAAATTTTTCTCAATCGTAATTTTATTGCGCGTCGTCCAAATAGCCCAAAGCAGCGCCCCTACGCAACGCCAAGCGATTCTACTACTAGTCCCTTTCGTGGATTTGAGGATGGAAATCAAGTCATTCCCCGAGGCTGGGTTCCAGTTCGTGTGAAAAGTTTCCCTAACTGCACTCCACGCGAACCTAGCCAGGTGACATCTAAAAAAGGCGTGGTTTGCATCTTCACCTAGGCCGCACACAGTGCAAGTACCATCAGCCAGACCGTTACGCTTGGCCACGTTATCCGAAGTGGGCAGCCTATTCCTGAACATTTGCCACATGAAGATTTTAATCTTCAAAGGCAGGCCTGCCTTCCACAACCCCCTAGCTATATCAAGCGCTTTCCCTTCAGTTAGCTTGTTGTAGAGGGACTTAACCGAGAATTTCCTAGAAGCTGTCAAGCTCCACTCTACCGAACCATTGCCCGTCTGTAACGCCCGGGTGGTTATGCAACAGTAATCGTCCCGGTTCGGTTAATTAACCTCTCGTTAATTCGGACCCGTCCTAAAACAAAAATTAAAACTAAAACAAACGATAACGAGTTCCGAAAATAAGTTCTAAAATGTTCCGGGGTTTTCTAAAATAACTAACCTAATATTGGTGGGGTGCAATAATTTTTACAAAATGCCAGAGCATTTTAAATAAACCAATAACAGAAAAAGAAAAATAATAAAAAAAGAAAAACAAAATAAAAGCAGTGGAGGGAAGACCCTGGCCCGACCAGTCGGCCCCCTCCCTTGGCCCATTCCCCTTCCCCCACTGGCCGCCCACCGCCCACCGCCACCCCACTAACCCCGCCCCCACCCCGAGGCTAACCCTAGCCGCTCCCGTCTCCCACACGCCCGCTCCTCTCCTCTCTCCCGATTGGATCGGGCGGAGACTGGCCCGACCGAGCCAACCCCGCCCCCCCCCTGGCTGCCCGGCCCCGCCCGCCCCCGCCGGACCTCCCTCCTCCACCTCACCGACTCACGGCTCCCCTCTCTCCCTCCGTCGCCCCAGTGTGGCCTCACGCTGCCTGGCTCGGCCTCGCCGCCCGTCGCCCGGTGCCCTCCCGCCTCCTCCCGACGGTCATCGTCGCCCCCGTCGAGCCCACCGCCTAGGCCCCCGCCTGTGAGGCCTCCTCTCCCCACTTCCCACCCGTCGACGCAGTTCAGCCTCGCGCCCAGACTGACGCCTCCGGTTCCCCTCGGCTCCTTCCGATCGACGCCGTGGCCCGCCCGTCCCGTCGTCGTTGCTGGCGGCCATGGCCTGCTGCCTTGCGCGCCGCGCTGCTCCTCCCCCCTGCTGGATCCGGCCGCGTGGCCCCGACGGCCGAGCCACCGGCCCTCTCCCTTCCTTCCCCGACGGCGACCTCATGGCGCCTAGCGGCGCCCCAATCCTCGCCCCTGACCGGGCCCCTCCTTCCCCCCCATGGGCTCGGCCCGCCCAAGCCCCCCCCTGCTCGCCCTCCCGACTGGCATGGCGCGCTGGCTGCCGGGCGGCAGCGTGGCCTCGGCCTCGGCTGCCCCCGTGCCTCGGCGCCCGATCCGCATACGGATCGCGCCCGACCGCCCTTGGTGCGTGCCGATTCAAGGCGCCTGCAACGCCTGCACCCACTTTGCCTGATTGGCATGGCCCCTCGACGTGGGGCCCCTTTAAAAAAAAAAAAACAAAAGAACGTTTTAAATAAAAACAGAATAAAAATGAAAATGAAAATGAATAAAAATTAATTAACTAACTAATTAATTAATTAATTAATTAGTAATTAATTAATCTATTTAATTCTGAATTAATTAACCCTAATCGTTAATTAACTTAATTAAGCTATGTTAATTAACTGATTAGGTTAATTAGCCATTAGTGAATGACATGCGGACCCACTGTCGGGGTTGACTCAGTCAACCTGTTGATCGATGACGTCGGCATGACATCATCTTGATGTCATAAATGCATTTTCGAAATTAATTAAATAATTAATAAAATTCCAGATATTAATAAAATCTTTTAAAATCATATCTTTTAATCCGTAATCCAGATTAAAATAATTTCAACATGAAAGTTGCCCGAGCAGCGAGGCGAATCCGGATACGCAATCCGTTCGTCCACCACACGTCTCTAACCTATCGAACCGCAAACTTTCCTCTCCGGTTCATCTCGTCGACAGACATCCGGGCAGGAAAACTTCCGGATGTTTTCCCCCCTAAACCAGTACCCTTCTTACCACGTTAGGGCACGCCTAGCATCGCTTCTTGGCATGTCATGCATCGCTATGCATCTGTTTACTTGGTATTCATTGTTTCTTCCCCTCTTCTCTCCGGTAGACTACTGAGACCGACGCTGCGGTGGCAGTTCGACTACGGTGTTGACGACCCTCTCTCTTGCCGAGCAACCGGCAAGCCCCCTTGATCACGAGATATCGCCTACTCTTATCTACACTGCTTGCATTAGAGTAGTGTAACATGTTCTCGCTTCGGATATCCTATCTTTCTTTGCATAGCTTTGTCCTTGTAACCATTGTTACCTTACCGCAATCCTATATGCTTAGTATCGGATGCTAGTACTTTCATCTGTGGCCCTACATACTTGTGCATGCTCGCGTCTTTGTACTATCGGGCCGTGATCACTCGGGAGTTGATCACGGGTATATACTATATACTTATACATGATACATGTGAGACTAAAGTCGGGTTGGCTGATGGAGCACCCGCGAGTGGATCTTTGTGGCGGAGCGGCAGGGCAGGTTGAGACCGCCTAGGAGAGAGGTGGGCCTGGCCCTGTTCGGCGTTCGCGGTTACTTAACACGCTTAACGAGGTCTTGGTATTTGATCTGGGTTGGCTCGAGCTTATACGCACTAACCATCTACGGGAGTAGTTATGGGTATCCCGCGTCGTGGTATCACCGAAATACTTCAGACGTCACGACGGGCGGCGGCGCGCTACCGGATTGGACTGGAACGCTTCTTTGGGCTAGGTCTGCTTCGGCACAGACGTCATAGCGTCAGGTGTGCTTTCGAGGCGATGGGCCCGGACCCTGCGGCGCTTAGGTTTAGACCGCGTGTTGGCCTCTCTGTTGTGCCTAGGTGGGGCTGCGGCGTGTTGATCTTCGCGGCGGGCATGACCAGAAAGTGTGTCCGCCAAATGGGATCAAGCGTCTTTGGGTAAGATGGTGCACCCTGCAGGAAGTTAATCTATTCGGATAGCCGTGATCTTGATAAGAGGACGACTTGGAGTTGTACCTTGAGCTTATGACAACTAGAACCGGATACTTGATAAAACACACCTTCCAAGTGCGGATACAACCGGTGGTCGCTCTCGCTCGGGGTTATGGCAGGGATTGCGGGTAGGATTATTGCTATATGATGTTACTTGGAGGACTTCCGTTGTCCTCTTACATGCATGCAAGGCGGTGTCGAAGCGTAGTCTTCGTTAAGACTAGCTATCCCCTCTTATTACGGCATTCTGCATTCGGTCCACCGATATGGCCTTTACCCATATATCCATGCATAAGTAGTGTAGCTCCTTGCTTGCGAGTACTTTGGATGAGTACTCACGGTTGCCTTGTTCCCCTTTTCCCCTATCTCTACTCGATTGCGGCAATCGACGATGGAGCCAGAGCGAGCGCCGCCTATGACGACTACTACTCGGAGGCCTACTACTACGCAGCAGCCCGGCGGCGACCGGGAGTGACCTAGGAGGATCCCGAGCAGGAGGCCTGCTCCTCTTCGATCTGATCCCGGTTTGTGCTAGCCATCTTATGGCACCTTGTTTAACTTATGTACGTACTCAGATATTGTTGCTTCCGTGACTTCGCCTATGATCGAGCACTTGTATTCGAGCCCTCGAGGCCCCGGCTTGTATTATGATGCTTGTATGACTTATTTTATTTGTAGAGTTGTGTTGTGATATCTTCCGTGAGTCCTTGATCTTGATCGTACACATTTGCGTGCATGATTAGTGTACGATTGAATCGAGGGCGTCTGAGTTGGTATCGAGCCGATTGCTGTAGGAATCCCCTTCCACACTCCTTGGCGAAGTCGAGTCTAGACATTGCAAAACTTTTACTAACTTGGCTGTGTGCCTTACGGGCCCACGTCGCCATCGGGTGGTATTAGGATCTTTTACTCCTCGACCTTTACTCGGGACTCTGGACTCTCTTCTACTCGGGTTAAGCGATTTTACTAACTATCACTAGGATCCGTGACCGCATTCACCCGAAGATGGATATAGCCTTAGTTGTTTTTGGAATTGTATTTGAACAATTTCCACCACGTCATTTGACTCCTTTGAAGCGTCTTTGTTTTCAGATGGAACCCACGAGGCAGGTCGTGCGTCACACGACGGCCATTGGTGCCTCGGGATCACTGCGGTGCTAGCCGAGATGATGACCTATCTGGGTTATCGCTGGCACCCCGAGTACACCGTCTATGAGGAGTACCGGGACTATAACCAGGGAGCGATGCAGCGCCATCGTCCACCTCTACTCTCGGAGTACGAGTCCACTCATTGCTGCACACCGCACATGGTGTTGGAGTGACCATCGATATGGCAGTCCACGATGCTGCTTATGCTGCTCGACACGTCTTCGTGCGAGTATCGAGAGTTGGACACCTCCCCTTGAGCACATTGCTATCGCGTCGATGTTGGTGAGGAGGTTACTACTGCTGCCTACACCATCGTCACCAGAGAGCCCTTCCACCATCGAACTTTGTTACGCATGCGATGGGCTGGATCGAGCTAACCGAGCTCTTCGCCACGAGTTGTACATCACCCGTCGGCACCTCTACCGTGCTCGACGCTGATGCACCCTTTGTCCGATCCGGAGAGCTGCCGCGTTCTGCGATCTACCCGCCAGACCGTGATGCCCCAGGTGTTGGTTGGCGGGCGTGGGAGGCTACTCTCCCGCACTTGGCCCTTTTCGCCACGGACGCCGGATTCAGCACCGAGTATCCGCGGCCCCAGTCAGCGGCGTGGAGGACTATCCACTGCCGCACTATCAGCTTTCAGGCTACAGCTACCTCCGCAGTACCGCGTGGGACTGATGTAGGCTTGTCGGTTAGTGTTTGATGTATTCGCCGCGAGCCTGTGTGCCGCCTATGATGTAGTAGTCTATGTACTGGACTCTATGTATCGAACTCTATGCATGATTCCTTTTGTAAGATATGCCAACTACTATGTAGTTCCCATCATGCTGCTTTCATTATGCATGTTTCATCTTGAATGATTCTGTCTCTTGCTTAATTTCTTAAATCTTTGAACTACCCTGTTATATAATAGCAGGATGGTTAGGCCAGCAGGTCGTGGTCGTGGTGCCAACTTCCCACCCCCTTTGAGTACATGGCTGGTATGATCCAACAGCTCGAGATGAATCGCCAGTTCATGTAAAACATGATGGCTTAGTTCCTCGCCCCAATATGCACCGGCACCCAAACGGAACAACTCTGAGGATTTCATACGCTGAACCCCAGCGTGTACCGCAGCTCAACTCAGCCTTTGGATCTTGATGGTGGCTCCGTGACATCACCTATGAGATGGAGTCTGCTGATGTAGCCCCGCCAGCTATGTCACTTTTGCTTCCTTCTTCTGAAGGGACCCGCAGCTCAATGGTGGGACAGCCACGGCGTACTCTGCCAGTTGGAACACTCATCACTGGCCAGACTTCCAGGCTGCCTTCCGTGCCGCTTCATCCCTCAAGGGGTCATGGATGGAAGAAGCGTGAGTTCATAACCTCACCCAAGGCAACAAGACTGTTGAAGCCTATCGGCGAGAGTTCTGGACTTGTCTCGCTATGTCAAGAGGACATTGCGGCGATGCACGAGACGGGAGAAGTTCCGTGGCGGTCTTCAAGCGACATCAAGCTCGCACTTCTAGTGCGACTTTGCTGATTTCGCCACCTTGGTGAACAAAGCTATCAATGTCGAAACTGGTCTATAGGAATACCAGAGCTCTAACAGCATAACCGTGACACGGGCTCATCTTGAGCCCGTCCTCGCAGAAGCGCAAGATTTGGATTCCCAACAGCATGTACCAGCCGAATGCACCGCTTCAAAGCGAACTATGCTACACCTCGTGCGCCTACAACTAAGCAGCCAAGCTTCCAGCTCCACCACCCCAAGCTCCTGTCCCACTCCCAATAATGGCTTATGCTTGGTGCGGATAGCGAGGGCACCGTGCTAGAGAATGCAACGAACCGAATCAAGCGGCCCTTCCGAAGGCGGCCGTGGAAACAACCGAACCGCAACAACAACGGCAAGTCTTATGGGCAAGCTCGGGCCAACCACGTTGATCGAGCGAAGCTCATGACCAGCCTGCTCTTGTGATGGGTACACTCCTCGTAAATTCAGTACTGCATCTGTTTTATTCGATTCAGAGCATCGCATTCATTCATGTCTCAAGACTTTGCATACAAGCACGACGTTAAGTGTGAAGAGATGAACTCTTCGGTAGTGGTAAAACCCCATTGGGACAATGTCAAACCTCCATGGTTGGCGTCGGCGTCCCGTGGAAATCGAAGGGTTGGAATTCTATGCCTCCCCATTATCACGAAGGCGTCTAACATCGACCTCATTTTGGGGATGGATTGGTTGAAAGCGCATCTGGCGTCAATCGTTTGCGCCACTAAGACCGTCCATCTGCTGCACCCTTCGATGAAATCGTAAGCTACAATGCTAAATGCGGTTCAAGATGCCGAGGCAAGGCTCTATGCATTGAATGCATTGAACGCCGCACCCTCGAGGGAATTGAAAACATTCACTGCTCGTTTGCGATTTCCAAGACGTCTTTCCTGAAGAACTTCCAGGGATTCCCCCTGCTAGAGCTGTCGAATTCGTCATCGACTTGAAACCAGGCACCACTCCTATAGCCAAGCGTCCCTACAAGATGCCGCCGCATGAACTCCTTGAACTAAAGGAGGAAATCGACAAATCTCTTCAAAGCGGTTTCATTCGCCCAAGTTGCTCACCTTGGGGAGCACCTTCTCTCTTTGTTAAGAAGAAGGATGGGACAAACCGATTGGTCCAAGACTACCGTCCAATAAATCAAGCTACCATTCAGAATAAGTATCCTCTTCCTCGGATCAATGATCTTTATGATCAATTGGCTGGTTCGTCAGTGTTCTCGAAACTCGACTTGAGGTTGGGTTAGCACCAGATCCGTGTTCGTGAGGAGGATATCCCAAAGACCGCATTTGTGACTCGTTATGGTTCATACGAGTACACCGTCATGTCTTTCGGCTTAACCAATGCCCCAGCTACCTTCTCTCGCCTGATGAACTATATATTCATGGATTACCTCGACAAGTTCGTCGTGGTTTATCTGGATGATATCCTGATCTATTCCAAGAATGAAGAAGAACATGCTGAACATCTTCGTCTTGTGCTGGAAAAGCTACGAGAGCATCAACTCTATGCCAAGTTTTCCAAATGTGAATTCTGGCTTCCCGAAGTAACCTATCTCGGGCATGTCATTTCTAAGGATGGTATTGCCGTCAACCCTGAACGAGTTCAGGATATCCTCGATTGGACTCCTCCGAAGAACGTTAAGCAAGTCAGAAGTTTTCTCGGTCTCGCCAGCTATTGCCGTCGATTCGTCGAGAACTTCTCCAAGATTGCCAGGCCTCTGACTAACCTGTTGCATAAGGGCGTCAAATTCCAATGGACAGATAAATGTCAGGAAAGTTTCCAGGCACTTAAAGACAAGTTGACGTCTGCCCCAGTGCTAGCTCCTCCTGATACTAAGAAGGACTTCGTCATTTACTGCGACGCATCTCGTCAAGGTTTAGGCGGTGTCCTAATGCAAGAGCGCAAAGTAGTTGCTTATGCCTCTCGACAGGTGCGCCCTCACGAGGAGAACTACCCAGTTCACGACCTCGAACTTGCGTCATTCATGCGCTAAAGCAGTGGCGACATTACCTTCTCGGTAATCGTTGCGAGATCTTCACTGACCACCAAAGTCTGAAGTATCTGTTTACTCAGCCAGACCTGAACCTCCGTCAACAGAGATGGATGGAGACATTGCAGAACTTTGATTTGGGTACTTCCTATCGCCTGAGCAAGGCTAATGTAATGGCTGATGCCTTGAGCCGCAAGTCTTCTGCAACCACCTTGAGTTCACCAAGTTCAGCCCCACTTGTTGAAGAATTGAAAGCTGAACCTCCATATTGTTCCTCCGGTTTTTCGCTCCCCCTCCTCCGGAGTTCCGCAAGATGAATCTCCGTGTTGTTCCCGTGGTTTCCTCTATACCTGGCTGTTGAACCCGATCTCGTGGGCACCATAAAGACAATGCAGGATTTGACTCGAGGTCTACAAGCTTAAACAAGACATCGGAAAGGAAATCCCTCATCCTTCACTATTACTGATGATGGCGCCTTGTACTTCAAAGGCCGCCTAGTGGTGCCGTGTAAGAAGGAAAATCTGAATATGACTCGGAAGGTTATGCAAGAAGCTCATGATACGCCTCTATGTATCCACCTGGCAGTACAAAGATGTATCAAGACATTCGCCGAGATTACGGTGGTCTAATATGAAGCGGGACATTGCTCGCTATGTTTACGAGTGTGGCGTTTGCCGTCGTATCAAAGCAGAACATCAAAAGCCTCTTTGGAACTCTGCAGCCTATCTCTATTCGGAATGGAAATGGGACCATGTTGAAATGGACTTCGTCACTGGATTTCCCAAATCGCAGAAAGGTAATGATGCTATTCTTGTCGTCATTGACCGGCTTTCTAAAGTTGCACATTTTACGGCGGTCAAAGAAGCGATCCTTGCTAGCCAGCCGGCAACGCTCTATATGTCCGAATTGTTTCACTTCACGGTATTCCACTGGTTATCGGTTCGGACCGTGGCAGCTTATTCACTTCAAGATTCGGGCAAGTTTTCAAGAAGCTATGGGTACTCATTTATCTTTCGATCTGCGTTTCATCCGATCTCAAGGGCAAGTTGAGCGTGTCAACCAAATTCTCGAAGACATGCTTGAGCTTGTGTCGTCTCATTCGGCAAGAAATGGGAGGAATCTCTCCCGTATGTTGAGTTCTCTTATAATAATAGCTATCAAGCTAGTCTGAAGATGGCCCCCTTCGAAGTGTTATATGGACGAAAGTGCCGAACCCCTCTGAACTGGTCAAAAACTGGGGAACGTCCACTCTTCGGTCCGGATATTATCCAACATGCCGAAGAACAAGTCCGCATTATTCGCGAGAATCTCAAGACTGCTCAGTCTCGCCAAAAGAGTAATTATGACCGTCATCACAAAGACATGGTCTATCAACCTGGCGAAAAGGCCTATCTCCGCGTTACACCAATGAAGGGTGCTCACCGCTTCGGGATCAAGGGCAAGTTAGCTCCTCGCTATATTGGCCCTTTCACTATTCTGGAAAGGCGTGGAAAAGTGGCCTATCAACTGGAGCTTCCGTCGAACCTTTCTCGAGTTCACGATGTGTTCACGTGTCCCAACTCCGGCGCTGCTTCAAGGACCCAATCCGAGCGGTGGACCATGAAGTGCTTTCGAATTGCAACAGGACCTCTCCTATAAAGAGCATACGGTCCGCATTCTCGACCAAGCTGAACGCCGCACCCGTCAGAAGGCGATCAAGTTCCTCAAGGTCGATGGTGAATCACTCTGAAGATGAAGCCACACAGGAGCGTGAGGATCGTCTTGAGATGAATATCCGCACTCTTTCCTTCTACCTCCTAAATCTCGGGACGAGATTTCTTGTAATGGAGGAGATTTATAACGCCGGGTGGTTATGCAACGATGAATCACCCGGTTCGGTTAATTAACCTCTCGTTAATTCGGACCCGTCCTAAAACAAAAATTAAAACTAAAACAAACGATAACGAGTTCCGAAAATAAGTTCTAAAATGTTCCGGGGTTTTCTAAAATAACTAACCTAATATTGGTGGGGTGCAATAATTTTTACAAAATGCCAGAGCATTTTAAATAAACCAATAACAGAAAAAGAAAAATAATAAAAAAGAAAAACAAAATAAAACAGTGGAGGGGGAAGACCCCCTGGCCCAGCCAGTCGGCCCCCTCCCCTTGGCCCATTCCCCCTTCCCCCCCGGGTCGGCCCACCGGCCCAGCCGCCACCCCACTAACCCCCCACCCCGAGGCTAACCCTAGCCGCTCCCGATCTCCCCGCGCGCCCGCTCCCTCGCCCTCTCCCGATTGGATCGGGCGGAGACCCGGCCCGACCGAGCCAACCCCGCCGTCCCCACTTCGCCGCCCGGCCCCCGCCCGCCCCCGCCGGACCTCCCTCCTCCACCTCACCGACTCATGGGCCCTCCTCCCCTCCGTCGCCCCCAGTAGCGGCCTCCCCCGCCAGCAGCTCGGCCTCGCCCGCCCGTCGCCGCGGCGCCCTCCCCTGCCTCCTCCCCAGACGGTCATCGTCGTCCCCGTCGAGCCCACCGCCTAGGCCCCCCCCCTGTGAGGCCTCCTCTCCCCCACTTCCCCGGTCGGCAGCGGTTCCGGCCTCCGCGCCCGACTGACCCCCTCGGTTCCCTCGGCTCCCTTCCGATCGACGCCCGTGGCCCGCCCGCCCCCCGCTGCTTCGGCGCCAGCTGCTGCTGCCGCCCCCCCCTCGTTCCTCCCCCGCCGGATCCGGCCGCCGTGGCCTGACTGCCCGGCCACCGCCTGCCCCCTCTCTCCTTCCTTCCCCCGACGGCGACCTCGCACGGCGCCCTATGAGCCCCCAATCCTCGCCCCGACTGGGCCCCTCCTCCCATGGCGCTCGGCCTCCGCCCAAGCCCCCACCCTGTTCGCCTCCGACTCGCTGGGCGCCGCTCGCTGCCCGCCCAGCGTCGTGGCCTCGGCGCAAGCCGGCCCCGTGCCTCGGCGCCCGATCCGCCTCGATCGCGCCCGAGCCGCCCACAGTGCGTGCCCGATTCAAGGCGTCGCATAACGCCCGCACCCTTTGCCCGATTGGCATGGTTTCGACGTGGGGGCCCTTTAAAAAAAAAAACAAAAGAACGTTTTAAATAAAAATAGAATAAAAATGAAAAGGAAAATGAATAAAAATTAATTAACTAACTAATTAATTAATTAGTAATTAATTAATCTATTTAATTCTGAATTAATTAACCCTAATCGTTAATTAACTTAATTAAGCTATGTTAATTAATCTGATTAGGTTAATTAGCCATTAGTGAATGACATGCGGGACCCACCTGTCAGGGTTGACTCAGTCAACCCTGTTGACTGATGACGTCAGCATGACATCATGCTGATGTCATAAATGCATTTTCGAAATTAATTAAATAATTAATAAAATTCCAGATATTAATAAAATCTTTTAAAAATCATATCTTTTAATCCGTAATCCGGATTAAAATAATTTCAACATGAAAGTTGCCCAGAACGACGAGACGAATCCGGATACGCAGTCCGTTCGTCCACCACACGTCTCTAACCTATCGAACCTGCAAACTTTCCTCTCCGGTTCATCACGTCTCGACAGGACGTCGAAGCGGAAAACTTCCGGATGTTTTCCCCCCTAAACCAGTACCGTTCTTACCACGTTAGGGCACGCCTAGCATCGCTTCTTGGCATGTCATGCATCGCTATGCATCTGTTTACTTGGTATTCATTGTTTCTTCCCCTCTTCTCTCCGGTAGACTACTGAGACCGACAGCTGCGGTGGCGATTCGACTACGGTGTTGGCGACCCTCTCTCTTGCGAGCAACCAGGCAAGCCCCCCCTTGATCACCGGATATCGCCTACTCTTATCTACACTGCTTGCATTAGAGTAGTGTAACATATTCTTGCTTTCGAGATATCCTATCTTTCGCTGCATAGCTTTGTCCTTGTAACTTCGTTGTTACCTTACGCAATCCTATATGCTTAGTATCGGATGCTAGTACTTTCATCTGTGGCCCTACATACTTGTGCATGCGCGTGCTATACTATCGGGCCGTGATCACTCGGGAGTTGATCACGGGTATATACTATATACTTATACATGATACATGTGAGACTAAAGTCGGTCGGTGATGGAGCACCCATGAGTGGATCTTTGTGGCGGAGGCGGCAGGCAGGTTGAGACCGCCTAGGAGAGAGGTGGGCTGGCCTGTTCGGCGTTCGCGGTTACTTAACACGCTTAACGAGGTCTTGGTATTTGATCTGGGTTGGCTACGAGCTTATACGCACTAACCATCTACGCGGGAGTAGTGATGGGTATCCGGCGTCGTGGTATCACCGAAGTACTTCAGACGTCACGACGGAGCGGCACGCAGCGCCGGATTGGACTGGAGCGCTTTCTTTGGGCTAGGTGCTGCTTCGGCAGCGTCACAGAGCGAACAGGTGTGCTGTAGGCGATGGGCCTGCACCCTGCGGCGCTTAGGTTTAGACCGGCGTGTTGGCCTCTCTGTTGTGCCTAGGTGGGGCTGCGGCGTGTTGATCTTACGTGCCGGGCATGACCCAGAAAGTGTGTCCGGCCAAATGGGATCAAGCGTCTTTGGGTAAGATGGTGCACCCTGCAGGAAGTTAATCTATTCGGATAGCCGTGATCTTGATGTAAGGGCGACTTGGAGTTGTACCTTGAGCTTATGACAACTAGAACCGGATACTTGATAAAACACACCCTTCCAAGTGCGGATACAACCGGTGGTCGCTCTCGCTCGGGGTTATGAGCGGGGATTGTCGGGTAGGATTATTGCTATATGATGTTACTTGGAGGACTTCCGTTGTCCTCTTACATGCATGCAAGACAGGTGTCGAGCGTAGTCTTCGTTAAGACTAGCTATCCCCTCTTATTACGGCATTCTGCAGTTCAGTCCACCGATATGGCCTTTACCCATATATCCATGCATAAGTAGTGTAGCTCCTTGCTTGTAGTACTTTGGATGAGTACTCACGGTTGCCTTGTTCCCCTTTTCCCCTATCTCTACTCGATTGCTGCAATCGGACGATGGAGCCCAGGGCGAGCGCGCGCCGCCTATGGCGACTACTACTCCGGGCGCCTACTACTACGTGCAGCCCCCGGCGGCGACCGGGAGTGACCTAGGAGGATCCCGAGGCGGGAGGCCTGCTCCTCTTCGATCTGTATCCCGGTTTGTGCTAGCCATCTTATGGCACCTTGTTTAACTTATGTCTGCACTCAGATATTGTTGCTTCCGCTGACTCGCCTATGATCGAGCACTTGTATTCGAGCCCTTGAGGCCCCTGGCTTGTATTATGATGCTTGTATGACTTATTTTATTTGTAGAGTTATGTTGTGATATCTTCCCGTGAGTCCTTGATCTTGATCGTACACATTTGCGTGCATGATTAGTGTACGATTGAATCGAGGGCGTCACACCGTCCCTAGATGGTTGGCACCAATTTTCTGTACCAGACCGGCCCATGACTCACGTTCAGCGTTGGTAAGGGCCCACAAAAAGTGGATCGCAGGGGGGGTCAGTACGAACTGCCTCCCCCACTAAGATGTTGATGTTAGTGGCAATCCGGAATAAGTTGGGGTGGCTTTGCCAAAGGGGAGAGGCGCCCAGCCAATGATCAAGCCAAAACCGAGTGGATTGGCCATTGTTAATCTGAAATTTGGCCCCAATAGCAAAAGCGGGCCGTACCGCTTGGATCCCTTTCCAAAACACGGAGCCGTTGGCCGAGGCCGTGAAGGGATTCCCATTCAGGAAATACTTAGCTTTTAACAGCTGAGCCCGGAGACCCGTCTCGTTTTGTGTTAGCCGCCACCACCATTTGGAAAGGAGCGCGACATTCATTAGTTTGGAGTTTAGGATTCCCAATCCTCCAAAAAAAATTGGCCTACAAACAGCCGCCCACTTTACTAGATGGTATTTCCGCTTGATGCCAGTTCCTTCCCAAAAGAACCGGGATCTCGGTGTGTCTAGCTTAGTGTGCACGCCATCGGCTAGTAAGAACATCCTCATAGTGAATAGGGGAAGGGAAGAGAGGCTCGAGTTAGTTAAAATGAGCCTCGCCGCAGAGGACATAAAACGCCCTCGCCACGGGCTTACCCTATTGGCCACTTTCCCATACAGAGGCTCCCACTCTAAAATCGAGAGTTTGCGGCGAGAAATAGGAAGCCAAGGTACTTAATTGGAAAGCTCCCAAGCCTACAATTAAGTAAATTTGTGACTCCAAAGCTTTGTTGGTCGTCCATCCCCATGGTAATGACCTCACTTTTAAGAAAATTTATTTTGAGTCCGGAAAGGATCTCAAAGGCGAGTAACAAAAGCTTAATCGATGTAATACTATGGTCGTCAGGCTTGAACAATAGCAAGGTATCGTCAGCATATAGTAGATGTGTCACACCACCCAGGATGAGGTGTGGGACGAGCCCCTTGATATGACCGCCCTCCCTGGCCTTGGACAACATAGCTGCCAATGCATCAGCCACAAAATTAAAGACGAGTGGGGAGATGGGATCGCCTTGTCTTAACCCTTTCCTATTACGGAAAAACTTCCCCATTTTGCCGTTGACAATAACCGAGGTGTTGCCACTCGAGATCAGGTGCATGATCCGGTGGACGAACCCTGCCTCAAAACCCTTTTTGAGGAGGACCTCCCGCACAAACTCCTAGTTTACGCGGTCATAGGCTTTTTCAAAATCTAGCTTGAGGATAACACCCTGTCCACGCGTACGTTTTAACTCGTGAATTATCTCCGTGAGAGCAATAGGCCCTTCAAGAATGTTTCTGCCTTTAAGGAAAGCGGTTTGGCTCTTATGAATTACTCGTTGGGCGACCGACGCTAACCTAGAGGCGTAAGCTTTGGCGCAAATCTTGAAAGGGACATTAATGTGCGTGATTGGACGGAACAGCTTGATTGAGTCCGCCCCTTTGACATTGGGAATCAGACAAATCGCCCCATAATTGAGGCGCGCAAGGTCTACCGTACCAAGGGCAAAGCCGTTAATAATAGCTTGGAAAAGGTCTCTAACGAGCGGCCAAAACCTTTTGAAAAACTCTACCGGCCAGCCATACGGGCCTGGAGCCGTGTCGTTCTTCATTCCAGCCAGCGCTAAATCTATCTCTTGAGGCGAAAAAGGCACCATCAGGGCGTCGTTTTCCTGTTGAGACACACGCTCAGCCGATCCCCATAAGTCTTCCCTTAGACTTAAACCTTTCGCTTCGGTTGTTCCCAACATCTCTATGAAGAAATCGAAGATGTGCTTAATGATTTCATTTTGGGTTACCAGAATCCCGTTCTCCGACTAGAGTCTTAGGGTTGTGCTCTTGCGTTTACGGCCGTTGGCGTACACGTGAAAGTAGCCTGTGTTGGTGTCGCCTTTCACGACCCACTTGGCGCCGCCCCTACGACGCCAGTACTCCTCCTCTGCCCTAAGGATAGCCAGGACCTGGTTTTCCAGAGAGTATTGGTGCTCCCATTCGTCGGCAGAAAAAGGTCTAACATCGACCTGCGCGTCAAGGCACGCGATTTCTTCCATGATGCGTTCCCTTTCCCTTTTGGACTCGCTGCCATGATTGGCCGCCCAACCCCTGAGGAAAGCCCGCAAGGCCGCAGCCGCAGAGGACCAGAACTCTACTGGTCCTCATTGGCACCCCACCTGGTTACCAATCAAGGTCCAGCGGTTCGTGACCAGTTGGCAGAAACCCTCGTGTTCGAACCAAGCTGTCTCGAAGAAAAATCTACGACTGCGGCGCACACTGTCCTCCCCTGACGACAGAATAAGAAGGACATGATCTGATCCAATGTGCGTCTCGGCCACTAAGGACAAGAAAGTATGAATAACCATGATGTAGTTTAGGTTCAGAGATATGTTTAATAACCAAATAAGGACAAGAAAGTATGAAATTTTCAGATCAAAGCAACGTGATATGTTGTTTAACATGTAGCCCACTAGCCTGCCCGGTCTAACGAATGTACAAGCTCCGCATGCGCTGTCATATTTTCTTTACCCTCAACAACAACAACAACAACAGCAACAACAACAGCAACAACAACAGCAACAACAACAAAGAATAAAACGAAAGAATAAAGAATAAAGAATAAAGAATAAAGAACAAAGAATAAAGAATAAAGAACAATAAACAATAGACAACAAAGAACAACAACAACAGCAACAACAACAGCAACAACAACGGCAACAACAACAACAACAACAACAACAACAACAACAACAACAACAACAACAACAACAACAACAACAACAACAATAACGGTGTGATTTCAATCAATGAGGGTAAAAAAGGTGAAGTTTGTTACGAATGCTAAGAAGTTAGGCCATCTTGGTATAGAAAAATGAACACTGTCTTATTTCATTCAGCAGACAAATTGTGATGAACAGTACACTACTGGAATTCTGGGCTACGCCGAGTGCCACGGACACTCGGCAGAGGGCCGAAAACCGCCGGCAAAGCCTTTGCCGAGTGTCACCCTCGGCAAAAGCCACCCGGCGTACACCTCTTCGGCAAACAGGAGTTTGCCGAGAGCTAGAACACGGGCACTCAGCAAAGACTTTGCCGAGAGTCAAACAGTACCACTCGGCAAAATAAAGTAGTTAACGGATAGCAGACGGTGATGGCGGTTCCTGACACGTGGGACCAGGGGAGCAGGCCGAGAGCCTACTTTGTCGAGTGCACCTCTCGGCAAAGACAGCCAGTAGGTGGCTGACACGTGTCAGCTCCTGACACGTGGGACCAGGCGAACAGGCCGAGGGCCAACTTTGCCGAGTGCGACGCTCAGCGAAGAGAGCGATGGGTGGGCGACACGTGTCGACTCGACATGTGGGGCCAGCGAGCAGGGCGAGGCCAACTTTGCGGCGCCACGCTCGGCAAAGAGAGCGATAGGTGGGCGACACGTGTCAGCTCGACATGCGGGCCAGCGAGCGGGCCGAGGGCCAACTTTGCCGAGTCGACGCCGGCGAAGAGAGCCGATGGGTGGCTGACACGTGTCGGCTCGACATGTGGGGCCAGCGAGCGGGGCGAGGGCCAACTTTGCGGCGCCACGCTTTCGGCAAAGAGAGCCGATGAGGTGGGCGACACGTGTCGCTCGACATGTGGGGCGAGCAAACAGCCGAGGGCCATCTTTGACGGCGCCATGCTCGGCAAAGAGAGCGATGAGGTGGGCGACATGTGTCGACTCGGCGAGTGGGGCAGGCGAACAGGCCGAGGGCCAACTTTGCGGCGCCCGCTCGGCAAGAAGAGCGATGGGTGGGCGACACGTGTCGACTCGACATGAGGGGCCAGGCGGGCAGGCCGAGGGCCAACTTTGCCGAGCGCCTGTCTCGGCAAACTCTATCTTTTCCGAGTGTGACTCCCGGCAAACACAGCCAATAGGGGAGGGCCACGTCACTTCTCCTAAAAGCCGTGAAAATAGTTTGCCGAGAGTCACTGTCGGCAATTATTTTTCCTTTACCGAGATGCCTCTCGGTAAAGTTGCCAGGAGGGCTACAGGTTATTATCCTTTATCGAGATGCCTCTCGGTAAAGGTGTCAGGGTATTGTACTTTACCGAGAGGCCTCTTGGTAAAGGGTGCATTTTGGTCCAGTTTCACAGTCATTGCCGAGAGCCGCCCTCGGCAATGGTGTTCCCAGGAGCCTTTTTTCCCTGTTTCTGTTTCTTTCATGCAGCGAAACATATACAGCAGCAGCATATAGTTCATCACACATAGAACATGTCACATATAGGCATCATTGAACAAAAGAAGCAATGATTGATTCTGAAAAACATTCCACATAAAAGCAATAGTGCATAAAAGCAGTAGACCACAAGTTTACAAGTCTCAAGATGCAAGAGTTCTCAACATGCAAGGAACAGTTTCAAACATAACATAACATGAAGTTCACGCGATTTTGGAGATTGGAGTGATAACATCAACATTAGAAGGCATCATTCCGTTTGCTGCCCCAACTCCATCAACCGGAGTGATAACATCAACATTAGAAGGCATCATTCCCTTTGCTGCCCCAACTCCACTAACTTGAGGTGGAAATACCGGAACATTGTTCGACCCTTGTGATGGGTTGAGCTGAGATGGATTGACCCAATAGTGAGATGAATGCATATGGTAATGCCGAAAATGGTGATAGAAATAGTTTGAACGAAACTCACAATGTTCCACTCTGGCGTCGGTGGCATCTCTGGCACTGGTTGGCCTTGCATGGAATAAAGATTGGCCACCATATGTTGTAAAAACTTCACTAGATCATCTTGTGCCTTCAGCTTGGCCTGGTTTTCATCTCGTTCTTTCTCGGTGTCAATCAGTCGAGTCTACAATATGGCAATGCAAATGTCATTCATGTTGAAATGCGAATATCCTCAATAATGAAGAAGGATCAATGAAGAAGGACCATGAAGGATCAATGAAGAAGCACTGACCTGAACATCCTCAATAATGCTCAGGAATGTGGTACGTGACGCTCTACGGTAGGAGTAGAGCCAGTACTCATAGCACGGAGCGTGTTGACTCTCGGAAGGGAGGAGGTTATGACAGAATCGAGGTGAACCGCCATCTGGCCATTCGGTCTACCGCCTGTCGCGGCAATGGCCACAAGAGGGTCAAACGTTAGAACGTGAGGATCAGCGTTAGGCCCGTACGTCTCCTTCAATCTTTTGGTGTAGTTCTCTCCATCTGACTGGGCTTTAGAATTGATCCAGTCCATCTCTGGGTGGAGAGGGTCCTTGTCCTTGTCGTCTTTGGTACTTTTGATGGTCCATGCCTCAAAGTAAGTGATATCCTTG
The DNA here is from genome assembly GCA_021605205.1 of Aegilops longissima. Lineage (NCBI taxonomy): Eukaryota > Viridiplantae > Streptophyta > Magnoliopsida > Poales > Poaceae > Aegilops > Aegilops longissima. The sequence goes on along the minus strand of CM038677.1, from coordinate 788,983,714 downwards.
CCAGTGTCTTCTTTCTACAAAAGAAAGTGATCCAAACAATCAAGGGAATGCTCATAAATGAAAGAGAACATGATGAAAAGAAAAGGATGTGGTTGCCTACATGTTTTGAGACGACACCTGGGATGGTGAGGTTGCCTTGACGGTGTCCTCGACCCCCATCAACTTACGTCGTTCAGATATTACTTTGTGTTCATCCTGCCACCCTCGATCTCTCCACCGTTCGACGATCTTCTCCCAGCACGGACGTTTGTCAGCGCTACACCGAGGAATCACCTGTAAATTAAACAAATACATCTTAGTAAGGGTTCTAATTTTGCCGTAGTGTAGGGAATAGCAAGCATCCATCGTCACTTGCCTTGAAGTAATTGTCCCGTGAAAGATGCGTCCCTCGAGCCTCCTGTTTGGAAATCCTATGGTTGAGATAGTCCGCGTGATACTTGACCACTAACAGGACGCGCTCCTCATAGTGCATGTCGTGGACTAGTTTCTTGGCAATATTCTCAACCACCACATTTGCACGATCCTTCTGACCCTCAACGCATGTATAGAAATCCTACAAACATGCATACATGTGAGAAGGGTTAAATCATGACTATGGTAAATTTAAACCTTTTGGCATTGACATTTAGGTGTTTGAAAGGACTTACCCAGAAATCGTTGACCACTCGCATGGCTCTGTTATCAAAAACCCTCTGACGCATATCAAGGAAATCCGGTGCTAGTTTGTAGTGATCCCATGACCAAGCTGGCTTAATGATAGCATTCGGCAAAGTGACCAGTCCAGGATAATTTAACCTACAAAGACCCCCAATGATGCCACTCGGCGACCGTGGGAGACCCCTCTGACCACCTTTTACTAAGCTTCTGCATTTCGAAGAGTGAAGTCATATTATATGTGAGGAAATGACAAAAGGTACAATTTATATGGGATGAGTCGAGATAACCACTTACTTCTCTCCCATTGGTTTAATCAACACATCTCTATGCACATATGGACGCCTTGGAAGCTTTGAAGGACCACGCAGCCACACTTTCCCTCTGGAAGTAGTGCTGATAGTCGAACCGCTCGGTTGCGAACCGCTCACCTCGTGGTGCTCTGTCACCCGTGAGGGTCCATCCCCACCCTCAGAAACCTGACGAACAACCAGCCTCCTCTCGGCGGCGTCGTCCTCCACCAGCTCTTCCTCCTCATCCTCCACCACCTCTTCCTCCTCATCCTCCATCACCTCCTCCGCAAAATCCTCCTCGTCCTCCTCCTCACACGCCTCATCCCCATCCTCTTTTTCCAACTCCTGAGCACGGTGAAGCACTGCATCAGAGGGTCGAGGAGAAGAAAGAGGTGCTCTACTCCGGGCTGCTTTACGTACTCCTCGTCCGCCTCCTACTCCTGCCTCACCTACTCCCCCTCCTCGGCCGCCTCCTCGTCCGCCTCCTCCTCCTGCCTCACCTACTCCCCCTCCTCGTCCCACTCCTCGTCCGCCTCCTCCTCCTGCCTCACCTACTCCCCCTCCTCGTCCTCCTCCTCGTCCGCCTCCTCCTCCTGCCTCACCTACTCCCCCTCCTCGTTCGCCTCCTACTCCTCCCCTGTGTGGTACTCGACCTTGTTTCGCACGTTTTGTCGGACGGGTGTCTAGACCCGCCAATCCTTTGGCCTTCTTGGCGGTTGTGGCAACCGATGAAGGAGCGGCCACCGCTTTCACCAGTCGAGCAGGTTGATCATTGTACAGATCATTCACTTTTTTCAAACTTTCCTTTGGAATCTTCTTGCTACCTGTCATGTTTCAATCACCTGATACGAAGAAGAACAAACCAGTTAGTACAGATGATACAACTTGATGTAAATACAATAAATATATCACATATGAAGAATAAATGGAATTGTCACAATAATACATATAGTTGTTACACACACAAATACATAGAGTTGTTGCACACACGAATACATAGAGTTGTTGCACACACGAATACATAGAGTTGTTACACAGACGAATACATAGACTTGTGACACACATACCTAGAGTTCTCACACGATTACATGGAGTTGTTAGAAATAAGGGTCAATATTAGGTGCAACATTTGGATCAGGGCTTTCATCATCGCTATCACGCCCGTTCATACATTCATCCTCGAAGTCTTCAGGGGGGCCCTCATCCTCATCTAGCCCCATGTGCCATCGCATAAGTAATGCCAAATCTCGAGGGTCAGAAACATCCTCGCATTCGTCCTCTGCATTATCTACTTCCATGTCATCCATGTGTTCCATAGCATCATGTTCGTGATGCGCACCATCATCTTCCTTTGCATCATCTTCGTCTTCGTCAGTGTCTGCTTCTTGAAAGAACTATCCCTCGTATGTGTTAGGGTTTATATGGTAATCGTGCTTGTTTGGGGTAGTTACCTTGATACGCGGGGGTACCTTGTACACGACATCCCACTTCAAGAGATTGATATATTCCGTAGATGTGCATGCGTATGGGAGAAAAAACACTTGTGTAGCTTGTTGAGCCATAATATAGAAATAATTTCCGCATATTTCGATGCTCGTTCAACTTCGACAAAGCAAATACTAGGGGTTCGTCTCACTTTCTCAGGATTGAGCCAGCTGCATCTGAATACGATGGGCTTCACTCCTTGTAAACCACAATACTGCAACTCATAAATTTCTTTGATGGTTCCATAGTAGTGACGTCCATCTGTCCCTAGACAATAGACCGCACTATTTATTGACCTTCGGTTGGGCCTCTCACGCGTGTGTTTATCAGTGTGGAAGTGATGCCCATTCATGTCGTAAGCCTTAAATGACTTGGCCTCGTATTCAAAACCTTTGGCTACTTCTCTCACTTTGGCGTCCATATCAACCTCCTGATATACCTACAAGATTAATAGGAAATTGTCTGGTTCATTAGGGGAAGCATTACAGGCAAGTAAGATCAACTCGAAGTAACATAAAGTTAGAAAAGTTACTTTTCTTGAGAACCAAGAAATGAAACCGCCATCAGCATTGGTATCTTCAAGAAGGTCTGATTCTTCGTCGCTAGGAGGCTGTGGTAGCTTCCAGAATTTGTTCTGGAATTCCCTAGCAGTAGGAAGAATTTGAGTTAGAACTCAAGACTAGTGAGTAGTTGTCAATAAAGGTGTTCTACACTTACTTTATGTACGGTTGCACTTCTTCCATGTTGGTAAAGACATAGATCATAATAGTCGACCACTCAGTAGGTGAAAAGTTCTTGGGCTTCGGTCCACTTGCTTTGCCACCTTGGCCTTCGAAGAGGCTAAGGTCGGAAACATTACTGGTGGGTTCTTCATTGTAACGAGGAGCTGGATTTAACCTAGTCTGAATACTGTCATGATAGTACTTTGTCGTGGTCGTGGCCACCTCCTCGTTCAGGTATGCCTCGGCTATGGAGGCTTCAATGCGGGCTTTATTCTTACATTTCCCACGAAGATGCTTGAACTCCCGTTCAAGTGCATACTGACATCGGAACTGCACAGGTCCTCCCATTCTAGCCTCATACGCGAGATGTAAGATCATATGTTGCATCGGATTAAAGAAACCTGGCGGAAATATAATCTCTAACTTGCATAGCAACTCAGGTGCTTGTTCCTCCAACTTTGCAACCACTTCATAATCTAGTTATTTGGCACAAAGTTGACGGAAGAAGTAGCTGAACTCTGCCAGCGCTCGCCAAATATCCTCTCTGACATACCCTCGAATCATCACAGGCATTATCCGCTCAAGCCATACATGGTAGTCATGACTCTTGAGGCCTCCTATTCGCTTTGTAGCCATATTCACTCCCCTCATGATATTAGGTGCATATCCATCAGGAAAGTACAAGTTGTTCACGATCCATTGGAGAATTTCCTTCCTTTGGGGCATTGAAGGGGTGAAAGGGGCTGGTGGCTTCTTCCAAGAATTACCTTTTGCACAAGGCACCAAATTTAATTTTGGCCTGTTGCATAGTTTGGCTTGATCGATCCTAGCCTGAATGTTATCCTTTGACTTCTAGGTGTCGAGGAGCGTGCCGAGTAAGGCCTCCGCAAGATTCTTTTCAGTGTGCATTACATCAATGTTGTGTGGAAGTAGAAGATCTTTAAAGTAAGGGAGCCTCCATAAGCTTGGAATGTGAGTCCACTGGTGTGTCTCTCCATATCCCAAAAAACCTTTCCCATCAAGCTTTTCCTCGAGAGCATCTAACTCATCCTTAAGCTGGGCACCGGTCATAATAGGTGGTGGTGGGTCATCAACAATAACACCTTTTTGGAAGTGCATAGCGTCTTGCCTGTATGGGTGATCAAGACGAAGGAACTGCCGATGTTGGTCAAAGCATACATACTTGTGACCCTTAGCCATCCAAATGAAAGTCACACGCTGTCGACACACTGGGCAAGGCCACTTCCCCTTTACACACCAACCACAAAATATCGCACGTGCCGGTAGGTCATGTAGTGATGTGTGGTACCAGATATGCATATTGAAGTGCTTCTTTGAAATGGCACCGTATGTCCGGACCTCGTTGTTCCAAGCAACAAGTAAGTCGTCCACCAATGGCTCCATATACACACTCATATGCTTCCCGGGATAGTTAGGACCTGGAATTATCAACGTCAGGAACACGTGATGTCGTTGCATGCAAACGCCAGTGGGCAGATTCAGGGGGATAACATATACTAGCCAACAACTGTATATGGCAGCCATCAAACCATATGGATTGAACCCGTCGGTTGTTATCCCAACAGCTACACTCTTCCAGTCATCTGTTTTCTTATGAATTTCAACAAATTTCTTCCATGCTTCACCATCCCGTGGATGTTGCATCTTTTTCGTATTGTACATCTTCCCTTCGGCGGCCCATCTCATATATTGGGCAGTTTCCTCGGTCATATAAAGTCTCTGGATCCTTTCTGTGAATGAAAGATATCGAAGGATATTGACGGCAATTGTGAGCTGCCTCTTTCTACCATCATCATCTATTACCTCAATATACCTAGATGATTTGCACTTGACACAATAATTCGTATCTTTATGTTCATTTCTAAATAGCATGCATCCATTTGGACAAGCATGTATTTGCTCATACGTCATCTTAAGTGAACCGAGGATTTTGTTCGAGTCGTACATGTTCTTTGGCAATATATTTTCTTTAGGCAACATGCTAGGAATAACTGACAATAACTCATTGAAGCAAATTATGATCATGTTATGGTTTGCCTTCAGGGCCATTAGGCGTGCAATGCCATCTAGTTGAGTAACCTCTGTATGGGCGTGAAGGGGTTTTTGTGCTGCAAACAAAGCTGCATGATACTCTTCAGGGCTTTCCGGCGGCTCCTTGGAGTTCGGTTCCTCCCGCGGATCCGCACGGCGGATGTCATCTAACAGGTTTTCAATCCGAGTATCATATTCGCCGGTGCGTTGTCGCACCACCTCCGCCCTGGACGGTTCTGTCTCACCGTGAAAGATCCACCGGTAATAGCCTGGCGTAAACCCATATTTACCTAAGTGTTTACTCATAGTAATCTTATCTCTTTCATTCTGGTTATCACACTCCGTGCATGGGCACCAAATTCCACGAACTGGCGTTTCTCCAGCAAATACTAATTCCAGGAAATCATTGGTCTTCGACCTCCACTCAGGGTTCATACCCTCCATGCTGGGATGTCCAGTGTACATCCACTCACGTTCTTCCATCCTCTGATATAAAGTGAAACACACACATAATTATTTTATGTAACAAGTGGTTCCATCAAGTTTTACGACATGCACTGAGCTATGTAATAGGTAAACATAGTTCCTAATCCCACCCGAGAATGTGTAGGCTGGGTCCGCTTTCATGACGTACTCCAACCCGAGGCAAAATTTCGGCAGCACCTCCCTGCTATTCTCCAAATACACGTCTCAGCAATAAGCCAAGAGGATGTGTATCTAGAGAACAAAAAGGAGACACTATCGAAATTCTGTCTCAGATCTAAGGACATCATGAAAACGACCCGCCTACACATCCTCGGGTTGTCCATAGAAAACGTGGACAATTCGAAAGAGTTGAGGTTATAAATATGCAAAGACTTGCATATTTATAGATACAACCCTTCCGAACGGGAGACACCTAGGTTATGCGACTATTTAGGTGATCTACAAATAATGAAAACCTACACATGAACAGGAAGAGATTACCCTTGAAGCGTGCAACGGAATTCACTCTCTCTTGTCAAAATAGATGCATGTCCTGCATGAAAGAATGAAGTTCTGTCAATCATATGTCAAACACACAAACATCAATAACACTCACTCACACACCCCCCACACACAAACACACTCACATATCCATACACACACATCACACACTCACTCACACATGCACACACACACACATCAATAGCACCCCTCTCCCACACACAAACTCACATACACCATTCATTATACATGCACATATATACACAACTAAATATAAGAAAACCATTCATTATATATGCACACATACACCAACATCACTCACTGACACACACACACATACAAAGCACACACTCACACACATTATTCACTATATATGCATATATATACACCTTTTGTTGTAATGGAGAGGGGGGAAACCCCTTTTATTTCAAAAAAAACGAGATTGAGTAGGGGGGCTCACCAACGGGGAAGGGGGGCGGCGGAGGAGTTGGATGCCGAACGAGGTAGAGCTCAGTGGAGGGGACGCCGCGCCGGTGGTGCTCGGTGAAGCTTGGCCGAGACGGTGGCGGTGGATGAGCTCGGTGGAGGTGGCGGTGGGGGGCTCGGTGGAGGTGGAGGGGCGGGGGAGGCACTTCCGGTAGCAGCGGCGGCGGAGGCGGCGGCGGCGGATAGAGGGGCGGGGGCGAGAGAAACAGTGAGAGAATTGAGGAGTGAGCGCGCGCGAGGGGGAAATTTTGCATAAGTCCCCGCGGGAAACATTTCCGAGAGCCAACTTTTAGCGACACTCGGTAAAAGTCTTAACCTAGATCTCGGGGGCTTTTCCGAGAGCCGCACCGACAGTAGTTACCGAGGGCCGTCCAGCAGTACTCGGCAATGGCCGCATTTTCCGAGAGAAACTCTCGGTAAATCATCCTTCTTGTGCATTCTCCATAATATGTATTATACTTTTTTTTGTTTTCTTCCATGCTAGGCAAACAACCTTAGCACATCATAATTACCGTATTGTGTTTTCTTTTTCAAATGATGGGCCTCGCCCGGTTCTAGAGACTGGCACCCCTCCGATGGCCCCGACAGTCTAGGGCGTTGATCGACACCGAGAGGGTGTAGTCCAAATTGAATAACTGCTTCTCCGTGTTAGTGCATGTCATCGCGAGATGACAGACCAAGTCTAGGCCAAAGCCACAGCAAGATCCCATCCATGTAGACCCAACGCGTCCGTTCCCCCCTCCAGGTGCCGGCCGTGAGGGGGGCCACACCCCGGAGAGGCGTGCCACCTCTTCAGACATGCCACCACATCGTACGGTATGTATGAGGGCTTGGTGCGATGCTCCGGTGGAATTGCTACCCCCTAGGGCCCCCGTCCCGCCTAACCCTGTAGCGTTTGACCACGGGATCTAGCCCTTTGACTTTGCACGGACGGGCTTTGACCAGTGGAACTCTCCACCCGGTTGTGTTAGGTCAGCCCATAGGAACACTTTGGAGCAACATCCGGGCCAAAGCCACAGCAAGACCCCATCTGTGTAGACCCGACGCGTCCGTTTCCCCCCTCCAGGTGCCGCCGGCGGCGCCGTCCGTGAGGGGGCCACACCCCGGAGACGCAGGCCGGGCGTTTGCAACCGCCACAACACTTCCAGACTTGTGAGAGGCCGCCTACGCAAGATTTGGCGGCATGTGCTAGCCCCCGGAGGCCATGACCACAGTCGTGACACGAAGAGCAATCCGCGGAGAGGGAAGTGTTCAGATACTTCTCCATCACCAAAAACTATGAAAAATTACCATCAGTCCTATAGCACATGTGCCTATGTCGTGTAAAAAACTCATGATTTTATTGTGCTTCGAGTATTTAATAATATTCACGCCGCATCGTTACCACAGAACGTCTACTACTGTGTCATCGCCGTCCGTGAGGGGGGCTGATAACCCACAAGTATAGGGGATCACAACAGCTTTCGAGGGTAGAGTATTCAACCCAAATTTATTGATTCGACACAAGGGGAGCCAAAGAATATTCTTGAGTATTAGCAGTTGAGTTGTCAATTCAACCACACCTGGATAACTTAGTATCTGCAGCAAAGTGTTTAGTAGCAAAAGTGGTATGATAATAATGGTAACGGTAGAAAAAGTAAAGATAAATGTTTTTGGGTTTTTGTAGTAGTTGTAACAGTAGCAACGGAAAAGTAAATAAGTGAAGAACAATATATTAAAAGCTCGTAGGCAATGGATCAGTGATGGATAATTATGCCGGATGCGATTCCTCATGCAATAGTTATAACATAGGGTGATATAGAACTAGCTCCAATTCATCAATGTAATGTAGGCATGTATTCCGTAAATAGTCATACGTGCTTATGGAAAAGAACTTGCATGACATCTTTTGTCCTACCCTCCCGTTGAAGCGGGGTCCTAGCGGAAACTAAGGGATATTAAGGCCTCCTTTTAATAGAGAACCTGACCAAGGCCTTAACACATAGTGAATACATGAACTCCTCAAACTATGGTCATCACCGAGATGTATCCTGATTATTGTCACTTCGGGGTTGTCGGATCATAACACATAATAGGTGACTATAGACTTGCAAGATAGGGTCAAGAACACACATATATTCATGAAAACATAATAGGTTCAGATCTGAAATCATGGCACTCGGGCCCTAGTGACAAGCATTAAGCATAGCAAAGTCATAGCAACATCAATCTCAAGAACATAGTGGATACTAGGATCAAACCCTAACAAAACTAACTTGATTACATGGTGAATCTCATCCAACCCATCACCGTCCAGCAAGCCTACGATGGAATTACTCACGCACGGCGGTGAGCATCATGAAATTGGTGATGGAGGATGGTTAATGATGACGACGGCGACGAATCCCCCTCTCCGGAGCCCAGAACGGACTCCAGATCAACCCTCCCGAGAGAGATTAGGGCTTGGCAGTGGCTCCGTGTCGTGAATTGCGATGAAACTTTCTCTCTGATTTTTTCTCCCCGAGACGGAATATATGGAGTTGGAGTTGAGGTCGGAGGAGGTCCAGGGGCCCACGAGATAGGGGCGCGCCTAGGGAGGGTCTGTCTCGTGGACAGGCCCTGGGCCCCCTGATGTATTTCTTTCGCCCAATAATTCTTATAAATTCCAAAAATTGCCTCCGTGGATTTCCAGGACATTCTAAGAACTTTTCTTTTCTACACATAAAACAACATCATGGTAGTTCTGCTGAAAACAGCGTCAGTCCGGGTTAGTTTCATTCAAATCATGCAAGTTAGAGTCCAAAACAAGGGCAAAAGTGTTTGGGAAAGTAGATACGTTGGAGACGTATCAACTCCCCCAAGCTTAAACCTTTTCTTATCCTCAAGCAATTCAGTTGATAAACTGAAAGTGATAAAGAAAAACTTTTACAAACTCTATTTGCTCTTGTTGTTGTAAACATGAAAAGCCATCATTCAAGTTTCAGCAAATATTATGAACTAAGCATACTCACAATAACACGTAGGTCTCACAATTACTCATATCAATAACATAATCAGCTAGCGAGCCATAATAATAAAACTCGGATGACAACACATTCTCAAAATAATCATAACATGATATAACAAAATGGTATCTCGCCAGCCCTTTCGCAAAACATAAATGCAGAGCACCTTTAAAGATCAAGGACTGACTAAATATTGTAATTCATGGTTAAAGAGATCCAGTCAAGTCATACCCAATATAAACCAATAGTAATGAATGCAAATGACAGTGTGCTCTCCAGCGGGTGCTTTTTAATAAGAAGGGTAATGACTCAACATAAAATTAAATAGATAGGCCCTTCGCAGAGGGAAGCAGGGATTTGTAGAGGTGCCAGAGCTCGGTTTTAAAATAGAGACTGAATAACATTTTGGGCGGCATACTTTCACTGTCAACGCACAACTATGAGATGGCTGTATCTTCCATACTACATGCATTATAGGTAGTTCCCAAACAGAATGGTAAAGGTTTATACTCCCTCTCCTCCACAAGCATCAATCCATGGCTTGCTCGAAACAACGAGTGCCTCCAACATTCAACGGGTCCCAGGGGGAGTTTTGTTTGAAATTATTTTGATTAATTTGCATAAAGCATGGGACTGGGCATCCCGGTGAACGGCCCTTTCTCGTGAATGAGGAGCGGAGTCCACTCCTCTTGAGAATAACACACCTAGCATGGAAGATATATGCAGCCCTAGTTGTACATGAGCTGCTCGAGCATACAAAACAGAATTTTATTTGAAGGTTTGGAGTTTGGCACATACAAATTTACTTGGAACGGCAGGTAGATACCGCATATCGGAAGGTATAGTGGACTCATATGGAACAACTTTGGGGTTTAAGGAGTTTGGATGCACAAGCAGTATTCCCGCTTAGTGCAGGTGAAGGCTAGCAAAAGACTGGGACGCGACCAACTGAGAGAGCGACAACAGTCATAAACATGCATTAAAATTAATTCACACCGAGTACAAGCATGAGTAGGATATAATCTACCATGAACATAAATATCATGAAGGCTATGTTGATTTGATTCAACTACATGTGTGAACATGTGCCAAGTCGAGTCACTCAATTCATTCAAAGGAGGATACCATCCCATCATATCATATCATATCATTCTTGAAGGAAATATGCCCTAGAGGCAATAATAATGTTATTATTTATTTCCTTATATCATGATAAATGTTTATTATTCATGCTAGAATTGTATTAACCGGAAACATAATACATGTGTGAATACATAAACCTACAGAGTGTCACTAGTATGCCTCTACTTGACTAGCTCGTTAATCAAAGATGGTTATGTTTCCTAACCATGAACAAGGAGTTGTTATTTGATTAACGGGATCACATCATTGGTTGAATGATCTGATTGACATGACCCATTCCATTAGCATAGCACCTGATCGTATAGTTTGTTGCTAGTGCTTTTCTTCATGACTTATACATGTTCCTATGACTATGAGATTATGCAACTCCGTTTGCCGAGGAACACTTTGGGTGCTACCAAACGCCACAACGAATCGGGTGATTATAAAGGTACATTACAGGTGTCTCCAAAGGTACATGTTGGGTTGGCATATTTCGAGATTAGGATTTGTCACTCCGATTGTCGGAGAGGTATCTCTGGGCCCTCTCGGTAATGCTCATCACCTAAGCCTTGCAAGCATTGTAACTAATGAGTTAGTTATGAGATGATGTATTACGGAACGAGTAAAGAGACTTGCGGTAACGAGATTGAACTAGGTATTGGATACCGACGATCGAATCTCGGGCAAGTAACATACCGATGACAAAGGAACAACGTATGTTGTTATGCGGTCCGACCGATAAAGATCTTCGTAGAATATGTAGGAACCAATATGGGCATCCAGGTCCCGCTATTGGTTATTGACCGAGAGGTGTCTCGGTCATGTCTACATAGTTCTCGAACCCGTAGGGTCCGCACGCTTAACGCTTCGATGGCGGTTACTATGAGTTTTATGATGTTGATGTACGAAGGTTGTTCGAGTCCCGGATGAGATCACGGACATGACGAGGAGTCTCGAAATGGTCGAGACATAAAGATTGATATATTGAAGCCTATGTTTTGACTCGGAATCACTCGGGTGAAATTGGGAATTTTTCGAGTACCGGGGTTACGGAACCTCCCGGGAGTCAATGGGCCTTGATGGGCCTTAAGGGAAAGAGAAAAGGGGCCCTATAGCTGGCGCAGCCTTCCCCTTCCCTAGTCCTATTAGGATTAGGAGAAGGGGTGGCGCCTCTCTCCTCTCCCTTGGTCAAACCCTAGTTGGACTAGGATTTGGGGGAATCCTACTCCTAGTAGGAGTAGGACACCCTGTGCGCCTCCCTCCTGGCCGGCCAGCCCTCCCTTCCCTCCTTTATATACAGGGCAGGGGCACCCCATGACACACAAGTTGATCGATTAGATCGTTCCTTAGCCGTGTCGGTGCCCCTTCCACCAGATTACACCTCGATCATACCGTAGCGGAGCTTAGGCGAAGCCCTGCGTCGGTGGAACATCATCATCGTCACCACGCCGTCGTCGACGAAACTCTCCTCAACACTCGGCTGGATCGGAGTTCGAGGGACGCCATCGAGCTGAGCGTGTGCAGAACTCGGAGGTGCCGACGTTCGGTACTTGGATCGGTTGGATCGGGAAGAAGTACGACTACATCAACCGCGTTGTTATAACGCCCGCTTTCGGTCTCACGAGGGTACGTGGACGGATACTCTATACTCTCGTTGCTATGCATCACCATGGTCTTGTATGATCGTGAGGAAAATTTTTGAAATTACTACGTTCCCCAACAGTGGCATCCGAGCCAGGTTTTATGCGTTGATGTCATATGCACGAGTAGAACACAAGTGAGTTGTGGGCGATACAAGTCATACTACCTACCAGCATGTCATACTTTGGTTCAGCGGTATTGTGAGATGAAGCGGCCGGACCGACATTACGCCAGACGCTTACGCGAGACTGGTTTCACCGCTGTGAGCACTCGTTGCTTAAAGGTGGTGGCGGGTGTCATCTCTCTCACTTTAGTTGAACGAGTGTGGCTACGCCCGTCCTTGAGAAGGTTAAACGGAGTCTATTTGACGAAGTATCGTTGTGGCTTTGATGCGTAGGTAAGAACGGTTCTTGCTCAGCCCGTAGCAGCCACGTAAAACTTGCAACAACAAAGTAGAGGACGTCTAACTTGTTTTTGCAGGGCATGTTGTGATGTGATATGGTCAAGACGTGATGCTATATTTTATTGTATGAGATGATCATGTTTTGTAACCGAGTTATCGGCAATCTGGCAGGAGCCATATGGTTGTCGCTTATTGTATGAAATGCAACGCCATGTAATTGCTTTACTTTATCACTAAGTAGTAGCGATAGTCGTAGAAGCAATAGTTGGCGAGACGACAACGATGCTACGATGGAGATCAAGGTGTCGCTACCGGTGACGATGGTGATCATGACGGTGCTTCGAGATGGAGATCACAAGCACAAGATGATGATGGCCATATCATATCACTTATATTGATTGCATGTGATGTTAATCCTTTATGCATCTTATTTTGCTTTGATTGACGGTAGCATTATAAGATGATCCTTACTAAATTATCAAGAAGTGTTCTCCCGAGTATGCACCGTTGCGAAAGTTCTTCGTTTGAGACACCACGTGATGATCGGGTGTGATAGGCTCTACGTTCAAATACAACGGGTGCAAAACAGTTGCACACGCAGAATACTCAGGTTATACTTGACGAGCTATGCATATAAGATATGACCTCGAACACGGAGACCGAAAGGTCGGCGTGAATCATATAGTAGATATGATCAACATATTGATGTTCACCATTGAAACTACTCCATCACACGTGATGATCGGTCATGGTGTAGTTGATATGGATCACGCAATCACTTAGAGAATTAAAGGGATATTTTTCTAAGTGGGAGTTCTTAAGTAATATGATTAATTGAACTTTAATTTATCATGAACTTAGTCCTGGTAGTATTTTGCAGATTATGTTGTAGATCAATAGCTCGCGTTGTTGCTTCCCTGTGTTTTTATATGTGTTCCTAGAGAAAATTGTATTGAAAGATGTTAGTAGCAATGATGCGGATTGGATCCGTGATCTGAGGTTTATCCTCATTGCTGCGCAGAAGAATTATGTCCTTAATGCACCGCTAGGTGACAGACCTATTGCAGGAGCAGATGCAGACGTTATGAACGTTTGGCTAGCTCAATATGATGACTACTTGATAGTTTAGTGCACCATGCTTAACGGCTTAGAATCGGGACTTCAAAGACGTTTTGAACGTCATGGACCATATGAGATGTTCCAGGAATTGAAGTTAATATTTCAAGCAAATACCGAGTTGAGAGATATGAAGTCTCCAACAAGTTCTATAGCTAAAAGATGGAGGAGAATCGCTCAACTAGTGAGCATGTGCTCAGATTGTCTGAGTACTTCAATCGCTTGAATCAAGTGGGAGTTAATCTTCCAGATAAGATAGTGATTGACAGAATTCTCTAGTCACCATCACTAAAGTTACTAGAACTTCGTGATGAACTATAATATGCAAGGGATGACGAAAACAATTCCCAAGCTCTTCGCGATGCTAAAATCGCGAAGGTAGAAATCAAGAAAAACATCAAGTGTTGATGGTTGACGAGACCACTAGTCTCAAGAAAAGGGCAAAGGAAGAAGGGAACTTCAAGGAAAACGGCAAGCAAGTTGTTGCTCGAGTGAAGAAGCCCAAGTCTAGACCTAAGCACGAGACTAAGTGCTTTTGCTGCAATGGAACTGGTCCTCGAAGCGGAACTACCCCAAGTATTTGGCGGATAAGAAGGATGGCAAAGTGAACAAAGGTATATTTGATATACAGATTATTGATGTGTATTTTACTAGTGTTCATAGCAACCCCTCAAGTATTTGATACTGGTTCAGTTGCTAAGAGTAGTAATCAAACGGAGTTTCAGAATGAACAGAAACTAGTTGAAGGGGAAGTGACGATGAGTGTTGGAAGTAGTTCCAAGATTGATATGATCATCATCTCACACTCCCTATACTTTCGGGATTAGTGTGGAACCTAAATAAGTGTTATTTGGTGTTGAGCATAAATATGATTTGATCATGTTTATTGCAATACGGTTATTCATTTAAGTAAGAGAATAAATTGTTGTTCTCTTTACATGAATAAAACCTTATATGGTTACACACTCAATGAAAATGGTTCATTGGATCTCGATCATAGTGATACACATATTCATAATATTGAAACCAAAAGATGCAAAGTTAATAATGATAGTGCAACTTATTTGTGCTTGCCGTTTAGGTCATATTGGTGTAAAGCGCATGAAGAAAACTCCATCTTGATGGACTTTTGGAATCACTTGATTATGAATCATTTGATGCTTGCGAACCGTGCCTTTTGGGCAAGATGACTAAAACTCCGTTCTCGGAACAATGGAACAAGCTACTGACTTATTGGAAATAATACATACCGATGTATGCGATCCAATGAATGTTGATGCTCGTGGCAAGTATCGTTATTTTTCTGACCTTCACAAGATGATTTGAGTAGATATGGGTATATCTACTTGATGAAACATAAGTCTGAAATAGTTGAAAGGTTCAAAGAATTTCAGAGTGAAGTGGAAAATCATCGCAACAAGAAAATAAAGTTTCGCGATCTGATCGGGAGATGAATATTTGAGTTACGAGTTTGGTCTTCAATGAAAACAATGTGGAATAGTTTCACAGCTCACGCCACATGGAACACCACAACATTATGGTGTGTTCGAACGTCGTAACCGTACTTTATTTTGATATGGTGCGATCTATGATGTATCTTACCGATTTACCACTATCGTTTTGGGGTTATGCATTAAAGACAGCTGCATTCACGTTTAATAGGGCACCATCTAAATCCGTTGAGATGACACCGTATGAACTATGGTTTAGCAGTAAACCTAAGCTGTCGTTTCTTAAAGTTTGGAGTTGTGATACTTATGTGAAAAAATTTTCACCGATAAGCTCGAACCCAAATCGAGAAATGCGTCTTCATAGAATACCCAAAGGTAACTATTGGGTACACCTTCTATCACAGATCCGAAAGCAAGATATTTGTTGCTAAGATGGATCCTTTCTAGGAAGAAGTTTCTCTCGAAAGAAGTGAGTGGGAGGAAAGTAGAACTTGATGAGGTAATTGTACCTTCTCCCTTATTGGAAAGTAGTTCATCACAGGAAACAGTTCCAAATGATTCCTACACCAATTAGTGAGGAAGTTAATGATGATGATCATGAAACTTCAGATCAAGTTGCTACCAAACCTCGTAGGTCTTCCGAGTAAGATCCGCACCAGAGTGGTACGGTTATCCTATTCTAGAAGTCATGTTACTAGACCATGATGAACCTACGAACTATGAGGAAGCGATGATGAGCCCAGATTCCGCGAAATGGTTTGAGACCATGAAATCTGAGATGGGATCCATATATGAGAACAAAGTGTGGACTTTGATGGAGTTGCTCGATGATCGGCAAGCCATATTATATAAATGGATCTTCAAGAGGAAGACAGATGCTGATAGTAGTATTACTATCTACAAAGCTCGACTTGTCGCAGAAAGGTTTTCGACAAGTTCAAGGTGTTGACTACAATGAGATTTACTCAACAGTAGCGATGCTTATGTCTGTCCGAATCATGTTAGCAATCGCCACATTTTATGAAATCTGGCAAATGGATGTCAAAATACATTCTTTAATGGATTTATTAAAGAAGAGTTGTATATGATGCAACCAGAAGGTTTTGTCAATCCTAAAGGAGCTAACAAAATGTGCAAGCTCCAGCGATCCATCTATGGACTGGTGCAAGCATCTCGAGTTGGAATAAACGCTTTGATAGTGTGATCAAAGCATATAGTTTTATACAGACTTGCGGTGAAGCCTGTATTTACAAGAAAGTGAGTGGGAGCACTACAGCATTTCGATAAGTATATGTGAATGACATATTGTAGATCGGAAATAATGTAGAATTATTCTGCAAAGCATAAAGGAGTGTTTAAAAGGAGTTTTTCAAAGAAAGACCTCGGTGAAGCTGCTTACATATTGAGCATTAAGATCTATAGAGATAGATCTAGACGCTTGATAAGTTTTTCAATGAGTACATACCTTGACAAGATTTTGAAGTAGTTCAAAATGGAACAGTCAAAGAAAGAGTTCTTGCCTGTGTTACAAAGGTGTGAAATCGAGTAAGACTCAAAACCCGGCCACGGCAGAAGATAGAAAGAGAATGAAAGTCATTCCCTATGCCTTGGCCATAGGTTCTATAAAGTATGCCATGTTGTGTACCAGATCTATTGTATACCCTGCACTCGAAGTTTGGCAAGGAGTACAATAGTGATCTAAGAGTAGATCGATGGACAGCGGTCGAAATTATCCTTAGTAGAATAAGGATATGTTTTCGATTATGGACGTGATAAAAAGTTCGTCGTAAAGGGTTACGCCGATACAAGTTTTGGCACTGATCTAGATGACTCTAAATCTCGGTCTAGATACATATTGAAAGTGGGAGCAATTAGCTATAGTAGCTCCGCAGAACATTGTTGACATATAGATTTGCAAAATACATACGGATCTGAATGTGGCAGACCCGCTGACTAAACTTCTCTCACAAAGCAAAACATGATCACACCTTAGTACTCTTTGGGTGTTAATCACATAGCGATGTGAACTAGATTACTGAATCTAGTAAACCCTTTGGGTCTTGGTCACATGGCGATGTGAATTATGGGTGTTAATCACATGATGATGTGAACTATCGATGTTAATCACATGGTGATGTGATCTAGATTATTGACTCTAGTGCAAGTGGGAGACTGAAGGAAATATGCCCTAGAGGCAATAATAATGTTATTATTTATTTCCTTATATCATGATAAATGTTTATTATTCATGCTAGAATTGTATTAACCGGAAACATAATACATGTGTGAATACATAAACCTACAGAGTGTCACTAGTATGCCTCTACTTGACTAGCTCGTTAATCAAAGATGGTTATGTTTCCTAACCATGAACAAGGAGTTGTTATTTGATTAACGGGATCACATCATTGGTTGAATGATCTGATTGACATGACCCATTCCATTAGCATAGCACCTGATCGTATAGTTTGTTGCTAGTGCTTTTCTTCATGACTTATACATGTTCCTATGACTATGAGATTATGCAACTCCCGCTTGCCCGAGGAACACTTTTGGTGCTACCAAACGTCACAACGTGAATCGGGTGATTATAAAGGTACATTACAGGTGTCTCCAAAGGTACATGTTGGGTTGGCATATTTCGAGATTAGGATTTGTCACTCCGATTGTCGGAGAGGTATCTCTGGGCCCTCTCGGTAATGCTCATCACCTAAGCCTTGCAAGCATTGTAACTAATGAGTTAGTTATGAGATGATGTATTACGGAACGAGTAAAGAGACTTGCCGGTAACGAGATTGAACTAGGTATTGGATACCGACGATCAAATCTCGGGCAAGTAACATACCGATGACAAAGGAACAACGATGTTGTTATGCGGTCTCGACCGATAAAAGATCTTCAGTAGAATATGTAGGAACCAATATGGGCATCCAGGTCCCGCTATTGGTTATTGACCGAGAGGTGTCTCGGTCATGTCTACATAGTTCTCGAACCCGTAGGGTCCGCACGCTAACGCTTCGATGATGCTACTATGAGTTTTATGATGTTGATGTACCGAAGGTTGTTCGGAGTCCCGGATGAGATCACGGACATGACGAGGAGTCTCGAAATGGTCGAGACATAAAGATTGATATATTGGAAGCCTATGTTTTGACTCCGAATCACTCGGGTGAAATTGGGAATTTTACCGGAGTACCGGGGTTACCGGAACCTCCCGGGGAGTCAATGGGCCTTGATGGGCCTTAAGGGGAAAGAGAAAAGGGGGCCCTATAGCTGGCCGCAGCCTTCCCCCCTTCCCTAGTCCTATTAGGATTAGGAGAAGGGGGTGGCGCCCCCTCTCTCCCTCTCCCCTTGGTCAAACCCTAGTTGGACTAGGATTTGGGGGAATCCTACCCTAGTAGGAGTAGGACACCCCGTGCGCCTCCCTCTGGCCGGCCAGCCCCTCCCTTCCCTCCTTTATATACAGGGCAGGGGCACCCCATGACACACAAGTTGATCGATTAGATCGTTCCTTAGCCGTGTGCGGTGCCCCCTTCCACCAGATTACACCTCGATCATACCGTAGCGGAGCTTAGGCGAAGCCCTGCGTCGGTGGAACATCATCATCGTCACCACGCCGTCAGGTCGACGAAACTCTCCTCAACACTCGGCTGGATCGGAGTTCGAGGGACGCCATCGAGCTGAACGTGTGCAGAACTCGGAGGTGCCGACGCTCGGTACTTGGATCGGTTGGATCGGGAAGAAGTACGACTACATCAACCGCGTTGTTATAACGCTTCCGCTTTCGGTCTACGAGGGTACGTGGACGGATACTCTATACTCTCGTTGCTATGCATCACCATGGTCTTGTATGATCGTAGGAAAATTTTTGAAATTACTACGTTCCCCAACAATTCTAATAGCATGTTGGCACGCAAGGTAAACCATTATAACTCAAAGCTGATCAAGCATGGCACAAGTAACTATAATCTCTAAATGTCATTGAAAATATGTTTACTTCATAATAGCTGACTTAGGAACGATGAACTCATCATATTTACAAAAACAAGAGAGGTCGAGTTCATACCAGCTTTTCTCATCCCAATAAGTCCATCATATATCGTCATTATTGCCTTTCACTCGCACGACCAAACGATGTGTATAATAATAAGAGTGCACGTGCATTGGACTAAGCTGGAATCTGTAAGCATTCAACTCAAGAGAGAAGACAAGTAATATGGGCTCTAAATTAAATAAACAATCATGCATATGAGAGCCACTAAGCATTTTCAATATGGTCTTCTCGATCCCCGAAATAAAGAAAAGAAAATAAAACTATTTACGCGGGAAAGCTCCCAACAAGTAAAAAGAAGAACTAGAAATCTTTTTGGATTTTCATTTTAATTTCTAATACAGGCATGGAAATTAAACTAACTAATTTTTTTGTTTTTTCTTAAGGTTTATCAAACACACAAGAAAAAAACTAGAAAAAGAAAATTAAACTAGCATGGATAATACAATGAAAGAGTATGAGCACCGACGACTAGTGTGTGAACAAGAATGTAAAGTCGGTGAGAAATACGTACTCCCCCAAGCTTAGGCTTTTGGCCTAAGTTGGTCTAGTACCAAGGACCGCCTGGCTGATATCCATAAGTGAAACTAGGGTTGTACAGAGATGCAGAGGCGACCGCCTCCTGAGCAGCAGCATGTTGGCGAGCTGCCTCCATTCCCCTCTCATATTCAGTTGCTTCTTCCCTGGTGACAACATATCTTCCTTTTGCCTGATAATCAAAAAGGTAGGGAGCAGGAAGAGTAATAGGGACGACGTTGCGTCTGTCATAGATTAGTCGATAATGAAGGAATTGTTCATTCCTCTCAAGAAAATGATGATGGAACATAGCTTCTTTATCCAAATAAACAGGAGGTAAAATCATATCCCCCTCTCGTGGGGCTATATTAAGATAATTAGCCACACGGGTTGCATAAATTCCTCCAAATAAATCTCCCTTTCTACTATTATTCTGCAACCTACGTGCAACTATTGCCCCCAAGTTATAACCTTTATAACCTGACACAGCACTCTTGAGGACACAAAGATCAGGAGCACACATGTGACATACTTCGTCCTTACCGTTAATGCATCTACCAATAAAGAGAGCAAAGTAATGTATAGCAGGAAAATGAATGCTCCCTATGGTAGCTTGTGCTACGTCCCTAGATTCTCCCACGGTAATACTAGCAAGAAAATCTCTAAATTCAGATTTGGGAGGATCATTAATATTACCCCACTGCGGGAGTTTGCAAGCAGTTGTGAAGTCCTCTAAATCCATGGTATAAGATGCATCATAAATATCAAACATGACACTAGGAGAATTATCCGCACAGTTATATCTAAACCTTCGCACAAAAGAATCAGTCAACTGATAGTACTGCGGACACTTATCTTGTAAGAAGTCCTCCAGCTCGGGATTACGCACATATGCGTCAAATTCTTCCTTGAAGCCTGCTTCGACCATAATATCATCGGATGGCCACTCACAAGCCCGTACATTTGCGTCCCTCGGCAATTCAACATCTTGCTCACGTATAGCAATCCTTGGCCCTTTCTTTGTCGAGGAACCTCCTTGGTACATTCTTCTAAGCATATTTCTTCTTCTGAAAATTTCTGAAATTTTAGTAAATTCAAAACAAAATTGAATAAAACTAAACAAGATTGATAGCAACTACTCCTACAAGTGCCGAGATCCTATATCATGAATTGAAATTGCTTGGGACCTCAAAAATTTAACATGCAAGCTCAAGAACATGGTCACCTATGCAGCAAAAATTTGCAATGAATAAAGTACTAGAACAAAAACTAATTGGACCAATGGAGGAGTCACATACCAAGCAAAAACCTCCCAAAGTAGTTTTGTGAATGGAGCTTTGAGCAAGGAGATCGAAAATCCCAGCAAAATGAGCTAGAACTCGTGCTTGAGCTAGATGGGGATTTTTGGGTAGAAGATGAAGTATGTGGGTGCTGGCATAAGTGGAGGGAGCCACCGGGGCCCACGAGAGGGGGGCGCGCCCTGTGGGGGCGCCTCCTCCTCTCGTGGCCTGGTGCTTGCCCTTCTGCAGTGTTTTCAAGTGCCTAAAATCCTCAAATATTCCAGAAAAAATCATACTAGATTTGCAGGGCTTTTGGAGCACTTTTATTTTCAGGCTATTTTTTAATGCACAGATAATTCAGAAAACAGACGGATAATACTATTTTTCTTTATTTAATCTAAATAACAGAAAGTAAAAAGAGGGTACAGAAGGTTGTGCCTTCTAGTTTCGTCCATCTCGTGATCATCAAAATGAACCCACTAACAAGGTTGATCAAGTCTTGTTAACGAACTCATTCCAAATAACACGGAACTGGAGAAATTTCGAATAACACTAAGTTACCTCAACGGGGATATGAAAATCCCCAACAATAAGAATATCATGCTTTTTCTTGACAGTAGGGAGAGGAAATTCAAAACCTCCAAAATGATAGTTGGAACTTTTCCAATTGAATTGATGCTATGAACTTGAGATTGTTTCTAAAAGTGTACAAGATGCTCATTACCATTAACATGAAAAGTGACATTGCCTTTGTTGCAATCAATAACAGCCCCTGCGGTATTAAGAAAAGGTCTACCAAGGATAATAGACATACTATCGCCCTCGGGAATATCAAGAATAACAAAGTCCGTTAAAATAGTGACATTTGCAACCACAATAGGCACATCCTCACAAATACCGACAGGTATAGCAGTTGATTTATCAGCCATTTGCAAAGATATTTCGGTAGGTGTCAACTTATTCAATTCAAGTCTACGATATAAAGAGAGAGGCATAACACTAACACCGGCTCCAAGATCACATAAAGCAGTTCTAACATAATTTCTTTTAATAGAGCATGGTATAGTTGGTACACCCGGATCTCCAAGTTTCTTTGGTATTCCACCCTTAAAAGTGTAATTAGCAAGCATGGTGGAATTTTCAGCTTACGGTATCTTTCTTTTATTTGTGATGATATCCTTCATATACTTAGCATACGGATTTACTTTAAGCATATCAGTTAAGCGCATACGTAAGAAAATAGGTCTAATCATTTCAGCAAAGCGCTCACAATCCTCATCATCCTTTGACTTGGATGGTTTAGGAGGAAAGGGCATGGGTTTCTGAACCCATGGTTCTCTTTCTTTACCGTGCTTCCTAGCAACAAAATCTTTCTTATCATAACGTTGATTCTTTGATTGTGGGTTATCAAGATCAACAGCAGGTTCAATCTCTACATCATTATCATTGCTAGGTTGTGCATCAACATGAACATTATCATTAACATTATCACTAGGTTCA
Source organism: Aegilops longissima (assembly GCA_021605205.1). Lineage (NCBI taxonomy): Eukaryota > Viridiplantae > Streptophyta > Magnoliopsida > Poales > Poaceae > Aegilops > Aegilops longissima. Next base: position 788,960,989 of record CM038677.1, on the reverse strand, counting down.
TGTTCATCACCTGATTGAGGTTCAACATCAGAAATAGAAATATTATTGGGATTCTCAGGTGTGTCTATAGTAGGTTCACTAGAAGAATGCAAAGTTTTATCGTCTTTCTTTTTCTTCTTTTTAGAAGAACTAGGTGCCTCTAAATTATTTCTCTGAGAATCTTGCTCGATTCTCTTAGGGTGGCCTTCAAGATACAAAGATTCCTGAGTCATTCTACCAGTTCTAGTAGCCACTCTAACAGCAAAGTCATTTTTATTATTTAATTCATCAAGCAAATCATTTTGAGCTTTAAGTACTTGCTCAGCTTGAGTAGCAACCATAGAAGCATATTTGCTAACGCAGTGAAGTTCGTCTTTAACTCTAGCCAGATTATCACCTACGCGTCCTATTTCGAAAGCATTATTCTTTAACTCTCTACCAACATAAGCATTAAAACTTTCTTGCCTAGCCATAAAGTCATCAAATTCACCTAAGCATGGGCTATGAAATTTAGTAGAGGGTATTTCAACCTTATCATATCTATAGAGAGAATTTACCTTTACTACATGTGTCGGGTTATCAAGACAATGTGGTTCTTCAGGCGGTAAATTAAGACCATGTATTTCTTCAATAGGAGGTAAATTGTTAACATCTTCAGCTTTAATACCTTTTTCTTTCATTGATTTCTTTGCCTCTTGCATATCTTCAGGACTGAGAAATAAAACGCCTCTCTTCTTTGGAGTGGGTTTAGGAATAGGCTCAGGAGTTGGCTCAATTGGTTCAGGAATTACTTCAGGAACTAGCTCGGGAAGAGTCCAATTATTTTCATTAGTCAACATATTGTTCAATAATATTTCAGCTTCATCGACTGTTCTTTTCCTGAAAACACAACCAACACAACTATCCAAGTAGTCCTTGGAAGCATCGGTTAGTCCATTATAAAAGATATCAAGTATTTCATTTTTCTTAAGAGGATGATCAGGCAAAGCATTAAGTAACCGGAGAAGCCTGCCCCAAGCTTGTGGGAGACTCTCTTCTTTGATTTGCACAAAATTATACATTTCCCGCAAGGCAGCTTGTTTCTTATGAGCAGGAAAATATTTAGCAGAGAAGTAATGAATCATATCCTGGGGACTACGCACACAACCAGGAGCAAGAGAATTATACCAAGTCTTAGCATCACCCTTTGATGAGAACGGAAATATCTTAAGGATATATAAATAGCGAGACTTCTGATCATGAGTAAACAAGGTGGCTATATCATTCAACTTGGTAAGATGTGCCACAACAGTTTCAGATTCAAGGCCATAAAAAGGATCAGATTCAACTAAAGTAATAATATCAGGATCAACAGAGAATTCATACTTCTTATCAGTAACACAAATAGGTGAAGTAGCAAAAGCAGGGTCGGGTTTCATTCTAGCATTAAGAGACTGCTGCTTCCATTTAGCTAATAATTTCTTAAGATCATTTCTATCATTACAAGCAAGGATTTCCGAGCATCTTTTCATTCATAACATAACCCTTAGGAACAACAGTAAAACATAATCATAGGGGAACCTTCATCATCACTATCATCAATAATAGGATCTTGATAATTTCATCCCTCTAACTCTAGCAAGTTGTTCATCTAGAAATTCACCTAATGGCAAAGTAGTATCACGCATGAAGTAGTTTCATCATGCATAGCGAAGTGGCATCATTGATAACATGCGACATATCGTAACTCATAGCAGTAGCAGGTTTAGGTGTCGCAAGCTTACTAATAATGTAGGAGAATCTAGTGCGAGCTAGATGGCAGTTCCTTACCTCCCTCGTAGTTGAGGGCAAAATCTTGGTCTTAGCGTCTTTCAAGTCCTTCATAGTGATCAACAGATATAAATCCCAAGTGACTCACAGAATACAGCTATGCTCCCCGGCAACGGCGCCAGAAATTAGTCTTGATAACCCACAAGTATAGGGGATCGCAACAGCTTTCGAGGGTAGAGTATTCAACCCAAATTTATTGATTCGACACAAGGGGAGCCAAAGAATATTCTTGAGTATTAGCAGTTGAGTTGTCAATTCAACCACACCTGGATAACTTAGTATCTGCAGCAAAGTGTTTAGTAGCAAAAGTGGTATGATAATAATGGTAACGGTAGAAAAGTAAAGATAAATGTTTTTGGGTTTTGTAGTAGTTGTAACAAAGAGTAACGGAAAAGTAAATAAGTGAAGAACAATATATGAAAAGCTCGTAGGCAATGGATCAGTGATGGATAATTATGCCGGATGCGATTCCTCATGCAATAGTTATAACATAGGGTGATATAGAACTAGCTCCAATTCATCAATGTAATGTAGGCATGTATTCCGTAAATAGTCATACGTGCTTATGGAAAAGAACTTGCATGACATCTTTTGTCCTACCCTCCCGTTGAAGCGGGGTCCTAGCGGAAACTAAGGGATATTAAGGCCTCCTTTTAATTGAGAAACGGACCAAAGCATTAACATATAGTGAATACATGAACTCCTCAAACTACGATCATCACCGAGAAGTATCCCGATTATTGTCACTTCGGGGTTGTCGGATTGTAACACATAATAGGTGACTATAGACTTGCAAGATAGGATCAAGAACACACATATATTCAATATTCATGAAAACATAATAGGTTCAGATCTGAAATCATGGCACTCGGGCCCTAGTGACAAGCATTAAGCATAGCAAAGTCATAGCAACATCAATCTCAGAACATAGCGGATACTAGGGATCAAGCCCTAACAAAACTAACTAGATTACATGGTGAATCTCATCCAACCCATCACCGTCCAGCAAGCCTATGATGGAATTACTCACGCACGGCGGTGAGCATCATGAAATTGGTGATGGAGGATGGTTGATGATGACGACAGCGACGAATACCCTCTCCGAAGCCCCGAACGTACTCCAGATCAGCCCTCCCGAGAGAGATTAGGGCTTGGCGGCGGCTCCGTGTCGTGAAATGCGATGAAACTTTCTCTTTGATTTTTTTCTCCCCGAGATGGAATATATGGAGTTGGAGTTGAGGCCGGAGGAGGTCCAGGAGGCCCACGAGATAGGGGGGCGCGCCCCCTGTCTCGTGGACAGGCCCTGGGCCCCCTGATGTATTTCTTTTGCCCAATAATTCTTATAAATTCCAAAAAGTGCCTCCGTGGATTTCCAGGACATTCCGAGAACTTTTCTTTTCTACACATAAAACAACATCATGGTAGTTCTGCTGAAAACAGCGTCAGTCCGGGTTAGTTTCATTCAAATCATGCAAGTTAGAGTCCAAAACAAGGGCAAAAGTGTTTGGAAAAGTAGACACGTTGGAGATGTATCAGGGGCCACACCCCGGAGACGCGTGCCACCTCTTCGGACATGCCACCACACCGTACGGCATGTATGAGGGCCCGTTGCGATGCTTCGGTGGCATTGCTACCCCCTAGGGCCCCCGTCCCGCCTAACCCTGTAGCGCTTTACCACGGGATCTAGCCCTTTGACTTTGCACGGAAGGGCTTTGAACAGTGGAACTCTCCACCCGGTTGTGTTAGGTCAGCCCATAGGAACACTTTGGAGCAACATCCGGGCCAAAGCCACAACAAGACCCCATCCGTGTAGACCCGACGTCCGTCTGCTTCTCCGGTGCGGTAGCGGCGGCGCCAGACGTGAGGGGGGGCACATCCCGGAGACGCTGGCCGGGCGTTTGCAACCGCCACAACACTTCCATACTTGTGAGAGGCTGCCTATGCAAGATTTGGCGGCATGTGCTAGCCCCCGGAGGCCGCCGATCACAGTCGTAGACACGCGAAGAGCATTCCGCGGAGAGGGAAGTGTTCAGATACTTCTCCATCACCAAAAACTATGAAATATTACCATCAGCCCTATAGCACATGTGCCCACATCGTGTAAAAAACTCACGATTTTATCGCGCTCCGAGTATTTTTATAATATTCACACCGCATCGTTACCGCAGAACGTCTACTACTGTGTCATCGCCGTCCGTGAGGGGGGCCACACCCCGGAGACGCGTGCCACCTCTTCAGACATGCCACCACACCGCACGACATTTATGAGGGCCTGCGATGCTTGGTGGCATTGCTACCCCAGGGCCCCGCCCCGCCTAACCTCAGAAGCGTTTGACCACGGATCTAGCCTTTGACTTTGCAAGGACGGATTTGACCGGTGGAACTCTCCACCCGGTTGTGTTAGGTCAGCCCATAGGAACACTTTTGAGCAACATCCGGGCCAAAGCCACAGCAAGACCCAATCCGTGTAGACCCGACGCGTCTGCTTCTCCTCCGGTGCGGCGGCGGCGCCGTCCGTGATGGGGGGCACATCCCGAGATGCGGGTCGGGCGTTTGCAACCGCCACAACACTTCCATACTTGTGAGAGGACGCCTATGCAAGATTTGGCGGCATGTGCTAGCCCCCGGAGGCCGCCGGCCACAGTCGTAGACACGCGAAGAGCAATCCGTGGAGAGGGAAGTGTTCAGATACTTCTCCATCACCAAAAACTTTGAAAAATTACCATCAGTCCTATAGCACATGTGCCCACATCGTGTAAAAAACTCACAATTTTATCGCGCTCCGAGTATTTTTATAATATTCACACCGCATCGTTACCGCAGAACGTCTACTACTGTGTCATCGCCGTCCGTGAGGTGGGCCACACCCCGGAGACGCGTGCCACCTCTTCGGACATGCCACCACACCGTACGACATGTATGAGGGCCCGTTGCGATGCTTCGGTGGCATTGCTTCCCCCTAGGGCCCCCGTCCCGCCTAACTCTGTAGCGTTTGACCACGGGATCTAGCCCTTTGACTTTGCGCGGACGGGCTTTGACCAGTGGAACTCTCCACCCGGTTGTGTTAGGTCAGCCCATAGGAACACTTTGGAGCAACATCCGGGCCACAGCCACAGCAAGACCCCATTCGTAGACCCGGACGTCGTTTCCCCCCTCCGGTGTGCGGCGGCGCCGTCTGTGAGGGGGGCACACCCAAGACGAGGGTCGGTGTTTGCAACCGCCACAACACTTTCAGACTTGTGAGAGGTCACATAAAAGATTTGGGGGCATGTGCTGTTCTGAGGCCGCCGCCATAGTCGAGAAACGAAGAGCAATCCGCGAGAGGGAAGTGTTCAGATACTTCTCCATCACCAGAAACTATGAAAAATGACCATCAGTCCTATAGCACATGTGCCCACGTCGTGTAAAAAACTCATGATTTTGTCGCGCTCCGAGTATTTAATAATATTCACGCCGCATCGTTACCGCAGAACGTCTACTACCGTGTCATCGCCGTCCGTGAGGGGGGCCACACCCCGGAGACGCGTGTTGCGTCTTCGAACATGCCACTACACCGTACGACATGTATGAGTGCCCAGTACGATGCTCCGGTGGCATTGCTACCCGCAGGGCCTCCGTCCCGCCTAACCCTGTAGCGTTTGACCACGGGATCTAGCCCTTTGACTTTGCACGGACGGGCTTTGACCAGTGGAACTCTCCACCCGGTTGTGTTAGGTCAACCCATAGGAACACTTTGGAGCAACATCCGGGCCAAAGCCAAAGCAAGACCCCATCCGTGTAGACCCGACGCGTACGTTTCCCTCCTCCAGGTGCCGGCGGCGGCGCCGTACGTGAGGGGGGCACATCCCGGAGACGCGGGCCGGGCGTTTGCAACCGCCACAACACTTCCAGACTTGTGAGAGGCCGCCTATGCAAGATTTGGCGGCATGTGCTAGCCCCCGGAGGCCGCCGGCCACAGTCGTAGACACACGAAGAGCAATCCGCGGAGAGGGAAGTGTCCAGATACTTATCCATCACCAAAAACTATGAAAAGTTACCATCAGTCCTATAGCACATGTGCCCACATCATGTAAAAAACTAATGATTTTATCGTGCCCCGAGTATTTAATAATATTCACACCGCATCGTTACCTCAGAACGTGTACTACTGTGTCATCGCCGTCCGTGAGGGGGGCCACACCCCGGAGACGCGTGCCACCTCTTCGGACATGCCACCACACCGTACGGCATGCATGAGGGCCCATTGCGATGCTTCGGTGGCATTGCTACCCCGTAGGGCCCCCGTCCTACCTAACCCTGTAGCGTTTGACCCCGGGATCTAGCCCTTTGACTTTGCACGGACGGGCTTTGACCAGTGGAACTCTCCACCCGGTTGTGTTACGTTAGCCCATAGGAACACTTTGGAGCAACATCCGGGCCAAAGCCACAGCAAGACCCCATCCGTGTAGACCCGACGCGTCCGTTTCCCCCCTCCAGGTGCCGGCAGCGCCGCCGTCCGTGAGGGGGGGCACACCCCGAAGACGAGGGTCGGGTGTTTGCAACCGCCACAACACTTCCAGACTTGTGAGAGGCCGCCTACACAAGATTTGGCGACATGTGCTAGCCCCCGGAGGCCGCCGGCCATAGTCGTAGACATGCGAAGAGCAATCCGCGGAGAGGGAAGTGTTCAGATACTTCTCCATCACCAAAAACTATGAAAAATTACCATCTGTCCTATAGCACATGTGCCCACGTCGTGGAAAAAACTCATGATTTTGTCGCGCTCCGACTATTTAATAATATTCACGCCGAATCGTTACCGCAAAACGTCTACTACTGTGTCATCGCCGTCCGTGAGGGGGGACACAACCCGGAGACGCGTGCCGCCTCTTCGGACATGACACCACACCGTACGACATGTATGAGGGGCCAGTGCGATGCTCCAGTGGCATTGCTACCCCACGGCCCCGCCCCGTCTAACCTCAGAAGCGTTTGACCACGGGATCTAGCCCTTTGACTTTGCACGGACGGGCTTTGACCAGTGGAACTCTCCACCCGGTTGTGTTAGGTCAGCCTATCGGAACACTTTGGAGAAACATCCGGGCCAAAGCCACAGCAAAACCCCATCCGTGTAGACCCGATGCGTCCGTTTCCCCCCTCCAGGTGCCGGCAGCGGCGCCGTCCGTGAGGGGGGCACATCCCGGAGACGCGGGCCGGGCGTTTGCAACCGCAACAACACTTCCATACTTGTGAGAGGCCGCCTATGCAAGATTTGGCGGCATGTGCTAGCCCCCGGAGGCCGCCGACCAAAGTCGTAGACACGCGAAGAGCAATCCGCGGAGAGGGAAGTGTTCAGATACTTCTCCATCACAAAAAACTATGAAAAATTACCATCAGTCCTATAGCACATGTGCCCACATCGTGTAAAAAACTCACCATTTTATCGCGCTCCGAGTATTTTTATAATATTCACACCGCATCGTTACCGCAGAACGTCTACTACTGTGTCATTGCCGTCCGTGAGGGGGGCCACACCCCGGAGACGCGTGCCACCTCTTCGGACATGCCACCACACCGTACGGCATGTATGAGGGCCCGTTGCGATGCTTCGGTGGCATTGCTACCCCCTAGGGCCCCCGTCCCGCCTAACCTTGTAGCGTTTGACCACGGGATCTAGCCCTTTGACTTTGCACGGACGGGCTTTGACCATTGGAACTCTCCACCCGGTTGTGTTAGGTCAGCCCATAGGAACACTTTGGAGCAACATCCGGGCCAAAGCCACAACAAGACCCCATCCGTGTAGACCCGACGCGTCTGCTTCCCCCTCTCGGTGCGGCGGCGGCGCGTGACGTGGGGGGCACATCCCGGAGACGCGGGCCAGGCGTTTGCAACCGCCACAACACTTCCATACTTGTGAGAGGCCGCCTATGCAAGATTTGGCGGCATGTGCTAGCCCCCGGAGGCCGCCGGCCACAGTCGTAGACACGCGAAGAGCAATCCGCGGAGAGGGAAGTGTTCAGATACTTCTCCATCACCAAAAACTATGAAAAATTACCATCAGCCCTATAGCACATGTGCCCACATCGTGTAAAAAACTCACGATTTTATCGCGCTCCGAGTATTTTTATAATATTCACACCGCATCGTTACCGCAGAACGTCTACTACTGTGTCATCGCCGTCCGTGAGGGGGGCCACACCCCGGAGACGCGTGCCACCTCTTCAGACATGCCACCACACCGTACGACATTTATGAGGGCCCGTTGCGATGCTTCGGTGGCATTGCTACCCCCCAGGGCCCCCGTCCCGCCTAACCCTGTAGCGTTTGACCACGGGATCTAGCCCTTTGACTTTGCAAGGACGGGATTTGACCAGTGGAACTCTCCACCCGGTTGTGTTAGGTCAGCCCATAGGAACACTTTGGAGCAACATCCGGGCCAAAGCCACAGCAAGACCCAATCCGTGTAGACCCGACGCGTCCGTTTCCCCCCTCCAGGTGCCGGCGGCGGCGCCGTCCGTGATGGGGGGGGGGGCACATCCCGGAGATGCGGGTCGGGCGTTTGCAACCGCCACAACACTTCCATACTTGTGAGAGGACGCCTATGCAAGATTTGGCGGCATGTGCTAGCCCCCGGAGGCCGCCGGCCACAGTCGTAGACACGCGAAGAGCAATCCGTGGAGAGGGAAGTGTTCAGATACTTCTCCATCACCAAAAACTTTGAAAAATTACCATCAGTCCTATAGCACATGTGCCCACATCGTGTAAAAAACTCACAATTTTATCGCGCTCCGAGTATTTTTATAATATTCACACCGCATCGTTACCGCAGAACGTCTACTACTGTGTCATCGCCGTCCGTGAGGTGGGCCACACCCGAGACGCGTGCCACCTCTTCGGACATGCCACCACACCGCATCGACATGTATGAGGGCCCGCTATGATGCTTCGTGGCATTGCTTCCCCTAGGGCCCCGCCCCGCCTAACTCAGAAGCGTTTGACCACGGATCTAGCCCTTTGACTTTGCGCTGACGGGCTTTGACCGGTGGAACTCTCCACCCGGTTGTGTTAGGTCAGCCCATAGGAACACTTTGAGCAACATCCGGGCCACAGCCACAGCAAGACCCCATTCGTGTAGACCCGACGCGTCCGTTTCCCCCCTCCAGGTGCGGCGGCGCCGTCCGTGAGGGGGGCACACCCCGAAGACGAGGGTCGGGTGTTTGCAACCGCCACAACACTTTCAGACTTGTGAGAGGCCGCTTACAAAAGATTTGGGGGCATGTGTGCTAGCCCCCGGAGGCCGCCGGCCATAGTCGTAGAAACGCGAAGAGCAATCCGCGGAGAGGGAAGTGTTCAGATACTTCTCCATCACCAGAAACTATGAAAATGACCATCGGTCCTATAGCACATGTGCCCACGCGTGTAAAAACTCATGATTTTGTCGCGCCCGAGTATTTAATAATATTCACGCCGCGATCGTTACGCAGAACGCCTACTACCGTGTCATCGCCGTCCGTGAGGGGGGCCACACCCCGGAGACGCGTGTTGCGTCTTCGAACATACCACTACACCGTACGACATGTATGAGTGCCCAGTACGATGCTCCGGTGGCATTGCTACCCGCAGGGCCTCCGTCCCGCCTAACCCTGTAGCGTTTGACCACGGGATCTAGCCCTTTGACTTTGCACGGACGGGCTTTGACCAGTGGAACTCTCCACCCGGTTGTGTTAGGTCAACCCATAGGAACACTTTGGAGCAACATCCGGGCCAAAGCCAAAGCAAGACCCCATCCGTGTAGACCCGACGCGTACGTTTCCCTCCTCCAGGTGCCGGCGGCGGCGCCGTACGTGAGGGGGGCACATCCCGGAGACGCGGGCCGGGCTTTTGCAACCGCCACAACACTTCCAGACTTGTGAGAGGCCGCCTATGCAAGATTTGGCGGCATGTGCTAGCCCCCGGAGGCCGCCGGCCACAGTCGTAGACACACGAAGAGCAATCCGCGGAGAGGGAAGTGTCCAGATACTTATCCATCACCAAAAACTATGAAAAGTTACCATCAGTCCTATAGCACATGTGCCCACATCATGTAAAAAACTCATGATTTTATCGTGCCCCGAGTATTTAATAATATTCACACCGCATCGTTACCTCGTAACGTACTATCTGTGTCATCGCCGTCCATGAGGGGGGGCCACACCCCGAGACGCGTGCCACCTCTTCGGACATGCCACCACACCGACATGCATGAGGGCCCATTGCGATGCTTCGGTGGCATTGCTACCCCGTAGGGCCCCCGTCCTACCTAACCCTGTAGCGTTTGACCCCGGGATCTAGCCCTTTGACTTTGCACGGACGGGCTTTGACCAGTGGAACTCTCCACCCGGTTGTGTTAGGTTAGCCCATAGGAACACTTTGGAGCAACATCCGGGCCAAAGCCACAGCAAGACCCCATCCGTAGACCCGGCGTCCGTCTGCTTCTCCAAAGCAGCGCGCGCCCGTGTGAGGGGGGGCACACCCCGAAGACGAGGGTCGGGTGTTTGCAACCGCCACAACACTTCCAGACTTGTGAGAGGCCGCCTACACAAGATTTGGCGACATGTGCTAGCCCCCGGAGGCCGCCGGCCATAGTCGTAGACATGCGAAGAGCAATCCGCGGAGAGGGAAGTGTTCGATACTTCTCCATCACCAAAACTATGAAAAATTACCATCGTCCTATAGCACATGTGCCCACGTCGTGGAAAAAACTCATGATTTTGTCGCGCTCCGACTATTTAATAATATTCACGCCGAATCGTTACAGCAAAACGTCTACTACTGTGTCATCGCCGTCCGTGAGGGGGGACACAACCCGGAGACGCGTGCCGCCTCTTCGGACATGACACCACACCGTACGACATGTATGAGGGGCCAGTGCGATGCTCCAGTGGCATTGCTACCCCCACGGCCCCCGTCCCGTCTAACCCTGTAGCGTTTGACCACGGGATCTAGCCCTTTGACTTTGCACGGACGGGCTTTGACCAGTGGAACTCTCCACCCGGTTGTGTTAGGTCAGCCTATCGGAACACTTTGGAGAAACATCCGGGCCAAAGCCACAGCAAAACCCCATCCGTGTAGACCCGATCGTCTTCCTTCTCCGGTGCGGCAGCGGCGCCGTCCGTGAGGGGGGCACATCCCGGAGACGCGGGCCGGGCGTTTGCAACCGCAACAACACTTCCATACTTGTGAGAGGCCGCCTATGCAAGATTTGGCGGCATGTGCTAGCCCCCGGAGGCCGCCGACCAAAGTCGTAGACACGCGAAGAGCAATCCGCGGAGAGGGAAGTGTTCAGATACTTCTCCATCACAAAAAACTATGAAAAATTACCATCAGTCCTATAGCACATGTGCCCACATCGTGTAAAAAACTCACCATTTTATCGCGCTCCGAGTATTTTTATAATATTCACACCGCATCGTTACCGCAGAACGTCTACTACTGTGTCATTGCCGTCCGTGAGGGGGGCCACACCCGAGACGCGCGTGCCACCTCTTCGGACATGCCACCACACCGTACGGCATGTATGAGGGCCCGTTGCGATGCTTCGGTGGCATTGCTACCCCTAGGGCCCCGCCCCGCCTAACCTTGTAGCGTTTGACCACGGGATCTAGCCCTTTGACTTTGCACGGACGGGCTTTGACCATTGGAACTCTCCACCCGGTTGTGTTAGGTCAGCCCATAGGAACACTTTGGAGAAACATCCGGGCCAAAGCCACAACAAGACCCCATCCGTGTAGACCCGACGCGTCCGTTTCCCCCCTCCAGGTGCCGGCGGCGGCGCCGTACGTGAGGGGGGGCACATCCCGGAGACGCGGGCCAGGCGTTTGCAGCCGCCACAACACTTCCATACTTGTGAGAGGCCGCCTATGCAAGATTTGGCGGCATGTGCTAGCCCCCGGAGGCCGCCGGCCACAGTCGTAGACACGCGAAGAGCAATCCGCGGAGAGGGAAGTGTTCAGATACTTCTCCATCACCAAAAACTATGAAAAATTACCATCAGCCCTATAGCACATGTGCCCACATCGTGTAAAAAACTCACGATTTTATCGCGCTCCGAGTATTTTTATAATATTCACACCGCATCGTTACCGCAGAACGTCTACTACTGTGTCATCGCCGTCCGTGAGGGGGGCCACACCCCGGAGACGCGTGCCGCCTCTTCGGACATGCCACCACACCGTACGACATTTATGAGGGCCCGTTGCGATGCTTCGGTGGCATTGCTACCCCCCAGGGCCCCCGTCCCGCCTAACCCTGTAACGTTTGACCACGGGATCTAGCCCTTTGACTTTGCAAGGACGGGATTTGACCAGTGGAACTCTCCACCCGGTTGTGTTAGGTCAGTCCATAGGAACACTTTGGAGCAACATCCGGGCCAAAGCCACAACAAGACCCAATCCGTGTAGACCCGACGCGTCTGCTTCTCCCCCTCCGGTGCGGCGGCGCCCGTCCGTGGGGGGCACATCCCGGAGATGCAGGCCGGGCGTTTGCAACCGCCACAACACTTCCATACTTGTGAGAGGACGCCTATGCAAGATTTGGCAGCATGTGCTAGCCCCCGAAGGCCGCCAGCCATAGTCGTAGACACGCGAAGAGCAATCCGCGGAGAGGGAAGTGTTCAGATACTTCTCCATCACCAAAAACTATGAAAAATTACCATCAGTCCTATAGCACATGTGCCCACATCGTGTAAAAAACTCACAATTTTATCGCGCTCCGAGTATTTTTATAATATTCACACCGCATCGTTACCGCAGAACGTCTACTACTGTGTCATCGCCGTCCGTGAGGTGGGCCACACCCCGGAGACGCGTGCCACCTCTTCGGACATGCCACCACACCGTACGGCATGTATGAGGGCCCGTTGCGATGCTTCGGTGGCATTGCTACCCCCTAGGGCCCCCGTCCCGCCTAACCCTGTAGCGTTTGACCACGGGATCTAGCCCTTTGACTTTGCACGGACGGGCTTTGACCAGTGGAACTCTCCACCCGGTTGTGTTAGGTCAGCCCATAGGAACACTTTGGAGCAACATCCGGGCCACAGCCACAGCAAGACCCCATTCGTGTAGACCCGACGCGTCCGTTTCCCCCCTCCAGGTGCCGGCGGCGGCGCCGTCCGTGAGGGGGGCACACCCCGAAGACGAGGGTCGGGTGTTTGCAACCGCCACAACACTTTCAGACTTGTGAGAGGCCGCTTACAAAAGATTTGGGGGCATGTGCTAGCCCCCGGAGGCCGCCGGCCATAGTCGTAGAAACGCGAAGAGCAATCCGCGGAGAGGGAAGTGTTCAGATACTTCTCCATCACCAGAAACTATGAAAAATTACCATCAGTCCTATAGCACATGTGCCCACGTCGTGTAAAAAACTCATGATTTTGTCGCGCCCGAGTATTTAATAATATTCACGCCGATCGTTACGCAGAACGCCTACTACCGTGTCATCGCCGTCCGTGAGGGGGGCTACACCCGAGAGCGCGTGTTGCGTCTTCGAACATGCCACTACACCGCACGACATGTATGAGGGCCCAAAGACGATGCTCGGTGGCATTGCTACCCGCAGGCCTCCGCCCCGCCTAACCTCAGAAGCGTTTGACCACGGGATCTAGCCCTTTGACTTTGCACGGACGGGCTTTGACCAGTGGAACTCTCCACCCGGTTGTGTTAGGTCAACCCATAGGAACACTTTGGAGCAACATCCGGGCCAAAGCCAAAGCAAGACCCCATCCGTGTAGACCCGATGCGTAAGTTTCCCCCCTCCAGGTGCCGGCGGCGGCGCCGTACGTGAGGGGGGCACATCCCGGAGACGCGGGCCGGGCGTTTGCAACCGCCACAACACTTCCAGACTTGTGAGAGGCCGCCTATGCAAAATTTGGCGGCATGTGCTAGCCCCCGGAGGCCGCCGGCCACAGTCGTAGACACGCGAAGAGCAATCCGCGGAGAGGGAAGTGTCCAGATACTTATCCATCACCAAAAACTATGAAAAGTTACCATCAATCCTATAGCACATGTGCCCACATCATGTAAAAAACTCATGATTTTATCGCGCCCCGAGTATTTAATAATATTCACACCGCATCGTTACCTCAGAACGTCTACTACTGTGTCATCGCCGTCCGTGAGGGGGGCCACACCCCGGAGACGCGTGCCACCTCTTCGGACATGCCACCACACCGTACGGCATGTATGAGGGCCCGTTGCGATGCTTCGGTGGCATTTCTACCCAGTAGGGCCCCCGTCCCGCCTAACCCTGTAGCGTTTGACCCCGGGATCTAGCCCTTTAACTTTGCACGGACGGTATTTGACCAGTGGAACTCTCCACCCGGTTGTGTTAGGTCAGCCCATAGGAACACTTTGGAGCAACATCCGGGCCAAAGCCACAGCAAGACCCCATCCGTGTAGACCCGACGCGTCCGTTTCCCCCCTCCAGGTGCCGGCAGCGCCGCCGTCCATGAGGGGGGCACACCCCAAAGACGAGGGCCGGGTGTTTGCAACCGCCACAACACTTCCAGACTTGTGAGAGGCCGCCTACACAAGATTTGGCGGCATGTGCTAGCCCCCGGAGGCCGCCGGCCATAGTCGTGGACACGCGAAGAGCAATCCGCGGAGAGGGAAGTGTTCAGATACTTCTCCATCACCAAAAACTATGAAAAATTACCATCAGTCCTATAGCACATGTGCCCACGTCGTGGAAAAAACTCATGATTTTGTCGCGCTCCGAGTATTTAATAATATTCATGCCGAATCGTTACCGCAAAACGTCTACTACTGTGTCATCGCCGTCCGTGAGGGGGGCCGCAACCCGGAGACGCGTGCCGCCTCTTCGGACATGACACCACACCGTACGACATGTATGAGGGGCCAGTGCGATGCTCCAGTGGCATTGCTACCCCCAGGGCCCCCGTCCCGCCTAACCCTGTAGCGTTTGACCACGGGATCTAGCCCTTTGACTTTGCACGGACGGGCTTTGACCAGTGGAACTCTCCACCCGGTTGTGTTAGGTCAGCCTATAGGAACACTTTGGAGAAACATCCGGGCCAAAGCCATAGCAAAACCCCATCCGTGTAGACCCGACGCGTCCGTTTCCCCCCTCCAGGTGCCGGAAGCGGCGCCGTCCGTGTGGGGGGGGGCACATCCCGGAGATGCGGGCCAGGCGTTTGCAACCGCCACAACACTTCCATACTTGTGAGAGGACGCCTATGCAAGATTTGGCGGCATGTGCTAGCCCCCGGAGGCCGCCGGCCACAGTCGTAGACACGCGAAGAGCAATCCACGGAGAGGGAAGTGTTCAGATACTTCTCCATCACCAAAAACTATGAAAAATTACCATCAGTCCTATAGCACATGTGCCCACATCGTGTAAAAAACTCACAATTTTATCGCGCTCCGAGTATTTTTATAATATTCACACCGCATCGTTACCACAGAACGTCTACTACTATGTCATTGCCGTCCGTGAGGGGGGCCACACCCCGGAGACGCGTGCCACCTCTTCGGACATGCCACCACACCGTACGGCATGTATGAGGGCCCATTGCGATGCTTCGTGGCATTGCTACCCCTAGGGCCCCGCCCCGCCTAACCTCAGAAGCGTTTGACCACGGGATCTAGCCCTTTGACTTTGCACGGACGGGATTTGACCAGTGGAACTCTCCACCCGGTTGTGTTAGGTGAGCACATAGGAACACTTTGGAGCAACATCCGGGCCAAATCCACAGCAAGACCCCATCCGTGTAGACCCGACGCGTCCGTTTCCCCTCTCCAGGTGCCGGCGGCGGCGCCGTACGTGAGGGGGGGCACATCCCGGAGACGAGGGCCGGGCGTTTGCAAACGCCACAACACTTCCATACTTGTGAGAGGCCGCCTATGCAAGATTTGGCGGCATGTGCTAGCCCCCGGAGGCCGCCGATCACAGTCGTAGACACGCTAAGAGCATTCCGCGGAGAGGGAAGTGTTCAGATACTTCTCCATCACCAAAAACTATGAAATATTACCATCAGCCCTATAGCACATGTGCCCACATCGTGTAAAAAACTCACGATTTTATCGCGCTCCGAGTATTTTTATAATATTCACACCGCATCGTTTCCGCAGAACGTCTACTACTGTGTCATCGCCGTCCGTTAGGGGGGCCACACCCCGGAGACGCGTGCCGCCTCTTCGGACATGCCACCACACCGTACGACATTTATGAGGGGCCCGTTGCGATGCTTCGGTGGCATTGCTACCCCCCAGGGCCCCCGTCCCGCCTAACCCTGTAGCGTTTGACCACGGGATCTAGCCCTTTGACTTTGCAAGGACGGGATTTGACGAGTGGAACTCTCCACCCGGTTGTGCTAGGTCAGCCCATAGGAACACTTTGGAGCAACATCCGGGCCAAAGCCACAGCAAGACCCCATTCGTGTAGACCCGACGCGTCCGTTTCCCCCCTCCAGGTGCCGGCGGCGGCGCCGTCCGTGGGGGGGGGGCACATCCCGGAGATGCGGGCCGGGTGTTTGCAACCGCCACAACACTTCCATACTTGTGAGAGGACGCCTATGCAAGATTTGGCGGCATGTGCTAGCCCCCGGAGGCCGCCGGCCACAGTCGTAGACACGCGAAGAGCAATCCGCGGAGAGGGAAGTGTTTAGATACTTCTCCATCACCAAAAACTATGAAAAATTACCATCAATCCTATAGCACATGTGCCCACATCGTGTAAAAAACTCACAATTTTATCGCGCTCCGAGTATTTTTATAATATTCACACCGCATCGTTACCGCAGAACGACTACTACTGTGTCATTGCCGTCCGTGAGGTGGGCCACACTCCGGAGACGCGTGCCACCTCTTCGGACATGTCACCACACCGTACGGCATGTATGAGGGCCCATTGCGATGCTTCGGTGGCATTGCTACCCCCTAGGGCCCCTGTCCCGCCTAACCCTGTAGCGTTTGACCACGGGATCTAGCCCTTTGACTTTGCACGGACGGGCTTTGACCAGTGGAACTCTCCACCCGGTTGTGTTAGGTCAGCCCATAGGAACACTTTGGCGCAACATCCAGGCCGCAGCCATAGCAAGACCCCATCTGTGTAGACCCGACGCATCCGTTTCCCCCCTCCAGGTGCCGGCGGCGCCGCCGTCCGTGAGGGGGGCACACCTCGAAGACGAGGGCCGGGAGTTTGCAACCTCCACAACACTTCCAGACTTGTGAGAGGCCGCCTACACAAGATTTGGCGGCATGTGCTAGCCCCCGGCCATAGTCGTAGACACGCGAAGAGAAATCCACGGAGAGGGAAGTGTTCAGATACTTCTCCATCACCAAAAACTATGAAAAATTACCATCAGTCCTATAGCACATGTGCCCACGTCGTGTAAAAAACTCATGATTTTGTTGCGGTCCAAGTATTTAATAATATTCACGCCGCATCGTTACCGCAAAACGTCTACTACTGTGTCATCGCCGTCCATGAGGGGGGCCACATCCCGGAGACGCGTGCTGCCTCTTCGGACATGCCACCACACCGTACGGCATGTATGAGGGCCCAGTGCGATGCTCCGGTGGCATTGCTACCCCCAGGGCCCCCGTCCCGCCTAACCCTGTAGCGTTTGACCGCGGAGAGGGAAGTGTTCAGATACTTCTCCATCACCAAAAACTATGAAATATTACCATCAGCCCTATAGCACATGTGCCCACATCGTGTAAAAAACTCACGATTTTATCGCGCTCCGAGTATTTTTATAATATTCACACCGCATCGTTACCGCAGAACGTCTACTACTGTGTCATCGCCGTCCGTGAGGGGGGCCACACCCCGGAGACGCGTGCCACCTCTTCGGACATGCCACCACACCGTACGACATGTATGAGGGCCCGTTGCGATGCTTCGGTGGCATTGCTTCCCCCTAGGGCCCCCGTCCCGCCTAACTCTGTAGCGTTTGACCACGGGATCTAGCCCTTTGACTTTGCGCGGACGGGCTTTGACCAGTGGAACTCTCCACCCGGTTGTGTTAGGTCAGCCCATAGGAACACTTTGGAGCAACATCCGGGCCACAGCCACAGCAAGACCCCATTCGTGTAGACCCGACGCGTCCGTTTCCCCCCTCCAGGTGCCGGCGGCGGCGCCGTCCGTGAGGGGGGCACACCACGAAGACGAGGGTCGGGTGTTTGCAACCGCCACAACACTTTCAGACTTGTGAGAGGTCACATAAAAGATTTGGGGCATGTGCTGGCCTGAGGCCGCCGCCATAGTCGAGAAACGCCAAGAGCAATCCGCGGAGAGGGAAGTGTTCGATACTTCTCCATCACCGTAAACTATGAAAATGACCATCAGTCCTATAGCACATGTGCCCACGCCGTAAAAACTCATAATTTTGTCGCGCTCGAGTATTTAATAATATTCACGCCGCATCGTTACGCAGAACGCCTACTACCGTGTCATCGCCGTCCGTGAGGGGGGCTACACCCGAGACGCGTGTTGCGTCTTCAACATGCCACTACACCGCACGACATGTATGAGTGCCCAAGACGATGCTCGGTGGCATTGCTACCCGCAGGCCTCCGTCCCGCCTAACCTCAGAAGCGTTTGACCACGGATCTAGCCCTTTGACTTTGCACGGACGGGCTTTGACCGGTGGAACTCTCCACGGGTTGTGTTAGGTCAACCCATAGGAACACTTTGAGCAACATCCGGGCCAAAGCCAAAGCAAGACCCCATACGTGTAGACCCGACGCGTACGTTTCCCCCCTCCAGGTGCCGGCGGCGGCGCCGTACGTGAGGGGGGCACATCCCGGAGACGCGGGCCGGGCGTTTGCAACCGCCACAACACTTCCAGACTTGTGAGAGGCCGCCTATGCAAGATTTGGCGGCATGTGCTGCCCGGAGGCCAGCGCCACAATCGAGACACACGAAGAGCAATCCGCGGAGAGGAAGTGTCCAGATACTTATCCATCACCAAAAACTATGAAAAGTTACCATCACCCTATAGCACATGTGCCCACATCATGTAAAAACTCATGATTTTATCGTGCCCAGTATTTAATAATATTCACACCGCATCGTTACCTCGTAACGCCTACTATCTGTGTCATCGCCGTCCGTGAGGGGGGGCCACACCGGAGACGCGTGCCACCTCTTCGGACATGCCACCACACCGCACGGCATGCATGAGGGCCCGTTGCGATGCTTGGTGGCATTGCTACCCGTAGGGCCCCGGCCCTACCTAACCTCAGCGTTTGACCCGGGATCTAGCCTTTGACTTTGCACAGACGGGCTTTGACCGGTGGAACTCTCCACCCGGTTGTGTTAGGTTAGCCCATAGGAACACTTTGGAGCAACATCCGGGCCAAAGCCACAGCAAGACCCCATCCGTAGACCCGACGTCCGTCTGCCCCTCCAAAGCGGCAGCGCCGCCGTCCGTGAGGGGGGGCACACCCCGAAGACGAGGGTCAGGTGTTTGCAACCGCCACAACACTTCCAGACTTGTGAGAGGCCGCCTACACAAGATTTGGCGACATGTGCTAGCCCTTGAGGCCGCCGCCATAGTCGTGAGACATGCGAAGAGCAATCCGCGGAGAGGGAAGTGTTGAGATACTTCTCCATCACCAAAAACTATGAAAATTACCATCCGTCCTATAGCACATGTGCCCACGTCGTGGAAAAAACTCATGATTTTGTCGCGCTCCGACTATTTAATAATATTCACGCCGAATCGTTACCGCAAAACGTCTACTACTGTGCCATCGCTGTCCGTGAGGGGGGACACAACCCGGAGACGCGTGCCGCCTCTTCGGACATGACACCACACCGTACGACATGTATGAGGGGCCAGTGCGATGCTCCATGGCATTGCTACCCCACGGCCCCGCCCCGCCTAACCTCAGAAGCGTTTGACCACGGATCTAGCCCTTTGACTTTGCACGGACGGGCTTTGACCGGTGGAACTCTCCACCCGGTTGTGTTAGGTCAGCCTATCGAACACTTTGGAGAAACATCCGGGCCAAAGCCACAGCAAAACCCCATCCGTAGACCCGATCGTCTGTTTTCTCCGGTGCGGCAGCGGCGCCGTCCGTGAGGGGGGGCACATCCCGGAGACGCGGGCCGGGCGTTTGCAACCGCCACAACACTTCCATACTTGTGAGAGGCCGCCTATGCAAGATTTGGCGGCATGTGCTAGCCCCCGGAGGCCGCCGACCAAAGTCGTAGACACGCGAAGAGCAATCCGCGGAGAGGGAAGTGTTCAGATACTTCTCCATCACAAAAAACTATGAAAAATTACCATCAGTCCTATAGCACATGTGCCCACATCGTGTAAAAAACTCACCATTTTATCGCGCTCCGAGTATTTTTATAATATTCACACCGCATCGTTACCGCAGAACGTCTACTACTGTGTCATTGCCGTCCGTGAGGGGGGCCACACCCCGGAGACGCGTGCCACCTCTTCGGAGATGCCACCACACCGCACGGCATGTATGAGGCCCGTTGCGATGCCGGTGGCATTGCTACCCCCCTAGGGCCCCCGTCCCGCCTAACCTTGTAGCGTTTGACCACGGGATCTAGCCCTTTGACTTTGCACGGACGGGCTTTGACCATTGGAACTCTCCACCCGGTTGTGTTAGCTCAGCCCATAGGAACACTTTGGAGCAACATCCGGGCCAAAGCCACAACAAGAGCCCATCCGTGTAGACCCGACGCGTCCGTTTCCCCCCTCCAGGTGCCGGCGGCGGCGCCGTACGTGAGGGGGGGCACATCCCGGAGACGCGGGCCAGGCGTTTGCAACCGCCACAACACTTCCATACTTGTGAGAGGCCGCCTATGCAAGATTTGGCGGCATGTGCTAGCCCCCGGAGGCCGCCGGCCACAGTCGTAGACACGCGAAGAGCAATCCGCGGAGAGGGAAGTGTTCAGATACTTCTCCATCACCAAAAACTATGAAAAATTACCATCAGCCCTATAGCACATGTGCCCACATCGTGTAAAAACTCACGATTTTATCGCGCTCGAGTATTTTTATAATATTCACACCGCATCGTTACCGCAGAACGCCTACTATCGTGTCATCGCCGTCCGTGAGGGGGGCCACACCCGAGACGCGCGTGCGCTTCTTCGGACATGCCACCACACCGCATCGACATTTATGAGGGCCCGTTCGCGATGCTTGGTGGCATTGCTACCCCAGGGCCCCGCCCCGCCTAACCTGTAACGTTTGACCACGGGATCTAGCCCTTTGACTTTGCAAGGACGGGATTTGACCAGTGGAACTCTCCACCCGGTTGTGTTAGGTCAGTCCATAGGAACACTTTGGAGCAACATCCGGGCCAAAGCCACAGCAAGACCCAATCCGTGTAGACCCGACGCGTCCGTTTCCCCCCTCCAGGTGCCGGCGGCGGCGCCGTCCGTGAGGGGGGGGGCACATCCCGGAGATGCAGGCCGGGCGTTTGCAACCGCCACAACACTTCCATACTTGTGAGAGGACGCCTATGCAAGATTTGGCAGCATGTGCTAGCCCCCGAAGGCCGCCAGCCATAGTCGTAGACACGCGAAGAGCAATCCGCGGAGAGGGAAGTGTTCAGATACTTCTCCATCACCAAAAACTATGAAAAATTACCATCAGTCCTATAGCACATGTGCCCACATCGTGTAAAAAACTCACAATTTTATCGCGCTCCGAGTATTTTTATAATATTCACACCGCATCGTTACCGCAGAACGTCTACTACTGTGTCATCGCCGTCCGTGAGGTGGGCCACACCGGAGACCCGTGCCACCTCTTGGACATGCCACCACACCGCACGGCATGTATGAGGCCGTGCGCGATGCTTGGTGGCATTGCTACCCCTAGGGCCCCGCCCCGCTTAACCTCAGTAGCGTTTGACCACGGATCTAGCCCTTTGACTTTGCAGACGGGCTTTGACCGGTGGAACTCTCCACCCGGTTGTGTTAGGTCAGCCCATAGGAACACTTTGGAGCAACATCCGGCCACAGCCACAAAGAAGACCCCATTCGTAGACCCGACGCGTCTGCTTCTCCGGTGCGGCGGCGCGCCGTCTGTGAGGGGGGCACACCCCGAAGACGAGGGTCGGGTGTTTGCAACCGCCACAACACTTTCAGACTTGTGAGAGGCCGCTTACAAAAGATTTGGGGGCATGTGCTAGCCCCCGGAGGCCGCCGGCCATAGTCGTAGAAACGCGAAGACCAATCCGCGGAGAGGGAAGTGTTCAGATACTTCTCCATCACCAGAAACTATGAAAAATTACCATCAGTCCTATAGCACATGTGCCCACGTCGTGTAAAAAACTCATGATTTTGTCGCGCTCCGAGTATTTAATAATATTCACGCCGCATCGTTACCGCAGAACGTCTACTACCGTGTCATCGCCGTCCGTGAGGGGGGCCACACCCCGGAGACGCATGTTGCGTCTTCGAACATGCCACTACACCGTACGACATGTATGAGGGCCCAGTACGATGCTCCGGTGGCATTGCTACCCGCAGGGCCTCCGGCCCCGCCTAACCTCAGAAGCGTTTGACCACGGATCTAGCCTTTGACTTTGCACGGACGGGCTTTGACCAGTGGAACTTCCACCCGGTTGTGTTAGGTCAACCCATAGGGACACTTTGGAGCAACATCCGGGCCAAAGCCAAAGCAAGACCCCATCCGTGTAGACCCGATCGCGAAGTTTCCCCTCCAGTGCGGCGGCGCCAGACGTCGGGGGGCACATCCGAACGCGGGCGGGCGTTGCAACCGCCACAACACTTCCAGACTTGTGAGAGGCCGCCTATGCAAAATTTGGCGGCATGTGCTAGCCCCCGGAGGCCGCCGGCCACAGTCGTAGACACGCGAAGAGCAATCCGCGGAGAGGGAAGTGTCCAGATAATTATCCATCACCAAAAACTATGAAAAGTTACCATCAATCCTATAGCACATGTGCCCACATCATGTAAAAAACTCATGATTTTATCGCGCCCCGAGTATTTAATAATATTCACACCGCATCGTTACCTCAGAACGTCTACTACTGTGTCATCGCCGTCCGTGAGGGGGGCCACACCCCGGAGACGCGTGCCACCTCTTCGGACATGCCACCACACCGTACGGCATGTATGAGGGCCCGTTGCGATGCTTCGGTGGCATTTCTACCCAAGAGGGGCCCCGCCCCGCCTAACCTCAGAAGCGTTTGACCCGGGATCTAGCCCTTTGACTTTGCACGGACGATATTTGACCGGTGGAACTCTCCACCCGGTTGTGTTAGGTCAGCCCATAGGAACACTTTTGAGCAACATCCGGCCAAAGCCACAGCAAGACCCCATCCGTAGACCCGACGCGTCTGCTTCTCCAAAGCGGTGCAGCGGCGCCCGCCGTCCATGAGGGGGGCACACCAAGACGAGGGCCGGTGTTTGCAACCGCCACAACACTTCCAGACTTGTGAGAGGCCGCCTACACAAGATTTGGCGGCATGTGCTAGCCTGAGGTCCGCCGCCATAGTCGTGGACACGCCAAGAGCAATCCATGGAGAGGAAGTGTTCGATACTTTCCATCACCAAAAACTATGAAAAATTACCATCAGTCCTATAGCACATGTGCCCACGTCGTGAAAAAACTCATGATTTTGTCGCATTCGAGTATTTAATAATATTCACGCCGAATCGTTACCACAAAACGCCTACTATCAGGTCATCGCCGTCCGTGAGGGGGGCCACACCCGAGACGCGTGCGCCTCTTCGGACATGACACCACACCGCACGACATGTATGAGGGGCGGTGCGATGCTCCGGTGGCATTGCTACCCCTGGGCCCGTGGCCCCGCCTAACCTCAGAAGCGTTTGACCACGGGATCTAGCCCTTTGACTTTGCACGACGGGCTTTGACCGGTGGAACTTCCACCCGGTTGTGTTAGGTCAGCCTATAGGAACACTTTGAGAAACATTCGGGCCAAAGCCATAGCAAAACCCCATCCGTAGACCCGACGCGTCTGCTTCTCTCCAGTGCCGGAAGCGGCGCCGTCCGTGGGGGGGCACATCCCGAGATGCGGGCTGGCGCTTGCAACCGCCACAACACTTCCATACTTGTGAGAGGACGCCTATGCAAGATTTGGCGGCATGTGCTAGGCCGAGGCCGCCGCCACGAGTCGAGACACGCCAAGAGCAATCCACGGAGAGGAAGTGTTCAGATACTTCTCCATCACCAAAACTATGAAAAATTACCATCAGTCCTATAGCACATGTGCCCACATCGTAAAAACTCACAATTTTATCGCATCCGAGTATTTTTATAATATTCACACCGCATCGTTACTACGTAACGCCTACTACTATGTCATTGCCGTCCGTGAGGGGGGCCACACCCCGAGACGCGTGCCACCTCTTCGACATGCCACCACACCGACGGCATGTATGAGGGCCCGCTGCGATGCTTCGGTGGCATTGCTACCCCTAGGGCCCCGCCCCGCCTAACCTCAGAAGCGTTTGACCACGGATCTAGCCCTTTGACTTTGCACGGACGGATTTGACCGGTGGAACTCTCCACCCGGTTGTGTTAGGTCAGCACATAGGAACACTTTGAGCAACATCCGGGCCAAAGCCATAGCAAGACCCCATCCGTGTAGACCCGACGCGTCCGTTTCCCCTCTCCAGGTGCCGGCGGCGGCGCCGTACGTGAGGGGGGGCACATCCCGGAGACGAGGGCCGGGCGTTTGCAAACGCCACAACACTTCCATACTTGTGAGAGGCCGCCTATGCAAGATTTGGCGGCATGTGCTAGCCCCGAGGTCCGCCGATCACGGTCGAGACACGCCAAGAGCATTCGCGGAGAGGGAAGTGTTCAGATACTTCTCCATCACCAAAAACTATGAAATATTACCATCAGCCCTATAGCACATGTGCCCACATCGTAAAAACTCACGATTTTATCGTGCTCCGAGTATTTTATAATATTCACACCGCATCGCTTCGCAGAACGCCTACTACTGTGTCATCGCCGTCCGTTAGGGGGCCACACCCGAGACGCGTGCGCCTCTTCGGACATGCCACCACACCGCATTTACATTTATGAGGGCCCGTTCGCGGACGCCGGTGGCATTGCTACCCCAGGGCCCCGCCCCGCCTAACCTCAGAAGCGTTTGACCACGGGATCTAGCCTTTGACTTTGCAAGGACGGGATTTGACGAGTGGAACTCTCCACCCGGTTGTGCTAGGTCAGCCCATAGGAACACTTTGAGCAACATCCGCCAAAGCCACAGCAAGACCCCATCCGTAGACCCGACGCGTCTGCTTCTCCCGGTGCGGCGGCGGCGCCGTCCGTGTGGGGGGGGGCTCATCCCGAGATGCGGGCGAGGCGCTTGCAACCGCCACAACACTTCCATACTTGTGAGAGGACGCCTATGCAAGATTTGGCGGCATGTGCTAGTTTTTGAGGCCGCCGGCCACGAGTCGAGACACGCCAAGAGCAATCCGCGGAGAGGGAAGTGTTCGATACTTCTCCATCACCAAAACTATGAAAAATTACCATCAATCCTATAGCACATGTGCCCACATCGTAAAAACTCACAATTTTATCGCGCTCGAGTATTTTTATAATATTCACACCGCATCGTTACGCAGAGCGACTACTCTCGTGTCATTGCCGTCCGTGAGGTGGGCCACACTCCGAGACGCGTGCCACCTCTTCGACATGTCACCACACCGCACGGCATGTATGAGGGCCCGCTATGATGCTTCGTGGCATTGCTACCCCTAGGGCCCCGTCCCGCCTAACCTCAGAAGCGTTTGACCACGGATCTAGCCCTTTGACTTTGCACGGACGGGCTTTGACCCGGTGGAACTCTCCACCCGGTTGTGTTAGGTCAGCCCATAGGAACACTTTGGAGCAACATCCAGGCCGCAACCATAGCAATACCCCATCTGTAGACCCGACGATCCGCTTCCCCCTCCGGTGCGGCGGCGCCGCCGTCCGTGAGGGGGGGCACACCCAAGACGAGGGCCGGAGTTTGCAACCTCCACAACACTTCCAGACTTCAGGAGAGGCCGCCTACACAAGATTTGGCGGCATGTGCTAGCCCCGCCATAGTCGAGACACGCCAAGAGAAATCCACGGAGAGGGAAGTGTTGAGATACTTCTCCATCACCAAAAACTATGAAAATTACCATCAGTCCTATAGCACATGTGCCCACGTCGTGTAAAAAACTCATGATTTTGTTGCGGTCCAAGTATTTAATAATATTCACGCCGCATCGTTACCGCAAAACGTCTACTACTGTGTCATCGCCGTCCATGAGGGGGGCCACATCCCGGAGACGCGTGCTGCCTCTTCGGACATGCCACCACACCGTACGGCATGTATGAGGGCCCAGTGCGATGCTCGGTGGCATTACTACCCCTGTGGCCCCGCCCCGCCTAACCTCAGAAGCGCTTGACCACGGGATCTAGCCTTTGACTTTGAATGGACGGGCTTTTTGACGGTGGAACTCTCCACCGGTTGTGTTAGGTCAGCCCATAGGAACACTTTGAGCAACATCCGGCCAAAGCCACAGCAAGACCCCATCCGTAGACCCGACGCGTCTGTTTTCTCCGGTGCGGCGGCGGCGCCGTCCGTGATGGGGCACATCCCGAGACGCTGGCCGGGCGCTTGCAACCGCCACAACACTTCCATACTTGTGAGAGGTCATTATGCAAGATTTGGCGGCATGTGCTAGCCCTCGAGGTCGCCGACCATAGTCGAGACACGCGAAGAGCAATCCGCCGAGAGGGAAGTGTTCGATACTTCTCCATCTCCAAAACTATGAAAATTACCATCAGCCCTATAGCACATGTGCCCACATCGTAAAAACTCACGATTTTATCGTGCTACGAGTATTTTATAATATTCACACCACATCGTTACCGCAGAACGCCTACTATCGTGTCATCGCCGTCCGTGAGGGGGGCCACACCCGAGCGCGTGCGCTTCTTCGGACATGCCACCACATCGACGGCATTTATGAGGGCCCGCTGCGATGCTTGGTGGCATTGCTACCCCAGGGCCCCGCCCCGCCTAACATCAGAAGCGTTTGACCACGGGATCTAGCCTTTGACTTTGCACGGACGGGATTTGACCAGTGGAACTCTCCACCCGGTTGTGTTAGGTCAGCCCATAGGAACACTTTGGAGCGACATCCGGGCCAAAGCCATAGCAAGACCCCATCCGTAGACCCGACGTCTGCTTCTCCCTGCGGTCTGGCACCGCCGTCCGTGAGGGGGGGGGGGGGCACATCCCGGAGACGCGGGCCAGGCGTTTGCAACCGCCACAACACTTCCATACTTGTGAGAGGACGCCTATGCAAGATTTGGCGGCATGTGCTAGCCCCCGGAGGCCGCCGACCACAACAGAGACACGCGAAGAGCAATCCGCGGAGAGGGAAGTGTTCAGATACTTCTCCATCACCAAAAACTATGAAAAATTACCATCAGTCCTATAGCACATGTTCCCACATCGTGTAAAAAACTCACGATTTTATTGCGCTTCGAGTGTTTTTGTAATATTCACACCGCATCGTTACCGCAGAACGTCTACTACTGTGTCATCGCCGTCCGTGAGGGGGGCCACACCCCGGAGACGCGTGCCACCTCTTCGGACATGCCACCACACCGCACGGCATTTATGAGGGCCCGTTGCGATGCCCGGTGGCATTGCTACCCCTGGGACCCGGCCCCGCCTAACCTCAGAAGCGCTTGACCACGGATCTAGCCCTTTGACTTTGCACGACGGGCTTTCACCGGTGGAACTCTCCACCCGGTTGTGTGTCAGTCAGCCCATAGGAACACTTTGAGCAACATACGGCCAAAGCCACAACAAGACCAATCCGTAGACCCGACGGGTCCGCTTTCTCCAAAGCCGGGCGGCGGCGGCGCGTCCGTGAGGGGGGCCACATCCCGGAGACGCGGGCCAGGCGTTTGCAACCGCCACAACACTTCCATACTTGTGAGAGGACGTCTATGCAAGATTTGGTGGCATGTGCTAGCCCCCGGAGGCCGCCGGCCACAGTCGTAGACAAGCGAAGAGCAATCCGCGGAGAGGGAAGTGTTCAGATACTTCTCCGTCACCAAAAACTATGGACAATTACCATCAGTCCTATAGCACATGTGCCCACATCGTGAAAAAAACTCATGATTTTATCGCGCTCCGAGTATTTAATAATATTCACACCGCATCGTTATCGCAGAACGTCTACTACTGTGTCATCGCCGTCCGTGAGGGGGGCCACACCCGAGAGCAGCGTGCGCCTCTTCGGATATGCCACCATACCGCACGGCAAGTATGAGGGCCCTATGCGATGCTCCAGTGGCATTGCTACCCCAGGGCCCCGCCCCGCCTAACCTCAGCGTTTGACCACGGGATCTAGCCCTTTTACTTTGCACGGACGGGCATTGACCGGTGGAACTCTCCACCCGGTTGTGTTAGGTCGGCCCATAGGAACACTTTGAGCAACATACTCCGCTTCACGCACGGCGCCTACTAGAGGGACCGCTCCGACCGGTTGGTTGTCACCAAGGACACTCCTTGAGCACGGCAGCCAAGAGCACCGTTTGACACGCCACGCTTCGGCAAGGCCCCTGAGAGGGTACCCAAGAATGGGTTCGGTGCCACAGCCACAAACAAGCATTGAGAGGCACAATTGCTTCTGGGCGCCAGTCGGAAGCTGAGCGCATAGTCGAGAGACACTAAGAGCATCGCCGATAGGCAACCTCAACTTTCCATCCCGTAAGAATACCATACACCCACATGTCGCCGCTCCCGTAATAATCAGACCTGCAAGACCCGATCAAGCGCCTCGCCTACCGTCAGCACGAGCAGCCTGTGCCTGCATCACCGCTAAGTATGCCTTCCCGCTGCCTAAACCATGATGAGCCACGATGCCCGCCACCACGCGGACCCTCGCGTAGCACGACGCTCGCAGGTCCACCCTAGGACCCTTTGGAACTTTGAGGCCAACGCAAAGACCCAAGGCTTTGAGACCCGCAGACAGCTTCTCCAGCGCCGGCCCAGACGGACGCACATCCGAGACGCAGGCCGTTGACTCCCACAAATTGGACCAGAAGGTGCAATGCGAGGCGCTGTAGCTAGTCACCGCCACAACAAGATAGCACACGAGAGGGCACAAGGATGCCAGAATTACATACCAAACATGAAAGCTACCCATAACCTAACACAGTCCCAAATATGATTACATCGTTCTAAATGGCCCACGCATGTACCTACGTAGAGCCACCCGGACTACTTTTACCGCTACCGGACCCGAAGTTGTGCCAAGCCCTTGCATGCTCGACACCAAGCGCCCCCCCTACCTGACGCCCCACAGCTGCTTGCAGGCGTTTGCCAGGACTTCCCGTGGTTCCTACCCCATAAGGCACTTGTGGCCCTCGAGCCAAGCCACCACGACGAGGCTCCCGAAGCCGACGCTTGGGGCATCCCAAGAAGGCTTTCACCTGCACACCCGCTTGTAAAGGCACCAATTTAGAAGGACTAGCCGCCTTGAACAGCAAAACCAATGGACGAGTTGCGTCCATCCACCCTTGAGCACCGCCTAGCGACATGTACGACCGGGAAAACAGTTGCCCCACAAAAATTACCAATCGTTACCGAAACCTTGCCGTTATGGCCCTGAGGCGGAACCCGCTGGGTTTCGACATGACCCACACCATTCATGTATGGTGCCAGGCATGCAACCCAAGCCGTGCCTCAACCCAGAAGTCTGAGGCGCCATCTTCCGACGGTTAACACCAATGAACCCCACCCTTTAGGGTCACCTATCAACTTGGGACAACCCAGCCAACGCCAAAAACCACCCGTAGACCAGGCAGTTCTCAAGCGCAGCTCCGGCAGCAACACCCTCCGTAACGCGGCAGGCTTCAACCGAACAACACTTCATGCGGGAGGCGCTTGAAATTGCCACGTTGGAGGTCACCAACCAACTTGAGCAGCAAGCAGGCAGGAACCATCCATCACAAGCAAACAAACCATCCATGGCCCAATGTGCATCCCAACAAACTTACCACGCCAATTTTAATATTCCACGCATCTACCAAACCTTTGCGATGTTGAGGGGCCACACCCAGCGTGCGTCTTGAATCGCACCAAGAGGACGTTGAGGGCCTCTGCCAACCGCATTAACACCCTGCCACTGCCCCCAAACCATTTGAGGCACATTCTACCCTGCTTGTCCGGAGGCTGCCTGACTTCCCCGTGTTGTGTTGGCGCCATGACTTTGGCACGCCCACAACAGCACCCCATCCGTAGATGAGTGTCGCTTCTCATTTGGCAACCCCCAGCGGGGGCCATCCCAGACTGCCACGCTTAACCCACTTTCCATTGGAGGGGTATCAATTACGGCATTTGTTCGAGCCCCCACAAACTTCAAAGCCCGGAGAGGCAATGAGCTTCCATCCGAAAACCACAATTACTCACCTAGACGGCCCACAGGAATTCAGCATTCTACGCCCAGATTTTAAATTACACCGATACGTTACCAGCCACTATGTGCATCGCGTTTGTCGAGGGGCCCCGGACCTCCTTTGCGCCAGACACTTCCATCTACCATTATGAGGCCCACATACGCTTACCCCTGGCCATCGCCCACGATTTAGGACCCGGTATCAGCCATTGCCAGACGCTACCGAGTGATCACGCATTGAGGCTGCAAGGCTTCCAAGGAACCACATGAGCACCAAGCCCTGAAGGCTGCCATCAAGAGCCACCGTCGATGCTCCAGTCCGGCCCCACAATGTAGGGAACCCATGATGGGCGCTATCTTGAGGCACACCAGACCAGAGCATCGAGAGGAATGCAATTCTCGCCAAATTGAAAACATCCCTAGACTGTCATCTCTGACAAACCATTACATCGATTTTTATACACCCATGTTGCAGCACTGCCCTACTACCCGCCCGCAGTGCATCAGAAGCGCTTACCCACTCACCACTATGTATCCCGCAACTATGAAAATTACCATCAATCCTATAGCACATGTGCCCACATCGTAAAAACTCACAATTTTATCGCATCCGAGTATTTTATAATATTCACACCGCATCGTTACCGCAGAATCGACTACTATCAGTGTCATTGCCGTCCGTGAGGTGGGCCACACCGGAGACGCGTGCCACCTCTTCGACATGTCACCACACCGCACGGCATGTATGAGGGCCCGCTATGCGATGCTTCGTGGCATTGCTACCCCTAGGGCCCCGCCCCGCCTAACCTGTAGCGTTTGACCACGGATCTAGCCTTTGACTTTGCACGGACGGGCTTTGACCAGTGGAACTCTCCACCCGGTTGTGTTAGGTCAGCCCATAGGAACACTTTGGAGCAACATCCAGGCCGCAACCATAGCAATACCCCATCTGTGTAGACCCGACGCATCCGTTTCCCCCCTCCAGGTGCCGGCGGCGCCGCCGTCCGTGAGGGGGGGGGGGCACACCCCGAAGACGAGGGCCGGGAGTTTGCAACCTCCACAACACTTCCAGACTTGTGAGAGGCCGCCTACACAAGATTTGGCGGCATGTGCTAGCCCCCGGCCATAGTCGTAGACACGCGAAGAGAAATCCACGGAGAGGGAAGTGTTCAGATACTTCTCCATCACCAAAAACTATGAAAAATTACCATCAGTCCTATAGCACATGTGCCCACGTCGTGTAAAAAACTCATGATTTTGTTGCGGTCCAAGTATTTAATAATATTCACGCCGCATCGTTACCGCAAAACGTCTACTACTGTGTCATCGCCGTCCATGAGGGGGGCCACATCCCGGAGACGCGTGCTGCCTCTTCGGACATGCCACCACACCGTACGGCATGTATGAGGGCCCAGTGCGATGCTCCGGTGGCATTGCTACCCCCAGGGCCCCCGTCCCGCCTAACCTCAGAAGCGTTTGACCACGGGATCTAGCCTTTGACTTTGAATGGACGGGCTTTGACGGTGGAACTCTCCACCCGGTTGTGTTAGGTCAGCCCATAGGAACACTTTGGAGCAACATCCGGCCAAAGCCACAGCAAGACCCCATCCGTAGACCCGACGCGTCTGCTTCTCCAAAGGTGCGGCGGCGGCGCCGTCCGTGATGGGGGCACATCCTGGAGACGCGGGCCGGGCGTTTGCAACCGCCACAACACTTCCATACTTGTGAGAGGCCGCCTATGCAAGATTTGGCGGCATGTGCTAGCCCCCGGAGGCCGCCGACCATAGTCGTAGACACGCGAAGAGCAATCCGCCGAGAGGGAAGTGTTCAGATACTTCTCCATCTCCAAAAACTATGAAAAATTACCATCAGCCCTATAGCACATGTGCCCACATCGTGTAAAAAACTCACGATTTTATCGTGCTACGAGTATTTTTATAATATTCACACCACATCGTTACCGCAGAACGTCTACTACTGTGTCATCGCCGTCCGTGAGGGGGGCCACACCCCGGAGACGCGTGCCGCCTCTTCGGACATGCCACCACATCGTACGGCATTTATGAGGGCCCGTTGCGATGCTTCGGTGGCATTGCTACCCCTGTGGGCCCCGCCCCGCCTAACACTGTAGCGTTTGACCACGGGATCTAGCCCTTTGACTTTGCACGGACGGGATTTGACCAGTGGAACTCTCCACCCGGTTGTGTTAGGTCAGCCCATAGGAACACTTTGGAGCGACATCCGGGCCAAAGCCATAGCAAGACCCCATCCGTGTAGACCCGACGCGTCCGTTTCCCCCCTCCAGGTGCTGGCGGCACCGCCGTCCGTGAGGGGGGGGGGGGGCACATCCCGGAGACGCGGGCCAGGCGTTTGCAACCGCCACAACACTTCCATACTTGTGAGAGGACGCCTATGCAAGATTTGGCGGCATGTGCTAGCCCCCGGAGGCCGCCGACCACAGTCGTAGACACGCGAAGAGCAATCCGCGGAGAGGGAAGTGTTCAGATACTTCTCCATCACCAAAAACTATGAAAAATTACCATCAGTCCTATAGCACATGTTCCCACATCGTGTAAAAAACTCACGATTTTATTGCGCTTCGAGTGTTTTTGTAATATTCACACCGCATCGTTA
Organism: Aegilops longissima; assembly: GCA_021605205.1. NCBI lineage: Eukaryota > Viridiplantae > Streptophyta > Magnoliopsida > Poales > Poaceae > Aegilops > Aegilops longissima. The sequence goes on along the minus strand of CM038677.1, from coordinate 788,928,148 downwards.
CGCAGAACGCCTACTCGTGTCATCGCCGTCCGTCCGGGGGGCCACACCCCGAGACGCGTGCCACCTCTTCGGACATGCCACCACACCGCACGGCATTTATGAGGGCCTGCGATGCTTCGTGGCATTGCTACCCCAGGACCCGCCCCGCCTAACCTCAGAAGCGTTTGACCACGGGATCTAGCCTTTGACTTTGCAGACGGGCTTTCACCGGTGGAACTCTCCACCCGGTTGTGTCGGGTCAGCCCATAGGAACACTTTGGAGCAACATACGGGCCAAAGCCACAACAAGACCAATCCGTGTAGACCCGACGGGTCCGTTTCCCCCCTCCAGGTGCCGGCGGCGGCGGCGTCCGTGAGGGGGGCCACATCCCGGAGACGCGGGCCAGGCGTTTGCAACCGCCACAACACTTCCATACTTGTGAGAGGACGTCTATGCAAGATTTGGTGGCATGTGCTGGTTCTGAGGCCGCCGCCACGATCGAGAACAAGCGAAGAGCAATCCGCGGAGAGGGAAGTGTTCAGACACTTCTCCGTCACCAAAAACTATGGACAATTACCATCAGTCCTATAGCACATGTGCCCACATCGTGAAAAAAACTCATGATTTTATCGCGCTCCGAGTATTTAATAATATTCACACCGCATCGTTATCGCAGAACGTCTACTACTGTGTCATCGCCGTCCGTGAGGGGGGCCACACCCCGGAGACGCGTGCCGCCTCTTCGGATATGCCACCATACCGTACGGCAAGTATGAGGGCCCTATGCGATGCTCCAGTGGCATTGCTACCCCAGGGCCCCCGTCCCGCCTAACCCTGTAGCGTTTGACCACGGGATCTAGCCCTTTTACTTTGCACGGACGGGCATTGACCAGTGGAACTCTCCACCCGGTTGTGTTAGGTCGGCCCATAGGAACACTTTGGAGCAACATTCGGGCCAAAGCCACAGCAAGACCCCATCCGTGTAGACCCGACGCGTCCGTTTCCCCCCTCCAGGTGCCGGCGGCGGCGCCGTCCATGAGGGGGGCACACCCCGAAGACGCGGGCCGGGCGTGTGCAACCGCCACAACACTTCAAGACTTGTGAGAGGCCGCTTACGCAAGATTTGGCGGTTGTGCTAGCCCCCGGAGGCCGCCGGCCAAAGTCGTAGACACGCGAAGAGCAATCCGCGGAGAGGGAAGTGTTCAGATACTTCTTTAAAGTTCTCTCTCGGTGCCGGTCTAGAAAGTTGACCGGCACCGAGAGAGGGGGTAGGCCACGGTCAACAACTTCTTCTTCTCATGTTTTTTACTTTACACACTCTTTAAAGTTGAGTTTTGAAAAAAAAATCATCAAAAGTCATGGAATTTATAAACTTTGGTCGTATAAGCATATCAAAAGTCATGGAATTTATAAACTTTGGTCATAAAAGTCACGGTAAGTACTTTGTGAGGCACGTGCCACGTCAAGGACGTGCGTTGCTTATTCAAATAGCACACCACCCCTGCATGCATATGCATGGGCCATGCACATGTAGGGGTGCCCTCCCCCCCTCGGGCGGTCTCCATATCGAGCACCCATCCGGTGGCCCCGGCGGTCTAGGGCGTTATTCAGCACCGAGAGGGTGTAGTCCACGGTTGAGTTTTGAACAAATGAATTTCAAAATTTGGTCGTAAAAACATTCAAAAATGAGATACAAAAAAGATAGTGCCGAACAAAAACACAAAGACAAGGGAAAAAATATTAGAGCAGTACTTACCGAGGGTCGGCTCTCGGCACTCGGGAATGTCTACTTTTTCCGAGGGTGACTCTCGGTAAAGCATCTATCCTAGATCTAGGGGGACGTATTTTCCGAGAGCTGCTCTTGGTAAATCATCTAACCTAGATCTAGAGTTGATTTCTTTTCTGAGTGCCGCACCGACAAGCACTCGCTAAATGTGACGTCGACTACTTAAGCATATTTCCCCCCTGTTGTTTCTTCACTAAGCTCCCCACCGACCGGCGCCCCTCCTCCTCTACTCCCCACCGACCAGCGCCCCTCCACCGCTGCCCCCAACACCACACCGAGCTCCTCCCTCCGGTGAGCCCCCCCCTCCTCCTCTCCATGTGTGTATAGATAGATGGATTGATAGATGGATGCATAGATAGATGGATGGATTGATAGATGGATGCATAGATAGATGGATGGATTGATAGATGGGTGCATAGATAGATGGATGGATTTATAGATGGATGGATGCCATGTAGATACATTTTTTAAAGAAAAAATGTAGATAATTGTTGATAATGTTGTATGCATGGATGCTATGTGCGGATGTGTGCTACGTTTTGAGCTTGCGTTGGTTTTCCTCGAAGAGGAGAGGGTGATGCAGCAAAGTGTAGCGTAAGTATTTCCCTCAGTTTTGAGAACCAAGGTATCAATCCAGTAGGAGGCTTCTCAAAAGTCCCACACACCTACACAAACAAACTCGAGAACTCGCAACCAACGCATAATAAAGGGGTTGTCAATCCCTTCACGGCCACTTCATGTAAAGTGATATCTAATAAAGATAGTATGATAAGATAAATATATTTTGGTATTTTATGACATAGATGCAAATAGTAAAGATGCAAATAAAAGTAGATTGGAAGAAAATATGATAAGAGATAGACCCAAATATAGGTTTCACGAGAGGCTTCTCTCGAGATAGCATAAGTATTACGGTGGGTGAACAAATTACTGTCGAGAAATTGGTAGAAAAGCGCATAGTTATGAGATTATCTAGGCATGATCATGTATGTAGGCATCACGTCCATAACAAGTAGACCGGCTCCTGCCTGCATCTACTACTATTACTCCACACATCGACCGCTATCCAGCATGCATCTAGAGTATTAAGTTCATAAGAACAAAGTAATGCATTAAGCAAGATGCCATGATGTAGAGGGATAAACTCATGCAATATGATAATAAACCCCATCTTGTTATCCTCGATGGCAACAATACAATACGTGCCTTGCAACCCTTTCTGTCACTGGGTAAGGACACCGCAAGATTGAACCCAAAGCTAAGCACTTCTCCCATGGCAAGAAAGATCAATCTAGTAGGCCAAACTAAAACGATAATTTGAAGAGACTTGCAAAGATAACTTAATCATACATAAAAGAATTCAGAGAAGATTCAAATATTATTCATAGATAAACTTGATCATAAACCCACAATTCATTGGATCTCGACAAACACACCGCAAAAAGAGATTACATCGAATAGATCTCCACAAGAGAGGGGGAGAACATTGTATTGAGATCCAAAAAGAGAGAAGAAGCCATCTAGCTAATAACTATGGACCCGTAGGTCTGTGGTAAACTACTCACAACTCATCGGAGGGGCAAGGATGTTGATGTAGAGGCCCCCGTGCTTGATTCCCCCTCCGGCGGAGTGCCTGTGAAGGCCCCAAGATGGGATCTCGCAAATACAGAAGGTTACGGTGGTGGAAATTGTGTTTCGTGGTGCCCCTGGATGTTTTTGGGGTACGTAGGTATATATAGGAAGAAGAGGTACGTCGGTGGTCATGAGGGGCCACGAGATAGGGGGCGCCCTATAGGGGGCGCCCTATCTCGTGGAGGCTCCGGTTGCTTCTTGACTTGCACTCCAAGTTCTCTGGATCATGTTCGGCGAGAAAATCACGTAACCGAAGGTTTCATTCCGTTTGGACTCCGTTTGATATTCCTTTTCTTCGAAATACTGAAATAGGCAAAAAAAACAACAATTCTGGGCTGGGCCTCCGGTTAATAGGTTAGTCCCAAAAGTAATATAAAAGTGGAAAATAAAGCCCAATAAAGCCTAAAACAGTAGATAAAGTAGCATGGAGCAATCAAAAATTATAGATACGTTGGAGACGTATCAATGTGACCGATGAGATACGTGAGATAGTGTCGATGAGAGTTGTTCTTGGAGGAAGGAAAATCAACTTTTGAGCGCTGACGGTTGATTTGGGTGAGCTCCTCATGTTATATCTTGATAACGCGCGAGGGACTCACCCAACTCAACCATCATCGAAAATTGAAATACCCGTGAGAGAGTGTCCACCATATATACCACCACCAACGAGAGTTGTTCTTGGAGGAAGAAAATCGACTTTTGATGATGGCGGTCGATCTACGTGAGCTCTTCATGTTATATCTTTCATGTTTGATTCTTATGTTATTTTCCATTGTGTGATGAAAGGTGTTAGCATCGATCGATTTTTTGGCTATGGCCTCCAACGGCGAAGCTTCCATTAGGGTCGACTCCACAAACACGGAGAAGAGCTCCGAGTAGCGCTTGGAGGAACTCCTTGAGAAGAACCCACAGCTAATCCTAATGAAGTTTTTTGTGGATCTGGCCAAGAAGAAACCCCCAGCTAAGGAGGGCAAGGCTCCACCACGCAAGGAGCCATTGAGTCCACCGACCATCATTCCTGACGATGCTTGGTCCTCCACTGTGGGGGATGCCCCCACGTGCTTTGACTCGACGATCACTGGTTTCATCGGCTACACCTCGGAGTAGTCACCTAGATAGTTTGACGTTGATTTTGTGGTATAGTTATGTACTTGCTGATATGGACTTGGATGGCCACTTGTGATGCTTTTGATTGTATGAGTGATGAATGCTTATGTTGATTATGTATGATGTGCCTTATTTCTTTTTCTTTTGTAGATGAAGTGGTATGTGGTGTACAGAGGACGGTGTCCAGGAGTCTACAATTCATGGTCGGAATGCAATGAACAAATACTTCATTATGAAGGCAACTCCTTTGCCTCATTCAACAATAGAGAGACGACAGAGTATCATCACAATCAGTATTTGCTTGAGCAAAAGAGAAAAACAGAATTACGCAATGGTGCCAGCCAGACACGGCTTAGCTGGTTCAATGGGTTGAAGAACTTCATAATTCTCTTTCAGTTTGTCATAATTGTGGTGTTTCTTTTTATCATATGGTGCATGCATGCAGACCACTTTGTTTTTTAATTAGTAAGTAGGCACTTGTACTAAAGAGCTACTTTGTGATTTGAAATGAAGCTTGTGGGAACTATTTATGGATTAATGCTTATGTGAGTTTGTTGTTAACCTGTGTGACTTGAAATGCAAGTTTGAGTATTGTATAAATGTTTTTGCTGCACCAACTCGAGCAAAAAACAGTATGAACAGAACTTGGAACAAAATGTTACCGAGGGCAGCACTCGGCAAAGAGGCATGCGCTAGAAGCTGGAGGCACTTGGCTGTTGCAGTTATGCCGAGAGGACTCTCGGTAAAGCAGTGGTTACCGAGGGTCGACTCCAAGCTCTCGGTAAATGAGCAGGTGCCGAGAGTCGCTCTCGGTAATGATTAGGGCACCATCAAAGTTTAGTCCCACCTTGCCTAGAGACAAGCAACAAAACCTATTTAAATAGTGGGATAGTCCAGATGCAGTAAGCTTCGGTATTCATTACACTCTTCTTAAGGAGATGGACTATCACTTTGAATGTTCACCTGTCTCGAGAAAAGAACATTCAAAGAGATAGGCCTTCTTCTTAATGGTGGATGCCTGTGTTTTTTTACTAATGGTGTCAGAACGTGTCCGTTTTGTGCAGGAAGTGCTGGTCATGCTGCTCCGGTGGCCCCGATGGCGTAGTGCGTTGTTCGGCACCTAGAGGGGGTAGGCCACGGGGAATAACTGCTTCTTCGTGTTAATGCATGTCATCGCGAGATGACATACAAAGTCTAGGCCCGTTCTGTTTTGTGAGGCATGTGTCACATCAAGGACGTGCGTTGCTTATTCAAATAGCACACCACCCCTACATGCATATACATGCATGGGCCACGTGCATGTAGGGTGCCCCCCCCTCGTGCGTCTCCATATCGAGCATCCATCCGGTGGCCCCGGCGGTCTAGGCCGTTATTCGGCACCGAGAGGGTGTAGTCCACGGTGAATAACTGCTTCTCCGTGTTAGTGCATGTCATCGCGAGATGACAGACCAAGTCTAGGCCCGTTCTTAGAGATAGTCCATGGGTATCGAGAGCGAATGTGCCCGGTTTGTGCAGGAAGTGCGGGTCCTGTTGCTCCGTTGGCCTCGAAACTTCTTGTGCTCTCAAAGGAGGCCATCGCATGTATATGCATGTGCTATCCGGTGGCCCCAGTGGTCTAGGAAGTTGACCGGCACCGAGAGAGGGGGTAGGCCACGGTCAACAACTGCCTCTTCTCATGTCTTTTACTTTACGCTCTTTAAAGTTGAGTTTTGAAAAAAAAAACATCAAAGTCATGGAATTTATAAACTTTGGTCGCAAAATCATATGAAATTTGAGATACAAAAAAGATAGTGCAAAAAAAGACAAAAAGAGAAGGGAAAAAACTTAGAGCAGTGGTTACCGAGGGTCGATTCCCGGCTCTCGGTAATTGCTACCTTTTCGGAGAGCAGCTGTCGGGGGTGAAGAGCTGATCGTGCCCCACGAGCACCTACGGGACCTGGGTCCCTTTGTGGTTCGGAGGGGGGCGGAGACCGCACAAAGAGCGGGTCGAGGCGATGCGCACGAGAGGGTTTTTACCCAGCTTCGGAGCTCTCCGGAGAGATAATACTCCTACTGCTGCTTTGTGGATTATCTTGTGTTCTTGCTAGGGAGCAATGCTGGCTACAAGACCTAACTTGAGTGTGATGAACTAAGCCGGAGCTAGCTAGCAATCCAGCCGAATCGAACCTCCTCTACGTTGCCCCCGGCCCTCCTTTTATAGGCTCAAGGGGTTACCACATATGGCAAGTAGACAAGGTTACAATGGTAATAACCTAGGTTGGTACACCGCTATGTACAGTGTACAATACCCTATACCTAACTCGACGGCAATGGACAAGAGTCATCGATGCCCGCCTCGGCCGCCTAACGAAGGTAACAGGACCGTTAAGTGTGCCTCCGTCCGCCACGATGGTGGCTTGTCGGCGCTGCTTGTCGCTACTCTCCGCTGGCTGCGCAGCCCGCCGACGCTGGCCCTGGGAGAGCCGCGTGGTGACACGCTGGCGGGTGAGCTGGAGCGGAGATGAAGAGAGGTCGCCCGCCCTGCAAGCCCCTTGCACAAGGGAACCTTGTCGCGCTTTGGGGTTCAGCGCCGCCAGCCTTCCCAAGCAAGCTCCTCTTGCCGGGCCTTGTTTCCTTTGTGCCCTGAGGCCTTCCGGCAAGCTCCTCTTGCCGGGTCTTGACTTCTTTGTTCTTGAATGGCTCCAAGGAGCATTTGTGGATCTTAGCGGCCATCGGGCCGCCCGGCCGCAGGTGCTGAATCTGTCCGTGCACGAAAAGGGGTTCTAGGGTACCCCTACTCTAGTACACCGACAGCAGCTCTCGGTAAAGCATCCACCTAGATCTCTTTCCTTCTTGTGCATTCTCGATAATATGTATTATACTTTTTTTTGTTGTTTTCTTTCATGCTTGGCAAACAACCTTACCACATCATAATTACCGTCTTGTGTTTTCTTCTTCGAATTAGCCTCGTCCGGTTCTAGAGACCGGCACCCCTCCGGTGGCCCCGGTGGTCTAGGGCGTTGTTCGGCACCTAGAGGGGGTAGGCCACGGGGAATAACTGCTTCTTCGTGTTAGTGCATGTCATCGCGAGATGACAGACCAAGTCTAGGCCCGTCCTGTCACGGGATTACCCACCAAAGACTCTGTCTCTGGGACGAACGCAGCCGGTCCTCGACGTTCCCGCCCGTGTGTGTGGTTTCTGAGGCACGTGCCACGTCAAGGACGTGCATTTCTTATTCAAATAGCACACCGCCCCTGCATGCATATGCATGGGCCACGCGCATGTACGGGTGCCCTCCCCCCTCGGGCGGTCTCCATATTGAGCACCCATCCGGTGGCCCGGCGGTCTAGGGCGTTATTCGGCACCGAGAGGGTGTAGTCCACGGTGAATAGCCGCTTCTCCGTGTTAGAGCATGTCATCGTGATATGACAGACCAAGTCTAGGCCCGTTCTTTGAGATAGTCTATGGGTATCGAGAGGGAATGTGTCCGGTTTGTGCAGGAAGTGCGGGTCCTGTTGCTCCGTTGGCCTCGAAACTTCTTGTGCTCTCAAAGGAGGCCATCACATGTATATGCATGGGCTATCCAGTGGCCCCGGTGGTCTAGGAAGTTGACCGACATCGAGAGAGGGGGTAGGCCACGGTCAACAACTGCTTCTTCTCATGTTTTTTACTTTACACTCTTTAAAGTTGAGTTTTGAAAAAAATCATCAAAAGTCAAGGAATTTATAAACTTTGGTCGTAAAAGCATATGAAATATTGGATACGAAAAAGATAGTGCAAAAAAAAAGACAAAAAGAGAAGGGAAAAAATTTAGAGCAGTGGTTACCGATGGTCGATTCCCGGCTCTCGGTAATTGCAACCTTTTCCGAGAGCAGCTCTCGGTAAAGCATCCACCTAGATCTCTTTCCTTCTTTTGCATTCTCGATAATATGTATTATACTTTTTTTGTTGTTTTCTTTCATGCTTGGAAAACAACCTTAGCACATCATAATTACCATATTGTGTTTTCTTCTTCGGACGAGCCTCGTCCTGTTCTAGAGATCAGCACCCCTTCGGTGGCCCCAGTGGTCTAGGGCGTTGTTCGGCCACTAGAGGGGGTAGGCCACGGGGAATAACTGCTTCTTCGTGTTAGTGCATGTCATCGCGAGATGACAGACCAAGTTTAGGCCCGTTCTGTCACGGGATCGCCCACCGAAGACTCTGTCTCGGGGACGAACGCAGCTGGTCCTCGACGTTCCCGCCCGTGTGTGTGGTTTCGAGGCACGCCCACGCCAAGGACGCATTGCTTATTCAAATAGCACACCGCCCCTGCATGCATATGCATGGGCCACGCGATGCATGTACGGTGCCCTCCCCCTCGGGCGGTCTCCATATTGAGCACCCATCCGTGGCCCGGCGGTCTAGGGCGTTATTCGCACCGAGAGGGTGTAGTCCATGGTGAATAGCCGATTCTCCGTGTTAGAGCATGTCATCGTGATATGATGTACCAAGTCTAGGCCCGTTCTTTGAGATAGTCTATGGGTATCGAGAGGAATGTGTCCGGTTTGTGTAGGAAGTGCGGGTCCTGCTGTTCGCTGGCCTCAAACTTTTGTGCTCTCAAAGGAGGCCATCACATGTATATGCATGGGCTATCCAAAGTGGCCCTGTGGTCTAGGAAGTCGACCGACATCGAGAGAGGGGTAGGCCACGGTCAACAACTCGCTTCTTCTCATGTTTTTACTTTACACTCTTTAAAGTTGAGTTTTGAAAAAATCATCAAAAGTCAAGGAATTTATAAACTTTGGTCGAAAAGCATATGAAATATGAGATACAAAAAGATAGTGCAAAAAAAGACAAAAAGAGAAGGGAAAAATTTAGAGCAGTGGTTACCGATGGTCGATTCCCTGCCTCGGTAATTGCCATCTTTTCCGAGAGCAGCTCTCGTAAAGCATCCACCTAGATCTCTTTCCTTCTTGTGCATTCTCGATAATATGTATTATACTTTTTTGTTTTTTTCATGCTTGGCAAACAACCTTAGCACATCATAATTACCATATTGTGTTTTCTTCTTCGGACGAGCCTCGCCCTGTTCTAGAGATCGACACCCCTCGGTGGCCCCAGCGGTCTAGGGCATTGTTCGCCACCTAGAAGGGTAGGCCACGGGAATAACTGCTTCTTCGTGTTAGTGCATGTCATCGCGAGATGATGACTCAAGTTTAGGCCTGTCTGTCATGGGATCGCCCACCAAGACTCGCTCGGGACGAACGCAGCTGGTCCTCGACTTTCCCGCCCGTGTGTGTGGTTTCGAGGCACGCCATTTCTAAGGACGGCATTGCTTATTCAAATAGCACACCGCCCCTGCATGCATATGCATGGGCCACGCATGTACGGTGCCTCCCCCTCGTGCGTTCTCCATATCGAGCACCCATCCGGTATTCCCGGCGGTCTAGGGCGTTATTCGGTACCGAGAGGGTGTAGTCCATGGTGAATAACTGATTCTCCGTGTTAGTGCATGTCATCACGAGACGACAGACCAAGTCTAGGCCCGTTCTTCGAGATAGTCTATGGGTATCGAGAGGTAATGTGTCCGGTTTGTGTAGGAAGTGCGGACCTGTTGTTCGCTGGCCTCAAACTTATTGTGCTCTCAAAGGAGGCCATCGCATGTATATGCATGGGCTATCCGTGGCCCCGTGGTCTAGGAAGTTGACCGCACCGAGAGAGGGGTAGGCCACGGTCAACAACCGCTTTTCTCATGTATTTTACTTTACACTCTTTAAAGTTGAGTTTTGAAAAAAATCATCAAAAGTCATGGAATTTATAAACTTTGGTCATAAAAGCATATGAAATATGAGATACAAAAAATATAGTGCAAAAAAAGACGAAAAGAGAAGGGAAAAAAATTAGAGCAGTGGTTACCGAGGGTCGATTCCCGGCTCTCGGTAATTGCCATCTTTTCCGAGAGTAGCTCTCGGTAAAGCATCCACCAAGATCTCTTTCCTTCTTGTGCATTCTCGATAATATGTATTATACTTGTTTTTGCTATTTTCTTACATGCTAGGCAAACAACCTTAGCACATCATAATTACCGTCTTGTGTTTTCTTCTTCGGATGAGCCTCGTCCGGTTCTAGAGACCGACACCCCTCAGGTGGCCCCAGCGATCTAGGGCATTGTTCGGCACCTAGAAGGGGTAGGCCACGGGGAATAACTGCTTCTTCGTGTTAGTGCATGTCATCGCGAGATGACAGACCAAGTCTACGCCTGTCCTGTCATGGGATCGCCCACCTAAGACTCTGTCTCGGGGACGAACGCATACGGTCCTCGACTTTCCCGCCCGTGTGTGTGGATTCTAAGGCACATGCCATTTCAAGGACGTGCATTGCTTATTCAAATAGCACACCGCCCCTGCATGCATATGCATGTGCCACGTGCATGTACGGGTGCCCCCCTCGGGCGTTCTCCATATCGAGCACCCATCTGGTGGCCCCGGCGGTCTAGGGCATTATTCGGCACCGAGAGGGTGTAGTCCACGGTGAATAATTGCTTCTCCGTGTTAGTGCATGTCATCGCGAGATGACAGACCAAGTCTAGGCCCGTTCTTCGAGATAGTCTATGGGTATCGAGAGGGAATGTGTCCGGTTTGTGCAGGAAGTGCCGGACCTGTTGCTCCGTTGGCCTCGAAACTTATTGTGCTCTCAAAGGAGGCCATCGCATGTGTATGCATGGGCTATCCGGTGGCCCCGGTGGTCTAGGAAGTTGACCGGCACCGAGAGAGGGGATAGGCCACGGTCAACAACTGCTTCTTCTCATGTTTTTTACTTTACACTCTTTAAAGATGAGTTTTGAAAAAAATCATCAAAAGTCATGGAATTTATAAAATTTGGTCGTAAAAGCATATGAAATATGAGATACAAAAAAGATAAGTGCAAAAAAAGACAAAAAGAGAAGGGAAAAAATTAGAGCAGTGGTTACCGAGGGTCGATTCCCGGCTCTCGGTAATTGCCACCTTTTCCGAGAGTAGCCCTCGGTAAAGCATCCACCTAGATCTCTTTCCTTCTTGTGCATTCTCGATAATATGTATTATACTTTTTTTTGCTGTTTTCTTTCATGCTAGGCAAACAACCTAAGCACAATATAATTACCGTCTTGTGTTTTCTTCTTCGGATGGGCCTCGTCCGGTTCTAGAGACCGGCACCCCTCCGGTGGCCCTGGCGATCTAGGGCGTTGTTCGGCACCTAGAGGGGGTAGGCCACGGGGAATAACTGCTTCTTCGTGTTAGTGCATGTCATCGCGAGATGACAGACCAAGTCTAGGCCCGTTCTGTCATGGGATCGCCCACCTAAGACTCTGTCTCGGGGACGAACGCAGCCGGTCCTCGACGTTCCCACCCGTGTGTGTGGATTCTGAGGCACGTGCCATTTGAAGGACGTGCATTACTTATTCAAATAGCACACCGCCCCTGCATGCATATGCATGGGCCACGCGCATGTACGGGTGCCCTCCCCCCCCTCGGGCGGCCTCCATATCGAGCACCCATCAGGTGGCCCCGTCGGTCTAGGGCGTTATTCGGCACCGAGAGGGTGTAGTCCATGGTGAATAACTGCTTCTCCGTGTTAGTGCATGTCATCGCGAGATGACAGACCAAGTGTAGGCCCATTCTTCGAGATAGTCTATGGGTATCGAGAGGGAATGTGTCCGGTTTGTGCAGGAAGTGCGGGACCTGTTGCTCCGTTGGCCTCGAAACTTCTTGTGCTCTCAAAGGAGGCCATCACATGTATATGCATGGGCTATCCGGTGGCCCTGGTGGTGTAGGAAGTTGACTGGCACCGAGAGAGGGGATAGGCCACGGTCAACAACTGCTTCTTCTCATGTTTTTTACGTTACACTCTTTAAAGATGAGTTTTGAAAAAAATCATCAAAAGTCATGGAATTCATAAACTTTGGTCATAAAAGCATATGAAATATGAGATACAAAAAACATAGTGTAAAAAAAGACAAAAAGAGAAGGGAAAAAAATTAGAGTAGTGGTTACCGAGGGTCGATTCCCGGTTCTCGGTAATTGCCACCTTTTCCGAGAGCAGCTCTCGGTAACGCATCCACCTAGATCTCTTTCCTTCTTGTGAATTCTCGATAATATGTATTATACTTTTTTTTTCTTTAACGCTTGGCAAACAACCTTAGCACATCATAATTACCATCTTGTGTTTTCTTCTTCGGATGAGCCTCGTCCGGTTCTAGAGACCGGCACCCCTCCGGTAGCCCCGGCTGTCTAGGGCGTTGTTCGGCACCTAGAGGGGGTAGGCCACGGGGAATAACTACTTCCTCGTGTTAGTGAATGTCATCACGAGATGACAGACCAAGTCTAGGCCTGTTCTGTCACGAGAACTCCCACCGAAGACTCTGTCTCGGGGACGAACGCAGCCAGTCCTCGACGTTCCCGCCCGTGTGTGTGGTTTATGAGGCACGTGCCATGTCAAGGACGTGCGTTGCTTATTCAAATAGCACACCACCCCTGCATGCATATGCATGGGCCACGCGCATGTAGGGGTGCCCTCCACCCCGGGAGGTCTCCATATCGAGCACCCATCCGGTGGCCCCGGCGGTCTAGGGCGTTATTCGGCACCGAGAGGGCATAGTCCACGGTGAGTAACTGCTTCTCCGTGTTAGTGCATGTCATTACGAGATGACAGACCAAGTCTAGGCCCGTTCTGTCATGGGATCGCCCAACGAAGACTCTGTATCGGCGACGAACGCAGCCGGTCCTCGACATTCCCGCCCGTGTGTATGGTTTCTGAGGCACGTGCCACGTCAAGGACGTGCGTTGCTTATTCAAATAGCACACTGCCCCTGCATGCATATGCATGGGCAACGCGCATGTACGGGTGCCCTCCTCCCCCCTCGGGCGGTCTCCATATCGAGCACCCGTCCGGTGGCCCCGGCGGTCTAGGGCGGTATTCGGCACCTAGAGGGTGTAGTCCACGGTGAATAAATGCTTCTCCGTGTTAGTGCATGTCATCGCGACATGACAGACCAAGTCTAGGCCCATTCTTTGAGATAGTCTATGGGTATCGAGAGGGAATGTGTCCGGTTTGTGTAGGAAGTGTTGGTCCTGTTGCTCCGTTGGCCTTGAAACTTCTTGTGCTCTCAAAGGAGGCCACCGCATGTATATGCATGGGCTATCCGGTGGCCCCGGTGGTCTAGGAAGTTGACCGGCACCGAGAGAGGGGGTAGGCCACGGTCAACAGCTGCTTCTTCTCATGTTTTTTACTTTACACTCTTTAAAGTTGAGTTCTGAAAAAAATCATCAGAAGTCATGGAATTTATAAACTTTGGTCGTAAAAGCATATGAAATATGAGATACAAAAAAGATAGTCCAAAAAAAAGAAAAAAAAGAGAAGGGGAAAAATTAGAGCAGTGGTTACCGAGGGTCGATTCCCGGCTCTCGGTAATTGCCACCTTTTCCGAGAGCAGCTCTTGGTAACGCATCCACCTAGATCTCTTTCCTTCTTGTGCATTCTCGATAATATGTATTATACTTTTTTTTGTTGTTTTCTTTAACGCTTGGCAAACAACCTTAGCTTATCATAATTACCGTCTTGTGTTTTCTTCTTCGGATGAGCCTCGTCCGGTTCTAGAGACCGGCACCCCTCCGGTAGCCCCGGAGGTCTAGGGCGTTGTTCGGCACCTAGAGGGGGTAGGCCACGGGGAATAACTACTTCGTGTTAGTGCATGTCATCACGAGATGACAGACCAAGTCTAGGCCCGTTCGGTCACGGGATTTCCCACCGAAGACTCTGTCTCGGGGACGAACGCAGCCGGTCCTCGACGTTCCCGCCCGTGTGTGTGGTTTCTGAGGCACGTGCCACGTCAAGGACGTGCATTGCTTACTCAAATAGCACACGGCCCCTTGCATATGCATGGGCCACACGCATGTAGGGGTGCCCTCCCCCCTCGCCCCCTGGCGGTCTCCATATCGAGCACCCATCCGGTGGCCCCGGCGGTCTAGGGCGTTATTCGGCACCGAGAGGGTGTAGTCCACGGTGAATAACTTCTTCTCCGTGTTAGTGCATATCATTACGAGATGACAGACCAAGTCTAGGCCGCTTCATCACGGATCGCCCATCAAGACTCAGATCGGCGATTTAACGCAGCCGGTCCTCGACGCTCCCGCCCGTGTGTGTGGTTTATGAGGCACGTGCCACGTCAAGGACGTGCGTTGCTTATTCAAATAGCACACCGCCCCTGCATGCATATTCATGGGCAACGCCCATGTACGGGTGCCCTCCCCCCCCTCGGGCGGTCTCCATATCGAGCACCCATCCGGTGGCCCCGACGGTCTAGGGCGTTATTCGGCACCGAGTGGGTGTAGTCCACTGTGAATAAATGCTTCTCCGTGTTAGTGCATGTCATCACGAGATGAAGACCAAGTCTAGGCCCGTTCTTCGAGATAGTCTATTGGTATCGAGAGGGAATGTGTCCGTTTTGTGCAGGAAGTGCTAGTCATGTTGCTCCGTTGGCCTCTGTCGGGGGTTGGGTGCGACATATGCCAAAGGATGGCTTATCATGGAGGGGCGAGTAGAACGTCGCCGGTGCTCGAAACGGGATGAGGCGAGACATGCACGCCGCTAATCTTACCCAGCTTCAGTGGCTCTCCGAGGAGATAACACCTCATCGCTGCTCATGAGGTGTCCGCATGGTCACTATGTCAAGGTGAGTACAAGATTGCTCCTTGAGTTGTTGGGTGAGGAAGGAGAAGGGCCAGCTAGCTCTTTCTTCCTCTATATGTGTGTGTCAAACCACTGGGTTCCAACCCTTGCATGGGTGTCCCGGGTTTAGATAGGCCTACCTCTGGGTATATTGGTAATCCGCTGGGCACGGGTCCCAGCCGCCGCCTTTTAGTCGCCGCCTTCTCCGCCGACTCGGGCCCGCCGACTAGTGGGCCCCACCGACGGGCAAGCATTGGGCCGACAGCCTTGTGTCCTTGTGGCGGGTCTTGCCGGCTGCAGAAGTTATCAGTAGCTTCTTTAATGACGCGAAGCTTATCGTGGGGTCATGGCAATAGATCCGCCGCTGGCGGCAATCACCGCTACCATTCCTCGCCTTGTTAGGTTAATGGCGCTTGAGCTCAGCTGGGGGCGGCCGACTCTCGAGGCCGACTCCAACGGGCCCGCTTTTGGGCGTTTCACCGTTTTTCAGACTCCCGCCGACAAAGGGTCCCGCCGCCTTCGGGCCGCAGACATGTGCCATCATGGGTACAGAATCTGCCCACGGGCTGACGCGGGGGGCAAGGTGGCAAAGTTGCCACGGACGGAGATCTCCGCTTGTACGGCACTGTGGGCCATGCCAGCTTTTTATGAGCGGGCAGGACGGGCCGCAGGCGGCTTCATCCCATCCCGCCGTGGTCGCCAGCAGAGGTGGATGGAGTCACGAGCCGACTCTCGAGCCGGCTTCATCGAGGTCGCTAGCTTGAGTCGGCTTGTCTTGAGGCCGCCTCGACTCGGCTGGGAGGGGCATCGGCGACACGCCGACTCTCGTAAGGCGGCTCTTCGTCTGGGTCTTGAGGGGCACAGCCTGCCCGATATTTTGAAGGTCCTGGGCTCGGGTTTGCCTACCTGCGGCCCATTACTCCGGCAAGAGTCCCCGGCTGGTGAGGCGCCGAGGCGACATGTCGAGGAGCCTCAGAGTTTCATCCCTTTAGTGGAAGAATCTGGCTTGGTCTTGCTGCCTTTATCTTGAGCCGATTAGCCGGAGTCGGCCTTGCTGGAGGCCGCCTTGCTCCTCTGAGGTTTCGAAGGTCGCGGCGGGGTCCGAGCGGCGTGCCTGATAAGCTTGCAGGCAGCTGCCCATTGCGGGCCCGCCACATGACGCCGCGTGGCAGGGCCAGTCTGCCAGCCCACGCGCGTGACTAGACAGTTCGTCGGTGGGGCTCGCCACTATCAAGGCCGGGCACGGAGGATCCGCTGCGGCCGTGCGGGCGGTTGGGCTCCCCACGCCGTTACTGCCCACGCTGGCCCCCTCGGCTTCTCAGCCTAGGCGCCTATAAGTAGGCGGGGGGAGGGGGGCGGCGACGCACACGCACCCATTCTTCCCCGCTTCCTCTCTCGCCTTGCTTCTTCTTCCTCGCTTCATCTTCTTCCTCGCCCGCCGCCAACCTCGCCCGCGC
Organism: Aegilops longissima; assembly: GCA_021605205.1. Taxonomy (NCBI): domain Eukaryota; kingdom Viridiplantae; phylum Streptophyta; class Magnoliopsida; order Poales; family Poaceae; genus Aegilops; species Aegilops longissima. Next base: position 788,911,523 of record CM038677.1, on the reverse strand, counting down.
CCGGAGATGAGTTTTTCCTCGCTGGCGCCGCCCCACCGGCTTGGCGTGTGGGACGGCTCCATCATCGATGACGACATCATCGAGTTTCTCCGCCAAACGCGCCGTATCCCCGGCAGCCACCTAGTGCGGACCCGCGCCGCGCCGGAGGGCGAAATCACGCCGGCGCCGGAGGAGGGCGAGCGGGTCATATTCCACACGCACCTCATTTGCGGGCTAGGGCTGCCGGCGAGCAGCTTCTTCCGCGCGTTCCTGGAGTTCTTCGGGCTCCAGCCGCACCACCTCACTCCCAACACGGTGGTGCTGCTGGCCGCCTTCGCATCCTTATGCGAGGGCTTTCTTGGCGTTCTCCCCACCATCGAGCTGTGGGGGGAATTCTTCCAAGCTAAGCTCGGAACCCACGCCGCTCGCGTGCGGGCCGGCCTCAGGCGCACGCTCATCGCCATGAGGAGGCCGGTGCCCGAGAACCCTTTTCCGCCATCCCCTCATCAAATCGGTGAAGATGTGGCAGCGCACATGCTTCTACGTCAAGAACGTCGCCACCGAGGGCGACTGGGTCAACTTGCCGCCTTACGTGGCCGGCGAGTTGGCGGGGCGACCTCCCAGCTGGTCCCATCGGGCCCGGACGCTGACTCCCGCAGGCAAAGCTGCCGTCGCGTGACTCCGCGTGATGACGTAGTCGGAGAGCCTGACTGGGGCGGACCTGCTGGCCGCCTTCGTGGCGCGCCGAGTCCTTCCTCTTGAAGGCTGACCTCATAAGATCTGTGAGATGAGCGGCCGCCGGGACCCCAGCCGGCTGTGCTCCAAAGACATGCCCCACGCGGAGGTGGTGGACACGGTGAACTTCCTGGCGAACTGTAGCCTCACGGAGGAATGGCAGTTCGGCAAGGAGCCATACTCGCGCGCCAACCCCCCGCCATTGGTAAGTCATCTCTTGCTTCTCTGTTTCCTTCTTCAGCCGACTCCGGCTCTAATTTTCCTTGGTCTTCGCTTTGAAACCTCATGCAGCCTTGGCCGGGCGCATGGGCCGACTCGTGAATTCGTCCCTGACCGAGTGGAGAGCGACGCCGACGACCCCGACTTGGGCGTGGCGGCGATGGAGACCGACGCTGAGGGAGGAGGAGGGGCCGACGACTTCAGGCCTTCGGCAACCTTTGCCGACTGGCCTAACGACGATGGCGAGAAGGAAGTTGCCCCCCGCCGCCAGCAGAAAGCCGGCCATTCAGGCGCGAGTTCCTCCGCCGCCTTGGGTGGTCGAGGCGGCACGAAGAAGCGCCGGGCCGGGCCGAGTCTTCCAGGCGGCCGGGCGAAGAAATTCAGGGGAACGGCCGTCGCGAAGAGGCGCGAAGAGGCGGTCTCGAAGGCTAACCGCTTCCGCAAGGAAGTGAAGAAGCCACCGCTGGTCTCCGCGTAAGTAATTTTTATTTTGTCTTGTTTTTTTCTGGTCCGTCTTGTCCAAGTCTTCACATGTCTTTTTCTCATCAGGGCTCCCCTCACCTTGGAGAGGGTCGCCGCCTCCGCCATGGGGTCGGCGGAGACGCCCGCCAATACTCGGGCGGGTTGACCTGCGTCCGCCCGGGAGGCGATGGAGCGGAATGCGCAGGAGAAGCGCAACAGGAGGAGGCCGCCCGTCTCAAGAAGGCGGAGGCTGAGAAGGCGGCGCTTCCGCCTGTAAGAAGCCGGAGGAGGTCAAGCCGCTGCAGCCAAGAGGCGAGCCGAGGAGGCCAGCGCCGCCTGGGCCGGCGCTTACTTGTCACCCCATTGAGCTCTGCGCCACCGCTGCCGGAGTTCATGGGGCAGTCGGAGGGAGTCGGCGGTGAGGTCCCCGTCGCAGATAAGGAAAGCGGCGAGCCTTCCCTATCGGGCACGGCCGCGCCACCTCCACCGCCTCCACCGCAGTCCGAGGGCGCGCGAGGCAAACAGCCGGCGGACCCGCCTATGCCACCGACCGACGACGAGGCCGTGGCGCAGCTGCTTCTTCAAGTCGCCTCACCAGCGCGACGCCGTCTTGAGAAGGCGACTTCGACGCGCGCTTCTTTTGAGACCGGGCGCCGCCAGCTCGCCTATTCTCGACGCCGAGGCGATAAGCGCCGCGCCCATTGGTGGTGCGAGGAGGCGGCACGGGCCCGCTGAACACGGCGCTTCTGGACGTCCAGGCGAAGCTGCGAGCTGAGGGCGACGGCATCCAGAACCTCACCAAGGCGCACCTGGCATCGCGATCCGCCGTGCGGGTATGTTTCCTTTTTGAACTTTTTTCGCTCTTTCTTCAGAGGGGCCAACAGCACTCCACTGGTAGTCCCGAAGTTTCGGGCCAGCTCTCACGAGCAGCGGCTCGAACTCTATTTGCTTACTTCCAAGTGTTTACCTTTGTCTAGAATTCTTGTCGCAGGAATATCACAACCTCCGCGCCACTGCCTTCAACCGCAACGTTGAGGAGCTGGGCAAGCGGACTGCCGACTTGGCGAGGAGCCGAGGTGAGTTTTCTTCTTCGCAGGGGCGCGCTGGCGCACCCGCGGGCTGTAGTCCCCGAGATTTGGGCCGACTGCTGCGTAGTCGGGCCGGATCTTCCTGGCGACCTTCTTAGTTGATGACTTCTCGTCCTTCTTCTTTTTACTCTTCAGAGGCCAGCGCCACTCTTCGGCGGCAGCTGGGTACAGCCAAGACCGCTTTGCGCACCAAAGAGGAGGAGTGCGGAAAGCTTGCCGCAGAGCGCGACCTGCTGGCTACGTAGCTGGCGGAGCAGAGGGAGCTGCTCAAGGCGGCGCGGGACGAGGCGGAGAAGAAAGATGCCGCTCTCCTAGCCGAATTTGAGAGCGAGCGCTCTTCCTGGACCGACAGGGAAGCGCAGCTGACCTCCGGCTTCCACGAAATCGAGGATATCGTTGATGGTGAGTTTGCTTTTACTTCTTCTTTTGGGTCGCCGACTATGGGTCAGGCCGACTCCTATTTTTCTGACTTTATTTTTCTTCCTCTTGGCAGACTTCTTCCCTGGTCACACGCAGGCGGCCAATCAAGCCATCGAGGCTGATCGCGAGGCGCGAAGGGCGGGTGGTGCTGAGATCGCAGCCAACGCCCGCGGACCCTTGACGAGCAGCTCCCGAGCATTGAGGCTCGCCTCGCGGGCCGCCCATCGGATGCTGCGCCGTCTTCAGCGTTTCGGCGCCCAGGAGATCGCTGCTCTGTGGCCGGACATGCCGGTTCTGCGAACTCCCAGCCGGACCGCCGACTGGCTGGAGGTCACGGCTGGCTGTCTTGAGGCCTGAAAAGGTTCCGCGGCTCAGGCCGGAGCTCTCCGAACCCTGGAGTTCGTCAAGGCGTGGTATCCAGGGATGGATCTGGACCGGCTGGCCGCGTTCTGGTCGGAGGCCCAGGCGGAGCTGCTGGCCGCGGAGGACGCCCTTGTCGAGCGTGCGGCGGTGATTGCCGACTACACGGACACCAGCGTCTTCGTCCCTGAGCGGGCTGAGGACGGTGGGGAGGCACCGCCGGAGTGGTTCGGGATGAACCCGCACTACGACGAGGATTCAGCGGAGGTGATTGACTCGGCGCCGAGGAGGAAGACGAGGCGGAGGAAGGAGACGACATGGGCGCGCCGGAAGACGGAGCGGGCGACTCAGCCTTAGCTCGACCTGCTTCCAAGAATGAGTCGCGCCTGTCTGGGCCGATCGCCACCGTGAGACGATCAAACCGAGACCGCCCAGCTCGCCTCCGGCTACCGACGCCGCCGCCACCTCCGCCTTCCAACCCCATCTGCCGCTTTAGGTCGCTGCCGTGATTTATTTTATCTGCCTTGCTAGTCTTTGAAAAGAACTTGTTAATTGCACACCCCACCCTGGGTGTATTCTCAACCTCCGTCTCAAGATCCGCCAAGGGTCTAAGCTTGTGTAAATATTATTCTAATTTTATCTTTCCTTGCTTATTGCTCTTGTGGCTTTTTCCTTTGCCGCTTCCCTTCGATGCCGCTTGCCCATTGGGCAACCGCTCATGGATCGCCGCCTAGGTCAAGTGCTTGGCTACCTTTGAGAAGGCAAGTACTTGACCATTTTTAGAGTCATACAAGTTTGGTCGAAGGCAAGTCGACTACTTAAGAGTCGGTTTACTTAAACGGGCTGGAAGCCGATTTAAACTATGTTTATGCTTTAGGTCCTTAGCTATTTTTTCGTGGGCGCCCATTCTTCCTTACTCCCCGCCCACCAAACGAGCCGCTCATGAAAGGCGGCTTCGACAGAGACGGCTTTAGGCACCGTGACGTTACTTGCCCTGAATGCAGAAGCATTTCATAGCCCAAAGCGGCGAGTCCCCGGGCCGACTAGTCGAGCCCGGTGCCAAATAGCATAACAAAGAGTAACATACTCAAAGGCATAATTTTATCATACTGCATAACAAAGAGGGCAGTCCCGAGCTCGCCTCTGGGGCCCAAGTCTTGGTACTTTAAACACAAAGGGTAGCGTGGTACATACCGCATCAATCTGTATAATCTTCGGAGGAGATTCGATTCCCTGGCCGTTCTGCCTCTTTGCCGTAGTCGCCCTCTATGCGTGCTTGGGGTTTCGAAAGGCCGATCGTAGTAGGAGTCGCTGCTCAAAGACTTTGTCGATGATGAATGGGCCTTCCAAGGCGCCGACAGCTTGTGCTGGCCGGCTGTTCGCGGATCAGCCGAGCACAAGGTCGCCTCTAGGAATGATCTTGGCCTGACCTTCTTGTTGTAGTAGCGCGCAGCTCGCTGGTAGATGCCGGACCGGCCGAGTGCCAACAGTCGCCCTCTTCCAAAGAGATCGACGCGCCGCCTTGACGTGCTTCTTCCGCTTCCTATTTGGTGTACATGGTGACTCGCGAGGAGTCGAACTCTATATCCGTTGGGATGACGGCTTCGCACCGTAGACGAGGAAGAAAGGTGTGAAGCCAGTTGACTTGTTTGGAGTCATGCGCAGACTCCAGAGGACGGTCGGCAGTTCCTCAAACCAGCAGCCGCCGAACGCCCAATGGTTCGACCAATCGAGGCTTGATGCCGACAGATGAGGCCGTCTCGCCGCTTCCACCGGCCGCTTGATCGCGGATGGGCAATGACGCTAAGTCCGGGCCGATGCCTTTGCGCGCGCAAACGGGCTAGGGCGCCTTTGGCAAAAGTTGTGTCGTTGTCGGTGATGATGTTGTGGTACGCCGCATCGAGTCGTGATGTCGGCGATGAAAGTTACTGCAGAGGACCATTCAACTTCTTGATGGGTTTTGGTTCTATCCACTTGGTGAACTTGTCCACCGCGACAAGTAAGTGAGTTAGGCCGCCTGCGCCGCCTTGAATGGTCCCACCATGTCCAGGCCCCAAACAGCAAAGGGCCAAAGCGATGGGGATAGTCTTCAAGCAGCGTGGCCGGTCAAGCAGCTTGGAGCGAAACACCGCACCCCTTGCATTTTTGAACTAATTCCTTGGCATCTTCTAGGGCAGTCGGCCAGAAGAAACCGTGTCGGAAGGCTTTCGCGACGAGTGCTCTGGAGGCTGCATGATGGCCGCACTCGCCCTGATGGATGTCTTCGAGAATTGCCTGGCCTTGCTCTGACTCGACGCAGCGCTGGTAGACACCGGTGACGCTGCGCCTGACCAGCTCTCTATTGACTATAGTGTAGGCTGCTGCTCGGTGTTGCACTTGCCGAGCCAAGGTCTCATCGGTTGGTAGCTCTCCGCTTACTAAGAACTTCAGGATGGGCTGGGCCCATGAGGGTGCTGCTATTTCTTCGACTGCCAGTACTGCTACTTGGACGAGGGCGGCTGGGCTGGGAGGCGGCGGGTTGGAGTCCGCAGCGGTTTGCTGGGTTGAAGAATTCCCCGGGCCGGGTACTGGAGTCTTCGCAATGGTCGCCGCAGTCCCCGGGTCGGGTTCTGAAGTCGCCGGAGGCGTCTGCAAGGGCTCTTGTGCCGTCTGCTGAGGCTTTGGAGCCGGATCCGACTTCTTTAGGTGGAGCCGGCACAAAAATGGAGTCTGACTCTGGTGACGGCTTGACAGATGGCTTGAGGAGGCGCCAAGGGCGACGCCGATGGTATTGCTCGCGGGTGGAGCCACCTGCTGTGGTGTCCGCTTGGTTGTTGTCGCTTGGCATGTGGAGGAACTCGCACCCTCAAAATATCAACTCAGCTGCTGTACCAAGAAACGGTAGCTCGCCATATTTGCATCTTTACGCCCCGATCCACGGATGACTGTTGGACCACTAAGTCGGAGTCGCCATAACACAGATTCGTGAATGCCAAGTTATTTGGCAAGCCGAGTTCGTGAATGAGCACCTCAGACTCGGGCGACGTTGTTGGAGGCGGCGAATGGATCTGCAGCGCAGATTGAGCTTGTCGCCTTGGGGAAGTGAGGGCCACGCCGCTCCCAAGCCGGGCGCATCTTGGAGCCATCAAAGTGCATTCGCCAATGGTGGAGTCGGTACAAGGCAGGTATCGGTCTCGCCCACGACAAGGAAGTCGGCCAGTGCTTGTGACTTGATGGTGGTGCGGGCTGGTAATAGATGGTGTAGGGGCCAACTCTATGGCCCATTTGGCCACTCGCCGTAAGCATCTCGGCCCGATGATCTCTCGCTAGTGGGGCCGTGCAAACCACGGTGATTGGATGCTCTTGAAAGTAAGGCTTCAACTTCTTGGTGGCAAAGTGCACGTCAGAACACATCTTCCGGTAGTGGGGTAATTCTACTTGAAGTCGACAGACTCGCCGTGTAATATATCTGGTCTCGGACAGGTAGCACCTTGCCTTCCTCCTTATGCTCAACTACAATGATCAGGTTGACCACCCCGCTGGTGGCGGCAATATACAGGAGCATGGGCTCCTTTGAGTCGGAGCCGCCAAAGACTGGGGAGTAGTCAGCATTTTCTTCAATTGGAGAAAAGTCATCCGCTTTGAGTTCCATGCGAAGAAGGTGGTCTTCTTCATGAGTTGGTACAGAGGAAGAGCTTTCTCGCCCAGCCGACTGATGAATCGGCTGATGGACGCCAAGCAGCTAGTGAATTTTTGCACATCTAGCAGTCGGCGGGGTACTTCTATCCTTTCGATTGCCTTGATCTTCACGGGGTTGCACTCTATGCCGCGTTCAGAGACCAGGAAGCCAAGGAGCTGGCCGGCTGGTACTCCAAAGACGCATTTCTCTGGGTTGAGCTTGATCTGGAATCGGCGCAGATTTTCAAAGGTCTCCTTGAGATCTTCCAACAGCGTTCCTCGCTTCTCCGTCTTCACCACCACGTCGTCCACGTAAACGTGGGCATTTCTGCCAAGCTGCTTGAGGAGGCACTTCTGCATGCAACGCTGAAAGGTGGCGCCGGCATTCCTCAAGCCAAACGTCATGGTCAGGTAGCAGAAGGCTCCAAACGGCGTGATGAAGGCGGTTTTCAATATGTCGGCCGGTTTCAGCTTGATCTGGTGATATCCTGAATATGCATCTAAGAAGCTCAACAGCTCGCATCCGGCTGTGGAGTCTATCACCTGATCAATCCTTGGCAAAGCAAACGGGTCCTTGGGGCAGGCTTTGTTGAGGCTCGTGTAGTCAATACACATCCGCCACTGCTTGTTCTTCTTTAGTACCAAGACCGGGTTCGCTAACCACTCTGGAAAGAACACTTCCGGGTGGTGTGATTCGACGGCTTCGCGCCGCTATGGAACTTGCAAGGTCCATCCAGAGTCTGCTCGTAAGAGAAGGCCGGCAACCAGTTGGACTTGCCGCCTTTCTGCCGCTTGGTAGGAGGCTGCCCCCCTGGCTGCTGGTCCGGTTCAATCGCCGCCACCGCCGGCTGTTGGAAGCCGGCTGCGGGCCTTGCGCCAGGATCATTCTGTTAGCAGTTGTGCGCGGCAAGGCCGCCACCGGAGTTCTGGAGCCCGAGGAGCCACCTTGCCAGCCAGACTAACTTCGATCTCCGACTTCATGGAGGAGTCGGCTGTATGCATTTGTCTGCTATGATCAGCAGCTCGTCGAGGGTCTCTCGCCTGCCGCAAAGGAGCTTGTGCTTGAGGAGGGTGCCTTCTCCGCACCCGGGCGGTGAAGTACTCGATTGCTCAGACCTCATGCACTCCTTCGCAGGAGTTCCGGAGCTCGCCCAGCGTGAGATAATCGCGAGTAGACTCATTGGGGCCTTGCACGCACAAGGAAAGCCGGCGCAGGCTTGGGAGGTCGCCAGTATGTGCCCGTGAAGTTGTGGACGAAGGCCCGGTGAAGTCGACCCAGCTGTTGATGCCGCGGGCTTCAAATTGTTCAACCAGGTCCGGCCGCGCTCGGAGTATGAGGGGAACATACTTTACGGCAACGCTTTGTTGCCGTCGCTATGCCGACGGCCCGGAGTAATCCACTAGCAGTCCTCCGCTTCACGGAGCCGTGTACTTGGTTGTGTCTCGGGAGCGTGAATCCGGGAAGGGCTCTGCCTCGATGCGAGGTCCAAACAGGGCGGGCCCAACTCGCCTTTCTTCTTCCAGCCGCCAGGATCGTGGAGTCGCCGATCCGTGGCGGCGTTGCTTTCTCCGACTCCTCTTGGCGCCAAGGCGGTCGCGAGAGTCGGATGCTCGACGGGTGGCGGGAGACTCGCTTTTCTCAAGCGGGAGGAGGAGGCAGATAGTCGCCCCGCCGCTTATCGCTTTCGGGCGGCCGCTTCGCGGCCGATGGAGATGTGAGTCCGGCTATGGCTGACAGCCGGATCCTTGTTTTTTTCTTCCACGGATGCCGCCAGCCAAGGCCCGAGACGCCGCGCTTGATCTCGGTGGGGAGGCAAGTCGCCGTGATGTCGCCGCGGCGCTTCGCGGCGGCAGCCGGCTTCGCCTTGCGCGGCAGCCACGCCGAGGAGCTGCTGGACTCGCTTGTTATCAGGCGGCGCCTCGCCCGGGTTATCCAACTGCTCGCGCCGCCGGGCGGCGCGGATGTTCTCCGCAGCGTGGCGACACGGGCGATTGGCCCCAAACATACTAGCGATGGCTACGCCGCGTTGCTAGACCACGCTTAGGCGGTTAGGCCCGGGCCGGAGCCGGGCGAAAGAGCCCACGGCGCGATCCATCTCGCTAGTAGGCTTCGACAAGCGCCTCATGCTTGCTGCTACATGCGCCCACGAGGACTCGAGGCGGCGCGCTTCAGCGCCCCAAATACGGGCGCTCTTCCGAAATGGGGGCGGTCAGGTCTTGCGAACTGCCGAGAGGGTCACGAAGCTCTCTCCCAAGGCTCGCCAGACCGGCGACGAGCACCTCCGTGATGGTGCTTCCGCCGCCTCCCGCGAGGGAACGGTTTCGTCGAGACCACCACGCTGGTGGGGAACACGCCGAGCGACGCAGTGTCGGTGTCCACCAGATCGGGTCGGTGGAGCCACGGACTCTGTGTCGGCGGCAAGTTTCGCCGCGACGTGAAGTTGCTCGAGGAGGCCCACGAGGAGGCTCTCGGGCCGTCCCGCTCGTGATCGGATGTAGGCTCGTCGGAGAGGCAAACCTCGCCGACAAGTTCGGCGAGGCAGCTCGCCACAAGAAGCGACCTTAGCGCCACATGGGCCGGGCGCAGACTCCGTCTGGCATGCCGGGCTGGCTGCGCCGCCAGGAGGAAGAGGGTTCCCGCCCGAGCAGGTCTCCTGGACGATGGTGCACCTAGCCCCACGGTGGGCCCCAAATGTCGGGGGTTTGGTGCGACATATGCCAAAGGATGGCTTATCATGGAGGGGGCGAGTAGAACATCGCCGGTGCTTGGAAACGGGATGAGGCATAGACATGCACGCCGCTAATCTTACCCAGCTTCGTGGCTCTCCGAGGAGATAACACCCTACCGCTGCTCAAGGGGTCTCTGCATGGTCACTATGTCAAGGTGAGTACAAGATTGCTCCTTGAGTTGTTCTGGGTGAGGAAGGAGAAGGGCCAGCTAGCTCTTCTCTTCCCTCTATATGTGTGTGTCAAACCATCGGGTTCCAACCTTGCATGGGTGCCCGGGGGGTTGAGATAGGCCTACTTCGGGGTACAATGGTAATCCGGCTGGGCACGGGTCCCAGCCTGTCGCCTCTTTAGTCGCCGCCTTCTCCGCCAACCTGGGCCCGCCGACTAGTGGGCCTCGCCGACGGCCAGCATGGGGCCGACAGTTCTTGTCCGCCATGTGGCGGTCTTGCCGGCTGTAGGTTATCAGAGCGCTTCTAATGACGCGAGCTTGGTCGGGGTCATGGCAATGCTACCGCCGCGGGCAATCATCGTTGAAATTTCGCCTTGTCGTTAATGGCGCTTGGAGCCCGCGGGGTGGTGGTCGACTCGGAGGCCGACTCCAACGGGCCCGCCTTTAGGGCGCTTCGCCGTTTTCGCGACTCCCGCCGACAAGCGGGTCCCGCCGCCTTCGGGCCGCATGTATAGGCCATCGTGGGTACAGAATCTGCCCACGGGTCGACGTCAGGCCGGGCGTGGTTACAGTGTTGCCACCGACGGAGATCTCCGCTGGACGGCGCCAGGGCCATGCTAGCTTTTTATGAGCAGTGGCAGGGGACGGGCCGCAAGGCGGCTTTCATCCCATCCCGCCATGGTCGCCAGCAGGAGGTGGATGGAGTCGCGGCCGACTTCAGATCCGCTTCATCGGAAGTCGCTAGCTTGAGTCGGCTTGTCTTGAGGCCGCCCAGGACTCGGCTGGGAGGGGCAGTCGGCGATTACGTCGCCGACTCTCAGAAGGCGGCTCTTCGTCTAGGGGTCTTGAGGGCCACAGCCTGCCCCGATATTTTGAAAGGTCCTGGGGCTCGGGTTTGCCTACCCGTGGCCCATTACTCCGACAGCCTCGAAACTTCTTGTGCTCTAAAAGGAGGCCATCGTATGTATATGCATGGGCTATCCGGTGGCCCCGGTGGTCTAGGAAGTTGATCGGCACCGAGAGGGGGTAGGCCACGGTCAACAACTCCTTCTTCTCATGTTTTTTACTTTACACTCTTTAAAGTTGAGTTTTGAAAAAATCATCAAAATTCATGGAATTTCTAATTGGTCGTAAAAGCATATGAAATATGAGATACAAAAAAGATAGTGCAAAAAAAGACAAAAAGAGAAGGGAAAGAATTAGAGCAGTGGTTACCGAGGGTCGATTCCCGGCTCTCGGTAATTGCCACCTTTTCCGAGAGAAGCTCTCGGTAACGCATCCACCTAGATCTCTTTCCTTCTTGTGCATTCTCGATAATATGTATTATACTTTTTTTGTTTTCTTTAACGCTTGGCAAACAACCTTAGCACATCATAATTACCGTCTTGTGTTTTCTTATTCGGATGAGCCTCATCAGGTTCTAGAGACCAGCACCCCTCCGGTAGCCCTGGCGGTCTAGGGCGTTGTTCGGCACCTAGAGGGGGTAGGCCATGGGGAATAACTGCTTCATGTTAGTGCATGTCATCACGAGATGACAGACCAAGTCTAGGCCCGTTCTGTCACGGGATCTGCCATCGAAGACTTTGTCTCGGGGACTAACGCAGCCGGTCCTCGACATTCCCGCCCGTGTGTGTGGTTTCTGAGGCACGTGCCACGTCAAGGACGTGCGTTGCTTATTCAAATAGCACACCACCGCTGCATTCATATGCATGGGCCCACGCATGTAGGGGTGCCCTCCCCGGGCGGTCTCCATATCGAGCACCCATCCGTGGCCCCCGCGGTCTAGGGCGTTATTCGCACCGAGAGGGTGTAGTCCACGGTGAATAACTGCTTCTCCGTGTTAGTGCATGTCATTACGAGATGATGACCGAAGTCTAGGCCCGCTCGTCACGGGATCGCCCCACCAAGACTCGTCTCGAAAGGACGCAGCCGGTCCTCGACGTTCCCGCCCGTGTGTGTGGTTTGTGAGGCACGTGTCACGTCAAGGACGTGCGTTTCTTATTCAAATAGCACACCACCCCTTCATGTATATGCATGGGCCACGCGCATGTACGGGTTCCCCCCCCCTCAGGCGGTCTCTATATCGAGCACCCATCCAGTGGCCCCGGCGGTCTAGGGCGTTATTCGGCACCGAGAGGGCGTAGTCCACGGTGAATAACTGCTTCTCCGTGTTAGTGCATGTCATCGCGAGATGACATACCAGGTCTAGGCTTGTTCTGTCACAGGATCACCCACCGAAGATTCTGTCTCGGGGACGGACGCAGCTGGTCCTCGACGTTCCCGCCCGTGTGTGTGGTTTGTGAGGCACGTGTCACGTCAAGTACTGCTTCTTCTCATGGTTTTTACTTTACACTCTTTAAAGTTCTCTCTCGGTGCCGGTCTAGAAAGTTGACCGGCACCGAGAGAGGGGGTAGGCCACGGTCAAAAGTCATGGGATTTATAAACTTTGGTCGTAAAAGCATATGAAATATGAGATAAAAAAAGATAGTGCAAAACAAAAACAAAAAGAGAGGGGGAAAATTAGAGCAGTAGTTACCAAGGGTCGATTCTCGGCTCTCAATAATGGGCACCTTTTCCGAGTGTTGCTCTCGGTAAAGCATCTAACCTAGATCTTAACCTTTCCCCTTTCGTTTCTATCTTCATTCCCATCCTCTCTTCCCTGCGCCACTGCCGCCGCCGACACCGAAATCGCCCCCGCCGCCGCTGCCACCAACTGCGGCCGCCACCCCTCCTCCACAGCCCCCAACCGTCGCCGCCGACGCTGAAATCGCCACCGCCGCCGCCACCACCAACTACGGCCCCCACCCCTCCTCCACCGCCCCAACTGCATCCACCGCCCGCAACTGTCGCCGCCATGGTGCTTCATGGCCAGCGGCCGGCACGGCGGCTCTTCGATGCGACCCAACGATGGCCGCCGCAGCGATGCTCCTCCGGTAGCGCGGCAGCTGGAGATACCCTCAGGTGTGTACACCCATCCCACTGAATATATGCAAATTTTGTTGAAGAAGATGAGAATTTGGAAAATTCAGTTCATAGGAGCTCCACTAGGGGCTAGTAATTCAGTTCATAGGGTATTTTTAGGTGCTCCACTAGGTCCATGCTGATCTAGTTCTAGGTATTTTTAGGTGGCCCACTAGGATGTTTGAGTTGCACAACATGTTTGGTTTGTGCCCCATCTAGAGTATTTTTGGTTTGTGCCCCATCTTGCCCCACCAATTTTTTGGCATGACCAATGCAAGGGCATGGCTAAAATTTTGGCAAGTTGTTGTTGTTTGGATCATAGCCATTGTATCTTCCTAAATTTTGGCAAAATAGACTTCTGTTTGGTTTGTGACAGGGGTATAATGATTTATGTTGGTTCTAGGAAACATTTAAACGGATCGTTTATACATAATTAACTGACGATCTGTTGGTTAGAAGGAGTCAACTTGAAAAAAAAACAGCAAAACAATGAACGGGGTTCTTGCACTTGGGAGCCTATAATCACTGGCATCACCCGTGAATTGCTAATCCCATGCAGCAATACACGCGCTAATCCCATGCAGCAATACACGCGCCTGCTAATCAGCTGAGTTGTTACTGGAAATAAAAAACAAATATTTACTGCATGCACTACCCGATTTTTCGGCCGCGATCCAAACAACCGCCAAATAACGTTGGCTCGCCAATATTTTGGTATGGCCAGCGTTGGTGGCTATCCAAACAGCCCCGTATAGTTTTCCGCCTATTTTTTCATATATTTGAATAGTTCATATTGTCCAGTGCATGATAATATGCTCCTGTTGCCTCTGTACTCTTTTCAGTCAATTTTTCATGTATTTTGGACAAGTAGTATGGTTAATATTCACCATATATATTTTGTTTTTCAGATTCGGATGGGAGCACTGGTAGTAAGTACCGGAGAGTCCCGATTGGTAGGACCGAGTCGTCCGCCTCCCATTAGGCCACAACCGAGGCATCGTCATCATCGGATGGCGATGTCGGAGTGGACTTAGAAACACCAGATCCGCTCGCCACCGAGTTGGGCGACATGGAGGCCTCGGCCGGCTCGGGGTCTACCTCGAGCAATATTTCCAAGAGGAAGAAGTCCGGGCATGGTCTGGGGAAGGTCCCGGAACCAACTGCTACAAGCAACCGTCCTGTCATTTGCCCGACAGGAGAGGGGTAAGCAAGCATTTCATTTGCATATGCTTGTCTTTTATATCATGCAGTCAGTGGGAATTTATATCATGCAGTCAGTGGATGCCACAACTTTGACACTCACATATGCTTGTCTTTTATATCATGCAGTCAGTGGGAGTTTATCCCGACACAACCTAAGGGGGCCCGCCCGTCGAACCACGTCATCGGCTCCCTCTTGAGGAAGCACTTCCCTGGATTGTCCAAGTCGGGTGATGACGATCCGCCGTCGCTGAAGTTTAACTCGGGAGCATTACCTACATTAACAAGGATGAGCATGATGTCACCATGGCCACTCGGGTCATCAATGCTTTTTTGTAAGTATCTTCGCTCCGACCACTGCATTTTTTCATATCCAAATCCTTGCTTGCGTGGATGGTGAGAAGATGCTTTATGCTTTCTTGTAGGACACATTTGCTTGCATGGATAGTGAGAAGCAGAAGGCGATCAAAGGCATCGTGAAATCTGCCCGAAAGATACTCTCTGACCTCAAGCACACGCTGCGGTACAAAGCCATGATGCAGCGTCGGCCGCTTGATGAGAAGGGAGAGAAGATGACAAGGACGACTGCTTGCTAGACCAACATGTCGCGAGAAGAATACCTGTCAGTGGTAAGTGACTACATCGGTTGCTAGTACTTTGATTCATCCCTCTTGTTCCTCAATTATTCAATTTTGTCTGACTAGGTGAAGGAACCCTAGATGAAGGACGATTGTTGGGAGGACCTGGTTGACATGTGGTGTGACCCAGCATAGCAGGCGCAACATGTGGAGAAGGGAAACGATCGAGCCAAAATGACAGGCCCGGCTCATGTCCAGGGGAGCCGGAACCTAACCGCTCTCAAGCAACACATGGTATGTGGATTAAGATGTTAATTTTTCACACGGTGCATCTTGGTTCATTAAACTTGATGGTTAATTTTGCAGGAGGCGAAGGAGGGTCGCCCGGTCCACATCCTGGAAGCCTGGAGAGAAGGCCACAAGGGGAAGGATGGCGCCGAGTTCTGCAGCGAGTCGGCGCAGGAGAAGTGGGGGACCTTCAAAGAGGTCTTCCAGGAGGTGCACGGGCAGGAAGTCGAACCTACGTCCCTGAGCTTCTCATCATTGCTGGCGAGGGGAAGTGTCATGGCCGCCACTGATGAAGCTATGTACCTAGGGTAGGGTCATGGACCTGTCCAAGATACCCTACCCAAAGACACCTCTAGAAGAATCACCTTTCAATCGACTCAGAAGTGTTTCACTCGACAGACTCGAAGACACTCGACCATGAAGCCAACCACTCGACAGCCAGGAGATCTAAAGTCACTCTGCACGCAAACGGTCGGTCATTAAGTAGCTTTTGTGGTCATCATATCACTTTATTAGTGGCGTTACCAGTAACACCTGACCTTAATGTACCTTTAACCCTGCATAACTGAGGGCCGGAGGGGTCTGGCGAACTCTATATAAGCCACCCCCCTCCTCAGTGTCAAGGGTTCGCACCCCTGTAATTCATACATGCATAATCCAGTCGACCGCCTCTGGGCTCCGAGACGTAGGGCTATTACTTCCTCCGAGAAGGGCCTGAACTCGTAAAACTCGTGTGTATACAACTAATCCATAGCTAGGATCTTGCCTCTCCATTCCTAACCCCCTACATTACTGTCAGACTTAGACCCACGCCAGTTGGCGCCCACCATGGGGCAGGTGTCTTAGCGACTTGTTGGAGAAGTTGCAGTTTTTCCGATCCCCTTCACCATGGTTTCAGGCGGAGTTTTGGCTGAGCACCGCGAGATCCGTCTCGGCGCGCTCGTATTCATCGCCGACGACTCCGCTTGGCTTCAGGAGGCACCACTCGACATCGACACGCTTCCCGTTCGCGGGGCAACGCACTTTCGCACGTGCGTCCGTGGCGTCCTCTTGCGGCAGCCGTCGACCCAGTATCGGTCGACTCCTGTGATGCCCTCCCTCCCTGTTACCCGCCGGCGCAAGCGTTCCGGTCTGTCGAGACTTCAGCGGTGGGTGAGGCACGCGGTGGATTGCCAGTCGGCCACCCCCCAAGTCGCGCGATCAAGCCCGACGAATCTCTCTACGGCCTGTTCGACTGGCTCCGCAGAGACTGCATCCGAGTGCGACAGCAGTGATCCAGCGGTGGAAGTCCTGATGGTTGATGGACCATGCAGTCTTCCCGGCTTTCCCCGCATCGACGGTGGCGACGGCGGAGGCGCTCCGTCGCATGCCCATGAAGAGTACCTCCCCGAGCCCCTCACTTCGCTGCAGAGGGAGGAACTTTGCCGCCGGAACATGGATACACTTCACACTCCTATCGTTGGAGAAACCCCCGAGGCCCGTGCCTTGGAAGACGCGCGCTTGACCAACTTGGTTGAGTGCACTCGACTGGAGAATCTCCAGCGAGCACTCGACGAACGAGCGCGACAACGGGTCTCAACATCCAGTTGACGTCAGCTCTTTCAGCCACCGACTCAGGTATATCGAACTCCAGTTCAAAATTTAGCAGCTGCGGCCCGTATAGCAGAGTCAATTCAGCCTTCCCAGTGTGAGGCTGGCAGAGGCTTGTTGCAGATCAGAGCATTACTCCGAGCAGAAGGAGTCCATAATTCAATTGTATCACAATCGCGGAATAGGATCCACAGCAAATCCGTTGTTGTAGATACAGTTCAGTCGGCTCACAGCCCAAGATCGCCTCCGAGGCGTGAGGGGCGTGAACACCGGCGAGATCAGTATAGGAACCGTGTGCAGTATGATCACCGATTCGATCGCAATGATCGACGTCGGGTGCCCACTCCTCCCCCAAGGAGTGGGTCATACGCTCTCGACAAAGAGATTTACGACGCCCTCAAAGGTCGGGCGAAGGGTTCGGTCGACCCCAGAGAACCAGGCTTTGATGCGAGATCCATTCTCGTTCAGGGTTTGGTTGACAGGAACAGAGCTCACTGAGGAGGTCATGATAGAGATGCACCCACCAACAGCAGAGTGCACGTTTCAGGACCAGAGTGCTTCAGTAGAGCCATCAGGGCCGCAGTGATTCCTCCCAACTTCAGGTTGGCGATCGAGTCGATAAGTTCACCGTGAGTCCAAACCCGATACTTGGCTTGAGGACTACCGAGTGGCTGTTCAGATTGGCGGCGGCAATGATGAAGTGGCCATGAAACACCTGCCTCTTATGTTGGAGGGCTCGGCCAGAGCGTGGCTAAACCAGTTAGCACCCAGCAGCATTTACACTTGGGAAGATCTTTCCCGAGTGTTTGTCAGAACATTTGAAGGGACCTGCAAGCGACCAACAGGATTGACAGAGTTGCCATCTTGCGTGCAGAAGACAAATGAAACTTTGAGGGATTACATCCAGAGATGGATCACATTGCATCACACAGTGGAGAACGTGTCGGATCACCAGGCAGTTTGTGCCTTCAAGGAAGGCGTTAAGTACAGAGAACTGAATCTGAAATTCGGTCGAACCGGAGACATGTCTCTGAGTCGAATGATGGAGATTGCCACCAAGTATGCTAATGGTGAAGAAGAGGATCGGCTCCGGAGTGTCAAGCACAAGTCAGTCGCTAATGAAATCGGAGGAGGAAATTCCAGTCGGAAGCAGAAGCGGAAAGCCGAGCCAGCTGCTCCTGGAGAAGCCTTGGTCGTGACTCAAGGAAAGCTTAAGGGGAAGCCCAAAGGGCCTTGGAACCCCAAGAAAGTGAAGGATCAAGACAAACATGATGTATTGGACTTGCCATGCCACATTCACACAAAGAAAGATGAAGAGGGTAAACTCATTTACCCAAAGCATACCACTCGACAGTGTCGGCTCTTGATCCAGCAGTTCCAGGGGAAACAACCCAAAGATAAGGAAAAGGAGTCGGACAAAGTTGAGAACAAGGAAGATAGCGATGATGGATACCCCTAGGTCAATTTCACCCTGATGATTTTTGCTGACGTTGAAAGCAAAAGTCGATTGAAAGTTATCAACCGAGAGGTGAATATGGTCGCTCCGGCGACACCCGATTATTTGAAATGGTCTCGGATGCCATCACATTCGACCGGTCGATCACCGACGACATAGCCACCCCTAGGAGGCAAGCTTTGGTGGTCGACCCGGTTGTCGAAGGCACTTTCGAATGACTAAAGATTTGATGGATGGTGGCAGTGGTCTGAATATACTGTATGCAGAGACGTTGAAAGGGATGGGCATTCCGATGTCCAGACTCAGTACCAGCAACATGAGTTTCCATGGAGTCATTCCTGGTAAGAAGGCCGAGTCACTCGGTCAGATTGCTCTTGATGTGGTTTTCGGAGACTCCAAGAATTTCCGCAAAGAAAAGTTGACGTTTGAAGTCGTGGATTTCCAGAGTGCTTATCACGCTATTCTGGGAAGGCCAGCGTATGCGCGTTTCATGGCTCGACCGTGTTATGTATATCTTAAATTGAAGATGCCAGGCCCCAAAGGTGTGATCACTGTCACCGGCAATCGGAAGAAAGCGGAAGAGTGTTTTCAGAAAGGCTCAAAGATCGCCGATGCTTAGATGGCAGTGGTAGAGCTGCAGGAATACCAGAAAACTGCAGACCTGAGTGGTTTCTTGTGGGCCAAGAAGCCCGCTACGGAGTCGGCGTTTCAATCGTCCGGTGAGACAAAGCCGATTCATAGTCACCTGACCGATCCCAATGCTGCTCCGACTCACATCTCAACAACACTCGACTCCAAATAGGAAGAAGCGCTCACCCAATTCCTCCGTGAGAACTGGGACATCTTCGCATGGAAACCTTCTGACATGCCAGGTGTTCCCAGGGAACTGGCTGAGCATCGTTTACGAGTCGACGCGAAGGTAAAACCGGTCAAGGAACATCTTCGACGGTCCGCCGTACAGAAGAGAAAAGCGATCGGTGAAGAAGTGGCTCGACTCCTTGCAGCGGAGTTTATCCGAGAGATTTACCACTCCGAGTGGCTAGCCAATGTTGTCATGGTTCCCAAGAAGGACAATTCACTTCGCATGTGCATTGACTTCAACATATCAATCGGGCCTGCCCGAAGATCATTCCTCTCCCCGATCGACCGGATAGTCGACTCGACTGCGGGATGTGAACGCCTGTCTTTTTTAGACGCCTATTCCGGTACCATCAGATCCGTCTGTATGGACCCGACGAGATCAAAACAGCTTTCATCACTCCATTCGGGTGCTTCTGTTATGTTACCATGCCATTCGGCCTAAAGAATGCCGGAGCCACGTTCATGAGGATGATTCAGAAGTGTTTGCTCACTCAAATCAATCGGAATGTGGAAGCGTACATGGATGATATTGTGGTCAAGTCACGGAAGGGTTCCGACCTGCTGACTGACCTTGCTGAAACTTTTGCCAATCTCAGGAGGTATGATATCAAGCTTAATCCATCAAAGTGTACATTCGGAGTTCCTGGCGGAAAGTTACTCGGTTTTCTCGTTTCCGAACGAGGAATCGACGCCAACCCAGAGAAAGTTGGTACTATACTCCGAATGAAACGTCATGTGCGTGTGCACGATGTCCAGAAGCTTACTGGTTGCTTGGCCACCTTAAGTCGATTCATTTCTTTTCTCGGTGAAAAGGCATGCCTCTTTACCGACTGATGAAGAAGTCAGACAAATTCGAGTGGACTCCTGAAGCTGATGCAGCGTTTGCAGAGCTAAAAACTCTGCTCTCCACCCAGCCGGTTGCTTGCTGCCCCAATTAGCAAAGAGCCTTTGCTGCTTTATATTGCAGCCACGGGACAAGTTGTCAGTACAGTACTTACGGTCGAGCGGGAAGAAGAGGGAAAAGCCTTTAAAGTTCAACACCCAGTATACTATGTTTCTGAAGTTTTAACTCCGTCGAAGCAAAGATATTCTCATTATCAGAAGCTTGTATATGGGATTTATATGACCACGAAGAAGCTTGCACATTACTTCTCTGACCATTCCATTACAGTCGTCAACGACGCTCCATTATCGAGATTCTCGCACTGTGAGAGATGCAACTGGTCGAGTGGCAAATGGGCGATTGAACTCCTTCCCTAGATATCAAGTTTGAGGCAAAGAAAGCCATCAAGTCCCAAGCAATAGCAGATTTCGTCACCGAGTGGATTGAACAACAACTTCCAACTCAAGTTCACTCGGAGCACTGGACCATGTTCTTTGATGGCTCCAAGATGCTGAATGGTTCCGGTGCTGGGGTAGTGTTAGTTTCCCCCCGAGGAGATAAGCTCAGATATGTTCTCCAAATTCACTTTGATTCCTCCAAAGAACGAAGCAGAATATGAAGCACTTTTGTATGGGTTATGATGGCCATTTCACTCGGCGTCCGTCGCCTCATGGTTTATGGCGACTCAGATTTGGTGGTTAATCAAGTGATGAAGGAGTGGGACGTCGAGAAATCTCAATATGACTGGTTCTTGCAATGCAAAGGAGAAAGCTAGAGAAGAAATTCGAGGGTTAGAGCTTCATCATATACCCTGACTGAAAAATCAAGCAGCTGATGATTTGGCAAAAATAGGTTCCAAGAGAGAAGCCATTCCCAGCATCATGTTTTTGGAACACATCCAAACACCATCAGTTCAAGAGGATCCTTTCACCGAAGAAGTTCCGCAACCTAAAAGTGCCACAGATCCGACTGAAGTTGAGGTTCCAGCGGTGGTTGACTTGATCATGGAAGTTTTGGTCATCACTCCCGACTGGACGGTGCCGTACATCGCGTACATCCTAAAGAAAGAACTCCTAGAGAATGAAGAAGAGGCTCGACAGATCGTTCGTCGATCCAAGGCTTTTACTGTGATAAAGGGACAGTTATACAGGGAAAGCGCGATCGGAGTCGGTCAGAAGTGTATAACGCCAAAAGAAGGTCAAATAATTCTTGACGATATCCACTCGGGGACCTGTGGTCATCATGCGTCCTCTCGGACCATTGTGGCTAAAGCATACCGAGCGGGATTTTACTGGCCAAGAGCAAATGAAATGGCGAAAGAGATAGTCGACAAATGTGAAGGATGCATGTTCTACTCCAATATGTCACACAAACCCGCGTCAGCCTTGAAGACCATTCCACTTGTCTGGCCCTTTGCTGTTTGGGGATTGGACATGATTGGACCCCTAAGAACTGGCAGGAGCGGCTTCACTCACGTGCTAGTGGCAGTCGACAAGTTTACTAAATGGATTGAAGCTAAGCCTATCAAGAATCTCGATGCTTGCACTGCTATCAGTTTCATCAGAGAGTTCATATTCAGATATGGAGTTCCGCATAGCATCATCACTGATAATGGGTCAAACTTCGATCTGACAAGTTCAGAGCCTTTTGCGCCTCTCAAGGCACACGAGTCGACTACGCTTCAGTTTCTCACCCCCAGTCGAATAGACAAGCGAAAAGAGCAAACGGTCTAATTCTCAAAGGACTGAAACCCCGACTGATGCGCGATCTCAAGCACGCAGCAGGCGCATGGGTCGACGAACTTCCATCAGTTCTTTGGGGATTGAGGACCACCCCTAATCGGTCAACTGGATGGACTGCATTCTTTCTGGTCTATGGAACTGAAGCAGTTTTGCCGAGTGACTTGCTTCACAATGCACCCCGAGTCGAGCTCTACTCTGAAGATGAAGCAGAACAAGCCCGGCAGGACACAGTCGACCTCCTAGAAGAGGAAAGAGAGATGGCCATGATCCAATCGACTATCTATCAGCAAGACTTGCGTCGATTCCATGCCAGAAATGTGAAGAGTCGAGCCTTCCAAGAAGGAGACTTGGTCCTCCGAGTAGATCAACAGAAACCACACAAGCTCGCTCCTACTTGGGAAGGCCCCTTCATCATCACCAGAGTTCTCCGGAATGGAGCGCACCATCTTTACAATGTCGATCACAAGATTGATGAGCCATGAGCTTGGAATGCGGAGCTGCTCCGCCCCTTTTATACTTAAGTACTCACTCATATGAGATGTAATAAGAAATACCTCTGTAGTTTATTTATCAAAGACAAGAGTGTTACAATTTTCCGAGTGATTGTTGTTGCTTTTGTTTACGTGATAAACCCCCCAGTGGGTAGCTTAGCTACGAATCCGTTTCGCCTAAGTTTGTAAAAATTCCTACCGAGTGATGAGCAAGCCTCTCACTCGGAGGCTTAGCTGCGAATCCGTTTCGCCTAAGTATAAAACATCCTACCGAGTGGTGAGCCAGCCTCCCACTTGGGGGCTTAGCTGCAGTCCAAGTACTCGCTTAAGTATAAAAAATCCTACCGAGTGGTGAGCCAGCCTCCCACTCGGGGGCTTAGCTGCAGTCCAAGTACTCGCCTAAGTATAAAAAATCCCACCGAGTGAAGAGCAATCCTCTCACTCGGGGGCTTAGCTGTAGTCCAAGTACTCGCCTAAGTTTAAGAAATCCCACCGAGTGAAGAGCAATCCTCTCACTCGGGGCCTTAGCTGCAGTCCAAGTACTCGCCTAAGTTTAAGAAATCCCACCGAGTGAAGAGCAATCCTCTCACTCGGGGGCTTAGCTGCAGTCCAAGTACTCGCCTAAGTTTAATAAATCCCACCGTGTGAAGAGCAATCTTCTCACTCGGGGGCTTAGCTGCAGTCCAAGTACTCGCCTAAGTTTAAGAAATCCCACCGAGTGAAGAGAAATCCTCTCACTCGGGGGTTTAGCTGTAGTCCAAGTACTCGCCTAAGTTTAAGAAATCCCACCGAGTGAAGAGCAATCCTCTCACTCGGGGGCTTAGCTGCACTTCAAGTACTCACCTAAGTTTGAGAAATCCTACCGAGTGAAGAGCAACCCTCTCACTCGGGGGCTTAGCTGCAGTCCAAGTACTCGCCTAAGTTCGAAAACATACCGATCCGCAAGAACGACGAGGTGCAGGTCGACTGCTGCCTTCTCCTGCGGAGCTACGCCACAAGTACAACGTGTGCTCCATCCCGATCTGCAAGGACGACGAGGTGCAGGTCGATTGCTACCTTCTCCTACGGAGCTGCGCCACAAGTACGACGTGCGCTCCATCCTGATCCGCAAGGACGACGAGGTGCAAGTCGACTGCTACCTTCTCATGTGGAGCTACGCCACAAGTACAACATGCGCTCCATCCCGATTTGCAAGGACGACGAGGTGCAGGTCGACTGCAATATGTACTCCATCCCTTCCTGTAAGGGCGATGATGTGCAGGTCGACTGGATCTTCCAGCTCAGGGCTGCATCTCAAACACAAAGACTATTCCGAGTGGAGAGCAAAGTCCACTCGAAGGCAAACGCAAGCATATTCAGAAGTAAAACAAGTTCAGATAAATCTTAAAGGTTCCAAACCGCAGATCAAAGTACTCGGGCTCTCAGCCCGAAGGAGTTTAACGGTTACAAAATCCACTCGGCATTCCGAGGCAAATTTGAGGTGGGACATAAAAGTTTGTTCACTCCACGGGAGGAGGACTGGCAGGCTCGACGAACTCGTCCAGGTCGACACCATCGGCGATTCGAGTGGCAGTAGCAATGAAAGTCTCCATAAAGGATCGGAAATCGTGCTTCTTGGTGTTGGCGACCTTGATAGCTGCCAGCTTATCTTCCCGCGCCTCCTTGCAGTGGACACAAACCAAAGACAGAGCCACATCAGCACCGCACCAAGCAGAAGACTTCTTCCACTCCTGCACTCGACCAGGGATCTCGTTAAGTCGAGTCATCAGAGACTCGAGATCGTTCTGGAGTGTTGCCCTTGGCCAAAGTGCTGTGTCGATCTGCGACGTGGTGACTTTCAGTCGAGCCAAATAGTCAACAACGCCGTCGATGCGGGATTCCAGTCGGAGCAGGTTCATAGCAGTTTCGTCCTTCACGGGAGAATTGATGGGGTCCAAAATTTGGTTCGATTCGCCCAGTCTCCTCCTCGAAGTCTCGGCAAAACTTTGCATGCACAGTCCAAAGATGAGTCAATATTCGTACACCGAGTCGACAAAGACAACCAGTCGGAATGGGATATGTACCTTCAAGCTTGATGAATAACTTCTTGGTGAGGCTCCTCAGATAGCTTTCCAGATCATCCCTCCTGCGAGCAATGCTTTCCATCTTCTCGTTCAGGTTAACCTTGTCCTTCTTCAAGCGGGTTACCTCCTTGTTGGCTTCGTCCAGAGCAGATTTCATCTTCGCGTTCTCCTCCTCCAGTGTGCCGACTGAAGCCAGCTTCTGTTCAGCCAGAGCAGTTTGGTCGTCGGCCTTCTTTTGTGCAGCAACCAGATCTTGATCCTTCTTTGCTAGAGCCTGGTTCAGTTTTTCTGAAAAGAAACAACGCTCAGTTCAGAAAAGAGCAGAATGAAATTCGGGTCTAAGACAAAGCAGTCGACATAGCTTCCTTACCATTGGTGTCATCTTTGGCCTTCTGCAGCTCTGACTTGGCCAACTCCAGGTCAAGGTTGAGTTGAATTTGCTGCTTTTCCAAGTCGGCAAAGCGAGCTCCAAGGTCACAAGATTTTTGCAATCGGAGAGGATGGGTTATTTTACAGAGAAAAACGACAAAGACAATAAATACTAAGACTACGGTTGACTGCCTGCAGTCCACCATAGTCTCGGGGACTACACCCAGTGGGTGCACTGAGCGTGCCCCCACTGGTTCAGTTAACACTCGACGAGACCTTTTCGGCGTGAGTGCATATGAAAAAAAGAAGAAAGACAGCAACAAACAAGCTCTTCAGACCATAGTTGACTGCCAGCAGTCGGCCACGGTCTCGGGGACTACACCCAGTGGGTGCACTTAGCGTGCCCCCACTGGTTCAGTTTACACTCGATATGGCCAAACCAGACTGAGTGAAGGAATCAAAATGTCAAGACTACAGTCGACTGCCCGCAGTCCACTGTAGTCTCGGGGACTACACCCAGTGGGTGCACTTAGCGTGCCCCCACTGGTTCAGTTTACGCTCGACATGGCCAGACTAGACAGAGTGAAGGAATTAAAATGTCAACTCAAGACTACAGTCGACTGCCCGCAGTCCACCGTAGTCTCGGGGACTACACCCAGTGGGTGCACTCAGCGTGCCCGCACTAGTCCAAAACTTCAATAACAAAATTTCAGCTCAAAGTATGGATTTGCTCAGTGACAAGTCGAAACACCCAGTGGGTGCACAGATGCAAAGATCCTTGAAAAGAGAGTTTGCAGGTAGCATATCCTAACAGACCAAGCCAAGGAAATCAGCCGACGTGTTGCTGACCTGAACATTGCTTTGGAGAGCCGAGCTGGCATCGTAGGCGGCTTGACTGACATCCCGCACCATCTTCATCTTCTCCATCATAATACCTGCTTGGCGTATGGCTTCCTTGGCAGCATTCACTTCGTCCTCTGGGACGTGATGGGTAGCAAAAACTGAAGGTGGATCGGCAGGAGCTTGAGCAGTCGACGAAGAAGGCCGAGCACTCGACAATGGTACAGCGAAGGTAACAGAAGCCCGATTGGCATCACCAGCGTCCTGAACGACTGGTTCAGCTATCGGCGTCGATTGTGGCACCTTATCTGCAGGAGTTTTCCTATTTTTCCTCGTAAAAGGCCTCTCGGGCTCTTCATCGTCTTCGTCGGGGAGGTCAATAACGTTGGGAGCTGTTCAAAGATCAGTCGCCAAAATTGCATCACCCAATGGTGTATATTACAGTCAAGTCGACCAAATAAAGACAGAACGACAGAAATCATACCCAGATTGGAGGTGACTGCATCCTCCATTGCCTCATCCTCATCCCTGTAAGCTGAAGTCTCAGAAGTAGCAGTGCTGCTAGTTTCAAAGTTCATCTGGTAAAATCAAGGGAAAAATAAACAGCACAGAACGTCGAGTGAATACAAAAGGAGACACTCACGCAGAAGCGACGGGGATGTCAATCTTAATCTTCGGCAACGCCTTCCGAGGCCTCTGCACTGCAACTTTGCGCTGCTTGGATGCTTTTTCAGTCGGAGCTGGTGAGGACGTCCGAGGGCGCTTTGAAGATGGGCCGGTCTAAGCAATTGCTTTTTCACGGGCGCTCGGCCGGTCTTGGTCGAGCTTGGATCGCCTCTCCCTGCGAGGAGGCGACTCGACTTCTTCTTCGTCGCTTGAGTCATCACTTTCCTCACTCTCCTCTCCGTCAGAATGCGAGTCACCACTCTCGCCGCCGCTCGCCTCTCCTTCCGGGTCTTGCTCTTGCTCCCCGTTGGGCATTGAGTACATTTCGAGAAGAGCCTGGCAGAAAAACAAGAAGAACAAAAGTCAATCGACGGAGCATAAATAGTTACATGGTTAAAAGTATAGTCGGAAGCTCAGAGTTGAACCTTGTCCGGTACGTGGGATTGGTCGAGTGGGGGAATTCTCCTGGCTCCCCTAGGATTGTCTCTGTTCCCAGTGATGCTCGTCAGCTACCCCTCCAGCGTGTCATCCTCGACCTCCTCCGGTTGGATCCGAGTGGTGTCCTCAGTGCCCGAATACATCCACATCGGATGGTCTCGAGCTTGAAGTGGCTGGATGCATCGTCGAAGGAAGACCTCCAAGAGATCCATACCAGTCACCCCGTCGCGGATAAGCTGGACAACACGTTCGACCAGTACCTTAACATGCGCCTTCTCTTCCGGGATCACCTTCAAAGAGGAGGGCTTTCTCACCAGGTCCATGGAAAAAGGAGGGAGTCCGGTCGACTGCCCTGGTGTCGGCTAGTCTTTGCAGTAAAACCAGGTCGACTGCCATCCGCGGACCGAGTCGGGTAGGATCATGGCCAGAAAAGAGCTTTTCCCTCTCATCTGAACCCCAAGACCCCCGCACATTTGAATCACTTGTGTTCTCTCGTCACTCGGATTGGCCTTTTTCACCGTCTGGGAGCGACAGGTGAAAATGTGCTTGAAGAGGCCCCAATGAGGCCGACAGCCCAGGAAATTCTCGCACAAAGACACGAAAGCAGCGAGATACACGATCGTGTTGGGTGTGAAGTGGTGGAGTTTATCCCCGAAGAAATTCAGAAATCCTCGAAAGAAAGGGTGAGGAGGCAAGGAAAACCCACGGTCGACATGGGTGGCCAAGAGAACGCACTCACCCTCCTGAGGCTGCGGCTCGGACTCCTTCCCGGAAGCCTCGCCGATCCGTAGGGGATCAGTCCTCCATTCGCCAGGTCGTCGAGGTCTTCTTGACGAATCGTCGAGCGGATCCAGACGCCCTGGATCCAGCCCTGCGGCAGGCCGGCCCTCGATGAAGATCCGCCCCGGCTGGTCGTCCTCCCCTTCGCCTTCGCCTTCGCTTTCTTCGCCCGCTCCAGGGTCGCCGTCTTCTCTTTCCCCATCGTCGACGGAGCAGCGGCATTGGGACGAAAACGAGCGCGGCGGATAAGTCTGAGGAAGATAGGAGGAAATGAGAACGCACTGTTCAAAAACCCCGGTCCGGCGCCTTATATGAAGTTGCTTCCGAGTGACTGACTTGTAGGCCCGGGCGATCCTGTCAAATCCCGCAACAGTCGCGCGCGCGATACGTGGCGAAAAAGGTGGCGCGGGGATCGAGGTGTCTCCGCTTTATCCCATCCGATTACTGCGGCCTCCTCCGCCCCGCGCGCTTCCCGAAATTTGAATCCCGCGAAATCCGCGGGCTGCAGAACAACTTGTCAGACGGAAGATCTCCTCCGCTCTGTCACTCAGAGCTCTTCAAGTAAAGAAACTCACTCGACGGAAACAAAGAATGGATCAAGGCGCCTGAAAAAGAAGTTGGTATCGTCACCTAGGTTAATTGATCCAGAGCAAGCTATTCTCATAGCACGAAAAATGGGTCAGAAGTATGTTCAACTCCTTCCCCACTCAAACCTCAATCCATTCAGGGGCTAATGATGAAGCTATGTACCTAGGGTAGTGTCATGGACCTGTCCAACATACCCTCCCCAAGGACACCTCTAGAAGAATCACCTTTCAATCGACTCAGAAGTGTTTCACTCGACAGACTCGAAGACACTCGACTATGAAGCCAACCACTCGACAGCCAGGATATCTAAAATCACTCTGCACGCAAACGGTCAGTCATTAAGTAGCTTTTATGGTCATCATAGCACTTTATTAGTGGCGTTACCAGTAACGCCCGACCTTAATGTACCTTTAACCTGCATAAGCGAGGGCGGAGGGTGCAGCGAACTCTATATAAGCCACCCCCTCCTCAGTGTCAAGGGTTCACACCCCTGTAATTCATACACGCATAATCCAGTCGACCGCCTCTGGGCTCCGAGACGTAGGGCTATTACTTCCTCCGAGAAGGGCCTGAACTCATAAAACTCGTGTGTATACAACTACTCCATAGCTAGGATCTTGCCTCTCCATTCCTACCCCCTACATTACTGTCAGACTTAGACCCACGACAGCCACCTCCTTTGCAATGGGGCGATCGCCACCTCCGGGCATCGCAAGCTGCACGAGATACGCGCGTCGAGCTCCAGCTCAACTCCGTCCATACGGAGTCGCCCAACTGCCGCATCACGTGAGATAGCGCGTCTCAAGGTTAGCATCCTAACCTTTTATTTATGTCCATGCCTCGAAATAGTACCGTTCCAACCTATATGAGCCTAATGCCATGTTACAGGATTTAATGGCGCATCAGGCCGTTGAAGAGTAGCAAAGGCGGCAGGCTGAGAAGGACTCCAGAGAAAAGGAACGGGAAGACACGAACAAGAGGTTGAAGGTGCTTGAGGATCAACTACATGTAGAACATTATCTAAACTAGAGTAGAAGATTCATTACATAGGGACGAACCACCCTCACGTGACTCTACTCTTATAGGTTCTTATGCAATCTCGAAGCAGTGCAAGTGATGCCCCTCCTCCTCCCTCGGAATGTTAACCGATGGCCTCTCCTCCTCAAGATGATCTATATATGAACAAGTGTACTTCTATTGTGACGTGCACGTGTTTTGCAAGTAGTGACAATATGTATGAATTTGCGACTTGTGTGTGACGTCTACTAGGATAATACACTTGACTTGTGTGTGACAATGTGTGGACTATCCCTAATTATGCATATATATATGTGGATTAGATCAAATTATGCCTATATATGATCAAATTATGCCTATATATGTGTGGACTAGATCAAATTATGCCTATATATGATCAAATTGCACTGTTGTTGTTTTTATCAGCAGGGATCAGAAAAGAAAGAGCTTGACAACAGA
This sequence comes from Aegilops longissima, assembly GCA_021605205.1. Lineage (NCBI taxonomy): Eukaryota > Viridiplantae > Streptophyta > Magnoliopsida > Poales > Poaceae > Aegilops > Aegilops longissima. The sequence continues at coordinate 788,882,434 of CM038677.1, read as the reverse complement.
ATGAATGGGAAAGATTTCCGAGAGCAACCCTCGGAAAAAGATAGACTACCGAGATCACCTCTCGGAAATACGGTCGTCTGGGCTACTACTGTTGTGCCACAACTTTTCCGAGAGTAGCTCTCGGCAAAGCTATGTAAACTGTCAGCTCCCATGTGGGCCACGCTGTCCTCACTCTCGTCATTTTTTTCAAAAATATTTAGCAAGTTATTTAAAAAATTTACTGATAAATGTGACTAGTGGGACCACATGGCAGTTAGAAAGAACACACACAAAAAAATATATAGGATGCTATGTTTTGCCGATAGTGACACTCGGCAAAGTACGCACTAACTGACGGAGCCGTCTGTTGCGGACGGGCATGTCACGTGGCTACTCTTTGCCGTGAGCTGCTCTCGGCGTCTGCAGGGTTTGCCGTGCGCTGCCTCTTTGCCATGAGGCAGTGACGGCAAAGATGGCAGTTTGCCGTGAATGTGGATTAATTCAGTAGTGGTAGGAGGAGACCCGCGCGACCGTCACGAGCAAAATCCTTCAAACTTTTAGCAGCCTTCACCATGCCAGATAAGACACTGTAATTTACCTATGAACAATCAATTGCTCAGTACATTTTGCCATTTCTGTAGGACCCGATTGTAATTTCAGATATATGTTAATGTAGTGTGCGTAACCCGCTCCACTAACTAATGCCTCTCATGCTTCAAGATCAAGCATGGTGGTGCAGCTGAGTCGGCAACGCACATATTTAGTATGATCGCGATTGAACACTACCTTTTCTTTTCAAGAATTGACTGAACACTAGTTAATCACGACAGTCGGGTGAACCGACAAAGTAGGTGAGCGTGAAGGAGCTGCCACATTGTATACATGAATGGATAATCTCACAAGGAAGTTTACTTCTGGCCAGTTCTTATTTTTTTTTTGCGGAAGAATTCTTGTATTACTCAATCAAATCACACGTACAGTCACGCTTAACAGTGTCCAAAACGACCTCCAGACCCGACCCATGCCATACAACAGTTCGGCCTTGAGTCTTCCCAAAATTTGCCAAAACATAAATAGAATTATTACAACTTCGTTGAGTATGAGTAATACAAAAACTACGTTCGGTCATACTATCTTTAATCTCTCTAACAAGAAAGGCGTATTTTGATCTGGCCAGTTTTTGGCAGGGAAAACATATAAATCTTCTGAAGAACAACTGTAAACTTGTACTACTATTTGAGATGCTAGCTGGAGCAAAACAAACCTATCAATCCCGACATAATCAGCCGGTACTAGCAAAATTTGCTCGTATTTACAGATGGATGCTAGTAACTCACATACATATTCAAATCCAAAAAAACCTACATCGACATTCCGCAGCTAGCGCTCGAAAAATAATCTAAACGTCAAAAGTGAAGAAACTGTCCGTTCTGAATATCTCAGTACACGGCGTAGAGCAGCCCCTGGCGGCGGGTCTCGTCGTCGTCGTCGCGGCGCCTCGCGTGGGCGCGGCGCAGCCAGGCGACGTGGGCGGCGACCTCGCCGGAGACGACGGCGCAGAGCTGGGGGAGGTGGCGGGGGAGCCAGAGGTTGAGCGGCCACAGCAGCGGCGCCGAGGCCTGGAACACTTGCACGAAGGCGAACGCCAGGAGGTGGATCCCCATCGCCGAGAGCCCTGAGACGCTGACTGACTCCCCGCGTTTGCGCGGTGCTACGGCGGCGACGGCGAGGGCGAGCGACAAATGTGATGTCTGGTTCGGAAGTGGGAATGGCGTTGTGTGCGGCTGCTGCGCTGGTGTGGTTATGCTTTTGCCGGGGAGGTTGCGGCCTTCCCCGGGAACGACCTTTTAATGTCGTTGGCGCGCGCTGAGACGGATAGACTTGGTGACAAGCAACATGACGTCTCCTGCTACTGCTGGCGGGTCGGCCGGGCCTGATTGGAGGTGAGTCGGTCAGTCGACAAGCGAAGAAGTCGGCAACATAGTTTCGTACTATTTCCCTTTTTTTTTGCGGGGTTGATAAAATTTCCTTCATGCAAAAAGGAAAGTTACATGCTCACCGCTTGGAATAAGTGGTCAGCTATCTTAAAAACAATCAACAACTCAAGAAAGTTCATTTCAAAAACAATCAACAACTCAAGAAAGTTACATGCTGTTTCCAACAGCAACATTTTTTTTGGGAAAAAAGCAACATATTTAGACCAGCATATGCAATGATCATATCTCCAAGGCAACAGGTGGCAATAGGGGAAAATCCTATACAACCAGGTCGTACATATCCAAACGGGAGACCCTCCTCTGCCCATGACACCTGGCGAACCGAGTCTCAAAGCAGAGTCATCCTTTCAAACTTTTAGCTCACCCTAATTCAGGCTAAATTTCGTGTTTTGACCATTTTCTGAAACCTATTCGAGATCTGACCTTAGTTTGAAATTTTTTTGAGATCTGACCCTTTTGCTACCGCCAGGTATAGGTGAGTGAGGTTACTGACCACCGCTTGAGCCTCTGGCGGTAGGATGCGACGGAGGGGACGGCGGCCGTTCGCCCGAGCTGACGTGGATAAGTACCCTACCGCCTGGTACCTTGACGGTAGGTTGTCTAAACCTACCGCCAGCACCCCTGGCGGTAGGGTGCGGCTCGGTTTCGCCTCCCAAACTTTCTGTGACGAAATACTAAAGTGCCCTGGCGGTAGGTTCACCCTACCGCCAGGGGGGTTGCCGGTAGTCTGTGCGACCCTTCCGCCAGAGGCCGTGGCGGTAGGGTCCTGTGTTTTATTTTTCCAAGTTCAGTTGCTTGCTTCTTTTCAAATTCAATATGACATCAATATCACAGATAGATAAGCACAACAGCAAAAAGTGTTTGCATATGAAATTATGATAACCTCACACTTATAGATAGTAAAAATGATGTATCCATTAAGTTCAACATATCAAAATAGGTTCAACTACTAACATAGGTAGCAATAACAAGACACCGAGTAGTTCAACATAAGACAACAACTTTAACTTAGCAAGTTCAACATCACTAGTTCCTCCCCCTCCCCCTCTTGGCGGCACGCTCCTCGTTTGTCTTCGAGCGGCCCTCGTCCGGCTTCTTCGAGCGACGATGAGGAACCGGTTTCTGAAACGGTGGTGGGCTCAGAACATCCTGGTGCGGATGAGATACCCTCTTCGCCTGGGTTGGCTGAGTCGGTTGAGGTCCATCATCGTCGCCGTACTCCTCCTCATCACCTTCTCCGTTGTCACCTCCTTCCTCTTCTCCCTCTTCTTCCTCTTCCTCCTCGTCCACTTCCTCTTCTTCCTCGGTCTCGTTAACAAGGCGAGACGACGAGGCGACATGGCTCGAGGAACCTCCTCCGGTGTGGCTTGATGAAGCTAGGGCACGTGTCGACCCACCAGGAGGAGTAACATGCACGTCAACCGAGGCAGCGCACCCAAGCATGCCCGCTAGCTTGCGGCAACGGTTAATGATCTTCTGCAATAACAAATATAGTAGAATATGACTTGGATCAGGTTTAGGGTTGCAAATAAGAAAGAACATGTGGCATGGATCAAATTTGTGTTCGCTCCAATAGAATGCTATGAGGCTTAAAGTTACCTTCGTCGCTTCCCTCAGCTTGTTTTCACCCTCGGTTTCGGGGTCAGAACTTAGCGCATTCGAGCCGTCGAAAATGTTTCGTTTAGCTCTCAGGCCTAGGAATCCAAGGATCATTAAAAAGTTAGCGAGAATGACCATGTCATCATCATTAGCTTGAATGCATTTCAACAAAACTTACCACTCTGTTCATAAGGGGCGCATACTCCCTGAAATCACCTTGCATATCTCTGAGGTTTCTCTTATATGCTTCATCCTCAGAGTCCTCCTCCTCCTGAAGTGATGCCATGTCCGCTTCCGTCCATCGTGGCCTCAGACGCAGACGAAACTTGATTCCATCGTCATACCAATCCATGTGCCTCTCATACACATTCCAGCAAATGCATGACCTCTCCTCATCTTTGCGGAACGTCCTCTCGTCCCACATTGTCACAAAAGACTTGTGCTCGTCAGCCCAGTCCAAAATCGACTGAGAATACTGCCTGCTCTTCCTGCATAGGGACATAACAAGCAAAAAAACACAAAAGACCATAAGAACATCGAACTTAAAGAAATCACGGTAAAGAGATGGCAACACATACTTGTGAAGGTCGTAACCGCCGGTGTCGTCGGGCCTTGCCGGTGGTGTGTGTTGCAATACGCCAAATTGTGTCGCCACGCGTTGTCCCCCGACCAGTTAGGAAAGACCACCTCTGTGAGAAGAAACCACAGGTAGGCCCTTTCATACTGCTCCACGGTCCTCGGATCTGCATCTTGCGGGCATTCAGCCCGGTGGTCTAGAAGCCATGCCAGTGCTACACCGGATGTTCGGTTACTCTTGATGGGAGGGCAGTCGCCGATGAGGGCGGTAACCCTGTCCGGCCAGTTCTTCCTATCCACGCGCCCAATGAGAGCATGGCCCTTGATCGGTAGGGCCGTGATCATGGCGAAGTCCTCGGCGCCACCGTCATCTCACCACATGGGAGATGGAAAGAGTGCGTCTCGGCCGCAACGGTCCACCAACGCTTGAGAGCCGTGTGGACAAGCGTCGCGACATACGCTTGAACTGGAGCACGAAACCCAAGAGCCCGGCTCTCCTGTAATATGGCTCGCAGCGGTTGTCGTAGTTCATCTCTTTGACCTTGGTGTGACCCCTCATACGTAAGGGCGGAAGCATCTGTCAATGTGCACACGAAAATAGTTAGAAAAAACTTTTGAAAAGGCAAAATTGTGATGCAACACGTTGATCAGTGCTATTTACCACTCCGCGTTCGATGTAACGGGCGCGATGACCGTTATCGAATGCGGGTCAAGCATAGTGTAATTAGTGCCGACCGCCGGACCAATGGGGGGCCTCCTGAAACACACACACTTTGTTATGAACATATAATCATATCATGTTAAACCGTTCAACTAAACATCAATCATATCATATTCAACAAATGTAAAAAAATATTATGAATATGAACTGCGGTTCATCTTCAAACTAGTTATTCTATCCTATTATGAATATGAACATTAACCAATCAATTTCAACAATTGTAAAAACATATATAAAAATTACCAACATATTCATCTTCAAACCACATCACCTCATCACCTTATCTTATGCCAAATAGGTTCTATCCTCAAACTAGTTAACAAATTCAACATATTCAACCACATCACCACATCAACTCATCAATCATATTCAAACATATTTAACCACATCAAACATCAATAAATAATTCAAAAAAATAAAATAACATGAACTAGGGTTCATCAACTATATAAAATAGGCTCTATCATAGTCAACTTCAACCACATCACCACATAAATCATATTCAAACTACATCAAACATCATATTACTCCTAATTAAACAAACCTAAAAACAACAAAAATCAAAATCTACTAGATGAAATAGGGTTCATCTTGTGCCTAATAATGCGTCGAATCGACAGCTTCTTAACTAAAACGAATTGGAGGGATTGAGAGAGCTTACTTTTCTCGTTTCGGAGCCATCTCGATCCGAAAAAACCGTTCACAAACGAAGAAGATCGGATGGGGGAGTGGAGGGGATGAGAGAGGCCTTCCCCTCTCTGTTCTTGCGGGCGGCAGCAGGGGAGAAGAAGATGGGGGCTGGGTTCGTGGATGGGCCCCACGAGCCGGCCCCCGCGGGGTTATAACGGTTCGGCACTTACCGCCATGGACATTGGCGGTAGGATCGCACAACCTACCGCCAAGTCTACTGGCGGTAGGGTCGACGGCACGAAACGGCAGCCGTTTGGTAAGGCTGACGTGGATAAGTACCCTACCGCCAGGGCGCCTGGCGGTAGGCTGTGTAACCCAACTGCCAGAGATCCTGGCGGTAAGAAAAATGGTCAAATCCTGAAAAAATTTCAAACCGGGGTCAGATCCTGAATTTGTATGCCAAAAGGGTCAAAACACGAAATTTAGCCCCTAATTCACAGGGCCTAGAAAAACCATAGTCATCTCTTCCCAACTCGCCGGCGACGAGACAAAATATGGCATGGCCCGACGCCAGTGAAAGGCACCAAACAACATACATGTCAACCTCTCAACTGGAACCTCCTCTGCCCACAACTTCTACGTCTACTCGCTGACAGGGACAAGCATCCGGGGCGGTGCCGCGAGCTCAGCCGCCAAGCCAATAAACGTGGGCGTTTCTAACAAGGAGGGAGCACCATGAGCAAGGGAGGAGCATGCTCGTGGGCAGATGTGGCAACTAGATAGAGCGGGGACGCAAGCTGGTCTGCCACCGAACATGGTCGTTGTTGACGGGGATGGAGCGCGCCGAGCTAGGAAGTTGCACCGGCGGACATACAGAAATTAGTATTTGGCAAAGGGGGACAATGGTTGCTGCTCTAAGATTTGATTTTTCCGTTGTCCGCATGTGGATGTGGGTCTTCAGGTTTGGTGCATACGACCCGGTCACATAAGTTTATTATGTGGCAAGAAGGGAGGATTTTACTAACAACTATCATCACCATTGTTTAGACTACAATTATTTTAGAGTAAATCCAAAACCTTATAAGCTTGGTTAATTGAGAAAGAACTAGCAAAAGCCACAAAGATAGGTATCAAGGCACGCCTTCTAAGCCATCGTATGTGCCTTATTTTGAACAAAGACGACATACCCAACATCATGAAAACTCTTGTAAATGGAGATGCATCGATGAGCAGCCTTCCAAGAAATGCGCAAATAGTAGCCTCTATAAAGGGACATATCTCCTCAATCACTTTCGGCGTGTGTGACTTCTTGTACATTCCCAGATATGTATGCATCATCTCCTTTATATCCGCCTCGGTGTCTTTCTCTTTCGTCTTGTCCTTCTTGTCCTATGCTCTGCACACTTGAACATTGGAATATTGCACCTTTTGTTCTTCTTATCCATACAACCATTGCGCCTTAACGCAAGAACATCCATCGCGAGGATGAGATTTACCAGAATCTCGTTGACATTTTCTCACGGGAAAAATATAATCAGCCGATACTACCTTGGGCGAAAGCCCGCCAACCATAAAACAGAAAATAAAAAGGGAGAGTACCGACCACCTTGTCTTTGACGATGGGTTGACACGGTAACTTAAGCATTAATCCATTAAATTTAGCCACATATCCCCATGATTACATAGGCCATAATCCAGCTAACCCACCGCCGAGTGAAGCCCAACATTAAAATTGTTTTCTCCGAAAATGCTCGATCCACACAATCATAAGTCTTGGATAAATGTAACTTATTTGCGCACATTTTCCTTGTGCAGTGTTCCAGATAATGAAAGCATTCGATCAATGCACTATCAGTAATGAGACAATGAGGAGCAAATGTACTTGAATTTTTTTTGTTTTTGCAAACAAGAAAATTGGCCGTAATACTTTTCTTTCGCGAATGAAATCGGCCTTAATCACTTCACTAAGCACTTCGCCACAATATTATAGAACCATAGGAAGGCAATTGGCCTGAATTCCCGTAACTCGTCGTAAATTATTTTTTGTGTGCGAGGGAAATCAGACTATGCAAGCTCGTCTATATTGCATCAAGGGCTTCAACTTTGAGTGCATTGCCAGCAGCGGTCAGTGGATGCTTTGACAACAAGTGAAATACTCCCCTCTCACAGAATAAGTGTCGCTGATTTAAAAAAAATAATGACAAAATTGTACTAAATTAAGGACACCAATTTTGGGACGGAGGGAGTTTCAATTTTGCTGTTCTTTAAAAAAAATCCTTGACTTGGCTAACTATCAGAAATCTTAATTCCATAATGCCCCTTTTAAGGCCTCCTAGTCACTATTCTGCTGCAATAATTCTCGCTTGGTGTTCTAAGTTGGGAGTCAACACAATAGTGGTGGTGGTAATTCCTTCTGGCATTTGATCGGTCTGAAAAAAAATAGTGTTACCACTTTTATAATGTCAGTCTTCATCATATCCCAATTGTGTGGATAAAAATGCGCGGGAAGCATGTCGTAGTCTAGCGCTTTCAATCGACCGATTTGGAAATCGCCAGTGGCAGTTAGCATTCCACTGTATTCATCGTCACCAAAATTCCGCATGACAAGCGTTGATGAACAAATCACTTGTACTTAGGGACTGATGTCGACCTAGCCCCTCCGCCGGCCACCCGGCCGCGGAGGCCTCACGCTGTGCCCACTCCGGTCACGTCGTCCACCATTGCCGTCGCGATGGCTCTTGCGGATCTGAACTTCGACTTGGGCCAAGATTTCGCTGCTGAAGTGTGGAGGAAATGGGGCGTACCCATCAACTATGAAGAAGGTAAAGATATGGAGGAATTCATTTTAGTTGCGGAGTTGACCCGTTCGTGGATCAGGCTCACGGTGGAATCTGTTGCCACGATCCTCCTGTCCTGTTTCGGTGGCCGGGCATCCCTGTTTAAGGTTCAATTGCTTCAAAATTGGTCTTTTCGGTTCTCGGTTTCATCCAAAGAAGTTGGTTTCTCTATCATAAAAGGAGGCAACATCTCTCTACCTCTTCTCAATATCAACTTTCTCCTATGGGGATCTGGAGGCCCTAATTCTTCCTGGGAACTTGATCAATATCTACAAGAGAAGGAAGATGCATGGACTCATGTCTTCCGTGATCATCCTAGAAAATCTTACCTTCAGGCTCTTCGTACACCCACTTTGTACATCCAGCATGCTCCCACCCCGATCAGATCTCCAGCTCGATCACACCAGCAGCATACTGTTCATCCTTCCGACTGTGATCGTCGCTCGGATTCATTCAAGGATAGTAATGAGAGGGCGGGTAATCCGCCCATTCAAACAGCGTTTAATGGGCTTTATTGCGTCAGGTGCCTCATGCATGGTCATCTCAGGCCCAGCTGCACTAATAGGATTAAATGTAGAAATTGTAAGCGTTGGGGCCACATCGCCCGGGATTGCTTCTCTGCTAAGCAGCCCAACCCAAGCCCAGTCCTTCAGCCCACTAGACAACCCACACTGCCGTCTCAGCCCACATCCAACGCGACACCGAATCTAATGATTCCGAGGGAAATCTCCACTGTTGCCGCGAATGAGACTAATCAGCTAGTCAGAGGGTCAGTCATTACCCCTGCCTACCAAGAAAACAGAGGAGACGCCTCGATTTCCGCCGGAGCATGCATCCGCCATTACAATCCTGCCACTCCATCCATCGCCCAAAGATTGAGAGCTGCGACCACCCAAGAAAGTGCTCTTTCCCCTTCTCTCCACCTCGCAACCCACCCTTCTTCCACCTCATTCGCACAATCCATGGCGGCCTTCCCGTTCAACCCGAGCCCCTTCATACCTGCTGGTCACCACCGCGTCGACGTCGCGGGTAGGCCGGCGCGCATTCGTATCTTGACTGGAGCGGTACCAGCGGCGCACGAAGAATGGGCCATTGCTACCATCGTACCGATGCCTAACCTGCCGGTCCAGTTTGCTACTGTTCGCGAGGTACTCTCTGAGTTTCTTACTGATGTTAAGCACCTGGGATTTTCTGAGATTTCACCCTGCCCATTTGGACAAGCCTACATCAAATTCGATAGTGTGTTTGATCGGGATGAATTAGTGAACAGCAGCCCGCACCCCTTCACTGATGTGCATGTCATTTTTGAGAAACATAACCAAGGACTGAATTGGCGCAAACTCAATCTTAGCAGAGAGGTGTGGATTTTGTTATGTGGATTTCCTTTGGACCGTCGCAGCATTCATGAGATTAGCAATGCTATCAGTAAGTTTGGCAAGTTTGTGATGTGGGATAGAAACAGGAGTACTCGGGCAAATCTTATGGTCAAAATAAAGGTGGAAGAACTGAGAGATATTCCTTCCAGCATCGCTATTGGAGAAGGAGATGATACTGCTACCCTCTCGGTACCTGTGGTGATTCTACAAGACACTCCATTAGGAAGAGAAGCACCGGATATAGACCTGATCCCTGCATTTGGTAACCCACACCCGGTCCCTGCTCTGGCCCATTTCCATCAGAACCAGCATAATCACTTTGTAGGACCACTGCAATTCCATGAGCAGGATGCAATACAAGCACCAGTTCAGAACCCGATTTTGGATCTTCAGTTAGGAATTCAGGTTGAGGAGGAGGAGGATATGGCAGAGCTTCCTGGCTGGGGACACTGGGCCATGCCAGCAGAACAAGAACTTGCCGATCAGGAATTGCATGATGGAGAATTTTTGCACTTACATGATCTGATGGAGCCCATGGAAGAGCACATTGTCCATCCTGAGGTGGAGCAGCTACCAGCTAACAGTAATGTCACTGTCTCAGATGTGCCACCAAATATTAGTGCTGAAACTACTAACTCTGCTGTTGGGCCTTTGGCGCCTCTTATCCCTCTACTACCTGATCTGAATGCTGATATTGGACTGACTGGGCCTGAGGAACCTGTTGGGCCCATCATGACCCAGGATCTTCCCACAGTGACAATTCCTGCACAGAAGAATCTAGCTGTGAAGCCACTTGAAGATCTGCATCTCTCAGCCATCCTAAATAATCACTCGGTGGCCCTCAACTCCCACATGGTAGACCCCATGCATTTTGAGATCTCCATGCCTCCAAACCCTAACAATGAGGGAGTCAACTATGATGAACTGGTTAAACCTCTAGTTGAAGCTTTTATTGTGGAAACTGCTCAATTGGAGGCCACTCTACGTGTGCTACAAATCCAAGTTGCTCCTATTATCAGCAGGGAGGATATGAACACTCCTATGCAATCTCACCCCCCAGTTACCAACCAGCAGACTGATTATCCAGCTCACATGATGCTAACTCTATCAGATCCCATGAATTATGCTGAAGGACAAGGTGAATCCTCTTCTTCTGATGTTTCTGCCCCTCCAGGTTTTCCTATTCCTATGTTTATGTCTGATCACTTGATTATCACAGAGACAGGCCTGCCCTCTCCCACTGTCCCTGAGATTGCCATTGGTACTGCTGAGAAGTACCTTGGAAAGGAAGGAGCTCAAATATGGTCCAAACATTTTGCACCTACAGCTACCAGTAAAGACATCATTCAGGTACCAGTTGACTGGGTTAACTTCCTATCTGTTACTTTCCTTTCTCCTGAGAAGTATGATTGGGCCAAACAGTTCATTACTTCCAAAGTTTGGGATATTATCTCTCAAAGCAAGAATGAAGAGCTCTGTCTACCTTTTTCCTTGCCAGACTCATGCCCTGACAGCTCTAATCTTTCTGGTATCTTGGTAACTTCTCAGGATCAGGAGAATACTCCTAGTGTGTTGTGTGGCTCACAGGATATCATGTCATCATCCACCTCTGCTATTCATCACAACAGGAAGAGGAAGGACAAGGGGCCACTTGTGGAGACAAAGGTAAGAAGGAGCTACCGTCTCCAAAAACTTAATAAGGGTTATAAGAAGTCTGTTTGCATGGATAAGGATTGTTTAGCTTGTCACTCTTTCCCACCTCCATTGCCTGCGAAAGTTATTAAAAATCTGAACACTGCTTATTGCAAGGTCAATGCCCAAGATACTATAGAAGAGAAGCTTACCACTAAGATCAAGAAGCCCAAGGTTGCTGCCAAGGCAAGGGAGGGGACAAGCAAATCCAAGGAGGGGGCCAATATGTCCAAGGAAGGGACCATTGGTGCGAAGAGCGGGCAGTAATTAGTTAGTCTCTTTAGTCAGTGCTGGTATCTGAACTTTTGGGATGAGGATATTTGTCTCTGTGATGTATATGTGGGTCTTTCTATCTTTGGTTTCTATGGATCAGACTATTTGTATGAGATTCCAGTATGGTATGACTTTATGGACCGAAGTTATCCACACTATCCTGCTTATCTTGATAGATTAGATATTTATCTGTTGTCAATCTCTCTGCACTACCCAACCTCCCCCCCTTCTTCTCTCAGTCTACTATAATCATCATGAAGAGAAATTGGAATATCTTGAATTGGAACATTAGGGGTATCAATGACCCAAAGAAATGGGATGCTCTATCTAATAAAATTGCTGAATCCAATTGCTCCATTCTTTGCCTCCAGGAAACTAAGAGAGAGTTATTTGACACTTCTTATATTCGAAAATTCTGTCCCAAGAACAACTCCAAATTTGAATTTCTCCCTTCCATTGGTGCTTCTGGAGGTCTTCTGGTTGCCTGGAATGACAATCTTTTCTCAGGACAGTTGGAACACATAAATGATTTCTCTTTGACCATTAAGTTCACCTGTAAGCTGTCAGGGACTTTGTGGAAACTCACCAACATCTATGGGCCCTGTCAGCAGGATGCAAGAACTGTTTTCCTTGATTGGTTTAAGGATTTTCATGTGGGAGATGATGTCAACTGGCTGGTTCTAGGTGATTTCAACTACATCAGATATCCTCATAACAGAAATAGGGATGGAGGCAACCTGAATGACATGCTCTCATTTAATGAAGCAATCAACAACCAAGCACTTGTTGAAATTCCACTGAAAAGCAGGAAATTCATTTGGAGCAATATGCAAGATGCTCCACTTTTTGGAAAAATTGGACTGGTGCTTCACCTCTGAAGCTTGGACCCTCATGTTCCCTTCCACTCAAGGCATCCCACTTGCCAAAACCACTTCAGATCACATCTCCATTGTAATCCAAGTGGGTACCTGCATTCCTAAAGCACATATTTTCAGATTTGAAAATTACTGGCTGAAACACCCTCAATTCAAGGATGTGGTTAGGAGCATCTGGGAGCAAGATGTTCATGTAGAAGATAGTGCCAAAAACATTGCTGCAAAATTCAAGAGGCTAAGGAAAGGTTTAAAGAACTGGGCCAAGACTATCACAAACCACAAGCAAATTATCCAGAACATCAACTACATGATCCTCTTTTATGATGTTATTGAGGAATTAAGGGACCTATCCATTGAGGAGACTAATGGCAGAAAGATTTTGATTGAGCATTTGAAACTTATTAATGAGCAGCAGAGAATATATTGGAAACAGAGAGCCACCATCAGAAACATCAAAATGGGGGAGGCAAACACCAAGTACTTTCAAGCTAAAGCAACTATCAAGCATAGATTTAATCATATTGCGGTGATGAGGGATGAGGATGACGAAGAGCACACAGATCACCAAGCTAAAGCTGCCATCCTGTACAGAGCATTTAAGAAGAGATTAGGATCTGTTACTTCAACTGAGAACCCACTCATGCTGCAGCATCTTCTATTACACCATGATGATTTATCAGATCTGGAACTCCCCTTTTCTAAACAAGAAATTGATGATGTCATTAAAAAGATGCCTGCTGATAAAGCTCCAGGACCAGATGGGTTTAATCCAGCTTTTCTCAAAGCTTGCTGGGATATTGTGGCCTCAGATTTCTATAAGCTTATTGAAGACTTCCACATGGGTACTGTAAATTTGCAGAGTATCAACTATTCTTTCATTACTCTGATCCCCAAGAGAGATGATGCTGTGATACCAAATGATTTTAGACCTATCTCCCTTTTGAACTGCACCCTGAAGATCTTAACCAAGTTGTTGGCCAATAGACTGCAAAGCAAGATACTCAAGCTCATTCATCCCAACCAATATGGGTTTCTCTCTAACAGGTGCATTCAAGACTGTTTAGCTTGGTCCTATGAATACATTCACCAATGTCACCAATCAAATGAAGATATCATTCTTCTGAAATTGGATTTTGAAAAGGCATTTGATATGCTCAATCATGATACTATTATTGATATTCTGAAAGCCAAAGGTTTTGGAAATAGGTGGATTAATTGGATTCAAATGATTTATGGCACTGGATTTTCCTCTGTTCTTCTCAATGGGGTACCTGGAAAGCAATTTCTTTGCAAATGTGGAGTCAGACAAGGGGACCCTCTTTCCCCTCTCATTTTTGTGCTAGCAGCAGACATTTTACAATCTCTGATGAATGAGGCAATGCATAACTCTATGATACAACCCCCTCTGGTCCACCAATCAAGCCCTGATTTTCCTATGATTCAATATGCTGATGATACCATTTTAGTGGTAAAAGTTGAGGTCTCCCAACTGATGCATATTAAGAATTTGCTGCTGCATTTTGCTGCTTTCACTGGACTGAAAGTTAACTACAACAAGTCTATTATGATTCCCATCAATACCTCTGAGGAAAGAATGCATTACCTGTCATCTATATTTGGCTGCCAGATTGGAGCTCTTCCCCACACCTATTTGGGTTTGCCTCTCAGCTTACACAAACCTAGAGTGGAAGATTACCTGCCCCTGCTTAAGAGAGTGGAGAATAGATTGCTTGGTTGTGCTACTCTGCTTTCCACTGGAGACAAATTAACTCTCATTAAATCTGTCTTCTCCAGCCTGCCAACTTTCTTCATGTGCTCTCTAAGAATGCCTGCAACAGTGGTTAAACAACTGAACATCTATTTGAAAAACTGTTTTTGGAGGAAATATGGATCTTTGGAGAGGGGTGCTGCACTCATTGCATGGGACACTGCATGCCAACCTAAGGCCAATGGAGGACTAGGGATATTGGATATTGACACTCATAATCAGGCACTTCTCATGAAGCAATTACATAAATTCCTTAATAGAGTTGATACTCCTTGGATCAATATCATCTGGGAAACTTACTACTCCACCTCCCTGCCTGGTGAGAGATTGGTGGGCTCTTTCTGGTGGAAAGCTATACTCAAGTTACTGCCAACGTACAAAAAATTTGCAGTTTGCAAGGCCCATTCTGGTGACACCACTTTACTATGGTCTGATAACTGGTGGGATCAACCTCTTCGGTCCAAATTCCCTGAACTGCACTCTTATACCAGGAATGAATCTGTTACCCTGAAGACTGCTATGGAAGAACCAAACCTGTCTGAACTCTTTCACACTCCTCTGTCTGAACAAGCCTTCCAGCAGTACACTCTGCTAATCCAGCATCTACAACACCGACCACAATCCAATAACCCCGATGAATGGCAAGTTCTGGGAGCCCCCAAAGGACACTCCTCCATCAAGATGTATCATCATATATGTGGACCCAGCTTGGTGCACGCGATTTTCAGATAGATTTGGCATACAAGTTGCAGACTGAGGCATAAGATTTTTATTTGGTTGCTGCTTCATGACAGGATCAACACAAGGAATCTCCTCAACAGGAAATCTATGCAGCTCACCAGCTACAACTGTGCACTATGTTCAGATAACACGGAGGAGACGCTGCTTCACTTATTCTGGAATTGCCCCTTTGCTCTCCAATGTTGGGATACCATCATCCCTTCCAAGCCAAGAGGAATATCTGTCTTCGATGACTTTCAACTAGCCTTGGAGTAACTCCCTCCAGAGATTGCCCTAGATATTATTGTGATGGGTTGCTGGAGCATATGGTCCATCAGAAATGATAAGATATTTCGTGCAGCAGTTCCTCATATTCAGGGTTGGAAATTTTATCTTCAAGACGGTCTATGGGCAGCACAGATAAAAGCAAAGCAAACTAAAGCGGCCAAGATTAGCTCCTGGGTTATACAGAATTTATAATTGTTCTCATGTTTCACAAAACTGGTATTGGTTGATTACTGTGATGTAATCGGTTTGCTTGTACATTTTTTTAATATAATTTACTGTAGAACCATTGTTCTACGGTTTCCTGGTAAAAAAAACTTGTACTTAGGAATCCTGGTTAATTACAACCCACATTCAGACCGGGCATTGCTAGCCCAAGAAAAAGAAACCAAAAGAACAAACTGAAATTAACCGCGCTACTCTACTCTACTTTACTCGAGAAAGTTTAACCCTGCTACTGCCTCCAAGCCTCGAATGGTTCCAGCGTCTCAGTAGTAGGCGACGTCGAGCACCGCCCGGCGGTACACCCCGTCATCGAGGCGGCTCCAGACGGCGGCGCCGGGACGGCATGCCCGGCGCAGCCAGGCGACGTGGGCGGCAAGCGCGGCGCGGGCGACGGCGCAGGCCTCGGGCAGGCGGCGCGCGAGAGGAAGCCAGAGGTTGAGCGGCCACAGCAGCGGCGCCGAGACCTGGAACACCTGCACGAAGATCCTCGCCCCCGCGAACGCCAGCAGGTGGATCCCCATTGCCACCAGCTAGCTCGACTCCCCTCCGCCGCCGTGTGCTGTGGTGCCGCGCGAGCCCCGCCCTCCGCTGGCGTTGCGGTGCTGAGGAAGTGAGGAGGCAAGAATGGTGTGCCGCTGCCGCGCTGGTGTGGCTCCGCTTTTGGCGGTGGCTGGGCGGGGCGGGGCCGTACGTGATAAGGGTGCAGCCTTCCCCGGGTGCGAGCGGGATGGGGCTCCCCATTGTCGTTGCGGATCAGCACAAGGCCGACAACTTGGTCAGATTTGGATAACGCGACGACGAGGACGTACCGATCTGCCACTATGTGAAGGGCAAAACGGGTAAACTATCAAGGAAATCTTGGATATTTGTTGCTGCAGTTGCATGATCGATCTACATCACTGATTCATGCCTCACCCTTCTGGCATGGGTGCACAGCCGGATCGCCAAAGCACATATTTAGTCATGACAGTAGGATGACCTGAAAGTAAGTGGACGAGCGTTAAGGAGCTGGCACACATTGTACATGAATGGCATCAACTTATTTTTCTTGAAAGCTCGCACGGTTGAACCCTTATATATAATCCCGCAAGTCACTGCGAAGTTTACTCTTATTCGTGCCATGGAAAAACAGATGAATCTCCTGAAGAAATACCTTAGCGTTGTATTTGAAATGTTGGAGCAAACCAAAGCGAGTTCTAGTCCCTTTTACACTTATGTTGCAGTATCCATGTGATGCTTCTGTTACTCGCAATCCGGATGCGCTCCTGCGATATGTATGGCTGCGGTAAGAAATACGAAAAAAGGAAAACTCTTCTCTCCACATCTTGATGTGTTGAGTGAAGAGCAGGGAAGAGACGCACGCGCCTAATTTATTTGGAAGAAATAGGTAGCTCGCTGGAACATCAAGGGAGTCTCCACTGCCTTCCGACTAGAAGGAATTGCACGCCCTTTGCGTGAGTATGTGGTGCCCTACATTGAAGCTCTACTCCCTTCCAACTGAATGAATAGTACATCTCTCCTACAGTATGGCGTGCAATGTATGTAGTCTCTACTCCCGCCCTTTACTGATGAAGTATTCTGCATAGGATGAACTTTTCCTCATTGAGATGAACAAATTGACCGAATTAAGACTGTCTGTTGATTGACCGAGTTGCCCATCCATCTATTCATCGTAATTCGACTGCTATAACCCAGACAGATTATTCTTCTGAGAAAATTAATAATATGCTTAATAATGCAAGAAATTCCTAGGCACACTATGACACTGAAATTTGGCATGCAATGTAGTCATAAGAAAATTCTGGCCAAGAAAATCCCTAGGCACACTAAGGTTAAGTTCTTCGCTCACTTGCCCACTTAAGATAGACTTTGAACGGCCGATAGATTGGCCAAAAGAGGCTGGCCAAATTGTGATCTTTGTCATGTCTGCAAGCGTGCAGGAGCAAGATTCCGACACTTCTAGCAGAGTCCATCGATCTCCATTTGCATATTAATGCAGAACCAGCACGTAGACCATGCAACGCTCGAGAAGACAAATGATCAAGCATCGTAAGAGCAGGAAACCAAAAGGCCAAACTTGAACGGTAGCCTGGTTGCTCTACCACGAGAAGGGGAGCAGCGCCACGTACCACTGCGCGCTCTGCCTATACCACAGCTCCACGCCGACGTCCTCGCTCCCTATCGATGCCGATCCCCACCTGGCCGTGCGTGCCGGCTCGTAATGCTTGATGCTTCGCCGCCCGTGGCGTGCGCGCACCGGCTAGTTCTACCTACTGCAACAGGCAAGCACAACAAAAGACGACTGTGATTCGGAATGGTGATGTGACAGCTTTGGTGCTGCCGTTCGAGCGAGAGGTTGCGGCCTTCCCCGGGTACGAGCGCCGACTGGTATCGTCATTGCGAGTCTCTACTGTATTAAAGACCGAGAACCCTGCCGATCATTACACAACATGATGACGTGCCACGCAACGTATAGGTGTGCCGTTATGATCGCACGTTATGATGTTCATGGACAGAAAAGGATAAAGATGTGACCGCTCCTGCTCCTCCTGCCGATCAATTTTACTCCAAAATCACAATCGAACATGGATATTTTATTTGTTCACGAGAAGATTCCAGCTGTGAACTTCTAGGTACGGCGAACGTGGTATCTAGGACAGATTGGAGTCACTCCAAACAAAGGCAGACCAGAAGGAAAAAATAATGGACCCGACCCAGACCTCAAACCCAAGCAAATCTAGACAACAAAATATATATACGAAGAATTAACCATGACCAAAAATTACCAATATACCTTTTCAGTTTTGCTAAAGCACATCTAAATGTGCCTTAAGTATTGCGCATTTAGATCATATGTTATTGATATTATACGGCTGGTATTTTCTTTTATGTTTTATGTTTAATTAAATTATTTAGATGTGCAATAATTATGACACATCTAGATGTATCTAAGGATTGCACATCTAAGACCTGTATCAATGATGTAACTTGGAGATTGTGCCCATGTCTCACTATGTGAAGGGAAAAGCAGGTAAAATATTAAGGAAATCTTAGATATTTGTTGGTGCGAGTATAACAGCTGCATGATCTACATCACTGATTCGTGCCTCTCACCCCTCAGGCATGGGTGCGCAGCCGGTTTGCCATAGCTACTCCCTTGATACAAAGTCGAGTCACTTATTTTGGGACGGAGGGAGTATTTAGTATGATCAAGGCCG
This sequence comes from Aegilops longissima, assembly GCA_021605205.1. Classification (NCBI taxonomy): domain Eukaryota; kingdom Viridiplantae; phylum Streptophyta; class Magnoliopsida; order Poales; family Poaceae; genus Aegilops; species Aegilops longissima. The sequence continues at coordinate 788,863,663 of CM038677.1, read as the reverse complement.
GATACCAATTAATCATGCCAGTAGGATGACCTGATAATAAGTTGATGAGGTGAAGGATCTGGCATACATTGTACATGAATGGCATTAACTTATTTTTTCTATTACGCTTGTATGGTTGCACCCTCTATATAATCTCACAAGTCACTACGAAGTTTACTCTAATTCTTGGCATGGAAAAACAGATGAATCTCCTGAAGAAATACTCTAGCGTTGTATTTAAAATGTTGGAACAAACCAAAGTGAGTTCCAGTGCCCTTTACACGTATCTTGTAGTATCCACTTGGTGCTTCTGTTCCTCGTCCTGTGGTTGCCCTCCGGTGATAGCTATGGCCCTGATAAGAAATCTGAAAAGGAGAATCTCGCTCCCCATCTTGACGTGTTAACTGAAGAACAAAGAAGAGACACGTCTAATTTATTTGGAAGAGAAGGGTAGTTCGTTGGAAAAATGAAGGGTGTCACCTATACGGTGGAGTCTCCACCGCCTTCCGATTAGAGGGAATTGCACGCTCTTTGCCTTAGTATGGCGGGCCCTACAGTGAAGCTCTGCTCCGTTCCAACTGAAGGAATTGCGCGCCTTTCCTACAGTACTACCGGTTGAGGCGCTACACTATGGCACAGCCTGAGTGGAAGCTTGGTGGTGCCAGGTGGGAGGCACCCCTTTCATTTTTTACTTCTATACTATATAGTATTATTGCATCATAGGCATATTAAACAATAGGGAGCCAGGATAAACCAAGGATTTTTTATCATCAAGAACAAAATTGAAAGTTCATTACACACTTGATGGAGTGAGTGGCACATGCATCTTGGTTCTAACATCACATTGATAAAGAGTATTGAAATCATCTCCATAAAAAGAAGGGAAAAAAGTGATCGTGGATGTGGAGTGGCTGATCTTCGCCTCGAGCTCAATGCATCCACTGTCCCAGGTCCCGGGCCAGTCTTCGTTGTCATTGTCGACGCCGGTAAGCATTGTATATTTTTTATCCTCGCCTCACAATTTCAGTGCAAAATTCAAAAACAAAGAGAGGCAATGGATCGAGAGGGTGGGGAGGAAGAGAGGCATACCTACCCACAGCAGATCCCACACAGGTGCTCCTCCTAGATCCTACCGACGCTACTCCCCTGGCCCTGCCGCGAGGAGGCTACAAAATCAACAAGTTCAGTGCGCCTGTGGTGCCAGGTAGGAAACACACTGGCTTTTTTGGTCCTCAGTGTGACACATGGAGATGAAACTGATGACATATTCATAAATACAGTAAGCTAGCCGAAAACCATTAGAGGTGATAGTAGATAACTTTGGGGAGTAGCACTCAGTCGTAGACCTAGTTAGATGATGCATTACATATATGGTAGCTGGTTCAAAAGACAGGCATTGCAGTTTGAATTGTAGAATACATGATAGAAAAGCACATTAATGAAGAGACGTTCAAAACAAGTGAATGAAAGAAATATTTTAAACTAATCAAATTACCAATTAGGCCATTGGTTCCAGAAGTTGGTCGGGGTTCTCTGTTGTATTCCTCAATTTTACTATTTACTAGAGCAAATATTGGATATAAGCACTTGACTAGTAGAAGTAACTATGAGCAAGCTTATAAGAACCTCTCCAGCCATATTGAAAGGATCGACATGATCGACTAGAAGGGGGAGGGGAGGGTGAATAGAAGACTAACAATTTTGAACTTCTTTTAACAAATTAAGTCTCAACAAGAACATAGGTTGTCTAGATATACAACTAGGTGGACAACTTATATGATAAGCACTACAACAACAACAAATGCAAGCACATGGTAAACACAAGATAATAGCTTGCACAAAGTAAAGGCATGAAGTAATCGTAAGTGGAGTCGATGGAGACGAAGATGTGTTGCCGAAGTTCCCTTCTTTGGGGGAGGTAAGTCTCCGTTAGAGAGGTGTGGAGGCACAATGCTCCACAAGATGTCACCAGGACCACCTTATTCTTCTCATGCCCTCGCACAATGCAAGATCTCGTGATTCCACTAGTGGTGCCCTCGAAGGCAGCGACCAGGACCTTTACAACCAAGGTTGGAGCTCTCTCCACAACTTAATTGGGGGCTTCCAACACCACTACGAAGTTCCACCACAATGGAATGTGGCTATGAAGTGACCTCTTTGACAATGTCCTGGACTAAGGGGTATTAACCTATATGACTTGTAGTCCATGGGCCGGGCCTATGGCCCGCCGATCACTAAAGGAATGGACAATCGAAACTATGAACCTCGGTATAATCAAGATGGAAACCTCCGAAGACTTGGCGTGTACTTCAAGGATAGCTCTATAGCCGGCGTGTTGGCAATCGGCCATACATGTAACCTAGCTAGGTACCCCCGATGCATATGTAAGCCACAGGGTTTAGTCTTTAGAGACACGATTACCAGCTTTAGGGTTTAGAACACAATCATACGATCTCAAGGTAGATCATCTTGTACTCTGTAATCCATCACATTAGACTAATCCACAAGTATATAGTAAACATGTCAATCATGGTATGCAACTTATACCAATGCCTAAGCATACGGGCACGTATAGTACATAGAATAAAAACATCTATGAAAACATCATATACTGCTAGCACAAGAAGAAGTAAATGAGGGATGGAGAAATCATACCCTCCGGTTGGCCATGCCAACGCAGTAGCGGCAACAACAGCTTCGGCGTCGTCCATGGTCTTATTCTTGGCGGCGGTGTCTTCGACCATGGTGTCGATGCAGGGGAAGTAGTGGAAGCATAGGAGGACGGAGAGAGGGATGGATCGGCAGCAGTCGCGTCGAGACGCTCCCTCAAAACCTTATTGCTGTTCTCCCGGGCAGGATCTCGAACAAGAGGGTTTCGAAGGCACCTGCTCTCCCGATCAACAGTGCACGCGGTCGTCAGCATGGGATCGCCAGAAGCAACACAGAGGGAGGAACACTAGATCACGGCTAGGATTGTGCAGGAGGAAGTGAGTGAGTTAGGGATCACTCCACTGACCTGCGCGCGTTGTGGCGAGGCGGGCAGCCGAGGAGGAGGAACGCGCGAGTACATCTCCTCTTCCCAAGCTCCGAATGGCATGTGGTAGAGTAGCCCTTATAAAGAGGTCTCACAATCACTCCACTAGCAGTATGGTACTAAACTTCCCACCACTTCCATGCACCTAAATGGGCCTTAGGGATTGACCATGAATTATTGTCTAATATGGGTCTAATCCCATCTATAATCCAACAAAGGGGTCAGTGCTGATTCACAGATATAGTCTATGAAGTCCGTTTCTGGACTTTTAAGAAAAAAGTCTCGGGTGGCACGTACACCCGTGTGAGGCTGGACAGGGCTTTGGCAACATCTGATTGGGTCACTGGTACCCCATGGCACGCCTCTCTCACTTGACGATAGGGTCATCTAATCATGGCCCTATTTTGCTCACCTTGGAAGAACCATATATCCCACCGAAACCCAATTTTCGGTATAAGGTAATGTGGGAGTCTCATGAATCATGGCAAGAAACAATAATGGAGGGTTGGAACCTAGCGCCTAGTGACATGAGTGTTGAGGTTCTTCGAAGCAAGCCTGTGACCTTGTCAAAAAAATTTACCAACTGGGGTACTAATACTTTTGGTTCGGTTGGAAAAGAGATCAAACGCTTGAAGGCTGAGTTGGAGTCCTTGCGGAATGCACCACAAAGAACAGCCCCGAATCATCTTGAGATGAAAATAAATGGGAGCCTAGTGGAACTATACAAGAGGGAACAAATCATGTGGCGCCAAAGGTCCCGGTTAGAATGGCTCTCGGTCAGGGATAGAAACACTAAATTTTTCCATATGAGGGCGACCTTGAGGCGGAAGAAAAACATGATGAGAGTGTTGTCAAACGCTTTGGGTATCCGTACTTAATATGTCTCCAACGTATCTATAATTTTTAGTTATTTCATGTTGTTATATTATCAATCTTCGATGTTTTATATTCATTTACTAGCAACTTTATACCATTTTTTGGGACTAACCTATTGACATAGTGTTCAGTGCCAGTTGCTGTTTTTTTGCTTGTTTTCTACTTGGCAGAATATCAATACCAAACAAAATCCAAATGAAACAAAACTTTTTGGAGATTTTTTTCTGGACAGAAGACACCCAGGGAGCGAAAGGAGCACACGGGAGGAGTCCCGTGGGGCCCACTAGGCACCAGGGCGCGCTAGAGGCCCCAGGCGCGCCCTGGTGGGTAGTGGAGCCCACGGGAAGCTTCTCCACTGACCTCCGCCTCTATAAATACTCTAAAACCCCAAAACCCCTAGGGGAGTCGACGAAACACTTTTCCAACCGCCACAAGTTCCAGAGCCACGAGATCCAATCTAGAGGCCTTTTTCGGCACTCTGCCAGAGGGGGCAATGATCACGGAGGGGTTCTTCACCATCCTTTGTTGCCCCTCCGATGATGCGTGAGTAGTTAACCACAGACCTACGAGTCCGTAGCTAGTAGCTAGATGGCTTCTGTTGGGGAACGTTGCAGAAAATTAAAATTTTTCCTACGGTTTCACCAAGATCCATCTATGAGTTCATCTAAGCAACGAGTCAAGGGAGTGAGTTTGCATCTACATACCACTTGTAGATCGCGTACGGAAGTGTTCGAGGGAGCGGTGATGATGGAGTCGTACTCGACGTGATTCAGATCACCGATGACCAAGTGCTGAACGGACAACACCTCCGCGTTCAACACACGTACGGTACGGGTGACGTCTCCTCCGTCTTGATCCAGCAAGGAGGAATGAGAGGTTGAGGAAGACAACTCCACCGCAGCACGACGGCGTGATGATGGTGGAGAAGCAAGACTCGGCTGTGGCTTCACGAGCACACAACGGAGGAGGAGAGGTGTTGGGAGGGAGGGCTGCGCCTTGGCTTGTCGTGCGGCTGCCCTCCCTCACCCCTCTATTTATAGGGGAAGGGAGAAGGGCGGCCCTCTAGATGGCATCTAGAGGGGGCGGCCAAGGAGGGTGGCTTTCCCCCAAGCAAGGGGGGTGGGGGCGCCTCTAGGGTTCCCCAAACCCTAGGCGCAAGGGCCCAAGGGGGGTGTGCCCAGCCCACCAGGGCTGGCTCCTTCCCACGCAGCCCAGTGGCCCCCGGGAGGGGTGGCCCCTCCCGGTGGACCTCCGAACCTTCCGTGGCCCCAGATAATACCGACGCTCAAACTTTCCGTGTCCGCTTGACAACTTCCCATATATAAATCTTTACCTCCAGACCCTTCCGAACTCCTCGTGACGTCCGGATCTCATCCGGACTCAACAACATTCGTAATCACATACAAGTCTTCCTAATAACCCTAGCGCCACCGAACCTTATGTGTAGACCCTACGGGTTCGGGAGACATGCGAACATGGCCGAGACGCTCAGTCAATAACCAACAGCGGATCTGGATACCCATGTTGGCTCCTACATGCTCCTCGATGATGTCATCGGATGAACCACGATGTCGAGGATTCAAGCAACCCCAGATACTATTCCCTTTGTCGGACGGTATGTTACTTGCCCGAGACTCGATCGTCGGTATCCCAATACCTCGCTCAGTCTCTTTACCGCAAGTCACTTTACTCGCATCAGTAATGCATGATCCCGTGACCGCACACTTGGTCACTTTGAGCTCATTATGATGATGCACTACCGAAAGTGGGCCCAGTGATACCTCTCCGCTATAACGGAGTGACAAATCCTCGTCTCAATCCGTGTCAACCCAACAGACACTTTCGGAGATACCGTAGTGCACCTTTATAGTCACCCAATTACGCTATGACGCTTGGTACACCCAAAGCATTCCTACGGTATCCGGAGTTACACGATCCCAAGGTCTAAGGAAGAGATACTTGACATTGGAAAAGCTCTAGCAAAATGAAATACACGATCTTGTGCTATGCTTAGGATTGGGTCTTGTCCATCACGTCATTCTCCTAATGACGTGATCCCGTTGTCAATGACATCGATGTCCATAGTCAGGAAATCATGACTATCTGTTGACCAACGAGCTAGTCAACTAGAGGCTTACTAGGACGATTGTAGTCTATGTATTCACACATGTATTACGATTTCCGGATAATACGGTTATAGCATGAATAAAAGACAATTATCATGAACAAGGAAATATAATAATAATGCTTTTATTATTGCCTCTAGGGCATATTTCCAACAGTCTCCCACTTGCACTAGAGTCAATAATCTAGTTTCATTGTGATGAATCGAACACCCATAGAGTTCTCGGTGTTGATCATGTTTTGCCCATGGAAGAGGTTTAGTCAATGGATCTGCGACATTCAGATCTGTATGCACTTTACAAATTTCTATGTCTCCATCCCGAACATTTTCACGGATGGAGTTGAAGCGACGCTTGATGTGCCTGGTCTTCTTGTGAAACCTGGGCTCCTTGGCAAGTGCAATAGCTCGGTGTTGTCACAGAAGATTTTGATAGGCCCCGACGCGCTGGGTATGACTCCTAGGTCGGTGATGAACTCCTTCACCCAAATTGCTTCATGCGCTGCCTCCGAGGCTGCCATGTACTCCGCTTCACATGTAGATCCCGCCACGACGCTCGCTTGCAGCTGCACCAGCCATCGCTTCACCATTCAACATATACACGTATCCGGTTTGTGTAGAGTCATCAGATCTGTGTCGAAGCTAGCATCGACGTAACCCTTTACTGACGAGCTCTTCGTCACCTCCATAAACGAAACATGTCCTTTGTCCTTTTCGGTACTTTAGGATATTCTTGACCGCTGTCAGTGTTCCTTGCGGGATTACTTTGGTATCTTCCTACCAAACTTACGGCAAGGTTTAGATCAGGTCTGTACACAGCATGGCATACATAATAGATCCTATGGCTGAAGCATAGGGATGACACTCATCTCTTCTTTATCTTTTGCCGTGGTCGGGCATTGAGCCGAGCTCAATCTCACACCTTGCAGTACAGGCAAGAACCCCTTCTTGGACTGATCCATTTTGAACTTCTTCAAAATCTTATCAAGGTATGTGCTTTCTGAAAGACCTATGAGGCGTCTCGATCTATCTCTATAGATTTTGATGCCTAATATATAAGCAACTTCTCCAAGATCCTTCATTGAAAAACACTTATTCAAGTAGGCCTTAATGCTGTCCAAGAATTCTATATCATTTCCCATCAAAATTATGTCATCTACATATAATATGAGAAATGCTACAGAGCTCCCACTCACTTTCTTGTAAACGCAGGCTTCTCCATAAGTTTGCATAAACCCAAACACTTTGATCATCTCATCAAAGCGAATGTTCCAACTCCGAGATGCTTGCACCAGCCCATAAATGGATCGCTGGAGCTTGCATACTTTGTTAGCGTTCTTAGGATCGACAAAACCTTCCGGCTGCATCATATACAGCTCTTCCTTAAGATAACCGTTAAGGAACGCTGTTTTGACGTACATCTGCCGTATCTCATAATCATAGTATGCGGCAATTGCTAACATGATTCGGACGGACTTAAGCTTCGCTACGGGAGAGAAAGTCTCATCGTAGTCAATCCCTTGAACTTGCCGATAACCCTTAGCGACAAGTCGAGCTTTATAGATGGTGAAATTACCATCCGCGTCCGTCTTCTTCTTAAAGATCCATTTGTTTTCTATCGCTCGCCGGTCATCGGGCAAGTCAGTCAAAGTCCATACTTTGTTTTCATACATGGATTCTATCTCGGATTTCATGGCTTCAAGCCATCTGTTGGAATCTGGGCCCGCCATCGCTTCTTCATAGTTCGAAGGTTCACCGTTGTCTAACAACATGATTTCCAGGACAGGGTTACCGTACCACTCTGGTGCGGAACGTGCCCTTGTGGACCTACGGAGTTCAGTAGCAACTTGATCCGAAGTACCTTGATCATCATCATTATTTTCCTCTTCAGTTGGTGTAGGCATCACAGGAACATTTTGCTGAGCTGCACTACTTTCCCGTTCAAGAGGTAGTACTTCATCGAGTTCTACTTTCCACCCACTTACTTCTTTCGAGAGAAACTCTTTTTCCAGAAAGGATCCGTTCTTGGCAACAAAGATCTTGCCCTCGGATCTCAAGTAGAAGGTATACCCAATGGTTTCCTTAGGGTATCCTATGAAGACGCATTTTTCCGACTTGGGTTCGAGCTTTTCAGGTTGAAGTTTCTTGACATAAGCATCACATCCCCAAACTTTTAGAAAGGACAGCTTAGGTTTCTTCCCAAACCATAATTCATACGGTGTCGTCTCAACGGATTTAGACGGTGCCCTATTTAAAGTGAATGTAGCTGTCTCTAGAGCGTATCCCCAAAATGATAGCGGTAAATCGGTGAGAGACATCATAGACCGCACCATATCCAATAGAGTGCGATTACGACGTTCGGACACACCGTTACGCTGAGGTGTTCCAGGCGGCGTGAGTTGCGAAACGATTCCACATTTTCTTAAGTGTGTACCAAATTCGTGACTTAAATATTCTCCTCCACGATCCAATCTTAAGAATTTTATCTTTCGGTCACGTTGATTCTCTACTTCATTCTGAAATTCCTTGAACTTTTCAAAGGTCTCAGACTTGTGTTTGATCAAGTAGACATATCCATATCTACTCAAGTCATCTGTGAGAGTGAGAACATAACGATATCCTCCGCGAGCCTCAACGCTCATTGGACCGCACACATCGGTATGTATGATTTCGAACAAGTTGGTTGCTCGCTCCATTGTTCCGGAGAACGGAGTCTTGGTCATCTTGCCCATGAGGCATGGTTCGCATGTGTCAAATGATTCATAATCTAGAGACTCCAAAAGTCCATCAGCATGGAGCTTCTTCATGCGCTTGACACCAATGTGACCAACATGCGAGTGCCACAAGTATGTGGGACTATCGTTATCAACTTTAGATCTTTTGGTATTCACGCTATGAATATGTGTAACATTACGCCGAGATTCATTAAGAATAAACCATTGACCATTGGAGCATGACCATAAAACATATCTCTCATATAAATAGAACAACCATTATTCTCGGATTTAAATGAGTAGCCATCTCGCATTAAACGAGATCCAGATACAATGTTCATGCTCAAACTTGGCACCAAATAACAATTATTAAGGTTCAAAACTAATCCCGAGGTAAATGTAGAGGTAGCGTGCCGACGGCGATCACATCGACTCTGGAACCATTCCCGACGCAGATCGCCACCTCGCCCTTCGCCAGTCTCCGCTTATTCCGCAGCTCCTGCTGTGAGTTACAAATATGAGCAACGGCACCGTATCAAATACCCAGGAGTTACTACGAGTAATGGTAAGGTACACATCAATTACATGTATATCAAATATACCTTTAGTGTTGCCGGCCTTCTTATCCGCTAAGTATTTGGGGCAGTTCCGCTTCAAAGGACCCTTCCCTTGCAATAAAAGCACTCGGTCTCGGGGTTGGGTCCATTCTTTGACTTCTTCCCGCAATCGGCTTACGGTAGCGCCGCAACATCTTTGCCGTCTTTCTTGAAGTTCTTCTTACCCTTGCCCTTCTTAAACTTAGTGGTCTTATTGACCATCAACACTTGATGTTCTTTCTTGATTTCAACCTCTGCTGACTTCAGCATTGAAAATACTTCAGAATGGTCTTCACCATCCCCTGCATATTGTAGTTCATCACGAAGCTCTTGTAGCTTGGTGGGAGCAATCAAGGATTCTGTCAATGACCGCCTCGTCTGGAGGTTAATTTCAGCTGGGACAAAGCGGCTATGCAACCTGCATTTTGAGTATGTGCTCACCGATGTAACTGTTTTCCTCCATCTTACAACTATAGAACTTGTCGGAGACTTCAAATCTCTCGACCTGCATGAGCTTGGAAAACTAGTTTCAGCTCTTGAACATCTCTATGCTCCGTGTTGCTCAAAACGCTTTTGGAGCCCCGGTTCTAAGTCTGTAAAGCATGCCGCATTGAACGAGGGAGTAATCATCGATGCGTGTCCGCCAAACGCTCAAATCGTCTTGCAGTCTTTGGGAGAGCAGGTGGGTCACCTAACGGTGCTTCTAGGACATATGCCTTCTTGGCAGCTATGGGATGATCTCGGGTTCGGACCCAGTCCGTATAGTTGCTGCCATCATCTTTCAGCTTGGTTTTCTAGGAACGCGTTGAAGTTCATGTTGACATGAGCGTTGGCCATTTGATCTACAAGGCATATTTTGCAAAAAGTTTTAGACTAAGTTCATGATAATTAAGTTCATCTTAATCAAATTATTGAATGAACTCCCACTCAGATTTGACATCCCTCTAGTCATCTAAGTGTTACACGATCCGAGTCGACTACGCCGTGTCCGATCATCACGTGAGACGGACTAGTCATCGTCGGTGAACATTCTCATGTTGATCATATCTTCTATACGACTCGTGTTCGACCTTTCGGTCTCCGTGTTCCGAGGCCATGTCTGTACATGCTAGGCTCGTCAAGTTAACCCTAAGTGTTTTGCATGTGTAAAACTGTCTTACACCGTTGTATGTGAACGTAAGGATCTATCACACCGATCATCACGTGGTGCTTTGAAACGATTTAACTTTAGCAACGGTGCACGTTAGGGAGAACACTTCTTGAAATTTTGTAAGGATCATCTTATTTACCACCGTCGCACTAAGTAAACAAGATGCATAAACATAATAAACATCACATGCAATTATATAATAGTGACATGATATGGCCAATATCATAAAACTCCATTGATCTCCATCTTCGGGGCTCCATGATCATCTTGTCACCGGCATGACACCATGATCTCCATCATCATGATCTCCATCATCGTGTCTTCATGAAGTTGTCACGCCAACGACTACTTCTACTTCTATGGCTAACGCGTTTATCAATAAAGTAAAGTAATTTACATGGCGTTCTTCAATGACACGCAGGTCATACAAAAAATAAAGACAACTCCTATGGCTCCTGCCGGTTATCATACTCATCGACATGCAAGTCGTGATTCCTATTACAAGAACATGATCTTATACATCACAATATGTCATTCATCATTCATCACAACTTGGCCATATCACATCACATGATAATTGCTGCAAAAACAAGTTAGACGTCTTCTAATTGTTGTTGCATCTTTTACGTGGCTGCAATTGGGTTCTAGCAAGAACGTTTTCTTACCTACGAATAACCACAACGTGATTTTGTCAACTTCTATTTACCCTTCATAAGGACCCTTTTCATCGAATCCACTTCAACTAAAGTGGAGAGACAGACACCGCCAGCCACCTTATGCAACTAGTGCATGTTAGTCGGTGGAACCGGTCTCACGTAAGCGCACGTGTAAGGTTGGTCCGGCCGCTTCATCCCACAATACCGCTGAAGCAAGATAAGACTAGTAGCGCACGCAAGTTGACAAGATCTACGCCCACAACCAAATTGTGTTCTACTCGTGCAATAGAGAACTACGATAGACCTAGCTCATGATGCCACTGTTGGGGAACGCTGCAGAAAATTAAAATTTTCCTACGGTTTCACCAAGATCCATCTATGAGTTCATCTAAGCAACGAGTCAAGGGAGTGAGTTTGCATCTACATACCACTTGTAGATCGCGACGGATGCGCTCGAGGGAGCGGTGATGATGGAGTCGACTCGACGTGATTCAGATCACCGATGACCAAGTGTTGAACGGACAGCACCTCCGCGCTCAACACACGCAGTGACGGGTGACGCCTCCTCCGCCTTGATCCAGCAAGGAGGAAGGAGAGGTTGAGGAAGACAACTCCACCGCAGCACGACGGCGTGATGATGGTGGAGAAGCAAGATCTCGGCTGAGGCTTCGCCGAGCACACAACGGAGGAGGAGAGGTGTTGGGAGGGAGGCTGCGCCTTGGCTTGTCGTGCGGCTGCCCTCCCTCACCCCTCTATTTATAGGGGAAGGAGAGGGCGGCCCTCTAGATGGCATCTAGAGGGGGCGGCGCCAAGGGAGGGTGGCTTGCCCCCCAAGCAGGGGCGCCCTCTAGGGTTCCCCCAAACCCTAGGCGCAAGGGCCCAAGGGGGTGCGCCCAGCCCACCTGGGGCTAGCTCCTTCCCCACGCAGCCAAGTGGCCCCGGAGGGCGGCCCTCCAGGTGGACCTCCGAACCCTTCCAGTAGCCCCAGACAATACCGCACGCCTCAAACTTTCGGTGTCCGCTTGACAACTTCCCATATATAAATCTTTACCTCCGACCCTTCCGAACTCCTCGTGGCGTCCGGGATCTTATCCGGACTCAACAACATTCGTAATCACATACAAGTCTTCCTAATAACCCTAGCATCACCGAACCTTAGTGTGTAGACCCTACGGGTTCGGGAGATATGCGAACATGAGAGACGCTCTCAGTCAATAACCAACAGCGGATCTGGATACCCATGTTGGCTCCCACATGCTCCTCGATGATGTCATCGGATGAACCACGATGTCGAGGATTCAAGCAACCCAGATACTATTCCCTTTGTCGACGGTATGTTACTTGCCCGAGACTCGATCGTCGGTATCCCAATATCTCGCTCAGTCTCGTTACGGCAAGTCACTTTACTCGCACCATAATGCATGATCCCGTGACCGCACACTTGGTCACTTTGAGCTCATTATGATGATGCACTACCGAGTGGGCCCAGTGATACCTCTCCGCTATACGGAGTGACAAATCCTCGTCTCGATCCGTGTCAACCCAATGACACTTTCGGAGATACCTGTAGTGCACCTTTATAGTCACCCGCCACGTTGTGACGTTTGGTACACCCAAAGCATTCCTACGGTATCCCGGAGTTACACGATCTCAAGGTCTAAGGAAGAGATACTTGACATTGGAAAAGCTCTAGCAAAACGAACTACACGATCTTGTGCTATGCTTAGGATTGTCTTGTCCATCACGCCATTCTCCTAATGACGTGATCCCGTTGTCAATGACATCGATGTCCATAGTCGAAACCATGACTATCTGTTGACCAACGAGCTAGTCAACTAGAGGCTTACTAGGGACGTATTGTAGTCTATGTATTCACACATGTATTACGATTTCCGGATAATACAGTTATAGCATGAATAAAAGACAATTATCATGAACAAGGAAATATAATAATAATGCTTTTATTATTGCCTCTAGGGCATATTTCCAACAGCTTCTTCTCTCTTTTTGATCTTCAATACAATGTTCTCCTTGATGTTCTTGGAGATGTCTTTGATGTAACTCCTTTTTGCAGTGTGTTTGTTGGGGACCCGATGAATTGTGGGTTTATGATCAGTTCTATCCATGAATATTATTTGAGTCTTTGCTAAACTCTTATATGCATGATTGTTATAGCGTCGTATTTTTCTCCGAAATTTTGGTTTGGTTGACCAACTAGATTGTTTTTTCTTGCCATGGGAAGAGGTGCTTTGCGATGGGTTCGATCCTGCGGTGCTCATTCTCAGTGATAGAAAGAGACATGACACACATGTATCGTTGCTATTAAGGGTAACAAGAAGGGGTTTATTCCTACATGAATAGATCTTGTCTACATCATGTCATTGTTCTTATAGCATTACTCTGTTTTTACATGAACTTAATACACTAGATGCATGCTGGATAGCGGTCGATGTGTGGAGTAATAGTAGTAGATGCAGGCAGGAGTTGGTTTACTAATCTTGGACGTGATGCCTATATACATGATCATTGCCTTGAATATCATTATGATTATTCGCTTTTCTATCAATTGCCCTACAGTAATTTGTTTACACACCGTATGCTATTTTCTCGAGAGAAGCCTCTAATGAAAACTATGGCCCCCGGGTCTATTTCCTATCATATTAAATCTAAAAATACCTTGCTGCACTTTTTCTTTATTTATTTTATTTTGTGTTTTAGTTAGATCTATTTATCAAATCTCATACTATTTAATCTATCTCAATATGAGGGAGGGATTGACAACCCCTCTTACGCGTTGGGTTGCAAGTATTTGTTATTTGTGTGTAGGTGCTGTTTACATAGTGTTGCTTGGTTCTCCTACTGGATTGATAATATTGGTTTCATATCTGAGGGAAATACTTACCTTTGTTGTGCTGCATCGGCCTCTCCTCTTCGGGGTATTACCAACGCAGATACAAGCAATCGGGAAGAATTTCTTGCGCCGTTGCCAGGGAGACATCATCAACATCTATCAAGTATCTATGCATAAACTCTCATCTTCTTGTAATTACTTTATTTTCCATCTGCCTCTCGTTTTCAACTCCCTCACTTCTAAAAAGTTTTTTTTGAAAAAATACAAAAAAAAAATTTGTTTATCTTTTTCTTGTTTGATCTTTTGTTTGCTGGTGATCTTGTTTGCGTAGTCACGACGTTTAAAGAAAAACCAAATTGTGTGCTTTTTCCAATACTAACAATAATGATTTTATTAGTGCTCCTATTGCTGCTCACACCGCTAGTGTGGATTCTTATGATATTAATGGTGCTTTGTTGAATCTTGTTATGACAGAGCAATTTTTCGATAATCCTAATGAGGATGCCACGTCCCATCTAAACACTTTCATAGAATTGTGTGATATGCAAAAGAAAAAAGACGTGGACAATGATATTGTGAAATTAAAATTATTTCTTTCTCTTTGCGGGATCGTGCAAAAATTTGGTTTTTATCTTTGCCACGAATAGCATTAATTCTTGGGATAAGTGCAAAAATGCTTTTATTACTAAGTATTCTCCTCCCGTAAAAATTATTTCCCTTAGAAATCAAATTATGAACTTTAAGCAACTTGAGCATGAACATGTTGCACAATATTGGGAAAGAATGAAATTAAGGCCCTAGGAAACTGTCCTACTCATGGTTTAAATCTATGAATGATTATACAAAATTTGTACGCGGGATTGAACTTTGTTTCTAGGAATCTTTTAGATTCCGCCACGGGTGGTACTTTTGTGGAGATTACTTTGGTTGAAGCTACTAAATTACTTCGTAATATTATGACAAATTAATCAATAATGGCATACCGAAAGAGCTCCTACTAGTAAAAAAGTGAATTCTATTGAAGAAATTAGTACTTTGAGTGAAAAGTTGATGCACTTATGAAATTGGTCGCTAGTAAAAATTGGTTCCTATTAATCTTAATGATGTGCCTTTGTCTACTTTGATTGAGTAAAATAATGATCCCATAGATGTGAATATTTTGCTCGCGAAACAGTTTTAATAACAATGCTTATAGGTTTAATCCTAGGCCGTTTCCTGGAAATTCCTCTAATAACTACGGCAATTCCTATGGTAATTCTTATAATAATAATAATAGTAATAATAATGATAATAATAATAATAATAATAATAATAATAATAATAATAATAATAATAGGATGCACTATGGTCTTAAGAGTAATATTAAAGAATTTATCAATGCTCAAAAGTTTCCAACACTACAAAGAGAAGAAAAATTGAATAAGATTGCTCATATGTATAGAAGCATATAGAATTACTCATGGTGTAGAAAATCTCAAGATTAAAAATTTTACACCTAAGATTGATGTCAATGAATCAATTAAAGCTTTATATGTTTCTATGGATGAAAGTAAGAAAATAACCTCTATGCTTAGAGCTAAAAGAGAATTTTTAGAAAGGGCATTTTTGCCTGATTTCTTTCACCAATATGATGAATATGTTAAGATGATTGGTGTTTTATTCTATTGATTCCTTGCTTAATAATATTAAACTTGATTATAAGAGGACTGAAGCAGAATCAATTTTTGCTATAAGGCGTCCCCATAATTCAGAGGGTGAAAATCTTGTTGAAAAAGTTGATAAAAGTGGGTTTGGAGAGGTAAAAATTTTAACTAGTGATGTGCCCATTCTTTTGGATTACACAAACTTTAATTATGATAGTTGTTCTTTGATTGAATGTATTTCTTTGTTGCAATCCATGCTAAATTCACTCAATGCCTATGAACAAAACAAAGCTTTTTACAAAACATATTGTACAAGTGATGATGAAAGCTTTAGAAGAAAATTTGGAACTAGAGATTTCAATTCCTAAAAAATTATAAGATGAATGGGAACCTACCATTAAAGTCAAGATGATAAAAAATTATGAGTGCAATTCTTTATGTGATTTGGGTGCTAATGTTTCCACAATTCGGAAATATCTATGTGATGTGCTAGGTTTTACCAAGTTGGAACAATGTTCTCTTAATTTGCACTGTGCGGATTCTACTATTAAAAAGCCTTTGGGAAGAATTAATGATATTCTTATTCTTTAAAATATGAATTATGTGCCCATAGATTTTATTGTTCTTGATATTGTTTGCAATCCATCTTGTTCCATCATACTTGGTAGACCGTTTTTACAAACAATAGTTGCCGTGATTGATATGAAAGAAGGGAATATTAAATTTCTGTTTCCATTGAGAAAGAATATGGAACACTTACCTAGAACTAGAATTAAGCCACCATACGAATCAATCATGAGGGCAACCTATGAAGCAAAAACCAAAAATGACGATACTTGAATCTATGCATTATGCCTAGCTAGGGGCGTAAAACGACAGCACTTGTTGGGAGGCAACCCAATAGTTATCACGAGATTTTTGTTTTTCTTTCTATTCTTCAATAAATACGCAATTATACTTCTGTCATGATTGTGTTTTTCACGTTTTAATTATTTTTGTGCCAAGTAAATCTTTAGGATGGTTTGGGTTATAGTTGATTTGATCTTGTTGGAAAACATAAACTTTTGCGTCCATTAGCAAAATTGTTGAAAATCACTACAGCGACAAAAAATTCTGCATCTTTTACATAAGATTGATATATGAATTTCCTACATTGTCCTAATTTTTCGATTTTTTGGAGTGACAGAAGTATGGTTAAAGTACACATTACTACAAATTGTTCTATTTTTGTTGCATCGTGTGCTTATTTTGATGAATCTATGGATTGTATCAGGGGGTATAAGCCATGGTAAAGTTAGAATACATTAGGTATAATGCAATAATAAAATATGAATGGGTTTGGAACAGTACTTAGAGTGGTGATTTGCTTTATTATACTAACGGATCTCACGAAGGTTTTGTTAAGTTTTGCGTGATTGAAGTTTTCAAGTTTTAGATGAGATCACGATGGATGAAAGAATAAGGAGTGAAAAGAGCCTAAGCTTGGGGATGCCCATGGCACCCCAAGGTAATATTCAAGGAGTACGAAGCAACTAAGCTTGGGGATGCCCAGAAGGCATCCCCTCTTTCTTCTAACGACCATTGGTAATTGTACTTGGAGCTATATTTTTATTCATCACATATCATGAGTCTGGGCATCTCCTCTTTCTTCTAACGACCATCGGTAATTGTACTTGGAGCTATATTTTTATTCATCACATATCATGAGTTTTACTTAGAGCGCCTTGTATTATATGAGTCTTTTCTTGTTTTGCTTTTTAGTTTGTCACAATCATCCTTGCTGGAAACACCTATTTGAGAGAGCCATAATGATGCTATAATTTGTTAGAATTGCTGTATGTGCTTTACTTAAATTTTTTGAGATATGGAATTTTTCTAGTGCTTCACTTATACCTTTTGTAGCACGGTGGTGGTTTAATTTTTGAAGAAATACTCTCATGCTTCACTTAGATTATTTTGAGAGTTGGTAAATTTTCAAAGAAATACTCTCACGCTTCACTTAGATTATTTCGAGAGTTGAAACTTTTGAAGAAATATTTTTGCTCTTGTGCTTCACTTAAATTTGTCCGAGAGCTGGCTAATAGCAATCGTATTAAATGAAATTTGTCCCAATGTGATAGATATTCAAGGGGGGTATAATAAAAACTTTAATGAAGATCATTGGACATTATAAAATTGATTCCTTGTAATAGTTTTGAGATATGAAGATAGTAATATGTGAGTCGTGTTGGTGAATAATTATGCTTTAGTAAGAATATTGGTGTTAAGGTTTGTGATACCCTACGTGAGTCATGTCTCGTCCGTCTGACACGCCGGCCGTCTCTTAAGCCGCAGCTGCGCCGAGCAGCCGTCGCCGTGGACCGCCTCGCCGAGTCGCCGTCGTTTCCTCTACCGCGGCTCCTATCTCCAGCTCGCATGTTGCTGTGCCCCACCGGCGGTCCGCTCCGTCGCTCCTTCTCAAACCACCGGTCATCGTCATCGCGTCCGCAACTACCGCGGCTCCCCCGCGAGCCGCCGCCTCCGCTTGCAAGTCGCCTCTACCGCCATGGCCCGCTTGCCTTCACGTCACCACCACGAGCCAGCTATGTGAACCACAGCGGCCCTGTTGGTTCTGCCCGAGCTGCCGCGTCTATTGCCCCTCTGCTATGGTCTATGATCGTGAGCCGCCCAGGACTATACTCCCGTACGCTCCCCTGTCAGAGAGAAGAAAGAGATAAGAGGAGATTGGTTGGACGAAAAGTCAAGTGGCCAGGTCCTGAGGCCGTAAGTGAAAGCTCAAGTCGCCAAGGTGTCTGTTTGTGGTGTGGCACTCCACGTTGTCATATACGGGTTCAACCGATTTGTTGTTGCTCGCAGCTATGCATACTTCTACTACTCATTTAAAGTTCGGAGGAATTTTCACTGCCGTCTGTTAAACTTGCAAGCCAACAGACATCAATCATAGAGGGGACGTCCGATGCTGATTGAGCAAAGCTAGTTCAGAAGGCTACCAGAAAAAAAAGCCAATGGCTAGCTACCTGCCGTATTACAGTCACGTGGAGGCCTGGCACAGTACTGCAAGTACTATGATATTCATTCATCCAACAAATGCCAGGTGCTATCTTTCTGGCTATTTTTTAGCACATATTGTTTTCATAAAAGGAACAATTACTTTGGTCCGCAATATGTTTGTGCAGGACAATGATTCATTATACAGGTAGTGCCAGGTTGTCCCTATGGAATGTGCGTTAGCATCGTCATGCACCGGCGTCTGGTTGCTATGGAACCGTGCAGCTCGGTCTACATCAATTCACTGGGATCGCGCCCGCAATTGACTCGCCATGCGCGGCGCTTATCGCGCCTGCGATTGGCTCATCCGTCCGCGCACCGGCGGTTGACTCGCTCGTCCGCACCGGCTTACAACATCGCAGCCGACTCGTCCGTCCGCGCCGGTTTACAATGCTATGGCCGGCTCTTCCTTACAGTAATTTTTCACTGGTTGAGACGCCCAAGGAAAATTCTAGGTGCAATCCGCCTTATCTACTTTCTAAGTACATATTAAGTCATTTGAGAACAATTACTCTCGCTTTTGATATATTTTGTGCAGAATAATCCTTAATGGCAAAAGTGGATTCACATCGCGTTATCAAACGCCAAGGATATACATCTTATGTTATGGCCAAGAATGAAGAATCTTAAGCCGACTCCTCGAGTCGTCTTAAGACTCGGGGGCTACAATGACATGACTTAGCAAATTTTGCTAGATCGAAGAAGCCCTCGGTCATTGGAGGGAAAATAATCCGGTCCCAGAGGCTACTGCCACATTTGTGCAAATTTAACAGCCGTCAGAAAAATTTCCGGTTCAAGAAGGAGTTCCGGGTCATCATAAAAATATTCCGATTCAAAATCCGGCTCAAGGAAAATCTAATTCCTATAAAGCTTTGAAGCTCTCAATATCCGGTTTAAAATCCCGGTTCAAGAAGAATTTATCTCTTGCAAAAAGTTAAAGGTTGCCGAAGAGGACCTGCTGCCATGATGCACGGTTCAAACATGAGTATCCTGCCTTATTGCCTTATCATATTATCGATCACTTGGGGGCTTCCTGCTCATTGAGCATAGCTATGATTACCCTCTTGATCCGGCTTGCACGCCTCATTACAAAATACATGGGGGCTTCCTGCTCACTGAGCATAGCTATAACTGCCCTTTGATCCGGCTTATAGGCTGGGCTGTAAAAATCGCTTGGGGGGCTTCCTGTTCAAACATAGGTGTATTCACCAAAGAAAACATAGCGTCACTACCCTCTTGACTGGCTTGGAACACCAGGTGTATTCACCAAAGTTTTCAGGTTATCTTGTTCAAACATAGGTGTATTCACCAAAGAGGACATAATCTTTTTTGGCGTGGAATGCCAGGTGTATTCACCAAAACTTTCTAGGTTATCTTGCTCAAATATAGGTGTATTCACCAAAGAGGACATAACCTTTTTCAGGCTTGGAAGCCAGGTGTATTCACCTAAAAACCCGGGTTATCCTGCCTTTTTAAGTCTGCCACTCCGTCCAGGTAATCCTGGAATGACCCGCCGTACTTTTGACAGTCAATCTTATGCAAGACCCTGAATTTTTCAAAAGTTAAAACGATGATTGGTCATGTGAGGGCCGGCTTATAAGGTTTAAAAGGTTTAGCTCAGCAGATGTGCGGCCCATGAAAGCACTTGAGATTTAGGCTTGGCGGCCTATGAAAGCCTTGTTTTTCTGATTTGTTATTTCCTCAGAGCATTTTTCGGATTCATATCCTTGTTCCATATTAACATATGGTTTAAAACAATTCAGGCATGTAGCCTTAATCTTTATGACTCATATTTGAGCATATTTGGGGTTTTTGATAACCCAGTCTGGATTTGGAGATTAAGTCGCCAATATATATTTGGATTGCGCCATTGGAATCATGCGCTTATAAATTATTGGATTGTTACCTTCACTGGGTATGGCAATGTAAGCCAGCAGTATAAATCAATCCTACAGGTATGTTTTCCTGGTTATATGATTATGCGTGGTTTGATAATTCTCCCTGGCTATTAACTTTAAGTTGCCAGGATGTTTAGACTTGAATGGCCTTATTGATAGTCTTTCCCATAAATCCATAAGACTATTATGTTTGGGTTGTTACCCGCCCTAGCTTTTGACGTTAAGTCGCCAGGGCATATGTTGTTTAAACTCTGTACTGGATTTGTAGAGCTATGAATTACATAAATGATTAAGTTCAAGCCCATCATCAAAAAGTGAAATTGCTGTTTCAAAAGGGTTATCAATTATTGATTTTCACAAAGGTTGTAAGCCGCTGGGTTACAAAAATCCAGGATTACAAGGGATGCGCATTAAGTCGCCATCGGCCAAGAGCCACTGAGTATTTAAACTCCGGATTTACTTGTCAACTGATAAGGTACTCAAATCTTTAATAGCCAACATGTCTGGCTTTTTATTATGGTTATCAATAACCAGTATTATGATTGAGGTTTTCAAAGTCGCTTCAGCTTAATGGCTATTATTTTATCAATGGATATGATTTATTCTACAATGGAAGGAATAGCCCCGAGTCGCTGTAGGCTTACGGCCCGACACTTGGGGGCTACATTATTCAAGTTAAGATTACATCAAATATGCAAGTCCCATGTCACTGCCAGCATGCACCATGACACTTGGGGGCTAATGCAAAGTCATTTTTTCTTGCCTTATTGAAGACCCGACTCATCACATCGTAATGAGCCTGCCATTGGGGGCTACCAATTGCTCCTGTCAAAAATTCAAGGTACACAAGCTTTAATCCATTATATTGAAGGGTCCACTGCTCAGTTGGTAGAGTACAAAGCTCTTAACCTTATGGACGTGGGTTCAAGCCCTACGATGGAGTCTACATCATATGATATTATTTTCAATGATCATATCTGCAAAATCCCTGCTCATTATTGCATAATGACCCGTCCCTTGGGGGCTACACTACTTGAAGTTTTTATGAGCATAAGGCAATTACAAGTCTCAGGTTGCTGCAAGCATGACAACCCGACACTTGAGGGCTATATATATGGAATATTCAGTTTGACTAGTGACTGAGATGAACAAACCGGATTTCTCCAAAGTTGCAGCATTTATATTGAAGCAAGTCTTAAGCTATCATTTTATTCTCTTCTTAAGACTTGGGGGCTACAAGTGATATGCATATAAAGGAGGAACGTCTTCAAATTCTCAGTTTTGAGTAAATTAGGAAGATCAATTGTGTGACCCGGCGTTTGCAACAATCATAACCCGGAGTCTATAAAAGTCATGACCCGGAATCATCAGTTTTTATAACTCGGCGATTTTTGGAAATCATAGCTCGGCAAGTTCTACATTTTCAAGCCGGCTAAATATCAGTTGAATATCGGAAGACCAATATTTTTGTCAAGTCAAAGCATTGAAGACTGACTCAAATGGATTCTTTATTTACAATATTTCTTCTACAAGCAAGTTGATTATGAAGCCGGCCTATTGACCCGGATTTTCTAGAAGGAGGAAATGACAAGGATTTAAGGATGATCAGGTGCCGACTTACAAGAATATTTAACCCGGAGAACAACCAGCCTAATTTGTTCTTGTGTTTATGTTGAAGATCAGTTTAACATGGATAAATCCAAATTAAACTGGGGGCTAATGTCGGGGATATACCCCGCGGTGTAACCCGGCCGGATGTATGACCTGGCTGGATCTTGGCGACTCACTGGTGACCCGCCCAGAGCTTGGCGATTCTCGGGTAACCCTCCCAATCTTGGCGACTCATTACTAACCCGGCGGGCGGGTTAGACGAACGAGACGGCTCAAGGCCCAGTAGGCCGGTTCATATGATGGTGGGCCGGCTTAAGAGGAAAGGCATAAGGAATATTCTTCTACAAAGGAAGCAGGACTAGGACTCCACTTGTAGAGTAATCCTAATCCTACTAGGACTAGTCATGTAACCCGCCCCTTCAACATATATAAGGAGGGGCAGGGCTCCCCAAGAGGGAGAGGAAACAGGAAATAATCGTTAAGGCTAGACATAACTAGGAGCGCCGGCGTTACGGCGACTCCCTCATGATCATAATGAGACCTAGCCACAAACAACATGTAGGGCTTTTACCGGATGATGTTTCCCGGGGCCCGAAGCTGTTTAAATCCTTGTCTTGGGTGTTGATTCGCCTTGCGTCTCTCGATTCCGACCAACCCCTTCAAGGTACCGCATAGATGCGTTGGCCTCACGACTAAGTCCTCACACTAGGACATCTGCCGTGACAATTCCACGACACTATGCAAGCACAAAAGTCAATAGTTATGAAATGAAGTTATATCCTACTTGTGGTGCATTATTCAGTGTTAGTTATGTGTAATGCTCGTTTATGATAGTTTTCATTTTTTGGTTGGTTGCTTCTCAATCTATTTGCTAGCCTTTCCTTGTACTAACTGGGAATACTGCTTGTGCATCAATACTCCTTAAACCAAGTTTTGCCAAATGAGTGCATCATACCTACCTATATGCGGTATTTCCATGTAGTTCCAAGTCAATTTGTATGTGCCAACTCTAATTTTCAAAATGAATTTCCTTTTTGTGTGCCCGTACCGCTCATGAAGTGGCCAGTGGGTGGCCAATATTTTCCATGCTAATTACGTTATTCTCAAAGATGAGTGTTTATTCACTTGTCATTGCACGAGAGTGTGGCGGTAATAGGGATGCCCAGTCCCGAAATGAAAAAATGTATCTATATTTTATGTTGTCAATAATAATTTCCTTGGAAAGTGTTGGTATGGAAGGCACCCGCGGATACGGCTAGCCATGTATTGTGAAAGAATGGTGGAAAAAGGAATAAACTTTATTTTGTGTTTGGGAACAGACTTTTGATTTATCTAGCATGGAAAGTATTGGGAATTCTCGGTCGATTTCGTTGATAGGAAAAGCATGCCTCTAAAAAAATTATCTCTCAATTTAGACTTTGAGCTCTGTCACCTCTACAAATCTCTCCTTCCCTCAATGAAGGGCCTATCTATTTACTTTTATGCAATTTTTATTTTACTGAGTCTCCATATTATCTTATAAAGCACCAACTAGGGAACACTATTATCATACTTGTGCAGTGGGCATAGCTAATATTTGAGTGTGTTTCATAAATGGATCAATGATTGAACATAATGGGTTATGGATAGCTTTCTTTAGTGTTGATATTTTGAAAGACATGGTTGCTTGTTGATATGCTTGAGTATTTATGTCCCATGTCAATTACAGACTATTTCATTGAATCATCTAAAGTCCAAATGTCCATACTACAAAAGAAAAGAATATATGATGAACATGTTAGGCAGCACTCCACATAATAAAATCTATTTTTATCATTTACCTACTCGAGGACGAGCAGGAATTAAGCTTGGGGATGCTGATACGTCTCCAACGCATCTATAATTTTTTATTGTTCCATGTTGATATATTGTAAATCTTGGATGTCTTATAATAATTTACTAGCAACTTTATATCATTTTTTGGGACTAACCTATTGACATAGTGCCCAGTGTCAGTTGCTGTTTTTTGCTTGTTTTTTACTTTACAGAATATCAATACCGAACTAAGTCCAAATGCAATGAAACATTTTGGAGATTTTTTTCTGGACAGAAGACACCCACGGAGCAAAAGGAGCACACAGGAGGAGGCACGTAGGGCCCACTTGGCACCAGGGCACGCTACAGGCCCCAGGCATGCCCCGGTGGGTAGTGGAGCCCACGGGAAGCTTCTCCACCGACCTCCGCCACTATAAATACTCTAAAATCCCCCAAACCCTAGGGGGATTGACGAAACACTTTTCCAGCCGCCACAAGTTCTAGAATCACGAGAAACAATCTAGAGGCCTTTTTCGGCACTCCGTCGGAGGGGGCAACGATCACGGAGGGGCTCTTCATCATCCTTGTTGCCCCTCCGATGATGCGTGAGTAGTTTACCACAGACCTACGGGTTCATAGCTAGTTGCTAGATGGCTTCTTCTCTGTTTTTCATCTTCAATACAATGTTCTCCTTGATGTTCTTGGAGATCTATTTGATGTAACTCCTTTTTGCGGTGTTTTTGTTGGGATCCGATGAATTGTGGGTTTATAATCAATTCTATCCATGAATATTATTCAAGTCTTTGCTGAACTCTTATATGCATGATTGTTATAGCATCATATTTCTTCTCTGAAATTTTGGTTTGGTTTTGCCAACTAGATTGATCTTTCTTGCCTTGGGAAGAGGTGCTTTGTGATGGGTTCGATCTTGTGGTGCTCTATCACAGTGCTAGAAAGAGACATGACACGCATGTATCGTTGCTATTAAGGGTAACAAGATGGGGTTTATTCCTACATGAATAGATCTTTTCTACATTATGTCATCGTTCTTATTGCATTATTCTGTTCTCCATGAACTTAATACACTAGATGCATGCTGGATAGCGGTTGATGTGTGGAGTAATAGTAGTAGATGCAGGCAGGAGTTGGTCTACTAATCTTGGACGTGATGCCTATATACAAGATCATTGCCTTGGATATCGTCATGATTATTCACTTTTCTATCAATTGCCCAATAATAATTTGTTTACCCACCGTATGCTATTTTCACAAGAGAAGCCTTAGTGAAAACTACGACCCCAGGTCTATTTCCTACCGTATTAAATCTTAAAATACCTTGCTGCACTTTTTCTTTATTTATTTTATTTTGTGTCTTAATTAGATCTATTAATCAAATCACATACAATTTAATCTATCTCAATACCGAGGAGGGATTGACAATCCCTCTTATGCGTTGGGTTGCAAGTATTTGTTGTTTGTGTCCAGGTGCTGTTTACATAGTGTTGCTTGGTTCTCCTTCTGGATTAATAACCTTGGTTTCATAACTGAGGGAAATACTTACCTTTGTTGTGCTGCATCATCCTCTCCTATTCGGGGAATTACCAAAGCAGAACAAGCAATCAGTACTGAGGACCCAGTTGAATTGAAACAAATGGTGACGGAGTTGTACAGTAATCTATATTTCTCGGAGAGTATCCAAGGAGTCGATGAGGTGCTCCAACATGTCCCCACTATACAAGATATGAGGTAAAGAACACTCTTTTCCAAATGTTCCCCACCAAGGCCCTGGGCCCTGATGGATTCCCTGCACACTTTTACCAAAGGCAATGGGATATTTGTGGCGATGAGGTAGCAAATGCAGTCCTACAGATAGTAAGAGGAGAGGAGAGCACCGAAAGGATCATTGAGACATTCCTTGTCCTAATTCCGAAGATACTAAATACATCACTTTTGTCACAGTTTAGACCTATTAATCTATGTATCGTGCACTAAAAGATAGCTTTGAAGGTTGTGGCTAATAGACCGAAGATCATATTCCCTGGCATTATATCTGATGAACAATCTGCTTTCGTGCCTGGGAGACTAATAATAGACAATATTATTTGTGCTTATGAATGTTTACATTTCATGAAGAGGAGCCAATTAAAGTCCAATATCTTTTGTGCCTTGAAGTTGGATATGATGAAAGCATATGATAGACTAGAGTTGCCATATCTCTAGGCTATGATGGACAAGCTGGGGTTTGCACCTCAGTGGATTAAAACAGTAATGAGCATGATCTCTTCAATTACATTTTCAGTTTCTTTTAGTGGAGAGAGATTGGAGCAGTTCAACCCAACCAGAGGTATTCGTCCGGGAGATCCCATTTCCCCTTGTTTTTAATCGGAGTAGAGGGCCTTTCGTGCCTTTCATAAATAGTTCTCAGTCATCTGTGCTTGGTGGTATAAAGGTGGCTCCAACCGCTCCAGCAGTGAATCACCTTTTATTCATAGATGACAACTTGTTGCTCCTTAAGTCAAGTGTTGAGGGTGCTAATGAGGTTTCAACCCTGCTTAATACTTACTGTGGAGCATCTGGAAAAATGTTAAATCATGAGAAGTCTTCTATTTTTTTAGCAAAGGGTGTCCTGACACTTTGCGACAAAAAGTAAAGAATACTCTCAATGTTCAAAATAAGTCTTTGAGTGACAAGTATTTGGGCATGCCAACAGATGTTGGGCAGTAAAAAAATGACACTTTCAAATATCTCAGAGATAGAGTGTGGGAGAAAGTGTTGGATGGAAAAATTAATGTATGCTATAGGGAAGGAAGTTCTCATAAATTCAGTGGCACATGCTATCCCTGTATATTCAATGCCTTGTTTTTGGTTACCACGAGGGATTTGCGATAGTGTTGGGGATATGACTACTGAGTGTAAACCGCCCAGGAGGGGCCGGTTTACACTCACAAGGAATCATGTATAAAAAGCCCATGAAGATGAAAGCTATGGCGCTTTAACTATGGAGGCTTAGAGGCCCAGAGCCCAATGGCGGATTAGGGCCCATAGTAGTAAACCGCCATAGATTTATAACTTGTATTGTAAGTTAGGGAAATGAAGAGACCGAGCCAGACACTTGTATGAGCCGGCCTCGGGATTCTGTAAACGGGTCGGGCGTCAACCTGTGTATATAAAGGGACGACCCGGCGGCGGTTCAGGGACAAGAAACAACATCTCGAGAGATAGGTAAAGCGGATTCGCCCCCTGCTCATCGAGATCAATCAATCCCACAACAACTGGATCATAGGCTTTTACCTTCACCGCAAGGGGCCGAACCAGTATAAACTCCCCGTGTCCTTTGTATGGTTTAACCCCTTTTTGCTAATCTTATTGTGATGGCTCCACGACTAAGTCCTTCCGCTAGGACATCTGACGTGTTAATTCCACGATAGTTGGCACCCACCGTGGGGCTATCGCACGATAGTTTTGAGTTCTTAAAGGGCAACTTTGAAGGACTCAAGGGATACGCGGTTGGCCGGATGACCAAGAGTCGTTGCGGCAAGCTCTACATCGACGATGCAGGCTGGGGCCCCGAGGCCGGCTCAATTGAGTACGGGTATCGGGTCCCCTTTATCGGAATTTACGTTTTCATCGGCAAGATTAGCGAACCGGGCCCTGAGCCGGACATCTCCACCGAACTCGTTGAGACGGCTCAGCGTACAAGTCCTGCCCGGGTTCAGCCTGCCATGAAGCATGCGTTCGTAGGATTCATCCATGGTGCGGAATCTGAATCGGTGTCCGACGGTGAGACGGCCATCTACTCAGATGGCGAATCATCCACTGGCAAAACCGAGTCGTTGTACCAATTGCAGGATGGCCGGAATGGGGTTTGTTCCGATGGCGACAGTATTCCGGACCCCTTTGGACCGCCGAACCGGGTTGCAATCTTCATGGCCGGTACGCAGCCCACCGTGCAATCTTCCTCTGCAGCAGCAATGATTTCCGGATCGACAGCCAGGGCAGGAGGCCCTGCGCGCCGGCCGGCTCAAGTTCTTGCCGGTTTGCTGGACTCTTTGACGGCATTGTTGACCACGGTAGTCACCCCGGAGAACCAAGATCAGCATAATGCGGAGAACTGAAGGATCAGATAACTCAGGCCAAGGCGGACTTGGCGGCTGAGGAGGCCAGGATGACTGAAGAGCGGGCCACTTTAGATGCCCAATCACAGCAGATCCAGGCGCAGAATTACTGGCTTATGTTGGACCAGAACGCGTCAAACAAAGTACTGAGGAGGAAGTACCGGTCTAGTCTGCTGCGGGTTTACGAAGGAATGAATCTCTTCAATATGCCAGGAGCCGGGCCTAGTAATCCGGCAGCAGTAAACCGGACCGAGGCACCTGGGACAGCGCCGGATCAGCCATGGGTGACGGACCTGCCTCGACGAACGGACAACCCGCCGCAATACGTACCAACGCCGCCAGGTCATTTCTCTAGCCCTTTGGATA
This sequence comes from Aegilops longissima, assembly GCA_021605205.1. Classification (NCBI taxonomy): domain Eukaryota; kingdom Viridiplantae; phylum Streptophyta; class Magnoliopsida; order Poales; family Poaceae; genus Aegilops; species Aegilops longissima. The sequence goes on along the minus strand of CM038677.1, from coordinate 788,835,210 downwards.
ACATGATTGCCGTGGCGTCTCGTTTGGCAGCTATTCTGATGGAGGGTGATTCGCTTGCGGCGGTTGAGACGCGACGGGCCAGGGATCTTCTTCAAACGCTATCGTGCAGGAGCAGGCTTATTCCAACAGCCGAGATAGAATACATTGAACCCCCCGTCCGAAAGCAAGAGCTACAGCAGCACATGGACGAACTGGCTATGTCAAGCAGTGCGCGGCATCATGATGCCCCTCGAGGGCCTAATCCGGCGCGTGGCGGTATGAATTCTCAGGATGTGGTAAATAATGGCAGAGCACGACGCGAAGCGTAGTTAGCAAAGCATTGGCAACACAAAGACTAGAATCATCAACCGCTCCCGTTCAACCAATGCATCGGTTGAACGTGGTTTCACTCCAAAAAATACACTTCCGTGATGATACGTGTTTGTCACAAGAGGTCGTGTTTTTGTCATGCATGTACATCCATGACGATTTTATGATGTAATCAAGATAGTCATACCGTGCTGTCGAGAAGTGTTCCATGACATTACCAAAATTATCATCACGAAGTGTCCACTTCCATGGCGATAAATCGCGTCACGAAGTGCTTTCGTCAAGGGTGACCGACACGTGGCATCCACCGTAACGGAACACCGTTAAGCTTATCGGGTCGGGTTTTGGATCTGATAACCCGTTAACAGCCCCGACCAATGGGGAGTTTCCACGTGTAAAATCATCATTGGCTGGAGGAAACACGTGTTGACTCACCGTTGGGACAGATGTCATCCGCTCATTGGACCGAAGGCGCCTATGATACGGCGACACGTGGCACGGCACAATAGAGGCCCATTCCTGTGAAAAGGCCGGCCTGTTTTACTTGGTCAAAAGGTGGCGGGCCGGCCCACGGAAAGCTTGTTAACTACTGTTCGCATATAGCCCATTTACAGCCCGCTAACCCGGGGCCCGTTCGCCCTATCCGAATTAGGCCTAGTAGCGCCATCCTGGGCCGTCCAATATGATTCCAGCCCGTTTTAACTTCCGGCCCATGTGTGGCCCATGACTTCTTTCGCCCATATGAGGCCCTTTGTAAGTCTTGGCCCATTAACGACCCGTGGTGAAACTGGCCCGTAATGAACAAAGGTATCACTTTATACCCATTAACTAACCCGCTTTTCTATTGGGCGTTTCTAGCCCAAGTTATCTTTCGCCTTCTCGTGGCCCATTGATTCTTGGGCTCATTTGCAAGATTCGATTACATACCCTCACATCGTCATTTTTCGCTTAGGGCCAAATTTAGCCCGTCGTTACATATCGTCCGTTTGCGGACCGTTAATACGTTGGGCCGTTTTCATGTAAAAGAAACCCGTTGGGCTGTTTTCGTAGAGTTATCAAATACGGTCTATTAACGGCCCGTTATAGTCCACGAATAGTACGGCCTATGATTGGCGAAATGATGATACGCCCCGTAGAAGGCCCATGGATCTACGGCCCATATGAGGCCCATGGATCTACGGCCCGTAGAAGGCCCATGGACCCTACGGCCCGTAGAAGGCCCATGGACCCTAAGGCCCGTATAGAAGGCCAATGGATCCTAGGGCCCGTATAGAAGGCCAATGGATCCTACGACCTGCAGGAGGCCCATGGTTACAACAGTCCGTGTGTTGCCATGATTATTTTGGCCTAGTTACCAAAAATAGGCTATTGTGGCCACTAGAAAACATGTAAAAAGAACTGCAGTGACTACAAGCAAAAACTAAACAAGACAATAAGGAAATAAATAAGCAAGCAATTAACGCTAGCCTATTACCGCTATTACACATATTACATCCACTGGCATCAAAGTTCGCCACCGGTGCAAATATAGGGAACAAAGCAAGATATTACATACATCGCCGTCAAAATTGGCCACAAAGGCAAATAAACGCGACAAAGAAAACAAGAGCATATAACTGAAACAACTTCATAAGAGCTCAAGAAATGTTATCATGGGTATCCACCATGATGGCAATAAGCTTAGCAAGCTGATTATCTTTGTCCTGTTTGGCGCTAAAATCCTCCAACGCTTGCTGTTGCACCAGAAAGTATGCATCTCCAGGGACTTCCGCAGTCCTTCCGCTTCTTGTCGCAACACAGCTGACCGATGTCTTTTAGCTTGTAGTTGATACTCAAGAAACTGAACTGATTCAGACAGTGAGTTTGAATAGCTTGTGCAAGCGGTAGTGGCCAGTAACTCGAACACTAAACCAAGACAGGACTTTGGGGTTGTCTCGCTGTCTTCAAGATAGTCATCCTTAGCTGTTTTATCAGCTTTGTTGGAGACCAATAAGGATGTGTCACTATCCTGAACCTTATCTGCATTACTTCCTTTACCATTGCTTAATAAGGCACTCTTCCCCAATATTCTGTCAGCATTCTAAAATAAGAAACAAGCAGGCACATAACAAGTTTAGCATGTACTAGTATATGAAACTCATTTCGGTGAACCACTTCATTAGTAAGGTGGACAGGATTTAAACTACCAAGTCTTCTATTGCCAAGTACTAGTATATAATAAAAGCATCAAGCAAACATATATCTATGTCCTATGGTCACTGCATTGTCTTGCCAAATCAAAATAGAGACATGGTTCAAATCATATCAGTTCAAGACAAAGCAGAAGTGAAAGAATACAAAGCGTGGAAAACTACACGGCACAACAAGATTTCAGATGGGTACCATGGGTCTACATGTACAACAACACTATTGGCTCTATCGTGATGCTAGTAATGTGCATAATATGAAAGTCAACTGTATACACAATTGAAATTGAAATCAACAGATCTATTAATAAGAGCAAACATGTTAAAGAAACATGCGTGAACATACCTGCTGTGCCATTGGAGTTTCGATTGGATCTTTTAATTTAAAAATAAGTTTTTATGAGTAAATACAGTGATACAAGAGCAAAGCAATCATAGTTAAAAAAAGGCGCGCCTAAGCGAGCGCTTAAGCGCGCCTAGGCTCTAGGCGTTGGCAAAACGCATTGCGCATAACTACGCTTAATCTGTGCATAATCGCACATAAGCATGCGCTTTGGTCAAGAAGCGCAAAGGCGGTGGCAAACGCACAATTAACGCCTAGCGCTTTTTTGAACTATGATAACAATGGAATCTTAAATTAGAACAGTTGTTCTTCAGGTTTAGGCACTTGTTCTACCTGAACAGAGTATAGTAAGACGCAAGAATATAATACTTAAAAATAGAAAATGAGCTCATAGACCTTACCACATTCTTGGTTCGGGACCAAGATGTAACAAGGTGTTCCCGATCATCGTCCAAAGAATGTGTCTCAGGAGAACGTAAGGGAATTTGATGAGTTTCTTTGCCGGTGAAGTACGTTTTCTTCAGGTAATTCCGATACTGCCACCAAGCATTTTTGAAGATAGCAGAGGTATTAGCACAGGTTACCTCATCCCGAGTTTCCAAATCGGTCCTTCTCTATAGAAAAAAATGGGAAAATCTGCTGTATTATAACCATCATGGAGGTAGGATGTATGGGACGAAGTAAAGTAATTGCCATGAATAACATTACTTACACATAACTCCTGGACAAACACACGCAACTGGCATTTTCCTTCATGTTCAGTATAATATTTCCAAGATGGGAAGATACGCACATACGATTTAACAACATCAAATGCGATAGATGCTAAACTACGACTAGCTGGTTGTGCTTCCTCCACAGGAATAGGCGATTAACTGGTGGAGTTGGGGTTTGCCGTGATAGTACTGGCCCTTTGGGCACTGGAGCTGCCTTACTAACTGCTCTTGTTTGGGAGCTCTGTGGTGGAGATGGTGCTGTGTCAACAGGAACTGGGTTACTATCGGCTCGGGTTGGGGTTAGATTGGGTGAAGCAGGTTCTCTGTCCATCGCAGTAGGGGTACAATCTGCGAGAGTTTGGGTTATGTGTCGTAGGGCTGATTCTTGTGCATGTACAACCGGGGTGCTATCTCCACCAAGAGGTAGCACTGTTTTATTTGAAGACCATGTTTTTAGTCTGCTAGATACTGGCATCACCCGCTTCAATTCAAATGGCTGATAAACAGGAAACATAGTTAAATGTACAGACATTATATGAGAGACAGATGCAATAGATAGTGTGGAAAAAAGAGGGCATGCAATAGTTGACATGTATATTGTTTAAGTAAAACGGATAGCATGACATAATTTCACATATATGATGTCTATCTAAACTGGATAGCATAGCATAACATAATTCAAAGATATGATGAATAATTAAACAGGATCGCATGACATAATTCACCTACATGTTATCTAAGTAATCAGGATTGCATCATTTAATTCACATATGTGATTTATATGCTAAACAGAGGGCATTCGATATGATGTCTGAACTAAGAACATGGTGTTGAATATTGTGTATATGATGTCTAAACTATGCAATGCAAGACACCGTATGCATGATATGAGCAGTATAACCATGCCAAGTTAGAGCATACACCTTAGTGGGGGAATAGGACTGGTCATCTGTCTCTGAATCCATCTCTGAGGAGCTATCGGGACCCAACAAGAGATCTGCTTCGACAGGTAGCACCGTCTGCTCTCAAGGCCTTGTTTTCACTCCAGATTTTTCCATCTCCCACCCAAATGGCTGATTCACACGAAGAGTAGTTTAATGTACAAATATTGTCGACAAATGGAAATGTAATGAAGAAAAGGATGGGCAAGATATCATTCAAATATATGATGCCTGGTTAAACAGGGTGGCATTGCACATTTCACATATATTATGGCTGGCTAAAAGACATGAGACTGCATAATTCCCATATATGATATAGAAACTAAACAGGAGGCATTACAGAACATGTCTAAACTAAGCAGATGACATATATGATGTCAAAAGTAGGCAATGCAAGGCAACATATGCATGTTATGACTAACATCATCATGCCAAGGTAGAGCAAACACCTTGGGGGTAAATAGGAGTGGTCGTGGGATGCCCCGAATCCGCCTCGAACAGATATCTTCCTGCGGATTACAACTGGAGAGGGTGGGGAGGATTTGCCATTGAACCCACCATGGAGCGATGTCTGCATGACATTGTATTGCCGCACAAAACTCTTCTCTTTTTCTCTACATGTTCAGCATGACTGTGTACAATATCTTTCATGCATACGAAAAAATATGGTGAGATTATGTAAGGAGAGCATCCAGAAATTTAGAGTGATGGTAACAACCAGTGGATGGATCCAAAAATAATGATAGCAGGCTGATGATTGCTTTAAATTAATAAAAAGACAGATGATGGTTGCTTTACTATTTGTTTCCCACCCAAGATGAACAAGATAGGCATACCCTAGGTGAACCAGATATTAGACAAACATACTATTCATTGCTGCCTTGATATGTGCCCCACAACTAATTTAGAACTCAATTTGAACATTAATTTGGACCTGACTTGGGAGTCCAAGAGCTGAACATGATGATAAAGTAGCAGGTAAGTTTAAGCAATGCATAACATAAGCAGAAACAAAAGAGTGTGACCTCTCTTGTGGACCCGTGTACTCCTCGTGTTCATCTGCTGAGTCGATGATGGTGATGCTGCATGTGGGTGCGGTGGCAGGAAGGAGATCTGAGGCGGCGAAAGACGGTCAGGAGTCGTGATGTCTGGTTTGGTGGATGCTTCTGTCGATGGAGCAGCTCAGGTGAGGTGGAGGACACCCCGGCAGGAGCAGGACAAACCACACAAAGTTCCCTTTGACACGTGCCTGTAACTGAAGTAATTCTGTAATGGCTCATTTGGCTTGCATGATTCTTAAAATGCAGGGATAGGAAAAACACCGGAATAGGATAGGAAAATGCACATGGTAAACAGAGCATTTGTAGACACAGGATTTCTGTCAACTTGGGTGTTTGGTTTACAGGAATTGGAAGAGCAGAGGAATGCAAAGAAACATGGCCAAAATAAAGTGAAACCATATGAAAGCGTGTACAGTTAGAATGTTATTCTGGCACTAATGCACTTGGTCTTGTTTTCATGCATAGGAATTTGAAAAGTAGGTCCAGGTGGATGTTTTGCTTCATTCCTTTCAACAAAATGCATGAATAATTGAACAGTAGAGTGCCATTGGAAAATTCCCTATTGCTATGTTTTTCCCTTGAACCAAAATAGCCTTAATGGATCGACGTGAATGTATAGTAATAAGTGATGCAACAAGTGTACAACCTCTTTGCCGTAGCCGTGTTGACCTCAGCATCATTGGGTTGGTCGCTGAAGAGGTTGACGCAGAGGTGGCTGTCGGAGGTGTGGAGGAAGATCCGAGGAATCTATAGACGGCGCCCTGGGACTGCTCTGTCACAGATGGATCGCTCGTCGTTGGAGCAGCTCCGTGAGCAGAAGACGTCAAGGCTGAAGCAGCACAAGATGACATCGTCAATCTCAAGTGGGATTCTAATAGCATCTCCAATACATGATGTAAAATTAACATCACCAAAACCACCGACTACAAAGATGAGGTAAAACTATTGACTCGAACTTAACTGTCGAAACTGAAATTTCATGTGGAATCTGAATGCTATCGTTAAACTGAACGCAATGGTAGCAGAGAGGCACTTGACATGTAGTTTAGGAGGGCCTGAAGTTCATCTTCAACCTGCACCCCTCGAGCCGCCACCACCACCGGCCGAAACTGCCCCAGCGCCGCCTCGCCGCCCGAAACAACTCGCCACCACCGCCTGCCAGCCCTCTAGGCCCCCGCCCCCACACCGAACCCTAAGATAGATAGTGGGGTATCTCCGCGAGCCCCGTCCCGCTGCTGGTGGTTCTTACTTAACTCGACGAGCCCCCAACCCTGAAAATCGATCGACCCAAAAGTCGATTCATCGACTAAAGTGTGGCTTAATCGAGCAGAGCAGCAGAAGACGAAGCGAGGGGAGAGCAGCAGCAGGAGCTGGGCGAAGCGAAGCGATCGAGCGAGAGCCAAGCAGCAGCAAAGCAGCAGCAGCGAGCGAAGCGAGAGCCGAGCAGCAGCAGCAGATCCGGCTGGTATGGACGCCGCCAAGGGGCCTCGACTTGGCGAGAGCCGCCGTGGAGATCTCGCCATGGCGCCGGCTTCAAGGTAGCCGCTCCATGGGGGTGCGGGATGGAGCACCGTCGGTGCCGGGAGGTCGAGTTAAGGAGAAGGTGTGATGCGATGAGTGTATAACCTCTTTGGTGGCGCCGAGTAGGCCTCGGCTTCGTCCGAGGAGTCGGTGAGGATGCTACGGTTCTGGTGGAGCAGGTTAAGGCGGTGCTGTGGGGATGGAGCAGCCGCGATAGACGAGGCGATCGTTGGAGCAGCTCCTTGGAGGTGGAGGACGGGACGGCTGAACCGGTGGGACGGCGAGATGGACGACGGATCCTCATCCGAGGAGGTGGACGAGGGACGTCGAGCCGTTGCGGTGGACGACGTCGTCGAGGAAGAGGCTCCGGCTGGGCAGCGGTGACGTGGCGGACGGAGGAGGATGGAGTTTCGCGGCTGGAGCGGAGAGGTTATGGTGGCCTGGGATTTCGAATGGCGAAAAGGGGGCAATGGGAGGGGGTGAAGCATGACTTAGGGACGCGCTTGTCCAAAATGTAGGGTGTGTTACAGAAGTACCCTTCACCGATTTGAACTAGCGGCCCTTTCGGCTCAGGGTTAGAAGGGGGATTTTGCGTGTCGAGATTTGGCAGCTGGAGGGAGTTTTCGTGCGCGTTGTAATTTCGGGATAGCAAGGCGCGGGTTGTGAAGGCGCCAGTTTTGGGAGCACGATATCTGAATTTTCGGGATATAACAAGACGCGGGTTGAATTTTAGGGACAAGCCTAACATGTAGTAATATTGTACTTGTACGTACCAAATCAATTCGCACTTCCCTCAACCAAAAAGAAAACAAAAAAATAAAACTATTCACACCACACAAATGCTATTCAAAGCTACTCCCTCCTTCCATCTATATAGGGCCTAATGCGTTTTTCGATGCTAACTTTGACCAAATATTATAGCAATGATACTCATTTGACATGCAACTTACACAAAGCACACCATTAAATTCGTCTGTGAAAGGTTCTTTCAATGATATAATTTTCATATTGTGCATGTCATGTACTATTAATCTTGTCAATAGTCAAAGGCGTTCTTAAAAATCTCATTACGCCCTATATAGATGGAAGGAGGGAGTATGAATCCATGTTATGTCCGATTAATTTTTTTTGCTTGATGTATAATGCATGTAACCTACTCATACCAACATTTTAGTGCATTCCAAATGTCTATACTACGTTGTAATTCAACTAAATTTGAATTCGTTTTCTATTTCAATAAGAATCTACAATCATGATTGTTGCCAACTTCAACCATCATAGTTTCCTTGCTATCCGCCAGATATAAATCGGACGACCTATAATGCAGGATGGCAGGCACACCATCATCAACAACTCCGTTTTTTTATAAGAGTAGAGACAAAATATATTAAATGTAGTATAACATGTTCATAACCACACCATGTGTATCACCGTTATATATATTCACACATGCGTCGGTTTAAAACACTATGATAAATTCTTCAAATATCCAAATTCGCTTTTTATAATGAAGTATATACGATCTCTATTCGTCTTTTACACCCACACAACCCTCTTATCTTTGTAGCTAGCGCTAACTTTCTCTTGTGCATGCACACGCACGCATCCCTCTCACCCTCCCTCAGCATTCTCTATCTCCATCGCGCAAATTCGTATTTTCACTTTAGGTCATTCACCCACGGTGTGTGTAGGCCCCCCAGCTCCTTCTTTACGACACACATCGATCGATATGCCTCTCTAGCCAGGTGTGCCTAGCACAAACACAAGATTCCCCTCTTCTCTTGTCACCATCCATGCCTCACTCCCACCACTCTTTTCATCGTTCTCGTACTCGCACACTCCTCCCCCTCGATATAGTATGCCTCTCGTACCACCTCCTACATGCATCCCTCTCTCTCTATCCTTCTCCTCGTGCCTCATTTGCTTCTAACACACACATGCATGTATACCGATCGATCTCCCCAACATATACCTAGATCGACTTTAACTACCCCCCCCATCAATCGACGTACCTCACAAGTTATGTCTCTCCTTTCTCTAACAAAGGGCGATTGATCTTCCTATGTAGTTACGTCTGCTTACCATAGCCACATCGTCCCCCCTCATAATTCGTGCATCCCTCCTCACCCGTCTCTCACACGCACGTGCGCAGACAACAAGCAGCCATCTCCTCTCTTATTGATATTGCGGGCGTGCCCTCCATTTGTCTAGCAAGCCTATCCCATCATTTGTTAGAAGCAACTCCACTACCACCCCCTCCAACACTCTAGCTCTGTCTCTCTCCCAACCTTATTCCTCTCCTGCACATATGCATGGATGCCGATCGATCTCCCTTAATACATGAGGCAGATCGATCTCCTTAATACATGAGGTAGGCCTCTCTCCTCCTCCACACATATACCAGCCATTGTACCTCTATAGTTAATTGGGCCTCCCTCTTCCCCCACCACACACGGATAGTCGAGCACTGAAGGTAGGTATCCATGCCACAGAGACAAACTGCACATGTCCCCTCTCACGTTCTAGTAGGCCAGCCACTCTATATCTTTGACGTGGGCATACACAAATTCGATGGCACTCTTTATCGATCGCGCGCACACACACACACACATCATCCCTCTCTTCGATTCAATGGACACCTCAAGCAGATGATACCTCCACTCTCTTCTCGTGGATCACCCCCTCTATATATATGTTATATCCAGGACTCTATTTCACACACATTGCTTATGTTACATTTTTTGATTGACACCCCCCCACCAAAAAAAACTCTCAAGTACCCACACACTATATCTCTCTAGGTTTGTATCTCTCTCACACAACCCCACGTAGGTGGTGTACGTATACAACAAGAGAATAGGTGCACCGTGCAAGTACTCATGCTTCCTGCCCAGCCACACCCGTGCGGGTACACGGTGGAGCTCATTTCTTTACGAAATGGCAGCCCACGTGCTAATTTGAACGTCTGTAGCGGTTGTTTACCTAGGGAGGTCGTGTACCACGCGTGCACGAAACAAAGTTCGACTTGACGCGTTGCCGCGTTATTTTTAAATAAAGTTATAGCGCTCAATGGCATGTACACAGAATATAAAACGATTTTTATGGAGAAAAAGGTAGTCTGCTCACTATATACAATGGAGCCTTGCGTGCCTGGTTTGTCGCTCTTTAAAGTATCTCACACAAGGCTGCGGTGGCCTCTCTCTCTCTCTCATTGTTGGTCACTGATCCGGCCGCATCCCGTCCACCGGGGGAAAGGGAGTGCGGTGGCCTCTCTCTCTCTCACTGTTGGTCACTGATCCGGCCGCATCCCGTCTGCCGGGGGAAAGGGAGGAAGTGCATCGTTTCTCCGTTCGACGGTGCCGAGGAAGCACCTCCCGATCTGCGGTGCACGCCGTTCTCTCGACCAAGCTCGCGCGGCAGGCCTCACGCCACCTGCCGCAGATTCCGCCCCGCCGCCACCTAGTTACATCCCGACGATCTCCGTGTATCCCATCCGCCTTGCTCCACCGCCGCCTTCCCACGCCGCTGCATGTGGATCTTCCATAGTTCTTTGCCCAAAACGTAGCTCGTCGGGCGACGCTCCATATTGCATTCTCGTCCTCACACCGTTTTAGAAAAACCAACCATGTTGTTATCTTCCCTTAGGACAAGGAATATGCTTCTTTTTTGTCGTCTCATGTGTCATCAACTGTTATTGGCCAGTAATTGTTTCCTTTCTACCTCTTTATTGCAAACAAGGCTATCCATTTCACCTCGTTGCTATTGCGACCTTTTGGTGAACTGCACAAATCACTTTTTTCTTAAGAGTGTTTTGTGCAGTTGTACTAAAATGTCACACGGGCAACGCCTCTACATATCAGTCTTGTCGCACAAAGGGAGATTGGTTTTGCTCTATCCTCCTCATCCAACTCCGAGCCTAATCTTCTCCAACTAGTTAGTCTTAAGAGAGACTGCAAAGGTGACCGCTTCTATTTGTGTGTTTATTGTTTCATCAGCAGTCCTCTATTATCATAATCACACTTAATATCTTTGGAACAGGGACGCCAGCTCTATTTTAGTGGGACTGCACAAAATGATCGAAATGTTGCATGCTCCGATAGCTACTTTTTTCCCCAACATGCCTTATTGATTTAGACAGAGCGAGGGGTGGGGGGTTGCTGCCAATGAAAGCATGGATCAATTTTAATTTAACACATTCTCACAACTCTGTCTTCAGTTGTGATGTAACTATTAGCTCTGATATGCTAATAATTGACATGCATTAGCAAGGAAGTTAGTTTTTTATTGTTTCTGAAAGAGCATCGATGGCAAGACACGAGAAACAAAAGCTGAAAGCTCACACCATTGTACAATTTCATGTCGCTGGAAAATTATTCGTATAGTACGTATATTATGTAAACAAATGATGGAAGCTTGATAGCATTGGCAGAAGCCTCTTCATCATCCGGGTCCATATGCCATGCACAAAATTATACTCCTTCGTTCCTAAATATTTGTCTTTTTACAAATTTCAAACGGGCATATTTTAGAGTGTAGATTCACTCATTTTGCTTCGTATGTGTACTCCCTCCATTCCTAAATATTCTATTCGTCTTTCTAGAGATTTCAACAAGTGACTACATACGGAGCAAAATGAGTGAATCTACACTCGAAAATATGTCTGTATACATCCGTATGTGCCAGTCCATTTGAAATCGCTAAAAAGATAAATATTTGAGTAGTCACCCGTTGAAATCTCTAGAAAGACAAATACTCCGGAGTATATTTAAGAACTGAGGGGGTAGTTCACAACCGCATGGGAGACTCAGCCCGGTCGTTGCGCCACATTAATAGTGAGTAATGAGCAGTCAAATCATAAGCCCCACCTTTCCCACTGTAAGTTGGTCTGAAGAAGCAACCATCAATACGCTCTTCTTTGAATCCATTCATACTACTCCATCCGTCACTGTTTATACAACGCACTTCAGAAAAAAGAAAAAAAATCTGTGGGACCAAGGCGACTAGCGATCGGCCTGAAAAATAGCATTGGTAGTTATAGCACGGCGTCTATTACTAGAGGAATAATGCGTACATACATGCATGCAGTGCTTCCACCACGGGTACACACATGCATGCACTTACTCCACTCCGTAGTAGTTCAGTACGTGGAGAGAAAATTGTGGACTTGATTGCGGTTACCACGCCCTAATTAATTGAGCATTAAACCAAACGCGTCTAAAGTCTCTCTGGTGGTGGAAATGCATTGAGAGAAATGCATCATAATGAAGCACACCCTGTAAACTGTGACGGAGGGAAGAGTAGTATGAAGGTGCAAAACCAAGTACGTGTATGGCCAGTCGGTCAACGCACCTCCTCTTGACATATCACTGACATGTGGGACAGGAGTGTGAGCAAATCGAATAAACATGTACTTTATCAAAGATAAAGAAAATAAGAGTACAGGCGCTCCACCATGCGGTTCTAGTAGTAGTACTACTCGTACTACTGCGCTTGGCTCTTCGCCTCTTCGTGAAGTCGAACAATGATGGTACTCTGCATGTTGGGTACTACAGTGTATGCCTCTGACAATCTGACACCGAATGGACTGATGCATGTCAAAAGGCGTAAGCGAGCTTCACCTTGTCCTGCAAGCTTCTCCTTGTTCTGCGAGTTGACGGGACACACCAAAAAATAGTGCTAGTCCATACTCCCTCCTTTCCGGTTAATATGGCTTAATCTTTTTTGCGGGTAAATGAGAGAGCTTTATTCATATATAAGCATTCTTAGGACGATCAGCCAATACACTGGTCACTAGGAAGTGAGGTACCCCGCAAAAAAGAACTAGGAAGCGAAGTGTTTCATCAAGCCAGATCTCGGCCACATTCAAAGTGCAGCCTTCTCCTCGTTCGGCAAGTTGACGGGACATAGCAAAGTAATGCTAGTCCATACTGCCCCCTCTCCGGTTAATATGGCTTAATTTCAAACGAGATATATACACTGTCTGTCACTGTATATTTGTAAAAATATGGTCAGTGGACTTCATAATACGCTCATTGCGCTCAATATATATATTTTCAGGTGTTTATACGGTCACTAGCTCACCCTGACTGAGTATGTGTGTGCATGCACGTGTAGGTTGAGCACTTGAGCATGACCGTGTGTGTTCCATCGTGTGCTCGGACATGCATGCATTAGGGCGTCACGCGCGTTTTTGCGTCCATGTGTATGTGTGACTGTTGCATACACATAGGAGGAGTACCTGTAGGGGCCACTAAGGAGCAGTCAAATCACATAGTAAGTTAGTCGGAAGAAGCAACCATCATTTCACTCTTGAATGACACGTACGCAATATAAAATGGTTGATATGGAGAGAAAAAGAAAACCACTATATATACACAAGCAGGAGCCTAAGCTACAAGCCTGCTTGCTTAGGTTGCTCTCTTCACAAGCATAGAACGAGGGGCCTGATCCCGCAGCTGGGGGAAGGGAACAATGTTCTGCGTAGACGCGGTCGACATTGGCGAGGGAGAAAACCCACAGTCGGTGCGTCCCAATCAGGGGTCACCGCGGTATAGGCTGATGCCGCGTCCCAACCGCCCTTCTAGCTACAACCCGACGTCCCAGGTAGTCCATCTTCCTTTTGGAGCCGGCTTGCTCCACTGCCGTAGCTCCATCTCCATGTCGATCTTTCTCTACTTCTACCGCTTTCTACTTGTGATGAGTTTATGTCTCATGAACTAGTGCCAAGATTATTTTTCTAATCACACTTCTTCAATATCTTTGCCATCGTGGATGCTCAGTCGATTTTAGTGGGGCGCACAAAAGCATCGTATGATCCGAGGGTGCCAGCCGTCTTTCCTTCGACAGGTTCTACATGGCCAGGAAATTAAATCATGTTTAGGGTTTAGGGTTTAAGTCGTAGTGACCCCATCAGTAGTTTTTCTTTCGTACATGCTCTCACAACTTTTTTCTTTAGTTGTGAAGGAAATATTGGCTATGATCTGTGAATCATTGAGATGCATCAGCATGCGTGTTAGTTTCCCTTTGTATTTGATGGAATGTTGTAACAGGGCAACCTTGGAATAGGAATGAAAATGGAGTGTAAAGTTTCCATTTTTCCGGAGAAAAAATGGAAACGAAGAGAAACCAACGTTTCGTTTTGTTGGATCGCGCCGTCGAGCAAAACCAACGTTTAAATCACGTTTGTCGTGTTCGTGTCTCACCCTCCTCCACGGCTCGACCCCACACAGTCGCTCGGCATGCCACTCACCGCAAACCGAGTATACGATAACTTTCCCGCCTGCTTGTCGATGGATCGCGCCATGGAGTACTAGCACTATTGGAAGAGATTGACGAGTTGGGGGAGGACAGCTAGCTGTAGCACGGACTCCCAAGAACTTTTTACATGCATTTTGTAGCCGGCTATTGCGACCTTCGAATGCGGAGCAGCCGCGTGCACACGGAAGCGGCGCGGGCGACCCTCTCTCGGCCGGCGCACCGCTTCAATGCCGGCGCCAGTGAGAGGTTGCGTCCGCTCTGGCCGGGCATGAATGCGTAATCGACCGTTTGGGCGGAAGCACGCTGGTGATGAAGAGGGTTCGAGTTGGTCAGGACCGGCCGTGGCAGCGGTCCGGACGTGCGCAAACAAGAGATATTGTACGTTAATATTTCTGCATATATAATTAACAACGTAAATAATGTGCCAGTTGGACAATTGCGCTGGTCTGAACAGCCTATTGTTTGGAGTCGGGAGTATCACCCGCCCCGGGTTGATAATCATGGCCATCTAGCTTTGGTGGTCGCACCGCAGGTTGGAGGTTATAATTTCACCAAAGTGCTCATGGATGGAGGGAGCAGTATCAATATCTTGTATTATGAAACCTTTCGGCGTATGGGGTTAACCGATAAGAATCCTAAACCGTCAAACACCATTTTTCACGGTGTGGTGCCTGGTAAATCGGCTTACCCGGTCGGTAAGATAGCTCTGGAGGTGGTTTTTGGAGATGATCATGATTCAAGATCCGAGACGGTGTCCTTTGAAGTGATTAAAATCAGAAGTCCGTACCATGCCCTATTTGGACGGCCGGTTTATGCTAAATTCATGGCAAGGCCGTGTTATGTTTATCTGCAGCTCAAGATGCCGAGTCATAAGGGGACCATCACGGTTCACGGTAGCCGCAAGATTGCTCTGGAGTGTGAGGAAGGTGATGCGGCTTATGCTGAGTCGGTTTGTGCAATGGAGGAATTGAAGTTCTATAAGGACAATTTTGATCCGGCAGACATGACTTCTTTGAAGAAGCCTACTACAAAGCATGATCCGGCTTTGAAGTTCAAATCGGCTGATGGGACTAAATTGGTTGATTTTGTTCCTGGTGATTCATCCAAGCAGTTCAGCATCAGCGTCAACTTGGATCCGAAATAGGAAGGCACACTCATCGAGTTCATCCGTGAGAACCGGGACATCTTTGCATGGAAACCGTCTAACATGCCAGGCATACCGAGGGAACTCGTTGAGCACACTGTTAATATTGATCCGAAATTCAAACCGGTCAATCAGTTTCTTTGCCGTTTTAATCAAGAGAGGTGCAAGGCCATTGGTGAAGAGGTAGCCTGGCTGTTGGCAGCGGGGTTTATTATGGAGGTGTTTCACCCCGAGTGGTTGGCTAATCCGGTGCTGGTACTTAAGAAAAACGACACTTGGCGTATGTGTGTGGATTACACAGATTTGAACAAAACTTGCCCAGCTGATCCCTTTGCCCTCCCCCGTATTGATCAAATCATTGATGCTACGGCGGGTTGTGAGCGTTTGTGTTTTCTGGATGCTTATTCGGGTTATCATCAGATCAAAATGGCAGTTAAGGACCAGGAGAAGACAACTTTTATAACTCCTTTTGGAGCCTTCTGTTATGTATCTATGCCTTTTGGACTCAAAAGTGCACAGGCGACTTATCAACGGTGTGTGCAGAATTGCCTCGATGATCAGATTGGGCGTAATGTTCATGCTTATGTGGATGATATTGTGGTGAAGTCCAGGAAACAAAGACACTCATAATTGATTTGCAGGAAAATTTTGATAACCTGAGGGTTTATAAAATGATGCTCAATCCGGCTAAGTGTGTTTTAGGTGTACCGGCTGGCAAGCTCTTGCGTTTTCTGGTGTCCAATAGGGGCATTGAGGCTAATCCGGAAAAGATTAAGGCTATCACATCCCTGGCTAAACCGGCATGTATCAATGATGTTCAACGTCTGGCGGGTCGTATCGCGGCTTTCAGCCGGTTTATCAGCAGGTTGGGTGAGAAGGCGATCCCTTTGTATCAGATGTTGAAGAAGACTGACAATTTTGTCTGGACTGGTGCTGCTAATGCGGCGTTTGAGGACTTTAAGAAGCAGTTGGCTGAACCGCCAGTTCTTGCTGCTCCGGTTGATAAAGAGCCACTATTGTTATACGTGGCTGCTAATGCCCGGGCTGTCAGCGTAGCTATTGTGGTGGAGCGCAAGGAGGCTGGGAAGCAATACTCGGTTCAAAGGCCGGTTTATTATATCAGCGAAGTGCTCATTGAGTCAAAGCAAAGATATCCGCATTGGCAAAAGCTGGTGTATGGGGTTTTCATGGCAAGTCGGAAGCTTAAACAGTACTTTCAAGGCCATCCCATCACAGTGGTCAGTTCCGCTCCTTTGGGGGATATAATCCAGAACAGGGAGGCAACTGGCCGGGTTGCTAAGTGGGCCATTGAGCTTGGACCACACGGTTTGAAATATATGCCCCGAACAGCTATCAAGTCCCAGGCCCTTGTGGATTTCATCAATGATTGGACAGAGTTGCAGGCACCTGAAGACAAACTGAACAGCACATACTGGACTATCCACTTCGATGGGTCCAGGCAATTGGAGGGCTCGGGGGCTGGAGTTGTCCTTACTTCCCCTCGAGGTGATAAAATTCGTTATGTTCTTCGCTTAATGTTTCCTTGTACTAACAATGCAGCTGAGTACGAGGCCTTACTCCATGGTCTTCGAGTGGCTAAGGAAATGAACTTAAGCCGGGTACAATGCTTTGGGGACTCCGATCTGGTGGCCCAGCAAGTTTCGTGTACTTGGGATTCCAAGGATCCACTCATGGAGGCATACCGACGAGAGGTGGATATTGTCGCTGGTCACTTCAAGGGTTATCAAGTGGAGCACATTGATCGGCGCAAAAATGAGGCAACAGATGCTTTAAGCCGGCTCGGATCTCAGCGCAAACCGGTGCCGCCCAATACCTTTCTGGATGTCTTGCACAACCCATCAGTTCAGTTGCCTACGGAGGAGGACCTCGCCATTCCTGATCCAGAGCACAGTTGGTGGCCGCTTTACACATTATTCCGGATTGGACGCTTCCATACTTAGCGTATATGAACTGGGGCGAGTTGCCAGAAGATACAGTTTTGGCCAGGCAGATAGTGCGGCGATCCAAGTCCATGGTTATTCACAACGGTGAGTTACACCATTGCAGTGTCTCTGGCGTGTTCCAGCACTGTGTTTCTCCTGAAGAAGGCGATGAGATTCTACGTGAGATCCACGAAGGAGACTGTGGTCATCACGCCGATCAAAATCCTTGGTTGCTAAAGCTTTTCGTCATGGCTTCTATTGGCTGACTGCTCATGCTGATGCTGAGGACTTGGTGAGGCGGTGCGACGATTGTTAGAAATTCTCACGATGAGCTCATGTTCCGGCTCAGGAGCTACGAATGATTCCCATCACTTGGCCATTTGCTACTTGGGGGCTTGATATGGTAGGGCCCTTTAAGCGATCCAAAGATAAGAAGACCCACCTGTTGGTAGCGGTTGACAAGTTTACTAAATGGGTTGAAGCGGAGCCAGTAAGCAAGTGTGACGCAGCCACGGCGGTTCAATTTATCAAGAAGGTGATCTTCCGCTTTGGTTTTCCACACAACATCATCACAGATAATGGCACGAACCTCTCCAAAGGCGAGATGGAGGATTTTTGTCAACAAGAGCACATCCGGCTTGATGTGTCGTCCATGGCTCACCCCCAGTCTAATGGTCAAGCTAAGAGAGCTAATCAGGAAATTTTGAAGGGTATCAAGCCTCGGCTTATGGTTCCTTTGAAGAAGACGCCGGGTTGTTGGGTGGAGGAATTACCATCTGTGTTATGGAGCATAAACACCACCCCAAATCGATCTACGTGTTATACACTTTTCTTCATGGTTTACGGGGCAGAGGCAGTACTCCCAAGTGATATTCGTCATGACTCACCCCGGGTTGCCAATTATGTTGAAGCGGACAACGAGCAAGCACGTCAAGAAGCACTGGACCTATTAGATGAAAAACGGGACATGGCATTGGCTCGTTCGGCGGTTTATCAGCAAGAACTGCGGCGTTATCACAGCCCCCGGGTTAAAACAAGAATCTTTCAAGAAGGCGACTTAGTGCTCCAGCTCATCCAGGGTCAGACCGATATGCACAAGTTATTCCCACATTGGGAAGGGCCCTTTGTGGTCAGCAAGAATCTGCACAACGGATCATACTGCCTCATCGATGTTCGAGAGCACAAGGACTCAAGCAAATCAGAGGAGGAGACCCGTCGGCCGTGGAATATCGCTCATCTATGGCCTCACTACACCTGAGCCATAGGCTCTCATTATGTACATATTTTGACAATGTATATATTATGATCAATATAATAAACCAGCATCCTTGCTACAAGCAGGGCCTCTGCCGTTCTTCCAATATTTCTTGGTTACAAGGGGGCTTCTGCTTATAAAGCGACGTCCTATTTGTCCATTAAACCGGCTATCATGCCACAACAAAGCTTGGGAGCTTCACACCCAAGGGGCCAAAGAGAGTTTTGTTGCTAAGCACAACTCAAACATAGGCACCCATTGAGCACAGCTCACAAAGTTACTTGGGGGCTCTTTGTGCAAAGCAACAAAGAGTTTGAAAGGACCGTTGTAATTGGCTATCAAGCCACGGCTTGGAAGCCTGGTGTATTCACCTAAAACCCCGGGTTAACCTGCCTTCATGAAGTAAGCCACTCCTGTCCAGGTAATCCTGGTATGACCCGCCGAACATTTGACAAGTCAATCTTATACAGACCTTGAACTTGTCAAAGTTAAAACAACGATTGGTTAATTGGAGGCCCATCTTAAAAGGCTTTGTCAAATCATTTAACTCAGCGGCCTGGCAGCCCATGAAAAGCCTCGAATTTGGGCCTGGCAGCCCTTGAAAAGCCTCGACTACAAGTTTTTATTTGATTTTATTTTTGCAAAGTTTTATCTCTTTTTGATAAGGTTTTGAGTTAAACCGGCGTCTATTGACCCGGCCCGACTATAAGTCATTACATCGACCCGGTGTTTCTTAACCCGGCGTAGCTTTCAGTTATCAGCTGTTAGCACATAATCAATTATGAACCGGCATTTCTTAATCCGGTCTGGTATTGACTACAAGTCGCCAAGATGATCATCTGGTGTTTATCATAACCCGGCATGGCTTATTATGCACCAGCACAACATGGCGGGAGTTTTCAAACACTCAAGATTTGGGTTATCACCCTTACTACACAAGTTGGTAGACCAACAATGTGATTCAATATCACAGGTATGATATATTTCATGCTTTATTGCTTTACAACCTTGGTTATAAAAACTCTGGTTCTGTATTGGGTATCATAACCCGTCCGACGGTAAACCGCCAGGGCATGTTTAAGTTTTTCAAATGCAGAAGGTAGGATTTTACAAAAAAGTACTAAGGCACATAAGCAAGCATAGCAACAATCATGCTGGATTATGGTGTCAGGTAGCAGTGCACGATGGCAGAAAATCAAAGTATTTCAACTAGCCTATTACAAGGCACTTTGATGCCCAAAAGAATAATTGTTTGTTGCCTAGAATGCTATATGTGGAAATCAGACCGGCTGCCGGATTATGATTCATCACCGGGTTGACGTGAAGTTGATGGATCATCTCGCGTCAGTTCAACTTCCTCCTCCTCACCCAGTGGCTGGAAGTCAATGGTGGCCCAATCAATCCTGGTTAAGGCTTGGAAGACAGCTTCATTGCTTATAAGATTGGACGGGTCAACGTCAGGGCATAGGTGTGCTTACGGATTGGCGGGATAAGATTCTGCGCCTCTTTCAAAGCTGCATCAACCCGTTTGTTATCTGCATCATAGCTGGATCGATGGACAGATAAGTCAACTTCTTCGGCCAATTTGCTTGCAAGCGGGCGCATCTCCTTGGTCAAGGCCTTGAGAGATTCACTGTCAAATTCTGACCCATCTTCTTGTTGGCTAGGATAGCCCTGTCCGATATCTTCCGGATCAAGATCAGCTATCCACGGTTTGGACCGAGTCAGTGCTGATAAAGCGCCAGCCCTTGCAGCAGATCGCTTTACCTCCTCTATCTGGGCAGGTGTCATAGATAATTTGACCAAGGTATCCTTGATCAAAGTTGGCGCCGGTTTATTGTATGAGGCCGCGCAGATGACTCGTTGAGCGCCAGTATACAGTTGTTCCATCAAGGTATATGCTGCTTTCAACTTCATCCGCATATTCGAGCCCAGATGAGCAATACGACTACCTGCCATGGTTTAAGAATAAATTGTTAAACTGGCAACTTCAGATATGTTTAAGAAAAGCCCTTACATAGAGTACTTACCAAATATCGCAGAAGTCATAGCATTGACCTGATGTTTTAAGCCGGTTAGCTCTTCCGCCACCGGTTTAAGAGCTATTTCGGCATCCTCAGCCCGCTTTACCAGAGCAGCCCTCTCAGTTTCCCACTCTGCCCACTCGCTCTTGAAGCTATATTTTAATTGCTCCACGGCAGTTAAAGCGCCCTTCAATTCATCTTTGGCTTTGGAGGTTTCTGCTTGCTGAGACTTAATATTTTCTTGAAGATCGGCGATCTGGGAATCCTGATTACTCAAGTCAACCTACAACAGACAAATCATTTGTTAATATTTTCTCAAAAGTCCCAAGCACATAACAAGTTATACACTTGGCACTTGGGGGCTAGTGCGGATTTCTTTTCTTTAACTGGTATTATAAGTCCCAAGGCTCAATACAAGTATTAAACTTGGCACTTGGGGGCTAATGCTGAATTGATCAGATAAACCGGAGGTGAAGGAAGTCAACAAAGATAAGATTTGCAATAGAAAGTCCCGGTTCATCTTGAAGAGATAAACCGGCCCTTGGGGGCTACACAGTTGAAGTCTTTTTTGTCAAAAGTCCCGGTTCATCTTGAAGAGATAAACCGGCCCTTGGGGGCTACAATGGAGTTGATATAAAGCATAAAGGAAAATATATAAAGTGTTTGAATGGAAGTTACCTCATAGCGCTCCTTCATCAAGTTGACTAAACCGACCTCGTAATCACGACTTGTGTACAGGCGGTTTAGGTACCCAGAGTGGAGTTCCAGAGCATTGAGATGAGCACAGCTTGACAAATCAGTCTTCCACTTGCCTTTGTCAAGAGCAGAAAATTCCACTTTGGCACTATGCTTTGACAAAGCAACAGGGTTGCCAGGAGAAGTGTGGCCAAAATCCGTAATCACAACATCATCAGTTGCTTTATTTGGGCTCGCCGGTTTATCAGAGGCTTTGGCTGGGCTCGGCGGATCGGCAGCTGGACTTGGAGGATTGGCAGTTGGGCTTGGTGGATCAACATGAGGACTAGCCGGATTAGCTTCTCGCGGATCAGCATAAGTGTCCTGACCTTGTGGTACAGGATCATACATAGCAATATCAGTATCTCCACCAGCACCTTCTGAGGTCCTCTCCGGTTCAAACTCCTCAGTGAGAGCACTCAGTTTAGCTTTTTTGCTGAGTCGGGCTTTGGCGCTGCAAGTAACAAACAAAGGTTAATATGGTAAACCGGGGAAAGAAAGCAAAGCTAAAATTACTATACTTACCCAGGGACGGTCTTGAGGGGAGGCATTTGTGTGGTTGATGAATCGCCAGAGGATGAATTGGAAGTTACCTGATAATTCGAGTCAGACGGATTAAGAGGGTATCGGAAGTAACCCGCCAAGGGATAAGATTTGATAGAATTACAAGAGACCTCTACACGACGCTTCCGGATTCGGGTGTCTGGTAAACCGGAGGACGTGACTTGCTGGCCACTGTGCCGGTTTGTGCGACGAGCTTCAGGGTGCTGTGTCTTCAAAGAAAATTGTGGATCCAAATGAGTGAGAGGATGTGAACGTTTCACTTTCTAGATTGCGCTACGGAGTTTTCATACTGTCACAAGATCGAAATTGGAGGAAAGGGAGATTACCTCTACGTGGTCAGCACGGCTGGCTTCCGCATCATCCTGATAATGGTCGTTTTCAATAAGATGTATCGAAAATGAACCAAGGGAGTCAAGTTCTACCTCTGGTTCCGAGTCATCAACATCTTCGGGCGGATCAGAGGACTCGGCGGTTTTCTTCTTTGCTGGCCTCTTTGTGGCCTTGCTCTTAGCACAAGGAGCTCTCACCGGTTTATCTTGTGGTTTTGCCGGTTTGTCTTGAGTTTTCCTCTTCCAGAATGGATCTTTGGCCTGTAAGAATAAACAAAAGGCTATCAAAAAAATGTTAAAGGGGAGACGGATTAAAAAGCAGAAAGATAAATTCTTACGGCTGGCGGTTTGTTGGAGGCATAAAAGGGACGCAGCCCAGTCTTGCTGCACTCAGCTATCGGTTCATCTAGCATCTTTTTGACAGACTCAGTGATTTCATCATCATTCATATGTATTTCAGTGTGCCGTTGAGGGTCTTTGACATCCCCAGTATATTAATGCATTAATCTAGTGCGGCGGCTTAAGGGCTGGATACCCCATGAAACCCAGCAACGGACAAGGTCAATGCCGGTTAAACTGTTTGCTAGAAGAGCCCGGAGCTTAGCAAGCTGTGGTGCATATGTTTGTCGTTCTCTGGCAGTAAGCCGCTGAGGCAGTGGATGTCCATTGCTGAGTCGGTAAGCACGATAACCCGGCAGAGGATTTTCATCAGCAGGAGCGGTGTTCGGACAGTAGAACCATGTCTGATTCCAATCCTTGGGGTGGTTGTGATGTTTGGCATGAGGAAAATCGACTTCCTTCCTTTTTTGAATCGACACTCCGCCAAGTTCAGTATTGGGGCCGTCAGAAAATTCAGTACGGCGGTTCAAGTGGAAGAAGTCTCTGAAGAGTTCAACACTCGGTTCTTCTTGCAGATAAACTTCACAGAACACTTGGAAATTGCAGATGTTGGACACAGAGTTCGGTCCAATGTCTTGAGGATGGAGTTGGAAGTTGGCAAGTACATCACGGAATTTTTTTGATCCGGGAGGGCTAAACCCTCGGTCCAGATGTTGCATAAACACAACCACTTCTCCATCTTGAGGTTCAGGAGGGTTTTCGGTACCATATGGGGTATATTCGTAGTCGAAAGGATACTATGGTGAGGCGAAATGAACTACAGCTTCGGCCTCAAAGGAAAGATGTCAAGCTTATCTAGATTCGATGAGACAGTAAGGTCGAAAACAACGAACGCGGACGAACACTGATGAACACGGATGAACACCGAAACCCTAATGCAGATCTAGGGTTGAGGGAAGGAGGTTTACCGGATTCATAGGAGTGGCGGAGAAGTGCCGCGGATCTCTGGTACGTTCAGGTTGATGCAGCAGCCAAGGGTGATGCAGAGCTTGAAGGTCGAGTGCGGCGGCAGAGCTTCAGGGTTCGAGAGTCGCGAGGAAGAAGAAGAAGCACGGAAGGGGAAAAGGGAAAGACCCCTGGGCCTATTTATAAGGCGAATGGATAAGCAGGCAAGCGCGGGGATCGAGGAGCTCGAAGCGAAAATGGGGCACAGCTGTTGCCTCGATCTTCGGAAATTAATTAATAAAGGAAGGTATTTATGAGTTTTTTACGCAGATGACGTCATGACGATTTACTGCAATTTTAGAAGATGATGTCATGGTGATTTACCAAGCTCATATGGAGATGACGTCATGACGGTTTACAAGGATTATAGGAGAATATTTCAAGAAGAATTTTTCTAAGTGTTGAGGATTGACATGAACAGGTTCAAATCAATTTGGGGCCTAATGTTGGGGATATGACTACTGAGTGTAAACCGCCCAGGAGGGGCCGGTTTACACTCACAAGGAGTCCTGTATAAAAAGCCCATGAAGATGAAAGCTATGGCGCTTTAACTATGGAGGCATAGAGGCCCAGTGCCCGATGGCGGATTAGGGCCCATAGTAGTAAACCGCCATAGGTGTATAACTTGTATTGTAAGTTAGGGAAAAGGAAGAGACCGAGCCAGACACTTGTATGAGCCGGCCTCGGGATTCTGTAAACCGGCCGGGTGTCAACCTGTGTATATAAAGGGACGACCCGGCGGCGGTTCAGGGACAAGAAACAACAGCTCGAGAGATAGGTAAAGCAGATTCGCCCCCTGCTCATCGAGATCAATCAATCCCACAACAACTGGATCGTAGGCTTTTACCTTCACCGCAAGGGGCCGAACCTGTATAAACTCCCCGTGTCCTTTGTTCGGTTTAACCCCTTTTTGCTAATCTCGTTGCGATGGCTCCACGACTAAGTCCTTCCGCTAGGACATCTGACGTGTTAATTCCACGACAGGGAGTGTGACATCCATCATCAGACAATGTGGGGCAGTAAATGGGGACGACGGAAACCATGTTGGGTAGCTTGGGATGTGATGACACTACTGAAGAATCTGGGAGCACTAGGCTTTCATGATCTAGAAATCTTCAACCTTGCACTTTTGTCTCGATTAGCATGGCGCGTTCTGAATGAACCAAGTTCTCTAAGTGCATGAATACTTAAGGCAGCATATTTCCCTTCTTGCTTGTTCTTGGAGGCTAAGCAAGGACAATGCCCATCTCAAGTTTGGCGTGCCATTCTTGACGGAAGGGACATTTTGCGACAGGGCATTATAAGGAGAACTGAAAACGGTGATTCCACAAATATTTGGACCCACAACTGGATTCCAAGGAGTGGTCTAATGAGGCCGATCATTTCAAGGATCGCCAACCCACCGCAGCTAGTTTCGGCTTTGATTGATCACACTTCCGCGAGTTGGCGGGAGGATATGGTTAGGGACATCTTCGTCCCACTGGATGTGGAAGCAATCATCAAGATCCCTTTATGCACTACAATTGCGGAGGATTTTTGGGCCTAGCATGAGGATATGAAGGGTAATTTTTCTATCTGTTCTGTATACAGGATGATAGTTAAGACAAATTTGGGGAGGGAAGCTTGGTTATAGGAAAGAGAAGATGTCTCAAACTCCACAACAAAAGCAAAGGGATAGCTCTCTCTTTGGTAGACTCCAGTCCCATCCAAACTTCGAGTTTTCACTTGGCGTCTAGCACAACGTACGTTACCTACGACGAATGTGTCGCAATACATAAATATGGCCACGTCATGCGTTTACCCTTTATGCGGAGCTCCAGATAGTTGGTGCCATGCTCTCATAATTGTTCTGCATCAAGGAGTGTATGGGCACTATCCAACGAAGAGATGGTAGACATATGATCATGACCATAGAAGAAGATGCCAAGCTCTGGTTGTGTGCTATGAATGAATCTCTCCCGTCTTATCAATTTACATTGATGATTGTGACTCTATGGGAAATATGGAGTGCTAGGAGGAAGGCCATACACGAGGATATATTCCAAACAACGTTTTCTATGGATTAGTTTGTCTCCTATTATCTTCAGGACAATGATTTTATGACAACACCGAGGAATGCACCACATGCGGTAATAGCAGCAAAACCAATCATTGTTTACCTCCACCGGCGGGTCTTATGAAAATCAACGTCGACACGTCGGTGTCGCCAGCTGAAACTTTTGGTGTCGTGGGTGCTACATGTGAAGATGAGATAGGGGCTTTCCAAGGAGCCCCAGTGGTGGCTTTCAAGAGCATCATTGATCCGCAAGTGCTCGTATCCTTCACCATTCGAGAAGGCCAAACTCTCGTCGAAGACCTATATATTCAAAAGTTTGCACTTGCTTCAGATTGTAAAGTGGTAGTTGATGCGATCAGGGAAGGTAGTAGTGCCACTTTTGGTGCAGTAGTTAGAGAGATAATTGCTAGAGCTAGAGAGTTTCAAGTGTGCGACTTTAGTCATGAGTATAGAACCTCAAATGTCAAGGCTCATAATCTAGCAATGTGTGACGTCCCTGATTCAATCGTACACTAATCATACACACAAACGTGTACGAACAAGATAAGGGACTCATGGGAAGATATCACAAAACAATTATAAAAATAAAATAAGTCATACAAGCATCATAATACAAGCCAGGGGCCTCGAGGGATCGAATACAAGTGCTCGATCATAGATGAGTCAGCGAAAGCAACAATATCTGAGTACAGACATAAGTTAAACAAGTTGCCATAAGATGGCTAGTACAAACTAGGATACTGATCGAAAGAGGCGCAGACCTCCTGCCTGGGATCCTTCTAAACTACTCCGGGTCGTGGGTAGCCTGCACGTAGTAGTAGGCACCCTCGGTGTAGTAGGGGTCGTCGTCGATGGTGGCGTTTGATTGCTGGTCTCAAACATCTGGTTGCGACGTCCGAGAAGAAGAGGAAAAGGGGGAAAAGAGGAAGCAAAGCAACCGTGAGTACTCATCCAAAGTACTCGCAAGCAAGGACCTACACTACATATGCATGGGTATCTGTGTAAAGGGGCAATATCGGTGGACTGAATTGTAGAATGCCAGAATAAGAGGGGGATAGCTAGTCGTGTCGAAGACTATGCTCCTAGCAACCTCCATCTTGCAACATGTAAAAGAGAGTAGATGGTAAGTTCACCAAGTATCATCGCATAGCATAATCCTACTCGGTGATCCTCTCCTCGTCGCCCTGTGTGAGAGCGATCACCGGGTTATATCTGGCACTTGGAAGGGTGTGTTTTATTAAGTATCCGGTTGTAGTTGTCATAAGGTCAAGGTACAATTTCGGGTCATCCTGTTGCCGAGGATCACGGCTATTCGAATAGATAAACTTCCATGCGGGGGTGCACCGCATTACCCAACACGCTCGATCCCTCTGGACGGACACACTTTCCTGGGTCATGCCCGGCCTCGGAAGATCAATACGTCGCATCCCTACCTAGGCACAACAGAGAGGTCAGCACGCCGTTCTAAATCCTATACGCGTAGGGGTCTGGGCCCATCGCCCATTGCACACCTTAACGTTGCGAACACGGCCGGTGAGCAGACCTAGCCTCCCTTATACAAGAGCAGGCATTCCAGTCCAACCCGGCGCGGGCCGCTCAGTCGCTGGCGTCAAGAAGGCTTCGGCTGATACCACGACGTCGAGTGCCCATAACTGTTCCCGTGTAGTTGGTTAGTGCGTATAGGCCAGTGGCCAGACTCAGATCAAATACCAAGATCTCGTTAAGCATGTTAATTGAAGTATCCGCGGACGCTGACCAGGGCCAGGCCTACCTCTCACCTAGGTGGTCTCAACCTGCCCTGTCGCTCCGCCACAAAGTAACAGTCGGGGCCTGTCGGGAACCCAGGCCCACCACTACCGGGATGGAACCACCAGTCCTTTCAGCCCCCACAGCGGAATCACTTGCGGGTACTCTACGAGCCAACCCGACTTTAGTCACCACATGTAGCATATAATATGTATGTAAGTATATACCCGTGATCACCTCCGGAGTGACCACGGTCCGGTAGTATAGCATGGCAGATAGACAAGAATGTAGGGCCACTAATGGAATACTAGCATCCTATACTAAGCATTTAGGATTGCAGGTAAGGGTAACAACTGTAGCAACAATGAAAGGCTATGCAGGAGAATAGGATTAACCGAAAGCAGTAACATGCTACACTACTCTAATGCAAGCAGCAGACAGAAGGAATAGGCGATATCTGGTGATCAAGGGAGGGGGGGGGGCTTGCCTGGTTGTTCTGGCAAGGAGGGGTCGTCAACACCGTAGTCGATCGGGGCAATAGCGGCGTCAGACTCGTAGTCTACCGGAGAGAAGAGGGGAAAGAAACAATAAATATAATGCAAACATAAGCACGACGATGCATGACAAGACAATGAGCGGTGCTAGGTGTGCCCTAACGCAGTAGGAGGTCATACCGACGAAGGGGGGAAACATCCGGGAAAGTATCCCCGGTGTTTCACATTTTTCGGACAGATGAACCGGAGGGGGAAAGTTGCGAGTTTGCTACGCTAGGGTTGTGTGGCGGATGAATGGGCTACGAATCCAGATTCGTCTCGTCGTTCTGAGCAACTTTCATGTACAATGTATTTTCACCCGAGCTGCGGATTATTTTATATTAATTTTCAAAGTTTTAATCAATTTATAAATTATTATTATGAAATTAATTTGAAAATAGCATTATTGGATCATCATGACGTCAGTAGTAAACAGATGTGTTGACTGGGTCAAACTAACATGTGGGTCCCGCATGACATACACTAAGACTAACTAATCAGGTTTAGTTAGTCTAACTAATTGATTAGGTTTATTAACTAGAATTTATTGGGTTAATTAATTTACTTACTTACTTAATTAATTAATTAACTTTTATATTTTTTTAGTTAATTTTTTTAAACAGTACAGGGCGTGGGCTCCCTAGTCAGTGGCTATGGAGGAGGCTAATGGGCGCGCATGCGACGGGTTACGGGCGCGGTTGTGAGCGCCCGATTGGGCGCAGCGGGCAAGGCCACCGGGGCACACGGGCGGTCGACGGAGGCCACCGGGGCACGCGCGGCCAGCGGCGGTGGCGCCAGGTGAGCAGCGAGGCCCTAGCCGGAGTGTGGCAGAGGGAGTACCATGGGGCGGTTGTGCGCGGAGCGGGCAGAAGCGAACGCTGGTGCCAACGGCAGCAACGCAGGCGTGGGAGAGGCGGCGCGCGGTGCGAGGAAGGAGCAGCAGGCGGCAGCGCCATGCGGCGGCGCAGAAGCGCGGCGCGTCGCGAGCGGCGGGCATGCATCGCAGGCTGCAGACGATCGACGCAGCAGCAGCGCGACGTCGGCGTCGGCCGGCTATGCAGCGACCAGGAGAAGCGGAGGGTGGTGCCAGCAGCAGCGGGGAGGTGCGGGCACGCCGAGCTGCTGCGTGTGCGGGGGAGAGGTTGCGGACGCGCTCGGGAGTCGGCGTCGAGGCGGAGGCGGGCGTAGCGTGTGCGGGACGGCGCGGGCGCATGGTCACCGTGCGGGGCGGAGGGAGTGCGAGGAGAGGGGAAGCTCATGGGGGGCCGTAGGTACTGAGGCAGCGGGGCGCGGGGAGGAGGACGGGGAAGACGGGGACGAGGTCCAGCGACGGCATGGCAGCGGTGGTCGATGACACGGACTCTGGGCGGCGGCGAGATCAGGGCGGTGAGCGCTGGGGCGCTCCCGATCCAGATCGCGCGAGGGGGGTGGGGTGTGGGGATCGTGGGAAGGGGATTTGGTTCGGTGGGAGGGCAGGGGCCTAAGTAGGCTAGTAGGTGGGCCGGCCTGGCTTGGCCGTGGCCCGGTTGCGCTAGGGAAAACCTTTTGCTTTTATCTTTCTTTGTTTTTATTTATTTTATTTTTCTTTTCTGTTTCCTTTTAGTTCCTAATTATTTTAGTTTTTGTAAAGTATATACTTGGCATCTAATTTAGTATTTCAATTTAGTCCACTGCCACAAAAAGTCTAGTCCCCAAATAATTTAGTTTGATATTTAATTAATTAGTAAAGGCATTTAATTAATTATGTTTGCTACTATTTAAATCATTTTAGTGACGTTAAGCATTTCATAGAAGTTTGGTTTCACCACCATAATCATCTAGGCATTATCTGGCATGACCCTAACATTTTAGTTTCATTGTTTGAAATTTTTTATCATTTGACTTTAATTCAAGTTTGAATTTGAATCATTTTGAACTAACGCGAGATTAGCAACAGTAACGGAGGTGACGTGGCATCATTAGCTGAGAGTTACTGTAACTTAAATATCCGGGCATCACAAGATTCTCCTCCACTACAAGAAATCTCATCCCGAGATTTAAGAGGGGAGTAAAGGGGGAAGGTTCAGGTTACAAAATTCTAGCGAGTGTTCTCGGTCTTGGTTGTTCTTCTCGAAGAGGTTGATCCATTACATTGATGTCTTCATTTCCCTGTTTTAGGTCATCATGATGAAGTTGTCGTCCTTTCTTCGGGAACTCCATCATAATTACGAATAGGTAAGGGGTAGCTCTACAATGATAGAATGTTATAAGGGAAAATCATCTGGGGGGTATCCCAAGAATGAACACAAGAGTATCTCTCGAGTTGAACAAATGAAACACACCAAGAGCAAAATAAGAAGGTACAACAAGAAGTTTCAAGCGGATAGACAATCGTCGTTGCATGAAACAACGCTTGAAAGGGGTTCAGAGCACCAAGAATTAGTTTTGTGTCTGATACCAAAATTGACAATCTCTCGGAAGGTGGCTCGTGAATTACCTACGAGGCCACGCTCGAGGAATATCTTTGGGAACAGGGGGTGTACAGAAGAGTCTGGTTTCGGTCCTGTGGAACTGTGGGTTATGGGCCCACCATGTGGGTTAAAAGTAGTAAGGCGGTGACGTCTTGCACGATCATGTAAGTATGGCATGTCAGAGGATAGTCTGTCGGTTATGTCGGCAACAACATCGGTACCAAGGGCGAGGGACGAAGAGAACCATTCTCCTGCTCGTTGAACGAGGCAGACCAATAGGTAAAGTTCTCGTCCATCAGCGGTTAACGGAATGTCATGAACAATAGTAACAGGGTCCTGCTGATAGAATTGTACACCGAGGTGTTTACATAAGCAGGAGAACGTTACTGCTTAGATCATATAGATCACAAGAAAGGTTAAACCAAGCAACAGAAAGAAAAATATGGTTATCAGATTAAACAGAACAATGGAAAGGAAAATGTGTTTAAACACATATTTCATGGGTATATCCTTCCCAAGGACAAGCAGAGCATGATATCCATGCCAGGATAGAAAGTAGAAAACCATTTAGGTAAGGGGAGAGGAATTTCATGACAATACCCATACTACAGTGTTCTGGATAATTGATAAAGAAAAGATATCATTGCTTCAACTGTTCTTATTGAAGACCGGAGTACCACTGACATGCTTTGAGATAGCATTGGCATGGTCTTCAATTAAAGGTCGGACTCTGGATACACAAGGATCCATCAGGGATAACTTATAGAATAAGTCTTACAATTTCCTCATGGAAGAATGGATAACTTTGCTAAAAAGGAAACTATAACAATAGGTCCTTCGGCCAGGTGTGCTAGGCATGACATCACCTTATCGGTTCAAAACTAGTATGTTCCAACCATCATATCTGACTGAGATTTAGTTTTGGTTGGTGTTAGGATACCTCAGGCTCGGGATGGCTGAGAAGAAAAGGTGCGACACAAATTAACGAGGTGACATCATAAGATTCTCGGGGAATGAACTATGGAAGAGAGTTCCGAAACAAGAGTTCATCATTAAACCAAGGAGAGGATGAGGGGTGGCTGATGGTCTTAGCGACAATCCTCGAGATTTCCAAAAGAATGATTTCCACAATTATGTGAACAAGGAGATATCATTAGTCAGACCAAATGATATAATGATGTATACTCGAGGAAAACATCCATAGTAAAACGTTGACCGAAAAATGCACCCAAACATATGGACTGGGTAGCACGATCAAGGTTAGGATGATGAATCAATAACCAACACACGAAGAACGAATCTATCGATCATTATCTTACAAGCAATAGGGTTGCTAGAAGTAGAAGTTTTGAATTTACACATCATAGTTCACTTGTCGGCATTCCTGTTAGAAACAACATGGGGACCAAGAAATGAATGGAGATGGGGAGAAGTATTACTATATCAAGAATTCTTAAGAGGTGGAGCAATTCTCACATCGTTCTTGACATAATAGATGGTAATACTCCAAGGTAGAAATAACATAAGATGGATAGCAAGGAGCTTCATAACATGAACAAGTTTGTGTTGGAGGTAAGGCAATAATGTTGTTGATGATAACACAATTCATCGAGGGGAAAAGATGGTATTTCTCAGCATGAATTCGATCGATATCCTTGAAGAGCTCAAAATGTTGATGATGATCACGACACAATTGTCGAGAGATTTCATGCAGGTGTAATCGATCGACGATGACATCAAGTCAAAGGAATGATGATCGAAAGGTTATTGGAACCAACGATAGGACACATACTCGATATCAAGCTTGTTGTTCAAGGCGAAATATGACGAGGAAGATCGATGTAGGTTATCTCGTCACCGAAATTTGTGCTCCGTGAAGAAGGACCAGGTAGCACAGTTAAAAAAATAGCACAATAATGAAATAGTCAATCAGGCTAGGAATGAAGTGATCGGTTACAAACTCATAAGCAAGGAAGATAGCTAAGAATGGTTGGATCATAGAACGGACACGATTCAGTTATCGGTGTACTCGGGTGACTAACCACTCAGAACCCAGGAAAAATTGGAATCGGTGAGAATGTAGTACTTGATGAAGAACTCATAAGAAGTTATGTTGTTCCATAATAATCTCGAGATACCAGGGGGTAATACTCGACAAATGATCAAAGTAGAGGTTGGACTGGGGTATTGCTCTGTAGAAGACAAGTACTTCAACTTGTCCGAGAAATGGTATTTAAAAGGAGAACATGGCCAGAACCACGATTGCAAAAGGCCAGATCCCAGATATAAGATGAACTTATACCAAGGGAATATTTAATTGAAGAGAAGCTTCAATGATACGATCTACATCGTGTCCATGGGCATGAACACAAAGTTCAAGGTCGACTCCCACTTCTCCAATGCATAATCTTTCATTCACTTCTCACTTTCTAAGAAGTTGTGGTGTTGAAATTTTATCTGGCAAAATACCAAAAGAGTATGACTCATGAAAACTTTCGAGTTCACACATATTAAGGAAGGCATAGGTTCAACCCATCAGGGTATCATGGAAACATATACCACAAGCTTCAAGAGTAAATTATACAAGCTCGAAAGTAGAGTATGGTTATCAAAGAAGAGGATATAAATTACCAAAGGAATTATATACCCATGGAAAGGCTCACAAGGTTATTGAATATGAAGGACACTGTCGGATAATAATCCAACAAGGGGCTTGTGGTCTACAACGGAGCTATGGCGAGTATCGGTACTCTATCAGAGTTAGAAGGAACAAAAGGGCATCCGATTATCGAAACAACTGACTAATTCAAAGATCAAATGCAAAGGAATTATCATTTCCAAATCAAGGGACCAGAAGCCAACAGTCTGATTAAGAATGGATAAGTTGAATAGACTTAGGGGTACAATCGACGACAATTTGATGGGTCAATAACCAGCTCATGTTCAAAATGACATCTGAGCCGGAAAGATAATTTAAAAGGATCAACCAATGATTGCGTGCATTCGCACATATTGAATCAACAAACTCAAAATGAAAATGGCAAAGGATATCAATAAGATTACTAACCTTATGGGATTAACCATAAGGCAAGCAAGCAAGAATTTCAAGAGCAATAGGCTTTTGAGGATTTTCAGAAGATCGAGTGGTATTTCAAAGACTTTTGTGAAATACATGAATCAACTGGGGATGAGCGGATACTCGATAAGTGCGAGAAATTATCCATAGGGGTATTCAGGTGACAAGGAACTGCAAGGCATTAGGCACAAAGTATTCTCGGAGCAATAGAGAGGATTTCAAGGTATCTTATAATAACAAGATCAATGGGGAATGATTGTATGAATGGCAAGTGTACGTGGTTATCCCTAGAGGTTTATCAATGGATGGGAATTGCAAAAGCGATGGCACAAAGTCTCGAGAGAACATCATAAAGTATGCTCGGAATCTTCTGGTGCAGCAGACGATCATCGGCAATAAGGTGCTCTCCGGATGAAAGTGATCATGAGATCCTAATGTTAGATTTAGCAAAATTCATTTAACCAAAATAGAAGAGAGATCAGAGTCCTAGAGTATAGACGAGGAATAAAAGATCCTAATACCATCCAATGGTGACGTGAGCCCATGGGCCGCACAGCCATGTCAGTAAAACAGTTTTCATCGACTAGACTCAACTTTGGCCAAGGAGTGTGGAAGGGGGATTCC
The DNA here is from genome assembly GCA_021605205.1 of Aegilops longissima. Taxonomy (NCBI): domain Eukaryota; kingdom Viridiplantae; phylum Streptophyta; class Magnoliopsida; order Poales; family Poaceae; genus Aegilops; species Aegilops longissima. The sequence goes on along the minus strand of CM038677.1, from coordinate 788,801,053 downwards.
TACAGGCAGTTGGCTCTGATACCAACTTGTGACGCCCTCGATTTAATCATACACTAATCATACACGCAAACGTGTACGATCATGATCACGGACTCACGGGAAGATATCACAACATAACTCTAAAAATAAAATAAGTCATACAAGCATCATAATACAAGCCAGGGGCCTCGAGGGCTCGAATACAAGTGCTCGATCATAGATGAGTCAGCGGAAGCAACATTATCTGAGTACAGACATAAGTTAAACAAGTTGCCATAAGATGGCTAGCACAAACTAGGATACAGATCAAAAGAGGCGCACGCCTCCTGCTTGGGATCCTCCTAAACTACTCCTGGTCATTGGCAGCCTGCTCGTAGTAGCAGGACCCTCGGTGTAGTAGGGGTCGTCGTCGACGATGGCGCCTGACTCCTGGGCTCCAACATCTAGTTGCGACATCCGAGAATAAGAGGAAAAGGGGGGAAAAGAGGGAGCAAAGCAACCATGAGTAGTCATCCAAAGTATTCGCAAGCAAGGATCTACACTACATATGCATGGTATCTGTGTAAAGGGGAAATATCGGTGGACTGAACTGCAGAATGCCAGAATAAGAGGGGGATAGCTAGTCCTATCGAAGACTACGCTCCTGGCAACCTCCATTTTGCAGCATGTAGAAGAGAGTAGATGGTAAGTTCACCAAGTATCATCGCATAGCATAATCCTATCCGGCGATCCTCTCATCGCGCCCTATGTGAGAGCGATCACCGGGTTATATCTGGCACTTGGAAGGGTGTGTTTTATTAAGTATCCGATTCTAGTTGTCATAAGGTCAAGGTACAACTCCGGGTCGTCCTGTTACCGAGGATCACGGCTATTCGAATAGATAAACTTCCCTGCAGGGGTGCGCCACATTACCCAACACGCTCGATCCCTCAAGCCAGACACACTTTCCTGGGTCATGCCCGGCCTCGGAATATCAACACGTTGCACCCCTACCTAGGCACAACAGAGAGGTCAGCATGCCGGTCTAAATCCTATGCGCAGGGGTCTGGGCCCATCGCCCATTGCACACCTGCATGTTGCGAACGCAGCCGGTGAGCAGACATAGGCTCCCTTATACAAGAGCAGGCATTCCAGTCCAACCCGGCGCGCGTTGCTCAGTCGCTCACGTCAAGAAGGCTTCGGCTGATACCACGATGTCGAGTGCCCATAACTGTTCCCGCATAGTTGGTTAGTGCGTATAGGCCAGTGGCCAGACTCAGAACAAATACCAAGATCTTGTTAAGCATGTTAATTGAAGTATCCGCGGACGCCGACCAGGGCCAAACCCACCTCTCACCTAGGTGGTCTCAACCTTCCCGGTCGCTCTGCCACCAAGTAACAGTCGGGGGCCGTCGGGAACCCAGGCCCACCACTACCGGGATGGAACCACCTGTCCTTTCAGCCCCCACATCGGAATCACTTACGGGTACTCTACGAGCCGACCCGACTTTAGTCACCACATGTAGCATATAATATGTATGTAAGTATATACCCGTGATCACCTCCGGAGTGACCACGGCCCGGTAGTATAGCATGGCAGACGGACAAGAATACAGGGCCACTGATGGAATACTAGCATCCTATACTAAGCATTTAGGATTGCAGGTAAGGGTAACAACTGTAGCAACAATGAAAGGCTATGCAGGAGAATAGGATTAACCGAAAGCAGTAACATGCTACACAACTCTAATGCAAGAAGTAGAGAGAAGGAATAGGTGATATCTGGTGATCAATGGGGGGCTTGCCTGGTTGTTCTGGCAAGAAGGAGGGGTAGTCAACACCGTAGTCGATCAGGGCAGCAGCGGCGTCAGACTCGTAGTCTACCGGAGAGAAGAGGGTGAAGAAACAATAAATATAATGCAAACATAAGCATGATGATGCATGACAAGACAATGAGCGGTGCTAGGTGTGCCCTAACGCGGTAGGAGGTGATACCGGCGAAGGGGGGGATCATCCAGGAAAGTATCCCCGATGTTTCGTGTTTTTGGACAGATGAACCGGAGGGGGAAGTTGCGTGTTCGCTATGCTAGGGTTGTATGGCGGACGAACGGGCTATGTATCCAGATTCGTCTCGTCGTTCTGAGCAACTTTCATGTACGAAGTTTTTCATCTGAGCTACAGATTATTTTATATGAATTTCCAAAATTTTAATCAATTTATAAATATTATTATGAAGTTAATACGAAAATAGCATTATTGCATCAGCATGATGTCAGCAGTCAACAGAGGTGTTGACTGGGTCAAACTGATAGGTGGGTCCCGCATGACATAGACTAAGACCAACTAATCAGGTTTAGTTAGTCTAACTAATTGATTAGGTTTATTAACTACAATTAATTAGGTTAGTTAATTTACTTAATTAATTAATTAATTATTATATTTCTTAATTATTATTCTTTAAACAGTACAGGGGCATGGGCCCCCTAGTCAGTGGCTATGGGGGAGGCTAATGGGCACGCGGTCGATGGGTTACGGGCGCGATTGTGAGCGCCCGATTGGGCGCAGCGGGGCAAGGCCACCGAGGTGCCATGGGCGAGGCTCTCTGGGCACACGGGCGGGCGATGGAGGCCACTGGGGCTCATGTGACCAGCGACCATCGGCGGCGCCAGTGAAGCGGCGAGGCCCTGGCCGAGTGTGGCGGAGGGCGTACCATGGGGCGGTTTTGTGCGATGGGCAGAGGCGAACGCCGGGCCAACGGCAGCGACACAAAGGGGGAGAGCGGCGGCGCGGTGCACGGGAAGGAAGCGGCGGCGCGGGAGCGCCAGAGGGCGGCGGCAATGGCGCAAGCGGCGAGCATGCACGCACGTGGCGGAGACGATCTTTGAAGCCGCGCACGCTGCTGCTGTAGCGTGGCTATCGAGAAAGGGAAGCGGAGGTGGTGCCAGCAGCAGCGGGGAAGGCGCGCGCCGAGCTGCTGCGTGTCTTGGGCGAGGTTGCGGACGTGCTCGGGAGTCGACGTCGAGGCGGAGGCGGGCGTAAGCGTCTTGGGACGGGCGCGGGCGCGTGGTCACCGTGCGGGGCGGAGGCAGTGCGAGGAGAGGGGGAGCTCAGGGGGGGTAGGGACTGAAGCAACAGGGCACGGGGAGGAGGACAGGGAAGACGGTGACGAGGTCCAGCGACGGCATGGGAGCGCTGGTCTACGACAGGACTCAGGGCGGCGGCGGGATCGGGCGGTGGCTGGGCGCCCCGATCCAGATCGCATGGCGGGGATCGTGGGAAGGGGATTAGGGTTCGGTGGGAGGGCAGGGGCCTAAGTAGGCCAGTAGGTGGGCCAGCCTGGCTGGGCCGTGGCCCGATTGTGCTGGGGAAAACCTTTTGCTTTTATCTTTCTTTCTTTTTTATTTATTTTATTTTTCTTTACTGTTTTCTTCTAGTTCCTAATTATTTTATTTTTTGTAAAGTATATACTTGGCATCTAATTTAGTATTTTAATTTAGTCCACAGCCACAAAAAGTCTAGTCCCCAAATAATCTAATTTGATATTTTATTAATTAGTAAAGGCATTTAATTAATTAGGTTTGCTACTAGTGCAGTTAAGAATTTCATAGAAGTTTGTTTTCACCACCATAATCACCTAGGCATTATCTGGCATGACCTGAACATTTTAGTTTCATTGTTTGAATTTTTTATCATTTGACTTTAATTCAAGTTTGAATTTGAATCGTTTTGAACTAACGCGAGATTAGCAACAGCAACGAAGGTGATTTGGCATCATTAGCCGAGGTTTACTTTAGCTTAAATATCCGGGCATCACACAATATTTGCTTTATCCCTAGGGTTTGATCGCCATGTGTGGTTAGACCAGCCGGACGACCCTGTATTCATTTCTGTAAACATTCAGGTGTCTTAATAAAGCTTTGTGGGATCTAAAAAAAGATGTTTCTAGAACGACATAGCGAAAATTGTGCTTTGTACTGTAGCCATGAATCCAAGCATCCTGGGCGATTAGATGGGTCTAATCAAAGTTATAAATTGCATTCTATTGCTTGGATTCAAACTTTTAGAACTGCTACACTATATAGTAGTTAGATAAAGTCTGTGGATCCGGTGCCAAATTTGAATATTTTTAAGTTTTGCAATGTCTCCTCATTTCTACAAAACAGACCCTATTAAGGGCATCTCTAAGGCGGACCCGTAAACCTCCCGCAATTGTCCGGACTGTGCTATCCGGACTTCGGAAGCCATTTAATGAGGCCGTGTATCGGTCTGCGGGGTGGCCCGGACGCGATTTCTCTCGCAAACTAGAGACAAACGTGGGTGAGGGGTTTTGCAGGAGTTCGGATCGATCCCAGGCCCGCTTCTGACCGCCCTGGCCCACCAAAACCCCTCCCTCTCTCACGTGCGTTCTCGCCCGGCGCCAGCTGCCCGCATTCATGCCACTGCAGAGCGCTCCGCTCAACATTGAAGACGGTTGAGGGCAGACGCGGCCTCTCACTGCCTCCGCCATTGAAGCAGCGCACCGGCTGAGGGAGTCGCCCGCGACGCGTCTCCGGTGTCAGCGCATGTTCAATGACGGAGACGTGTGACTGTACGGGACATGACAGATATCTATCATGCCCGTTCAATGCTGTTATTTGTCCATATGCTGGCATTAACTAGGCTCGCCGGCCGAGAAACCCTCTCCGGCGCCGCACATTGACGCACCCAGATGCCTCGCCTCACCGGAATCCTCTATATAAAGGCAGCTACACCCGGCTAACTCCACACCACCACACAAGCCCGTCCCCATCCTCCTCCCTTCCACTGCATCCACCATCACTATATACGCGAAGCTCTGTGGGAGAGCCTTTCCACGAAGATGAAGCACACCGTAGCTGCCCTTGCCGACGCCTTTCCACTGGCAGAGCCGCCGTGCCAGGCGGATAGAGTCCGGCTTGGGGGCCAGCTCGCCCGAGGGCTCCGTTGACGAGGACGAGACCACGCTAGAGACGGGCTCCGCCGCCGCCGCCCTGGCTCATATGCCTCCTGTGCACACCGGTTTCACCATGGAGCAGGCGTAGGCGCACTACAACAATGCCATGGCGGAGGTGCAGCCTGTGTTGGCGTCTTTGTCGGTGTTCCAGAAGGCGCGGGAGGAACAGCGGTATAACCTGCTCCTCCTGGAGCAGCACCAGCTGGCGAAGGACGAGATCTACGGTGAGCGGGAGAGCGAGGAGGCTGTGGCGGCCATGGCCGCGGCGAACCCCAACTTCGTCGCAGAGCAGCATGCCATCTATGATGCCGTCCGCGCTCAAGCCACCGCTCGCCAGAAAGCGGCTACCATGGAGGCACAGTTGCAGGCGGTAGCAGACGAGAACAACGCCAGTTGCGCCTCCTACGAGGACAGCGTCGACGCCACTATTTCTATCATGGACCTCACGTAACTGGCGACGGACAGGTCGCAGACTCCTCCGAGGATGAGTTGGCCATGTGAGGCAGCAGAGCCTAGTGTCCCATGTGGGCATGTCTGTCTTCTGTGTTCTACTCTTTCTCGCCGGAGACCGCACCTTCACTTCATCGATCTTATCGCCGGTGCTCATGGAGACGACGGATGGAGGACAACATGGGCTTGGACGCCGGGCGCCGCCGCCATAGGATAGGTTTAAGGTCGGGTCTATTTTTTTGTTCTAGATGTACGAAATGTATTGAAATCCTGCGTGTTTGTATGAAATCCGTCATGTTTGTATGAAATCCATAATGTTTGTATGAAATCTGGCCGAATTTGCATGAATTTCATCCGGTTTATTGAAAAGTTGTTTGAAATGTATGTGGCTAGCGTAGGATGGTTGTCTCCTTTATCCGTGTCCGCGGACTGATCCCCCTGCCCGCTGACGGATACGGAAGCAAATTTGCGGGTTGTCATTGGAGATGTCCTAAGTCAAGCTTTCTTAGGCCTAGCGAAATTAATAAAAAGATATATCTCCGTCAAAAAATAAAAATAACTGAAAGCTATACCATTTTTTCCCAGATATATAATATTTGGTATGTCAAATAAATACACACACAACATGGTGAACTCCTGTCACTGTAACTAGCTCGACTACCTGCCTGCCGCACACGCCTGCCTCCAAAGTTCCATCAGGCCACTGGACCGTTGGACGTACTCGCTCGCAAGTGGCGTCTCGTTGCGCCATCCCCATGCGCCTCTAGACGCTTCGGTGCGGCTCCAGAAACGAACACAGTTTCGGACTGGTGATGTGACGGCTTGTCGCTGGCATGCCGGTGCCATTTCGACTCTGCCGGCGGCCGGGCGGGAGGTTGCGGCCTTCCCCGGTTGCAAGCGCCAACTGATGAGCTGTTGTAAATATCGTCGTTGCGGATGACCTGGCTGGACAGGGGATGTCCATCTAGACGTGCCGGTATCCCAAGGGCCGAACCGGGTAAAGGCGAGACCGCTCCTGGTCCTGCTGGTGGGTGGAGCTGACTCGGACGGCTGATCAATTTGCTACAGAGTACTCCAAAATCACAATCGGACGACGATATTTTATCGGAATCGATAACGCCCGAACGTCAGATTTTTAGACGCCCATCCCGAACGCTGTTTCTACCGTACGATTTTCTGACACGAATCACGGAACAAGCCATCTGCCACGTCACCCTTTTTCTCGTTCGGAAAGAACACCCGTCGTCGCGAACGCCCTGGCTTCTCTTATCCATTTCCCTTTTCCCCAACGAGTCTCTCAGTCTATCCACTCCCTCCTCCACTCCGCCGCTCACTTTTCTCCCCTCCATCTCGAGCTCGTGCGGGGCTGCCCGGTGGCGTATTCGGAGACCACGGCGGAGGAGCTCGTGCGGGTGGGCTAAGCCGGCGACGTACTCGGAAACCGCGGCAGACTGGCGGAGGAGCTGCTCCTGGAGCTCGGGCGCGGCGCTCCCAAGCGCTCGTGCTCGGGCGGCTCCGGCGACGCGTGCGCTGGTGGAGAGGAGCGACGGGGAGGAGATGGGGGGCGATGCGTTCGACGACGGGGGTCGCCCCCTGCTACTGTCCGGGTGTTGGCGCGGCTCCGGCGACACGCGAAGAGGCCACGGCGAGGAGATGCGCGAGCGGGGAGCGCGCGGAGGCGGCTCTAGCGGAGAGGAGCAGCCGGGAGGAGATGGGGCGCGATGCGGTTGGGTTGACGACGGGGGGCACCCCTGCTACTGCCCCGGATGCTGCCGCGGCTACGTGAGTGCTGCGGTCCGAGATGTACCATGTTGGCCGTCGACCGATGCCGGACTTGGGCTGCTCCACCGCCACACCCGCAGCAGTACTTGGGCTGCTCAACCACCACGCCCGCAATCTGGTAGACGACGTGGCCGACGCCGACGCAACGGCGAGTTTCTGGTGCGGTTGTAGATGCAAGAGAGCAAGTGGATTCTGAATCTGATGCGACTGCATCGTGGAGTTCAACGGCGAGAAATGACTGTGCAGCTGAAGGTGTGGTGCCTGGCAGCGCTCTCTTCATGCTGCTATCTACAACGACCCGGCGAGCTCCTCTTCGAGGTCTATGCATGTGTCCACATCCTCCGCTTCACCTTTGTTTTCTTTGAAATCTTGTCTGTTCGTCTTTGCAAACTGTTCATGCTTCTATCTGATGCACTTATGGATACAGTGAACTATGTGCCCTCTGTGTGCTTTACCTTCCAGCAATTATTGGGCGAAAATTGCCATGGTTTCCATGAAAATGCTGCCATGTCTTCCAATTTTTTGCCATGCTTCCTAATTGGTTACCATGCTAGAATTGCCGTGTTCTTTGTATAGTTTTGACATTATTTGTCATGTCTCAACACATGTCAGTATTCCCCTTTTTATGTGTGTTCACATTTTTGCCATGGCAACTTCCCCTATTTGTGTTGATTGTGACAGTAGGGCCCTAGCCCGGTCTGAGCAGAGAGCACAGAATCAAAACATAGCAATCATTGCTCGCTTACTTAGCACGGGCAATGGTTATGTGCTCATACTATGTGCTCTCCATTTATAGTGTCACACTTCCATGTGCTTGGATGTGTTTTGACACACCGATGGAGTAGATAATATGTTTTCTTCAAAATATGGACTTTCATTACTGCGCATAGGTATCCGAAACTATTTTTTTTTGCCATGGCAACTTTTCATTGCTATGCATATGTTCTCAACATGAATTTTATTACCCAAGCCTTCGCCATGATCAGCTCTTTTTCTGTTTTTGCTTTTGGTACACGGCAAACTCGAGAGATAAATTTTCCAATCCTTTATTTAAAATTACAAATATCTAAATTTGCCATGTTTCATTACTAAAAAAATGTAAAGTTACCATGTGTTTTTTAGAGAACAATATCCTAAATTTGCCACGGCCCATGGCAATATTCTCAACTTGCCATCTATTTTTTTAAAGAAAAAAACCTAAGTTTGCCAGGAAAAACCATTTACAATTTTTTGAAAAACTTGCCATGTATTTTTTAGATAACTAAATTCCCAAAACTTGCCATGTGCTTGATGGCAAATTCCTTATCTTTTTGCCATGTGCCCTTACAATTTCCTCGAAAAGTTGGCATGTTTTTTTAGAACAAATTTTCTTTACAACTTACTAATGTGGCCATTGCAAATTCCAAAAGTTATTTTACCCCACATTTTGCCATGATCTAAGAAGGTAATTTGCCATGATTTTTTTTAAGAATATGGCAATTTTCTTATTTTTGGAGCATGTCGAGTTTCTTTGTTTTTGGATCATGGCAAATTTATTTCATGAACCATGGCAACTCTTCTTGTTGCACCATGGCAAATTTATTTTTTCCGGATTGTGGCAAATTTATTTCAAAAACGTCGCAAACTTGCCATGGCAAACTTTAATATGTGCAAAACATGGTAACTTCTTTTAATTAAGTTTGTTTAAAAGCATGGCAAACTTCTTTTAATTAACATGTTCACAAATATCCAAACTTGCCATGGCAAGTAAAGATGTTCAGAAACATGGCAACGTTGTAGATGTTTAAAAACATGGCAAATTGCCATGGCAAGTAAAGATGTTCAGAAACATGGCAACGCTTAGATGTTTTAAAAACATGGCAATTTGCCATGGCAAGTAAAGATGTTCAGAAACATGGCAACGTTTGTAGATGTTTAACAACATGGCAAATTGCCATGGCAATTTAAGATCTCAAAAACATTCACAAACTTGCCATGAAAAACTTAAGATGTGCAAAAACATGGCAAACTTTTTTTTAAGTAAGTTTGTACTAAAACATGGCAAACATGCAAACTTCTTTAACTAAGATTTTCAAAACACATGGCAATCTTGCGATGGCAACTAAATATAAAAAACATGGCAACCTAAGATGTTCATAAACATGTCAAACTTGCCATGGCAACTAAAATCAGTGTTATTTATATATGTGTTTTTTTTCCGTGGCAACTATCTGCATTTTTTCCATGGTTCATTGTGTCTTTGTTGCCATGTCCATCCGAAGAATGTTTGTCATGGCCATTACAAATTAGTTTGAGAATACGGCAAGTTTGTTCTTTCAAATTTATTTGATTCTTTGAAATTTGTTTTGCCATGGGGATTACATGTACGATATCATTACAACTTAAGATGTTTTCTCCATTTTTTCCGAAAATTTACTATGTGTCTAGAGAGAACTTTTTCAACCATATCACTTCATGGCAACTTCTTCGTTTTTTTGTAAACTCCATACTGATGGCAACTTTCCATACCGTAGAGATGCAGATTTCCGTGACTTTCTTTTTCACGCCATTTTTTAAAACATAAAGTTGAACATGGCAATTTTTTCCATAGAATGGCAAAAGATCATGGCAATTTTGTCGTGCAAAAGACTAGTGTTTATTAGTCACGTATAAAAACTGGGCTTTTACTAGTGATTTAATCTGGGCTTTATTTTGTTTCTTTTTCGCAGGAAAAAGGCCTGTAGGGATCGTGGGGTGGGGGCATTGGCGTTCGGGCTGGGGCTTTTTCCTTCCGAACGAGTGGGTTCGGTCGATCCCCCTCTGATAACGAACAAGTTGTTCGGTCTGGGGGTCTCCCAGTCCGAACGTTCGCCACTTATCGGCGTCCTATTTTATTTGTCTGCCAGAAGATTCCGAGTGTGTACTTCAACGGTACGGCGAACGTGGGATCTAAGTAGAGATTCGAGTTCTTTTTGTCAAAGAGACGTGAGAAATCGAAACGCACATGAAAGTAAAAAAAGTAAATATCTAGTGTGTGAATAAGTTTAAACACAGATCATTGGACGAACTCAATCCAACGGTCAAGAGGTGGCAAATTCGAGCGTTGCTGACCATTCGATTTGCTACCAATTACAACAGATTCTGCCATGTGTAATATCTAAAAGTTTCCAACAATTAAAACTTAGTGCACCCTTGTACTTTCACATATACTATCTTTACACACTTCTCATTTATTCTAGAAACTACCATGCATGATCTTGCTCCATTAGAGTTTTTCTGTTGAATAAGTGTATCCATTTATGATTTAGTCTAGAATCTTTCATGTTTGCTCTTGCTCAATTAGAGTTCTCGTTTGAATAAATGTGTATCCATTTATGAGATTATTTGTGAATTTTTACTCATGGTGAAAGACTTCTGATGAACCATTTCTTACATCCATATATCTTCTCAGAGAATTTCAACCAAATGCCACAACACTATCTTTGCATATTCATGAATTCAAACTTAAGGTCTATCACTAGTGCGGAACCGGGCTTTAGTCCCCGTTCGTAAGGACCTTTAGTCCCGGTTGGTCCCTCTTTAGTCACAGTTCAACACGGCCCGGGACCAAAGGTCCACCACGTGGCACGAGCCCGCTCCGGGGGCTGGGGGTTGGTAACACCAACCGGGACGAAAGGTATTTTTTTTTTATTTATTTTGAAAAAAATTGAATTTTTTCTGATTTTCAAATATTTGAATTATTTGACAACTTAAACTCTAATCACCCCTCATCACTGCTCAAGTGTGGAGCACTCATTCCAAATCGTCTAACTTCCCGACCGGTCACCCATCCTCTCACTACTCCAGCCTGAGAACGCTTAACTTTCGAGTTCTATTCCCCCTAGTTTCCAAGTCCGTACTTGTTGTTTTGCTGACAATAGTAAGTTGTCGATCCTATTAACCCTTAGGAGTTTAGCTTGAGCAAAAAGTCACACGTGTCACCGTTTGAGTTTGAAACTATTATTCTAAAAAATAATTATTTACTAACACTAATATTTCTCGAATAAGTAGTTTGACCATAGTTTGACCACAGTTTGATCAAAATTCAAAAAAACTTAAATTCGAGGATAACTTTGTTTCCTTTCAGAATTTGAGTATTCTAAAATTTGCAAAATGGCCTACGTCGGTCGAAATCGGAACCGTCTTTTTGTGCTGAACATTTTGATATGTTATACGTTTTTGTAGACATCGTATTCAAAAGTTATAGTCGTTTTACTTTCTTATAACACTTTTTTGCAAAACATGTTGAAATTTATGTTTTTAAATTTTCCTAACTAGTAGATGTAGTAACATTACTACATCTCGAAGGATTTTGATTTTTGAAGTTTTTATTATTTTCTTTTATATTTTTTAACTGAAAAGGCGATACGGGAGGGGGGTAGAGTTTGAAAATTGCAGAACCTCTTTAGTCCGGGTTGGAGCCGCCACGAACCGGGACTAATGATGCCCGCGCCCTAGCCGTTGAAACCGGGAATAGTGGTCACATTAGTACCGGGCCGTAATCGAACCGGGACTAATGAGGTGAACGTAAGGTCGTTTTTCTACTAGTGCATACATATAAAGTGTTATATACATGTATTGGAACACTATGGCGCTAAGATTTTTCTTTTCAATAGTGTAATATGTAAGTGTCAGTTGTCTATCAACATTATGTTGTAAGGATATCTCACAACTCACGTGCAAAGCACGTGCAACTCACTAGTATGAAAAAAACATAGGATTGCTGACCAGTCGATTATTTTTAAAGCCATTATCGAACACCTACAGGTCCGCACTCGGTCTGGACGTATGCAAGCATTTCGAGGGCTTGCATTGAACATGCCCTTATCTTCTAATCTCAAATCAACTCGTGTGAGAGACACTATGGAAGGTTGGAGATAATTAGCTAGCACTAGGGAAAGGTGATCTTAAGTACAAACAACAATCTAACAAGACCGATGCTTCAGAAATACTGGTTTATTTGTCTAAACACCTTGCATTGTACAAGGCCTCTGTCGACTTATAAAACGCAAAAAATAACCACTTCAAATACAATCGCGGGTATCTTCAACCAAACTGCTCTATTCCTTCCCCTCTTGTGACAACATGACGAAAGCAAAACTTGATCCTTAAATCTAGTTGGCGAGCCTCTGGATTCGCATCCCCTGCCGCTTCGATAGTCGACGGCGAGGAGCGAAGTTCCAATGCCTCGGTCTAGCTAGTAGTTTATGTTAGAGTTTTTTTAGAGATGGTGTTTCGGATGACCCTCATCGAGTTTGTACTAGAGGGAGCTTGATCTCGCGATCTCATGAAGAGCACTGTTGTTGGTTACACTTGGGATAGAAGGAGCTGTCTGTTAACATTTGAAAAAAATGTGAAGTATGACCGTCCACGCAGTTTAAATTCTATATTTAAAAAATGTGAAGTATTGAGTTTTCTCGGTGGGTAGCGGAATGCCATTTTTTGACCCGTTTCCGAAAATCCTGGGTGACAAAAAAAGACCCTGATCCAAGGTAGGCCTTGTCCTACCTCACGCGCCCCACTGGTGTTTTAACATGTTACCAGTGGCATGTTCCATGGTGAACACGCCATTGGTTACCCCGATAGGTACACATTTGTGATCTAGTGAGTGATAGATGTGCCAACTCGCTAGATAGCGGATAGTGAAGTTGCAAACCATTTAACCATTGTATTTCCAATGTTGTTTATGTTTTGTTATCTTTTTTTAAAATGTAAAAAATCAAAATCATCTTCCTTTTCGATTGTGGGTGTTGCACAGTGTTGTCTTGAATTAATGGATGCTTCAACCTAAGTCTCCCTTTTATTATCTATATGAATATCATGCACTGAGTGAATACAGTTATGAATGGCATGATGATGACGAACGTGCCGACATGCCACTAACGTGAAAAGCAAAAGGCTAAAAAAAATGAAAAACACATATTCCCTCCGTAACTTAATATAAGATGTCTTTTACACTATAACATGGTCAAAAATTGTCTTCTATAAATTTACTGAGGGAGTAGACATTTGTTGCTGGTTGTAAACTCCATGCCTAGTGTGGTGTATAGCAGTTTTTTCTGACACCACTGGTGTATAACAGCTTTCGTGTAGGTAACACAGTAAGCATGCTATATTATATTATGGCTCTCATGCTCGAAGCATGAGTGTATAGCTGATTCATTGGCAAACACATTCGGTATGATCAAGACAGAACACCAATCATAACAGTAAGATGAGTTGATGAGTAAATGTGAGTGAGAGCTAGCACACTGTATGCGTGAATGGGCGTTAACTTCTTTTCTGATGTTGCCCCCTCTATATAACTTCGCAACGAAGTTCACTCTGATCTTTCCATGGAAAAGTAGATGCATCCCTCAACGAAAAACGCTAGTGTTGTACTATTTGAGATGCTGGAGCAAACCAAAACGACTACGCCTAAGAGGTGGCAACGGAGACGGGAAGCTGACCGAGAGGAAGGATGAGGAGGTGCGGTACATGCCAAGGGATAGGGATAGAGAGCTATCTCAGATGGGTACGACATCCATATACAACGCCCCCCGCTTCGTTGAATAATCTGTATGACCGGCGTCTCGTGCCTCGTATCAGGAAGAAGATGAAGTCATCTAACCGTGCGCTGCAGACATGGCCGACAGTTTTAAAAAAAATAAACATTAACTTTATTGATTAGAGAATATTGTTACATCGTCAATCTGTAAACGTACAATGTCCCTCATAGGCTCTCAAACCAGTCCTTCGTGACTGAAAATTTCGCTAGCCTGGCAAGTTCATGAGCTACCTTATTTGCTTCCCTATTACAATTGTTGAGTAGAAGATTACTAGGAAGTATAGGATAGACTAGGATTTGGTCCTACCTTGTCTTGTGCTTCAAGTTGGTCATTTTGTACTCCTATATAAATGCCAATGAGGCTCAAGCAATAAAACGAAACTATTCCACCAAATCCCTCTCTCCCTTCTAACATGGTATCAACCTAATCGATATTAAACCCTAGCCGCCGCCGCTTCCGCATCCGCACGCCGCCCCTGGGGTGGTCGACCTCCATGACCGCCGCCGGGGGCCGCACCGCCCGTACCTAGGGTTCGCCCGCCGGTCGTATAGACCGGCTGCCCTAGAGAGTCTTTTCCCCGAGCCCTTGCTCCAGGGGTTTCTCTTTCCCGCTGGTCATCTTGATCGGCGTTTTTTTTTGGTTTTCCGATCCAATCTTGATCGGTTTGCGTCGCCCAACGCCGCCATCGACCCCGTGCGCCTCTTCTCCAACACCAGCGCGATTGGCCGGCTTCTTCATCGACCCAGCGGCCTCGCGCGTCTGCCCGCCGGTCGCCCCGACCCGGCGGTCTCGCATCATGCGGCAGCCCTTCACGGCCGCCGTTCGCGCGCCGGCCCGCCCGTCAATCTACGTCGGCCGTCACCGCCCTACTCCGACCGGGACTCCTGCATTGCCCCGAACCGGCGGCCTCGCGCCATGCGGCAGCCAATCATAGCCGCCCTGCCGCCCGCCGTCGCCGGCTTCATCTCGGACTCTGCCGCCACCCCGCCTCCACAGAGCGGCGTCCCCGACCTCGCGCGCGATCGGATTGATCACCCGTCGGCCGCCGCGATCCGCCTCCGCTACGCAGTGCGACCGACCTGCCCGTCGGTTGGGCGTGCCTTCGCAGGCCCCGTGAAGATCATCCCCGAGTTTAGCGCGCCTCTCGACCGACCGAGCATCGGGCTGCCACTGTGTCGCCCCGTCAGGCCGCTGCTCCGCCGCCTCGTGATTCTCCAGCGTGCTGCCGCTGTGTCGCCCCTTTGAGCCGTAGTGTCGCGGCCCGGTCTACCGCCGCCCCAAGTACGTCCGTTCCAGGACGTCTCAGTGGCAGCGACGACCCTCGCGCTACCGCTGCGTCGCCCCATCGGGCCGTAGCGAGCGTGGCACTAGGTCTCCGCCGCCGCCCGAGGCCGTCCCCGCGGATGCACTGACTCACGCGCCGCCGTTGCGTCATCCCTTCGGGCCGCAGCGCCACGGCCCACGGTCCCAGCCGCCACCCGAGGTCTTCCGCCGTCGCCTTGACTTGCCCGCCCGCTGCTGCGTCGCTTCTTCGGGCCGTAGCGCGCGCTGCCCATGATCCACCGCCGTCGCTGCTGCGTCGACTTCTCGTGGTATGCGCCGCGCCGCCTCCCTTGGCGCGGGAACACCACTGTCCGCGCCGGTCTTCGTCATCCTGTCGGGTTCTTCGCCTCATTCGAGCATCGTCACCGCGCTCCTAACCTAGCCGCCGCTGCCGCCGTTAGGCCGCCGCCGCCGCTCTTCCTTGGCCGCCGCCGCCGCTACTCCCGTAGCCGCCGCAGCCGCCCGTCCACCCTGTTCGTCTTCGTCCAGCACCAGCCCGTCGTTAGCGTCGTCGTCATCTACCCCGACCACTTCGTCTACTCCGACAACCGCGGGCGACATCGGCCCCGCGCTGATTGGTGCCACAACCATCGTCGTGTCTGTTGACACCTGATTTTGGCAAAATACAGAGTGAAAGGGTTTTTCAACATGGAAAGTTTCACATCGTCGAGAGGAACAACTTTGATGTTTATGTCATAGCCATCCGACCGCATCTCTAAGGCTGAAGTTGTGCTCAAAGTACTGGATTTTGTATTGAGAACACTGTTCGGCTCATTACGCCCCCAAGACGGCCTCGTATGGAGGAATTATCTACATGAATTGTCTTCGTCTCGTCGAAACGATCGATTTTGATATAAAGATCGTATGCAAAAGTTAGAGCCCGCACAACGAGACCCTCCAGCGAGCAAAATATGACGCCCGGAACCAGACACATATGTGGGTGTGTCTGATGAGATGCGTGAATAATTTGCTGTTTTGCACGAGCGATTCGACCCTCCAGATGACCTCTGATGAGAAAACGTTCAACAGGAAAGATGTTCGTCTCGTCGAAACGGTCAAGATTTCTTTTGTGCTCGTTTCCATCCGAGGTTGTTTGTCACCACAAAAAGGACCCTCAAAGTACAGCCAGTTTAAACCGAGCAGTTTCGGAAAGTTCGGATAAAACCAGTCCGAATTTGACTAGGGTTTTGGACGTGAATTGATGTAATTTTCTTGTAAGGAAAGCTTAGATAAATCCTTTGCTTGTACGGGAAGTCCAGCCGCCTCTTATATATGTTGCGGGTGACGGCCGATTGGAACAACACACAATCGAACAAATCAATATACTACTTTTTCCTGTCTACGTTTCATCTCCAAGTCTTGATGAGATATCGGCCGATCATCGCCAAATCTATGAGGAGTACAAGAAGGCGCGCGAGGAGAAGGACTTACAGGAGTTCCTTGCAAAGTTCAAGAAGGATCGCCAAGGCAACATCACTCCGATTGAAGAAATCAAGTTCCCTCCTCTTCAAGCCGAGCAGGTTATACCCTCTGTAAGTACTGCCTTTTCTCCTGAGGAGTGGGCTGAGATTGAAAGTCGTATTGCTGATGGTAACAATCTAGTCTATCAAACTTTCATAGAAAATACTAATGCTCAGATTAATACATCTCAATCGTCTAGTGGTAATGATGGTGTAGCTGCTAGTGTGCAAAACCCTAATCTGGCTTTACCTATTGCATCGGCGCCTCCCGTGCCGATGGCTTATTATCCTACCCAAAAAAATCAGATTGTGACTGCACCCATCAACCCTATTATGAGCATGCCAGGTTCGGTGGCAACGCCGAACCAAACCCTACCTACAGCTACAACCACTCGACCACTAGCAAATTATGGGTCGACATACATGCCACAATTCCTACCTACATCTAGTAATCCTACTCCTCTTATGCCACTGCCACAAGCTTCATCGTCCACTATGGATGATGGTTTAGCTAATCTTAGAGAGGAGATGGCTAAGATGCTTCGAGAAAATTTTGGAGTTGAGTTACCTCAGAATCGGATTTACCAAAAGCCGTACCCCGAGTACTTTGATGCCATCCAGTGCCCTCCAGGATATAAAATTCCAGATTTTTTTAAGTTTAATGGAGAAGGCACAAAAACCACATGGGATCATGTTAGTCAATACTTAGCACAACTAGGTGAAGCAGGCTCACTGAATGAGTTGAAAGTGCATTTATTTCCTTTGTCATTAACCGGTACCGCATTTTCATGGTTTTCTTCTTTACCACATGGTTCCATTCGGGTTTGGTCACAGCTAGAGAAGAAATTTCATGATCACTTTTATAGCGGTGACAATGAACTCAAGTTGTCACACCTAACATCGGTTAAACAAAAGCATGATGAATCGGTTTCCGATTACGTCAAGAGATTCAGAGAAACAAAAAACCGGTGTTTTAGTTTGGTGATAACCGAGAGGGACTTGGCGGACCTAGTGCTGAGTGGTTTGAGAACTCCCATTAGAGAAAAGCTAGAAGGCTATGAGTTCTTAAATATCAACCAAGTCTTACAAAGGGCTTTGGCTCAGGAAAGCCGAAGCAAAGACCTCAAAGAAGTGCATAGATACAAAGCCGATCATCCAAAGATGAATGTGGTGGAATATGGTAGTGATCACTCGGATGATGAGGGTGATGTGTTTGCTACTGAATTTGTTTGGCCATCTAAGGCCAAACCCTTTACTTGCAATGATCTGAAACCGATTTATAAGAATCGTGATGAAGAGATGAAGTTTACTTTTAACATTGCTAAGTGTGATAAAATATTTGATGCTTTGCTGCAGGCTAAAATTATTAGAATATATCATACTTTACCACCGTTTGAAGAGCTAAAACGGCGTGATTATTGCAAGTATCATAATTCTTTTTCTCATGCTACTAACGATTGCAACGTTTTTCGACGACAGATACAATCGGCCATTAATGACGGACGATTGAATTTTTCTGAGATGCGAGTTGATAAACAACCTTTTCCAATGAATACCATGGATTTGGAAGGGAAGAAGCTACTTATTCGGCCAAAGGTAGCCGAATCTGCTAATAAAGCTAATGTCATTGTTGGGGAGCCCAGGAAAGACAAGGAGGACAACAAGGTCTTGGGGAGACAGGTTGTACTTGGTAAGCAACCCGATGGCAAGGAAGTGATCAAAATTACCATCAAGAACCTACACTCGGGGGGCAACCGCAAGTACAAGAAAATGCTCGTGTGAGATTTGTCAAGCCCAAGAGTCCAGAAGTTGGCAAGTGGAAAAGGAATGAAGCTAAAGTGCAGCACAAGCGGATCAAGCCAACTTTTGATATGTTGTTGTCCAAGTATGCTAACCAGTCGGTCGGTTCTAGTTTTAATCGACCGACTCATCTGAAACGACCAAGGTCACCATCAGCTGATATGTTCAGTCGGTATACAAAACCGAGTGAACCAAGGACGCAATTTTCAGAAGAGCAGAGGCAATCTGTGTGGGATCGACTTGATTACTCATAAAATGGCCGACTGAACATCGGTTACTATCAGTCGGCTGGTCAAAATATGCGACCGAGTGGAAAATATCTAGTGTAAGAATGCACCCAGGTGGAAGCCATCCAAGTGAAAAAATGTGGCCAAGTGGATTCCATCCGAGTGAGTTCCATCCGAGTGGATACCATCCGAGTGACATCAATCCGAGTGGATTCCATCCAAGTAAAAAGGTGCGCCCGAGTGGAAATTTCATGCATCTGGAAAGTCGAAAAGAATGGCGTGTTAAATCACCAAGTGTTGCAGCAGTTGAGTCGGGAAAAGGCAAGGAGAAAATGGATGCCGACTAACTTATCTTGGGCACCGAAACATTCGCCATACAGCAGCCGATTGTGCCTAGCGATCCGACTGAGCCGATACTTGCTATCGCGCCAAAACACTCGGCTAATGACCATGAAGCAAGCACCAGCCAAGTAAAGGTGAGAGATCCTAAATTCACTCGACCAAAGTGGTGTCCTCCAGGGCAAACAAAGACACAGAAGAGGAAACTACAGAGGTTAAGGAGTCAAGAGATGGCAGCGCAGGAGACCGAGAAGCAAAGGGATAAGTTGTTCAATGACACTCGGCCCATGGTTCCAGCAAAACAAGTGTGGAGGCCTAAACAAATACAAGATACATCAGCTTCTACATCTATCACAGAAGTACCTACACCACCTAAGGAGGACAATGCGACATTTACTACATTGTCTGCGACACTTCTTAATTGTCCTTCACTCGAACAGATTTCAGAATCGTTGGATGCACTCGAGGAGGAGGCTGATATGTTGGACTATGAGTCTACACCGGTTCATGAAGGTATGGATATCAATATGGTATATTACTTACCTGCTGAGTTTCATGCTGTAGATGAGGAAGGGGAGGTGGCTCAGCTGGATTTTGGCCCTAAAAACGCAATATTCGAGAAGCCAAAAGAACCAGCAACACATTTGAAACCGTTGTATCTCAGAGGTCATATCAATGGATCGCCACTCAGTCGAATGCTTGTTGATGGTGGTGCTGTGGTAAATCTTATGCCCTATTCGGTCTTCAAGAAATTGGGTTTGCCCGATGAAGAGCTGATGAAGACGAATATGGTGCTCAATGGATTTGAAGGCAAAGAGAAAACTGAAGCCAAAGGTGTAATGTATGTGGAGCTTACAGTCGGAAGCAAAACTTTGGCTACTGCATTCTTTGTCGTTGAGGTGCAAGGTAACTACAACGTCATACTAGGCCGTGATTGGGTTCATGCAAACCAGTGCGTGCCATCCACTATGCACCAGTTTTTGATTCAGTGGGTTGATGATGAAGTGGAAGTCATTCATGCGGATAACTCGGCCTGTGTTGCTTTGGCCGATGCATCGGTGGATTGGCAACATCCCAATGCTACTTGCTTGACGGGGCGTGACTTATCAGAGTTTGATTTTCTCAGCGCTACCAAGAATGGTTTTGTGCCTGTCTCTTTAAAGCCGACTGAATGCAATCGGCCCCAAGGTATGATATGTTTAAATGGACTCTAACTCCGAGTGGTTACAAAAACGTCTTGTAAAGGATTGGTCCAGTGAGAACAATATGTATGAGTCTATAGAGGAGTTGGATGACATGGATAAACTTGGACAAGGTTTTACATCGGCCGATCCATTAGAAGAGATAGATATTGGAGATGGTTCAGTCACTCGGCCGACGTTTGTAAACAAAAATTTGAGAGCCGATTGTAAAGCTAAGTTAATCGAGCTATTGAAAGAGTATGTTTGTTGCTTTGCATGGGAATATCATGAGATGCCAGGGTTAAGACGAGAGCTAGTGGAGCTTCGGTTGCCTATAAAGGCCGGTTTTAGACCATATAAACAGTCGGCCAGAAAGTTTAATCCGAAACATATGACCGGATCAAGGAAGAGATCGGTCTACTGCTTGAAGCTAACTTCATTCGACCTTGCAGGTATGCCGAGTGGATTTCTATCATTGTCCCAGTGGAGAGGAAGGGATCCGGCAAGTTGAGGGTGTGCATTGACTTCAGAGATTTGAATAGGGCTACACCCAAAGATGAGTATCCCATGCCAATAGCCGATATGCTTATTAATGATGCTTCTGGACATAAGGTTATTAGCTTTCTAGATGGTAATGCCGGATACAATCAAATTTTTATGGCCGAAGAGGACATGTACAAAACGGATTTCCGGTGTCCTGGTTTCCTTGGTTTATTCGAGTGGACAGTGATGACATTCGGATTAAAAAATGCTGGAGCCACATATCAACGGGCTATGAATTTGATTTTTCATGATTTAGTCAGTATCATACTTGAAGTTTATATTGCTGATATTGTTGTCAAATCGGATGCTTTTGAATCTCACTTGGCCGATTTGCGTTTAGCTTTTGAAAGAATGAAAAAATATGGACTGAAGATGAATCCTTTGAAGTGTGCTTTCGGCGTGTCAGCTGGCAAGTTTTTGGGTTTCATTATTCATGAAGATGGTATAGAGATTGATCCCAAAAAGATAGAGGCTATAAAGAAAGTGGAGGCTCCAACATGCAAGAGAGATATGCAAAAGTTCCTTGGCAAGGTCAATTATTTGAGAAGGTTCATAGCTAATCTATCAGGGAAAGTTGATGCATTTACTCCTATCCTTCGGTTGAAAAATGATGATGATTTCACTTGGGGGGCAAAACAGCAAGAAGCATTTGATATGATCAAGAGTTATTTGTGCACTCCTCCGGTGATGAAAGCACCCAAGCATAGGGAAACCTTCAGGCTTTACATTGCAGCGGAGGAAGGAGTTATTGGTGCTGTTTTGACTCAAGAAACCGAGGGAAAAGAGCATGCTATTACATATTTGAGCAGACGCTTATCGGACACCGAGACAAGGTATACATTTATTGAGAAACTATGTCTATGCTTATATTATGCTTGCACAAAATTGAGACATTATTTAGTTCCGAGTGCTTGTGTAGTAGCTTGTCAAACCGTTTTCATTAAATACATGTTGCATAGGCCAATTCTTAGTGGTAGAATTGGAAAGTGGGCTTATGCTTTGATTGAATATGATTTGGCTTATGAATCTCTAAAATCCATGAAAGGCCAAATTGTTGCTAATTTCATTGTTGAACATCGGATTAATGACAAGAATGATGTTGATATGAACCTTGTTTCATTAGTACCATGGAGATTATACTTTGATGGTTCAGTTTGTGGCAATGGCCAAGGTGTTGGTATTGTTTATATATCTCCTCATGGTGCTGTTTTTGAAGCCTCATGCCGCGTAGAATATTTTTGCACAAACAATCAAGCCGAATATGAAGCATTGTTATTCGGCCTAGAGATGTTACTTGCTATAGGTGTTACACATGTTGAGGCTTACGGTGATTCGTTACTAGTGGTGCAGGAAATATCCAGAGTCTTTCAGTGTTTGGACGAATCACTTAATGTTTATCTTGATAAATGTCTAGATATAATTTCTACTTTGGATTGTTTTAGCATTGCACATATATCTAGACATGACAATTGGAAAGCAAATGAGTTGGCACAGCAAGCATCTGGATATCATGTTGATCATGGCATGTTTCATATCTCTCAAAGACCGATGTCTTGTCTTGCCAATATGAGAGAGGCCGAACCTGAACCCACTGATTCGGCCATTAACAAAAAATCTAGTGCAGGTGACAATCCCGACTGGAGGAAGCCCATTGTTGATTACCTGCACAATCCGAGTGAAAGGGTGGACAAGTCTGTTCGGCGTATGGCTTTCAAGTATACAATAAGAGATGATGGTCTTTATCGCCGAACGGTCGATGATGTTCTTCTAAAGTGCTTGGATGAGGACCAGGCAAGGGTTGCTATGGGAGAGGTACATGAAGGTATTTGTGGCACTCACCAGTCGGCTCCCAAGATGAAATGGTTATTGCGACGTGCTTTATTGGCCGACTATGATTAATGATTGTTTCAGATATTATAAGGGGTGTGAAGGTTGTCAAAAGTTTGGTAATATTCAATTGGCTCCTGCTGCTATGTTACATCCTATTATCAAGCCGTGGCCTTTCAGAGGATGGGGTTTAGACTTTAGTGGTCAAATTCATCCATCTTCCTCGAAAGGGCATCGGTTCGTATTGGTGGCAACTGATTATTTCACTAAGTGGTCTGAAGCAGTACCTCTCAAGAACATGACGCATACGGAGGTAAGTCAATTCATAACCGAGCATATTATTCACAGATTCGGTATTCCTCAAATTTTAACTACAGATCAAGGTTCATCTTTTATGTCACACCAAGTCAGAGAGTTTGCCGAATCTTATAATATAAAGTTGCTCAGTTCCTCTCTGTATTATGCCCAAGCTAATGGACAAGCTGAGTCTAGCAATAAAATTTTAATCAAGCTCATCAAGAATAAGATTGAGGATAATCCGATGAGATGGCATGAGTTGTTGTCTGAAGCTTTATGGGCACACAGAATTTCAAGGCATGGTGCTACGAAGGTGACTCCATATGAGCTAGTATATGGTCAAGAGGCTGTTTTACCAGTGGAGGTAAGTTTGAATGCTTTGAGAATAGCCAAACAAAATAATTTATTGGCAGTAGACTTTTATAACTTAATGATGGACAATATTGATGAGGTTGCCGATAAACGTTTGGCTGCTTTAAAGGCTATAGAGAGAGATAAGTTGAGGGTGGCAAGAGCTTACAATAAGAAAGTCAAGTTGAAGAATTTTCAAGTTGGTGATCTCGTCTGGAAAGTGATTCTACCGATTGGTTCAAGAGATAGAAAATTCGGGAAGTGGTCTCCAAGTTGGGAAGGTCCTTTTAGAATTACAAGATTTGTTCCCGGAAATTCATATTTGGTGGAATCAATACAAGGGGCATTGTTACCACGAGCTCTCAATGGCAAATATTTGAAAAAGTACCAACCGAGTGTGTGGCAGGAAGCCTAAGTAGGCAATGGCCGATATACAATTATCGCCCTTAGCACAAACATGGCCGATACATAATTATCACTCTGAGAAAAATAAATGGCCGATGGAGTGTTGACATCGTCCTTAGAACGATCACTATGCATATTATTTTTCGGCGTGCAAGCTTTGCCGAAAAACAGGGGGGCATGTGTTGACACCTGATTTTGGCAAAATACAGAGTGAAAGGGTTTTTAAGCATGGAAATTTTCACATCACCGAGAGGAACAACTTTGATGTTTAAGTCATAGCCATCCGACCGCATCTCTAAGGCCGAAGTTGTGCTCAAAATACTGGATTTTGTATTCAGAACACTCTTCGGCTCATTACGTCCCCAAGACGGCCTCATATGGAGGAATTATCTACATGAATTGTCTTCGTCTCGTCGAAACGATCGATTTTGATATAAAGATCGTTGCAATCCGAGGTCGTATGCAAAAGTTAGAGCCCGCACAACGAGACCCTCTAGCGAGCAAAATATGACGCCCGGAACCAGACACATATGTGGGTGTGTCTGATGACATACGTGAATAATTTGCTGTTTCGCACGAGCGATTTGACCCTCGATATGACCTCTGATGAGAAAACGTTAAACAGGAAAGATGTTCGTCTCGTCGAAACGGTCAAGATTGCTTTTGTGCTCGTTTCCATCCGAGGTTGTTTGTCACCACAAAAAGGACCCTCAAAGTACAGCCAGTTTAAACCGAGCAGTTTCGGAAAGTTCGGATAAAACCAGTCCGAATTTGACTAGGGTTTTTGACGTGAATTGATGTAATTTTCTTGTAAGGAAAGCTTAGATAAATCCTTTGCTTGTACGGGAAGTCCAGCCGCCTCTTATATATGTTGGGGGTGACGGCCGATTGGAACAACACACAATCGAACAAATCAATATTCTACTTTTTCCTGTCTACGTTTCATCTCTCCATCGTTTTTCTCTCTCGTTCTTCGCTGTTCTTCGTGTTTGAGAGATGCGAATCCCGAGGCTCTAGGAGGGAGAGAATCGACCTAGGGAAGCCCATAGCCGCCGCACTCCCTGACGGGGTCCCTCCCGGGAGTGTGGGGTTTTCGGTTCTGCAAAAGCGCCCGTCGACTGTCTTGCGTATCACGCTGTCGGTCGGGTCTCCTTCGACGTGAGCTGCGGTGCATCACCCCCGGCGTCGAGGGTACACGTGACGTGTTCGTGTGTCAACAGTGTCCTTCTCTGCTGGCCTCTCCGACTTCTTCGACATGGCGTACAGCTCGTGCAGGTCCCTCGTCTACGCATGCCCGGTGCTGGCAACACCGATGCGTGCCTTCATCCACAACGTGCCCCCGGGCCTGGCAAGCCTGGTCGGCGCTTCGTCAACTTCGTCTTCGTCCGTCTACGCATGCCCGGTGCTGGCAACACCGGTGCGTGCCTTCGTCCACGATGTGTCCCCGGGCTTGGCAAACCCGCCGCGACGCGTCGTCAACAACATTTCCTTCCCGGCGCACCCCTACTTCGACACCACCAGCGCCCATGATAACTCGGCGCCCCCTTGCGCCCGCGGCGACTTCCTCGACACCGGCCACCCCCACTCGACATCGACCAGGACATTCTTCACACGGCTACCTCGATCGACCACGGCTCCACCACCCACGTTCTCGGTTATATCCACAAACGGCACAAAGGGCTACCGCCTGCTTGACCAACCTCATTGGTTTCCACTCCAGCCATGACTCCATGATGCGTCGACCGTTATGACTGTGGGGGGGGGGGTGTCCGTCGGCTTGTCTTCGGATTCTTCTCCAGCCTCACCGTCTGCGTCACTACCGTTGTGACTGCGGGGAGGGGGGGGGGTGTTGAGTATAAGATTATTAGGAAGTATATGATAGACTAGGATTTGGTCCTGCCTTGTCTAGTACTCCAAGTTGGTCATTGTACTCCTATATAAATGCCCATGAGGCTCAAGCAATAAAACGAACTATTCCACCAAATCCCTCTCTCCCTTCTAACAACAATGTTCAAACCTAACAAAAGGAAAAACACAAGCTATAAAGTAGCAGTCATCAAACACTGCTGCCACCTGTCCCGCCGAATGTCCTTCATTCTTCATTATTTCAATCACCTCCATATTGTCAGATTTAACACCAAGACGATTGCACCCCGCCTTTTGTGCTAGGAATAGGCCAAACTTTAGAGCCAATGCTTCTGCTGTTAATACATCGGCACACCAATCAATCCTCTAGTTTCCACCAACGATGAATCTTCCATTATCATCTCCGAGACTAGCCCCAGCTGTGCCCCTAAGTAAATCATGGTCAAAAGAGGCTTCAACATTAAGTTTAACAAAACCCATAGGCGGTCTGCTCCAACCCCCGTTTTACTAGTTGCCTTTGGGGAGTGTGCATTAATATAGTTAGCCGTTATAGCCCAGACACCCATGGAAGTTTGGAGTGCGTCTTGAACCTTTCCTTCATGAATTAGTTTGCATCTATCCCACCATAAATACCAAGCTGTAACCGCGATCAATTCACTTGCTTTTTGAGAACCCTATTGTTAAGTCTTGTTCGGGCATTAATAGTAAGAATTCCAAAGCCACCTCTCTCGCATGATCAACTGCACAAGCTTTATTGATCACCTCATGCAATCCTAGCTTGCCCGATACCTCTTTTGCCTTTGGACACAAGAATAAAACGTGTTTTGTATCTTGTGCCCCATTGGAGCCTGATGGACAAGTGGGTGATACTTTTATGTGACTATTAGCAAGCGTGGCACGACACGGGAGGGTTCCATGTAAGGTACGCTAGATGAAAATCTTTACCTTTGCTGGATAGGATATTTTCCAAATCTTACGCCAAACAGACATGACCAACAGTTCACAAGACGGAGAAAATAGTACAACCCACATGTAGGGGACAATGTGTGACTATTTCCCAACCTTGAAACCAGAAAATAGAAACTCAGAAACCAAAGTCACACATAACACAATTACAAGCATGTACGTTAAGTTTTTTTTCTTTTCAAAATGAGGTACATACATCGGCTTCTTTGTCATCGTGATGCAAACATGTAATATTATTAAGTATTAAAAAGAGTACATAACAAAGGTAACGATAATGAAAATTAGAAGATATAAAGATAACAACAATGAAAAGTTGAACTCTTACACATCAACGCTATGAATGTCCTCATGCCATTGTTGCCACGTCCGACCGGAAATGGCTTGAACAAGGATTTTCATACTGGCAACGCCTTCAACAGAATAACGATGCAAATTCGTCGTTGCTAAGGTCGATCAATAAAGATCGGGGGGAGGGAAATTTTACCCCGAGCATGAAGCGGCGTTCAAGTCAACATCGTGATGATAGATCGTTCGACGGTCCCAACCGCCAATAATCCATGCCAGAGCAAAAAGACACTAGAATATTGGTGAGATGTCTTTCCACCTTAGACAACCTCCACGGTAGACAGGAGGGTGCTCATCTCTCAGTGCAGATCTGGTCGTTGCCACTGCACGATGATATGAGTCACACTGTAGTATCCACCATATTGTCAGAGCCACTACCCCTATGCTAGATGGAGGCAGTGAACCGCTAGTGTACCCCTTAGTCATACACGTTGTACGCTGGCGCTGCTACCACGAGCCTCCTCTATGATGACCATTGCAAACAACCTCGTCATACCACAAGCTTTCGAAATCCAACTGCACAATGAAAATCAAAGTGTTCGGGTGGCTGCTCCTGCATGATAGGCTTAACACGCATGATATGCTGCGAAGACGACATTATAACATCGGAGATGACTTTGCCTGCCTCCTCTATGGGCAAGAAGTTGAGACACTTGACCATATGATCTTAACGTGCCACTTTAGCAAGATGTGCTGGGACAAAATACATATTGATTGGGGTGATTTCCATGATAGGCTCTCTGCGCTCCACGACAAACAAGCAGGCTGGCCGAATGCGTTCTTTGTTGAAGTCTTTTACACCGCTGCATGGAGTATATGGAAGGAAAGGAATAACAAGAACTTCAGGGGTGTTGTCCCCAGCGTGGACTCCTGGTCTGCTCGGTTCAACCAGGATTTACGACTTCTGCAGCATAGAGTTAAGGTGGCACGTCGAACGTCCCTGCTCTCGTATTGTGACGCGCTTGGTTGAGTCACCGTTTTTTTCCTCTTTATCCTGGTTGTAAACAGTTAGTACATCACTTACCACCTTGTATGGAGTAGCTGCCCACCCTCTCTGGTGCTAAACCAGGAGTGGTGGGGTTGATGTGTTTGTATATGTCTATGTAAACATCCCATTTATATAGATATATGAAAACAGTGGGAGTTCTCTCCCACTGTCAATTCCTCAAAAAAAACAACCTCGTCATACCAGGCTTTGAAGACCGCAATAGCCATCACAGAAAGAACGTCAATCGGGGCACCATCCTATGCATCACAGGATTGCAATCATTCATCACTAGTCAATGGGGTTAGAGAAATCAGGCCACACCACATAAAAAATTGAAAGAAGATGTTAAATCGGCACACAAAGAGCCAACAACTTGCTCCTCCTGATAGCTACACAAACTGTCAAGAGAGCCAACATATCTAGCAACAAATGCCCTCGCAGGCCCTTCTTCGACGCTAAATCGGGCTTCATTGAGAAAGGGGGAGGGTAGAAGGCGCCATCAACACCGCCACCTCGCTAATTCTGCATGGGAACCAAGACATAAGGACCTACTAGAACTAAGGGAAAAAAGATGCGCTCCCCACTCCTCTGGCCAAGGATGAGGCCACACCAGGTAGAGTAGTGGGACTGAGGCAGTGGCGTGAAGGAGACCTTGAGTGGCAGTTCACATTGAGAGAGGAAAACGGTTGCCTGCTCTGCTCTTCCCGCATTGACTTTTATTTCATGTGCCCTAATACATCACAATTGGTGATCACAAACTAACCTTTTTTTAGAATGTCCACAAATTGACTTGTGAGCATGAATAGGTCACCAGCGCTATGTCCCACAGTGGTCTCACGTACATCATTCGCTCTGATGGGCCAGCTGTTGGGAAACATAGCATGCAATTTCAAAAAAAATCCTACGCTCACGCAAGATCTATCTAGGAGATGCATAGCAATGAGAGGGGGGTGGGACTGTGTCCACGTACCCTCATAGACCGAAAGCGGAAGCGCTTGTTAACGCGGTTGATGTAGTCGAACT
Source organism: Aegilops longissima (assembly GCA_021605205.1). Lineage (NCBI taxonomy): Eukaryota > Viridiplantae > Streptophyta > Magnoliopsida > Poales > Poaceae > Aegilops > Aegilops longissima. The sequence goes on along the minus strand of CM038677.1, from coordinate 788,772,384 downwards.
TATTCATGTTCCGACTGATCAAGCACCTAACGTACGGCACTTCCGAGTTCTTCACACGTTCAGCTCGATGACGTCCCTCGAACTCTTGCTCCAGCAAAGTGTCAAGGCAGAGTTCTGTCAGCACGACGGCGTGGTGACGATGATGGTGAAGTGATCCGTGCAGGGCTTCGCCTAAGTACTACGTGAATATGACTGGAGGAGTAAACCGTGGAGGGGGTGCCGTACACGGCTAACAATGTTTGATGTGTGTTCTAGGGGTGCCTCCCCCACATATATATAGGTTGGAGTGGAGGAGAGGCAGCCAAGGGGGCGCCCCAAATAGGAGGAATCCTACTTGGGGTCCTTGATACGTCCATTTTGCATCATGCTTTTATATCAATATTTATTGCATTATTGGCTGTTATTACACATTATATCTCAATACTTATGGCTATTCTCTCTTATTTTACAAGGTTTACCATGAAGAGGGGAATGCCGACATTGGAATTCAGGTGGAAAAGGAGCAAACGTTGAAACCTATTCGCACAACTCCAAAAGTCCTGAAACTCCACGAAACAACTTTTTGGAATTTATAAGAATTTCGAGCGAAAGAAATAGGCCGGGGCCCACACCTGTCCAGAGAGGCAGTAGCGCGCCCTATAGAGCGCGCCCCTATCTCCTGGGCCCCTGGTGGGCCTCCGGCGACCATCTTCTGCTATATCATCACTTTTTCCATGGAAAAAATCATGGGCAAGCTTACGGGATGAAACTCCACCGCCACGAGGCAGAACCTTGGCGGAATCAATCTAGGGCTCTGGCGGAGCTGGTCTGCTGGGGGCACTTCCCTCCGGGAGGGGGAAATCATCACCAACGTCATCACCAATGATCCTCTCATCGAGAGGGGATCAATCTCCATCAACATCTTCACTAGCACCATCTCCTCTCAAAACCCTAGTTCATCTCTTGTATCCAATCTTGTATCAAAACCACAAATTGGTACGTGTGGGTTACTAGTACTGTTGATTACTCCTTGTAGTTGATGCTAGTTGGTTTACTTGGTGGAAGATCATATGTTCAGATCCTTTATGCATATTATTACTCCTCTGATTATGAACATGAATATGCTTTGTGAGTAGTTACGTTTGTTCCTGAGGACATGGGTGAAGTCTTGCTATTAGTAGTCATCTGAATTTGGTATTCGTTCGATATTTTGATGAGATGTATGTTGTCTTTCCTCTAGTGGTGTTATGTGAACGTCGACTACATGACACTTCACCATTGTTTGGGCCTAGAGGAAGGCATAGGGAAGTAATAAGTAGATGATGGGTTGCTAGAGTGACAGAAGCTTAAACCCTAGTTTATGTGTTGCTTCGTTAGGGGCTGATATGGACCCATATGTTTAATGTTGTGGTTAGGTTTAGCTTAATACTCCTTTTTGTAGTTGCGGATGCTTGCAATAGGGGTTAATCATATGTGGGATGCTTGTCCAAGTTAGGGCAGTACCCAAGTACCGGTCCACCCACATATCAAATTATCAAAGTACCGAACGCGAATCTTATGAACGTGATGAAAACTAGCTTGACGATAATTCCCAATGTGTCCTCGGGAGCTCCTTCTTCATTATTAGAATTTGTCCAGGCTTATCCTTTGCTACATAAAGGATTTGGCCACCTTGCTGCACTTTATTTACTTTATTTACTTTTTGCTCGTTACTATTTATCTTATCATAAAACTATCTATCACCTACTATTTCAGTGCTTGCAGAGAAAACCTTACTGAAAACCGCTTACCATTTCCTTCTGCTCCTCATTGGGTTCGACACTCTTACTTATCGAAAGTACTACGATAGATCCCCTATACTTGTGGGTCATCAAGACTATTTTCTGGCGCCATTGCTGGGGAGTGTAGCGCTTTTGGTGAGTGGAACTTGGTAAGGAAACATTTATATAGTGTGCTGAAATTTTCAGTTACGTGTCACTATGGAAACTAATCCTTTGAGGGCCTTGTTTGGTGTATCTTAACCCCAACCAGAAGAGCAAAGAGATGCTCCTCAACCTACTGAACCTTATGAAAATATTCACTTTGAGATTCCTTCGGGTATGATAGAAAAACTGCTAGCTAATCCTTTTGCAGGAGACGGAACATTGCATCCCGACTTACGCCTTATCTTTGTGGATGAAGTTTGTGGATTATTAAGCTTGCAGGTATTCCTGATGATGTTGTCAAAAGGAAGGTCTTCCCTTTATCTTTGAAGGGAGATGCATTGACATGGTATAGGCTATGTGATGACACGAGATCTTGGAATTATAAGCGATTGAAGTTGGAATTTCACCAGAAGTTCTATCCTATGCATCTTGTTCATCGTGATCGTAATTACATATATAATTTCTGGCCTCGTGAAGGAGAAAGCATCGCTCAAGCTTGGGGGAGGCTTAAGTCAATGTTATATTCATGCCCCAATCATGAGCTCTCTCGGGAAATGATTATTCAGAATTTTTATGCTCGGCTTTCTCTTGATAATCGCAACCTGCTCGATACTTCCTGTGCTGGTTCTTATATGCTGAAGACTATTGATTTCAAATGGGACTTATTGGAACGAATTAAACGCAACTCTAAAGATTGGGGTTCCGACGATGGTAAGGAGTCAGGTATGACACCTAAGTTCGATTGTGTTAAAACTTTTGTGGATACCGATGCTTTCCGTGGATTTAGCGCTAAGTATGGACTTGACTCTGAGATAGTAGCTACTTTTTTTGAATCTTTTGATACTCATGTTGATCTCCCTAAAGAGAAGTTGTTTAAATATAATCCTCCTGTTGAAGTGAAAGTAGTTGCACCTATTACAGTCAAAGAAAATACTATTACCTATAGTGATCCTATTGTTCCTACTGCTTATGTTGAAAAACCTCCTTTTCCTGTTAGGATAAAAGATCATGCTAAAGCTTCGACTGTTGTTCGTAAGAGTAATACAAGGACTTATACACCTCCTGAGCAAATTATTGTTGAACCTGGTATTGCTATGGTTAAAGATCTCTTGGATGAGGACTTAGATGGGCATGTTATTTCTTTCTTGGGTGAGACTGCTAATATTTCTAGACCCGATACTAAGACACGTAGACCTGTTGTAGGCATGCCCGCTATTTCTGTTAAAGTAGGAGATCATTGTTATCATGGCTTATGTGATATGGGTGCTAGTGCTAGTGTGATACCTTATGCTCTATATAAAGAAATTATGCATGACATTGCACCGGTTGAATTAGAAGACATTGATGGTACTATTAAGCTTGCTAATAGGGACACCATTAAACCTATTAGGATTGTTAGAGATGTTGAAGTATTGTGTGGGAAGATTAAATACCCTGCTGATTTTCTTGTTCTTGGTTCCCCACAAGATGATTTTTGCCCCATTATTTTTGGTAGACCTTTCTTGAATACTGCTAGTGCTAAGACTAATTGTGAAAAGAATATTGTCACTGTTGGCATAGATGGTATGTCTCATGAGTTTAATTTCGCTAAGTTTAGTAGACAACCTCTTGAAAGGGAACCACCTAGTAAGGATAAGATTATTGGTCTTGCTTCCATTGTTGTTCCTCCAACTGATCCGTTAGAACAATATTTGTTAGACCATGAAAATGATATGTTTATGAAGGAAAGGGAAGAAATAGATGAAGTGTTCCTTAAACAAGAACCTATGCTGAAACATAACCTTCCCGCTGAAATTCTTGGGGATCCCCCTCCACCCAAGGGTGATCCCGTGTTTGAACTCAAACCTTTACCTGATAATCTTAAGTATGCTATCTTGATGAAAAAGAAATATATCCTGTTATTATTAGTGCTAACCTTTCAGAGAAAGAAGAAGAAAGATTATTGAAAACTCTGAAGAAGCACCGAGCTGCTATTGGATATACTCTGGACGATTTTAAGGGCATTAGTCCCACATTATGTCAACACAAAATTTCAGTGGAGAAAGGTGCCAAACCAGTTAGAGGCACTGAAAGATGATTAAATCCCAAAATGAAGGAGGTGGTAAGAAAGGAGATTCTAAAACTCCTTGAGGCAGGTATTATTTATCCCGTTGCTGATAGTGAATGGGTAAGCCCTGTCCATTGTGTCCCTAAAAAGGGAGGTATTACCGTTGTCCTAATGATAAAGATGAATTGATAACGCAAAGAATTATTACAGGTTATAGGATGGTAATTGATTTTTGTAAGTTAAATAAAGCTACTAAGAAAGATCATTACCCTTTACCTTTTATTGATCAAATGCTAGAAAGGCTATCCAAACATACACATTTTTGCTTTCTAGATGATTATTCTGGCTTCTCTCAAATACCTGTGTCAGCAAAGGATCAATCTAAAACTACTTTTACTTGCCCTTTTGGTACTTTTGATTATAGACGTATGCCTTTTGGTTTATATAATGCACCTGCTACCTTTCAAAGATGCATGACGGCTATATTCTCTGATTTTTGTGAAAAGATTTGTGAGGTATTCATGGATGACTTCTCCGTCTATGGATCCTCTTTCGATGATTGCTTGAGCAACCTTGATCGAGTTTTGCAGAGATGCGAAGACACTAGTCTCGTCGTGAATTGGGAGAAGTGTCACTTTATGGTTAATGAAGACATTGTCTCGGGGCACAAGATCTCTGAGAGAGGTATTCAAGTTGATAAAGCCAAAGTTGATGCTATTGAAAAGATGCCATGTCCCAAGGACATAAAAGGTATAAGAAGTTTCCTTGGTCATGCCGGCTTTTATAGGAGGTTCATTAAGGACTTTTCTAAAATCTCCAGGCCTCTGACTAATTTATTGCAAAAAGATATTCCTTTTGTCTTTGATGATGATTGTGTAGAAGCATTTCAAACACTTAAGAAAGCCTTGATCACTGCACCTATTGTTCAACCACCTGATTGGAATTTACCTTTTGAAATTATGTGCGATTCTAGTGATTATGCTGTAGGTGTTGTTTTAGGGCAAAGATTCGATAAGAAATTGAATGTTATCCAGTATGCTAGTAAGACTCTTGATACTGCCCAGAGAAATTATGCTACTACTGAAAAAGAGTTCTTAGCAGTTGTGTTTGCATGTGATAAGTTTAGACCTTATATTGTTGATTCCAAAGTTACTATTCACACTGATAATGCTGCCATTAAATATCTTATGGAAAAGAAAGATGCTAAGCCTAGACTCATTAGATGGGTTCTCTTGCTCCAAGAATTTGACTTGCATATTATTGATAGAAAGGGAGATGAGAACCCCGTTGCAGACAACTTGTCTAGGTTAGAGAATGTTCTTGATGACCCACTACCTATTAATGATAGTTTTCCTGATGAACAATTAGCGGTTGTCAATGCTTCTCGTACTGCGCCTTGGTATGCTGATTATGCTAATTACATTGTTGCTAAATATATACCGCCTAGTTTCACATACCAGCAAAAGAAAAAGTTCTTTTATGATTTAAGACATTACTTCTGGGATGATCCACACCTTTATAAAGGAGTAGATGGTATTATTAGACGTTGTGTGCCTGAGCATGAACAGGAACAAATCCTACACAAGTGTCACTCTGAATCCTATGGAGGACACCACGCTGGAGATAGAATTGCACACAAGGTACTACAATCTGGTTTTTATTGGCCTACTATTTTCAAAGATGCTCGTAAGTTTGTCTTATCTTGTGATGAGTGTCAAAGAATAGGTAACATTAGTAGACGTCAAGAAATGCCTATGCATTATTCTCTTGTTATTGAACCATTTGATGTTTGGGTCTTTGATTATATGGGACCTTTTCCTGCCTCCAATGGTTATACACATATTTTAGTTGTTGTTGATTACGTTACTAAGTGGGTAGAAGCTATTCCAACTAGTAGTGCTGATCATAACACTTCTCTTAAAATGCTTAAAGAAGTTATTTTCCGAGGTTTGGAGTCCCTAGATATCTTATGACTGATGGTGGTTCACACTTTATTCATGGTGCTTTCCGTAAGATGCTTGCTAAGTATGATGTCAATCATAGAATCGCATCTCCTTATCATCCACAGTCTAGTAGTTAAGTAGAGTTGAGCAATAGAGAGGTCAAACTAATTTTGCAAAAGACTGTGAATAGATCTAGAAAGAATTTGTCCAAAAAACTTGATGATGCATTATGGGCCTATAGAACTGCATACAAAAATCCTATGGGTATTACTCCATATAAGATGGTTTATGGAAAAGCATGTCATTTACCTCTTGAACTTGAACATAAGGCATATTGGGCTATTAAAGAGCTCAATTATGACTTCAAACTTGCTGATGAGAAGAAGTTGTTTGATATTAGCTCACTTGATGAATGGAGAACCCAAGCATATGAGAATGCCAAGCTTTTCAAAGAAAAAGTCAAACGCTGGCATGTTAAGAGGATACAAAAGCGTGAGTTTAATGTAGGAGATTATGTGCTATTGTTCAACTCTCGTTTAAGATTTTTTGCAGGAAAACTTCTCTCAAAATGGGAAGGTCCCTACGTTATCGAGGAGGTCTATCGTTCTGGCGCTATAAAAATCAACAACTTCGAAGGCACAAATCCGAGGGTGGTAAACGGTCAAAGAATTAAACGTTATATTTCAGGTAATCCTATCAATGTTGAAACTAATATTATTGAACCATAACCCCTGAGGAATACATAAGAGACACTTTCCAGAATGTTCCAGACTCCGAAAAGGTATAGGTACGTGGTACAGTAAGTAAACCGACTCCAAAACAACTCTAATGGCATTTTTTATCAGTTTTGGATTATTTAAGAATTTTAGGAAGAAAGAAGTAGTCCGAAAGGGACACGAGGCTCCCACGAGAGAGGAGGGCACGCCCCCCTGTCTTGTGGGCACCTCGTGTGCCTCCCGGACTCCGTTTTCTTGTATGTTACGTATTTTGGTCGGTAAAAATTTATTATATATACTCCCGAAGGTTTTGACCACTGTATCACGCAGATATCCTCTGTTTTCGTTTCGAGCTATTTCTGTTTCAGATCTAGAGCATCATGTTGTCTCCAAGCGCTACCAAGGACAAGTTTTTCGAGAGAGTTATCAACCCCTATCTCATGGAGGTGCTGCATCATCCTCAAACCATTGAGGTGCGTGAGGGGGTGCTGCACATCCGCGATGTGGAGGGACCAAGGCGTACCGGGAGCGTGGAGACAAAGCTCGAAGCCGTGGAGCAAGAAGTTTTCAAGTGTCAAGGGATGGTGGAGCGTGGACTCAACGCCAACTAGATGATAATCACGGAGTTCACCAACAACCACAAGCTGGATGCCAAAGTCATTGGGGAAACCATCTTCAAACTTCAAGAGAAAATCGAGCACCTCCAAGCCCAGATCTATGACCGGCAAAACCAGAACTGTGAGTATGAATATAGATTCAAAAGGATGAGTTTGGATGCAGATTTAAGTATCCCGGAGACTCGATCATCCTTTTATGATGGAGATGGGATGCCCTGGAAGACGGACGACAAGCCTACATCATCAACAACTCCTACTCCACCACCTCCGAAGAAATAATCACATGGGTATGGGCACTCCCCTTGGCAACTGCCAAGCTTGGGGGAGGTGCCCCGGTATCGTATCACCATCACACTCTTATCTTTATCGCTTTATTTAGTTCGATCCTTTTAGTAGTATCTTGATCTAGTAGATTGAAGTTTTGATATCAAGTAGTTTTGAGTTTTTCTTTGTGATCTCTTTATGTAAGCGAGTCCGTGTGCTATCTATAATAAAGATTAGTATTGGGTCAAGGGCTTTGCTATGTTGCTATGATCTTGAGAAGGTAGAAAGAACAAAAGAGTTCATATTGATCTTATGGATAGTGATAACTTCACATATAGAAAGTATGAGGCATAAAAATTGTTGAGAGTTGATGAACGTAGCCTTGGTCATCGTTGCAATTAATAGGAAGTGATAAGGAAAGAGGGGTTCACATATAAATATATTATCTTGGACATCTTTTATGATTGTGAAGCACTCATTAAGTATGACATGCTAAAAGAGTTGATGTTGGACAAGGAAGACAATGTAATGGTTTATGTTTTCCGACATCTCAGTTAAAGTATATTGTCATTGACCTTCCAAACATGTTGAGCTTGCCTTTCCCCCCTTGTGCTAGCCAAATTCCTTGCACCAAGTAGAGATACTACTTGTGCTTCCAAATATCCTTAAACCCAGTTTTGCCATGAGAGTCCACCATACCTACCTATGGATTGAATAAGATCCTTCAAGTAAGTTGTCATCGGTGCAAGCAATAAAAATTGCTCTCTAAAAATGTATGACTTATTAGTGCAGAGAAAATAAACTTTGTACGAACTTGTTGTGGAAGTAATAGAAGCGACGAACTGCATAATAAAGGTCCACATACAAGGGGCAATATAAAGTGACGTTCTTTTGCACTAAGATTTTATGCATTAACCCTAAACGCGCATGACAACCTCTGCTTCCCTCTGCGAAGGGCCTATCTTTTACTTTATGTTTTACTTTATGCTTGAGTCAAGGTGATGCTCACCTTTCCCTTTTTATTTTTATCCTTTGGCAAGCCCCTCGTGTTTGAAAGATCATGATACATATATCCAATTGGATGTAAGTTGGCATAGGCTATTATTGTTGACATCACCTAAAGGTGAATACGTTGGGAGGCAACACAATAAGCCCCTATCTTTCTCAGTGTCCGGCTGAAACTCTATAACCACAAGTATTGCGTGAGTGTTAACAATTATAGGAACTACGAGATAGTTGAGTATGTGAGCTTGCTGAGAAGCTCTATTATTGATTCTTTTTGATGTTACGATAAATTGCAATTGCTTCAATGACTGAGATTATAGTTTGTTAGTTCCCAATAAAGTTTTTGAACCATACTTGACATTGTGAATTGCTTATTACTTGAGCATAGGAAATCATATGAAAAAATCCATATATGTTCCTGTTATTAGAATGATCATGATGCCCTCATGTCCGTATTTTGTTTTTATCAACACCTTTATTTCTAAAAATGTGGACATATTTTTCGATTTCGTCTTCCGCTTGAGGACAAGCGAGGTCTAAGCTTGGGGGAGTTGATACGTCCTTTTTGCATCATGCTTTTATATCAATATTTATTGCATTATGGGCTGTTATTACACATTATATCTCAATACTTATGGCTATTCTCTCTTATTTTACAATGTTTACCATGAAGAGGGGGAATGCCTTCAGCTGGAATTCTGGCTGGAAAAGGAGCAAACATTGGAAACCTATTCTGCACAACTCCAAAAGTCCTGAAACTCCACGAAACAACTTTTTGGAATTTATAAGAATTTCTGAGTGAAAGAAATAGGCCAGGGGGCCCACACCCTGTCTAGGAGACAGGGTGCGCGCCCCCTATCTCCTGGGCCCCCTGGTGGGCCTCCGGCGACCATCTTCTTCTATATCATCACTTTTACCCTGGAAAAAATCGTGGGCAAGCTTACGGGACGAAACTCCGCCGCCACGAGGCGGAACCTTGGCGGAATCAATCTAGGGCTCTGGCGGAGCTGTTCTACCGGGGACACTTCCCTCTGGGAGGGGGAAATCATCACCAACGTCATCACCAATGATCCTCTCATCGAGAGGGGGTCAATCTCCATCAACATATTCACCAGCACCATCTCCTCTCAAAACCCTAGTTCATCTCTTGTATCCAATCTTGTATCATAACCACAAATTGGTACCCGTGGGTTGCTAGTAGTGTTGATTACTCCTTGTAGTTGATGCTAGTTGGTTTACTTGGTGGAAGATCATATGTTCAGATCATTTATGCATATTATTACTCCTCTGATTATGAACATGAATATGCTTTGTGAGTAGTTACGTTTGTTCCTGAGGACATGAGTGAAGTCTTGCTATTAGTAGTCATGTGAATTTGGTATTCGTTCGATATTTTGATGAGATGTATGTTGTCTTTCCTCTAGTGGTGTTATGTGAACGTCGACTACATGACACTTCACCATTATTTGGGCCTAGAGGAAGGCATAGGGAAGTAATAAGTAGATGATGGGTTGCTAGTGTGACAGAAGCTTAAACCCTAGTTTATGCGTTGCTTCGTTAGGGGCTGATATGGACCCATATGTTTAATGCTGTGGTGAGGTTTACCTTAATACTTGATAACCCACAAGTATTGGGAATATCAACAGTTTTCGAGGGTAGAGTATTCAACCCAAATTTATTGACTCGACACAAGAGGAGAAAAAGAATATTCTCAAGTATTAGCAGCTGAGTTGTCAATTCAACCACACCTGGAAACTTAGTATCTGCAGCAAAGTGTTTAGTAGGAAAGTAATATGATAGTGGTGGTAACGGTAACAAAGGTAAAGACAGCAAAAGTAATGTTTTTTGGTATTTTGTAGTGATTGTAACAGTAGCAACGGAAAAGTAAATAAGCGAGAACCAGCATATGGAAAGCTCGTAGGCACCGGATCAGTGATGGATAATTATGCCGGATGCGGTTCGTCATGTAAATGATCATAACATAGGGTGACATGTAACTAGCTCCAATTCATGAATGTAATGTAGGCATGTATTCCGAATATAGTCATACGTGCTTATGGAAAAGAACTTGCATGACATCTTTTGTCCTACCCTCCCGTGGCAGCGGGGTCCTATTGGAAACTAAGGGATATTAAGGCCTCCTTTTAATAGAGAACCGGAACAAAGCATTAGCACCTAGTGAATACATGAACTCCTCAAACTATGGTCATCACCGGGAGTGGTCCCGATTATTGTCACTTCGGGGTTGCCGGATCATAACACATAGTAGGTGACTATAGACTTCCAAGATAGGATCAAGAACTCACATATATTCATGAAAACATAATAGGTTCAGATCTGAAATCATGGCACTCGGGCCCTAGTGACAAGCATTAAGCATAGCAAAGTCATAGTGTAACATCCCAAATTTCCTATTTGGAATGTTTTACAATTATAGCTAAGCATCTATGCATTCTGTTTGAATTTGAGTGGCATTTGAAGTTTCAGAAATTTTGGAGTTTGAATTCAAATTTTGGCAAGTGGAAATTATTTCAAAACTATGCCTGAGAAATACTAGAGAAAAAGTATGAGAGGAGTAAACATGACACTCCAAAAATATCAGAGGAAAAACATTGCCAAAAAGTTTGAATTCAAATTTGAGTTTTATTTGAATTTTGAAAAGAAATGAATTTTTATAAAGTTTGGATTTTGCCCCTGGGAAAATGTTCAAATGATAGGAATATTCCTGATCATTTTGATATATATATGTCCTATATAAAATATTTATATTTTATATATTATCTCTGTTTTTATTTTCAAAAAAAATTAGAAAAGAAAAGCCTCGGCGCCGGCCAGCCAACTGCCCAGCCAACACCAGTAGCCCACCATGCGCCACCAAAGCGGCCCAATCGCAGGCCAAATGACGGCCCAATGAGCCAACCGACCGAGCCCTCGCCTGAATCGGTTTCGCCTCGGCCACCCGCCTGCTTCCCGTTCCTCTCTCTCGTGACACTGGCCCCACCCCGTCACCTTCCTCGCCCCTCGCCACGCAAACCAGCACCGCCGCTTCGCCGGAGATCCGTGAGATCCGGATCCGCCATGATTCGCTTCGCCCGACTTGCCCTCGCCCAAGCCGTGCCCTACCCCTATAAATACCCCCACCGACCCCATTTCCCCCTCGCCTCGCCGGACCACTCCCTCTCGCCGCACGTGCCCGCCGGAGCACCCGAGCGCCGCCGCCGCCATTAACCCCCTCGCCGACGCCTCGACCACCCCCGACATCGCCCGACTCCACCAAACCACCCCCCTCGCCCGTCCGCACCCGCCGGAGGTCTCCGCCGACGCCCCCGACCACCGGAGTCGCCGGAGCACTCGCCGCCCGAGCCGCCGTCGCCGTCGCCGCCCAGTAAGTCACCGGAGTCCACCCCCGCCATCCGATCTGTTTCAACGGCGTAGATTAGATTCCCCGAAGGGGTAGGTTATTTCTAATAAACCGGTCCGGTTTATTTTGTTTAGGTAGGGTTTAGTTGAACCGGCCCGATTCGGTTTTATACCATAGGGCCCGTTTAGTTATATTACGCCTGTATGCTAGATAGGCCCATTAGGCCGTTTTTCTTTATTTTCGTTTTCTGTTTTAACAGAATAGTTACAGATTTGAAAATTCATATCTTTTAATCTACTTAATATTTTTAAGTGATTCTTTTTTGTTGGTTTGGAAATTTCTTATAGTTTCTGTAGAAAATATCATTAGTCATGTTAAAATTATTTAAAATTACTTTATTTTAGATTTAGACAGAGTAGTAATTCTGCCATAAAAAGAGTTAGGAAAATTATTTTTAATGATTTTTTGTCACAACTTTGTTTTGACATTGCCTAACCGTAGGAATTTATTTGGGCATTTTAGGATTAATAAAAAATAATTTTAATCAGAATCATGTTATTCTTAATTAATTAACTAGCTACTGTTTTCCTATTGTTTTACTTAGCAAATAAATTTATTTTTCCTATGTGATAGATTATTCTAGGTTAGTTTCTGTAACTTTAGAGCATGAACTTTTTATATTAAATAAAATTTTATTTTATTTTTCCTACTAGAATTTGCTTTAGGCCTAATAGGAGTTTTATAATAGATTTTAAGGTGATTCTTTTTGCTACTAGTTGCTTGATGAATTCTTTTCTGTTAGGTAGCATAAACCCATGCTTAGGTTCTGTTAAGAAGAATTTTGTTATGTAAAACTACTTTTAGTTGTTGCTTGAAGTAGGAAAAACATTGTGTTGGATTTCTTCGAGTTTTCCTTTGGGTTTTGATTCGTTTGTTTGGTGTGTTATGTTAGCATGCTATTATGTTAAGTGATCATATGCTATATGCTTATTATGATTGTTGCTTGCCTCGGTAGAATTTCCGAGTGCTGAAGCTTGCTACCACGAGTCCCTAGTTTTCAAGATCGTCGCAAGGCAAGTTCACTTTGACCATGCTTTGCGTACCTATGTTTTATTGCATTTAGTGGCATCCTTGCAACCACCCTCCAGTAGTGTTATTGATTCTTGTAGTTGAGTAGTATGCATGAGGTTGGAACCCATCACCCTGTTACCAAGCCCGGGACGTCATTTATGTTAATGCTATGCTATAGTAGACGGGGTTTGGTATGAGTGCACGACAGTGGTGTGAAGAAGGAGGACTCTATGTCGATGATGACAACTCGATGATGGAATCTGCAAGGACTGCATCTTCAAGGCCTCAAGACTTCAAGACTCGAGACAAGAATTCAATACACACTACTGGGTGAAGGATGGTTGACGGACACCCTGGAGAAACCAGTGGTTGGCTGGGATGCATGGAGAAGCGCCATGACATCTTGCGGAAAGCTTCACCCAGACTCAAAGAGACGGAAGAATACTTCATGCCCGGAAGCTTACCTGTGCAACCGCAAGTCACTATGGGCTCGCTTGGTTGACCTTAGTTGTGACTCTGGCTGGGACGGTGCTAGCAGATGTAGAACTACGGTAGGATTGGATGAGCACCGGACGGTGGTCGGGGAACTCTTCGAAGACCATGTTTGGTCATCTAGTTCTCAAACACCTGAAGTGCGAGAACGTAAAAAGAGGGATCGAATCTTGCGGGTAAAGTGTACAAACCTCCGCAGAGGGTTAAAACCTAATCGATTAGCCGTGTCCCTGTTACGGACAATTTGAGCCTCTGGACTTGAATCTATCTCGAACTCTCAACACCGGATGATAACTTAATTGTGGGCAACTTATGATGAATTTGGTCTATGAGACATCGGTTGGCGGAACCATGTCATGATAGAAAACTCTATAGTACAGACTTCATTTATTACTTTGATGTAGGGAAAATAAAACCAGCTTTTACATAAACAAAACTCAGATCTGAGCCACAAAGCCATACCGCATATAGTATAGTTTATCATCTGTTTCTCTTATTGTGATCTTGCCGGTACATTCAATGTACTGACCTAAACGGCTGCAACGTATCATGTTGCAGATATTTCCTCGGCGAGTAAGAGTTACGATACAGGGTTACGGTCTACACTCAACCTGCCGATGGCGTTGATGGGACTCCACACCCGATTACTTGTTTCCGCTGAGACTTATGAGGTATATATAAGTTTTACGTTATTTATACATGTGATTGCACTTTGATATATACATTGATGTACTGTGTGTGCCAGCATACTGATCCAGGGATGGCACGGAAACACAGAGGCTTGACCGTCTGAGGTCGGGTCGCTACACATAGCAACATCAATCTCAGAACATAGTGGATACTAGGGATCAAACCCTAACAAAACTAACTCAATTACATGATAAATCTTAGCCAACCCATCACCGTCCAGCAACCCTACGATGGAATTACTCATGCACGGCGGTGAGTATCATGAAATTGGTGATGGAGGATGGTTGATGATGACGACAGCGACGAATCCCCCTCTCCGGAGCCCCGAACGGACTCCAGATCAGCCCTCCCGAGAGGTTTTAGGGCTTGGCGGCGGCTCCGTATCGTAAAACGCGATGATTTCTTCTCTCTGATTTTTTCTCCCCGAAAGCCAATATATAGAGTTGGAGTTGGCGTCGGAAGGTATCCAGGGGGCCCACGAGGTAGGGGGGCGCGCCCTAGAGGGGGGCCCCCCACCCTCGTGGACAGGGTGTGGACCCCTGGTCTTCATCTTTGGCGGGATTTATTATTATTTTTTATAAGACATCCTGTGGAGTTTCAGGTCATTCCAAGAACTTTTGTTTTCTGCACATAAAACAACATCATGGCAATTCTGCTGAAAACAACGTCAGTCCGGGTTAGTTCCGTTCAAATCATACAAGTTAGAGTCCAAAACAAGGGAAAAAGTGTTTGGAAAAGTAGATACGACGGAGACGTATCAACTCCCCCAAGCTTAAACCCTTGCTTGTCCTCAAGAAATTCAGTTGACAAACTGAAAGAGAAAAAGAAAAACTTTTACAAACTCTGTTTGCTCTTGTTGTTGTAAATATGTCAAGCCAGCATTCAAGTTTTCAGCAAAGATTATAACTAACCACATTTGCAATAATTCTCAGGTCTCATGTTTACTCATATCAATAACATAATCAGCTAGCAAGCCATAATAATAAATCTCGGATGACAACACTTTCTCAAAATAATCATAATATGATATAACAAGATGGTATCTCGCTATCCCTTTATGAGACCGCAAAACATAAATGCAGAGCACCTTCAAAGATCAAGGACTGACTAGACATTGTAATTCATGGTAAAAGAGATCCAATCATAGTCATACCCGATATAAATTAACAGTAATGAATGCAAATGACATCTGTGCTCTCCAACTAGTTCTTTTGATAAGAAGGTGATGACTCAACATAAAAGTAAATAGATAGGCCCTTCGTAGAGGGAAGCAGGGATTTGTAGAGGTGCCAGAGCTCAGTTTTGAAATAGAGATAATTTATATTTTGAGCGGCATACTTCCATGCTAAACAAATTATAGGCGGTTCCCAAACAGAATGGTAAAGTTTATACTCCCCCTCCTCCACAAGCATCAATCCATGGCTTGCTCGAAACAACAAGTGCCTCCAACATTCAACGGGTCCTAGAGGGAGTTTTGTTTGCAATTATTTTGATTTAGTTTGCATAAAGCATGGGACTGGGCATCCCGGTGACCAGCCATTTTCTCGTGAGTGAGGAGCGGAGTCCACTCCTCTTGAGAATAACCCGCCTAACACGGAAGATAAGGGCAGCCCTAGTTGATATATGAGCTATTCGAGCATTCAAAACAGAATGTTTATTTGAAGGTTTAGAGTTTGGCACATACAAATTTACTTGGAACGGCAGGTAGATACCGCATATAGGAAGGTATGGTGGACTCATATGGAATAACTTTGGGGTTTAAGGGATTGGATGCACAAGCAGTATTCCCGCTTAGTACAAGTGAAGGCTAGCAAAAGACTGGGAAGTGACCAACTAGAGAGCGACAACAGTCATGAACATGCATTAAAATTAATAAACATTGAATACAAGCATGAGTAGGATATAATGCACCATGAACATAAATATCGTGAAGGCTATGTTGATTTGTTTCAACTACATGCATGAACATGTGCCAAGTCAAGTCACTTAAATCATTCAAAGGAGGATACCACCCCATGATACCACATCTCAACCATTTTAATAGCATGTTGGCACGCAAGGTAAATCATTATAACTCATAGCTAATCAAGCATGGCATGAGCAACTATGATCTCTAATTGTCATTGCAAAACATGTTTATTAATAATAAGCTGAATCAAGAACGATGAACTCATCATATTTACATAAACAAAAGAGGTCGAGTTCATACCAGCTTTTCTCATCTTAGTCAGTCCATCATATATCATCATACTTGCCTTTCACTTGCACGACTGAACAGTGTGAATAATAATAAGAGTGCACGTGCATTGGACTAAGCTGGAATCTGCGAGCATTCAATAAACAGGAGAAAACAAGGCAATATGGGCCCTTGGTTAAATCAACAATGATGCATATAAAAGCCACTTCAACAATTTAATCATGGTCTTCTCCTACTGACCCCCAAAGAAAAGGAAAGAAATAAAAACTATTTACATGGGAAAGCTCCCAACAAGCAAAAGAACGGGAAATATTTTTGGGTTTTATTTTTAATTATTACTACTACAGCAGGAAAAATAAACTACTACTAATTTTTTTTGTTTTTCTTAAGGTTTAATAGACGCACAAGAAGAAAGCAGGAAAAATGAAATAAACTAGCATGGATTTTACAGTGAAAGAGTATGAGCACCGACATCTAGCAATGAGTGTGTGCGAACATAAATGTAATGTCGGTGAGAAGTACGTACTCCCCCAAGCTTAAGCTTTTAGCCTAAGTTGGTTCATTGCCAGGGATAGCCTGGCGGATACCCGTAAGTGTAGCTGGGGTCATACTGTGATGCAGCGGCTATCGCCTCCTGAGCTGCAGCGTGGCGTCGAGCCGCCTTCGCTCTTCTCTCGTACTCATCTGCCTCCTCTCTGGTAATAACATATCTTCCTTTTGTCTGAGAATCAAAGAAGGCAGGAGCAGGAAGAGTAATACGGAAAACATGCCGTTTGTTAAAGATTAGTCGATACTGGAGAGGTGGTTCAGTCCTCTCAACAAACTGGTGGGAAACCATAGAATCAAAATCTAAATAAGTAGGGAGTAATTCCATATCACCCTCACGAATGTCTATCTCAAGAAAATTAGCTAAGCGGGTTGCGTAAATTCCTCCAAAGAAATCTCCGTTATATCTATTATGATGCAACCTGCGAGCTACATGGCTCCCATATGATAAGATTGGTCTACTAACACAGCACTCCTGAGAATGCTGAGATCAGGGACACACATGTGACATGCTTCATCCTTAGCATTTATGCATCTACCTATGAAGAGAGCAAAATAATGTATAGCAGGAAAGTGAATGCTCCCAATAGTGGCTTGCGTTATATCTCTAGATTCCCCCACAGTTATACTAGCAAGAAAGTCTCTAAATTCAGATTTAGGGGGATCCCTGTCACTGCCCCAAGATGGAAGTTTGCAAGCAAAAGTGAAATCCTCTAAGTCCATGGTATAAGATTTGTCATAAAGGTCAAACATGACTGAAGGAGAATTACGCGAAGATGAATACTCAAACCTCCTTACGAATGAACTTGTGAGATCATGATACTGGGGGCATTTGTCAGTCTCGAAGTCCACAAGACCGGCGTTGTGCAAATATGCGTTAAATTAATTCTTCTTTGATTCCCGCTTGATCCATAAAATTTTCCAAAGGCCATTCACAGGGCCTTACAAGAGCGTCTCTTGGTGGTTCCTCGTCAGCATCACACATTGCAAGCCTGGGACCTTGCTTCCTTGAAGAACCACCTTGGAACATCTTCCTAAACATATTGTTTCCTCTGAAAAATTTCTGAAATTTTTAGTAACTTCAAACAAAAGTGAACCAACTTCAATAAAATTGATAGCAACTACTACTACAAGTGCCTAGAGCCTATATCAAGCATTAGAACTACTTGGAAACATATAAATTTGACATGCAAGCTCAAGAACATGGTCACCTATGCAGCACAAATTTGCAAAGAATAAAGCACTAGAACAAAAACTAATTGGACCAATGGAGGAGTCACATACCAAGGAACAATC
Source organism: Aegilops longissima (assembly GCA_021605205.1). NCBI lineage: Eukaryota > Viridiplantae > Streptophyta > Magnoliopsida > Poales > Poaceae > Aegilops > Aegilops longissima. The sequence goes on along the minus strand of CM038677.1, from coordinate 788,754,235 downwards.
TCTCCAAGCAGTTTTGCGAGAGGTGCTTTGAGCAACGAAATCGAAAATCACAGCAAAAGTGGCTGGAACTCGTGCTTGAGTTGTTTTTTCGGGTTTGTGTGAGGCAGAGGAAGAAGATGGGTGCAGGGATAAGTGGAGGAGGGCCACCATGGGCCCACGAGGCAGGGGGCGCGCCCAGGGGGGTAGGGTGAGCCCTCCACCCTCGTGGCCAGGTGGCAGCTCCCCCCGCGGTGATTTTTGCACTAAAAATCCTCAAATATTCCCGAAAAAATCATATTAAATTAGCATGGCATTCTGAGGACTTCTATTTTCGGGATATCTTTATATTGCACGGATAAGTCGGGAGACAGACAGAAACATACTATTTTACTTTATTTCTACTAAATAACAGAAAATATAAAGAGGGTACAGAAGGTTGTGCTTCTAGTTTCATCCATCTCATGGTCATCAAAAGGAATCTACTAACAAGGTTGATCAGGCCTTGTTAACAAACTCATTCCGGTAATCATGAAACCGGAGAAATTTCGAATAACACTAGGTTACCTCAACGGGGATATGGACATCCCCAATAATAAGTGTATCATATTTCTTCTTGACAGTAGGGAGATGAAATTCGAAACCTCCAAATATAATCGATGGAATTTTTCCAATAGAGTTGATACTATGAACTTGAGGTTGTTTCCTCGGAAAGTGTACCGTATGCTTGTTACCATAAACATGAAAAGTGACATTGCCTTTGTTGTAATCAATAACAGCCCCTGCAGTATAAAGGAAAGGTCTTCCAAGAATAATAGACATACTATCATCCTCGGGAATATCAAGAATAACAAAGTCCGTCAAAATAGTAATGTTTGCAACCTCAACAGGCACATCCTCACAAATACCGACAGGTATAGCAGTTGATTTATCAGCCATTTGCAAAGATATTTCAGTAGGTGTCAACTTATTCAAGTCAAGTCTACGATATAAAGAGAGAGGCATAACACTAACACCGGCTCCAAGATCACATAAAGCAGTTTTAACATAATTTCTCTTAATGGAGCATGGTATAGTAGGTACTCCTGGATCTCCAAGTTTCTTTGGTATTCCACCCTTAAAAGTATAATTAGAAAGCATGGTGGAAATTTCAGCTTCGGTATCTTTCTTTTATTTGTAACAATATCTTTCATATATTTGGCATAAGGATTCATTTTGAGCATATCACCAATCGCATACGCAAAAAGATGGGTCTAATCATTTCAGCAAAGCGCCAAAATCCTCATCATCCTTTTCTTGGATGGTTTCAGAGGAAAAGGCATGGGTTTCTGAACCCATGGTTCCCTTTCTTTACCATGTTTCCTAGCAACGAAGTCTCTTTTATCATAACGTTGATTCTTTGATTGTGGGTTATCAAGATCAACATCAGGTTCAACTTCTACATTATTATCATTACTAGGTTGAGCATCATCATGAACATCATCATTAATATTTTCACTAGGTTCATGTTCATTACCATATTGTGTTTCAGCATCAGACATAGAGATATCATTTGGATTCTCAGGTGGTTCAGCAATAGGTTCACTAGAAGTTTGCAAAGTCCTATCATTTTTCTTTTTCTTCCTTTTAGAAGAACTAGGTACGTCAATATTATTTCTCTGAGAATCTTGCTCGATTCTCTTAGGGTGGCCTTCAGGATACAAAGGTTCCTGAGTCATTCTACCAGTTCTAGTAGCCACTCTAACAGCATAATCATTTTTCTTACTATTCATTTCATCAAGCGCTTCTTTTTGGGCTTTAAGCACTTGTTCTACTTGAGTGGTAACCATAGAAGCATGTTTGCTAAAAAGTTTAAGTTCACCTCTAATATTAGCCATATAATCACCCAAGCGTTTAATCATATAAGCATCTTGTTTTAATTGTCTACCAAAATAAGCATTAAAGTTATCTTTCTTAAACATAAAGTTATCAAACTCATCCAAGCATTGACTAGCAATTTTAGTAGGAGGGACTTCAGCTTTATCATATCTGTAGAGAGAATTTACCTTTACTACCTGTGTCGGGTTATCGGGATCAAGAGGTTCTTCAATAATTAATGGATCAATATCATATGTTTCTTCAATAAGCGGTATATCAAGACCATATATTTCTTCAATAGGAGGTAAATTCTTAACATCTTCAGCTTTAATACCTTTTTATTTCATATATTTCTTTGCCTCTTGCATATCTTCAGGACTGAGAAATAGAACACCTCTCTTCTTCGAAGTTGGTTTAGGAATAGGCTCAGTAATTGGCTCTGGAGCTTGCTTAGGAGGTGCCGAATTATTTTCATTTGTCAACATATTATTCAATAGAATTTCAGCTTCATCCGGTGTTCTTTCCCTGAAAAGAGAACCAGCCGAACTATCCAGGTAATCTCTGGAAGCATCGGTTAGTCCATTATAAAAGATATAAAGTATTTCAGGTTTCTTAAGAGGATGATCAGGCAAAGCATTAAGTAACTTGAGAAGCCTCCCCCAAGCTTGTGGAAGACTCTCTTCTTTAATTTGCACGAAGTTGTATATTTCCCTCAAAGCAGCTTGTTTCTTATGAGCAGGGAAATATTTAGCAGAGAAGTAGTAAATCATAACCTGGGGCCTACGCACACAACCAGGATCAAGAGAATTAAACCATATCTTAGCATCACCCTTTAATGAGAACGGAAATATTTTGAGTATATAAAAGTAGCGCGATCTCTCATCATTAGTAAACAGGGCGGCAATATCATTTAACTTAGTAAGATGTGCCACAATAGTTTCAGATTCATAGCCATAGAAAAGATCAGATTCGACCAAAGTAATTATATTTGGATCAACAGAAAATTCATAATCCTTATCGGGAACACAAATAGGTGAAGTAGGAAAAGCAGGGTCAGGTTTCATTTTGTCTCTAAGAGATTCTTTACTCCATTTAACTAATAACCTCTTGAGCTCATGTTTATCTTTGCAAGCAAAAATAGCTACAGAAGATTCCATATAAAAAACATAACCCTCAGGAATAACAGGCATATTTTCATCATCACTTTCATCATCGTATTCAGATTCAATAATTTCTTTCTCTCCAGCCCTAGCAATTTGTTCATCTAGAAATTCACCAAGGGGCACAGTAGTATCAAGCATAGAAGTAGTTTCGTCATAAGTATCATGCATAGCAGAAGTGGCATCATCAAAAACATGCGACATATCAGAACGAATAGCAGAAGCAGGTTTAGGTGTCGCTAGCTTACTCATAACAGAACGTGAATAAAGTGCGGAGCTAGATGGCAGTTCCTTACCTCCCCTCGTAGTTGAGGGATAAATTTTTGTCTTTGTGTCTTTCAAGTTCTTCATAGTGTCCAGTAGATATAAATCCCAAGTGACTGAAAGAATAGAGCTACGCTCCCCGGCAACGGCGCCAGAAATTAGTCTTGATAACCCACAAGTATAGGGGACTTGCAACAGCTTTCGAGGGTAGAGTATTCAACCCAAATTTATTGATTCGACACAAGGGGAGCCAAAAAATATTCTCAAGTATTAGCAGCTGAGTTTTCAATTCAACCACACCTGGAAACTTAGTATCTGCAGCAAAGTGCTTAGTAGCAAAGTAATATGATAGTGGTGGTAACGGTAACTAAAGTAAAGACATCAAAAGTAATGTTTTTGGTATTTTGTTGTGACGCCCCCGATTCAATCTTACACTAATCATACATGCAAACATGTACGATCAAGATCAGGGGCTCACAGGAAGATATCACAACACAACTCTAAAATAAAATAAGTCATACAAGCATCATAATACAAGCCAGGGGCCTCGAGGGCTCGAATACAAGTGCTCGATCATAGACGATTCAGTGGAAGCGACAACATCTGAGAACAGACACAAGCTAAAGAAGTTTGCCTTAAGAAGGCTAGCACAAACTGGGATACAGATCGAAAGAGGTGCATGCCTCCTGCTTGGGATCCTCCTAAACTACTCCTGGTCGTCGTCAGCGGGCTGCATGTAGTAGTAGGCACCTCCAGCGTAGTAGGAGTCATCATCGACGGTGGAGTCTGGCTCCTGGGCTCCAACATCTGGTTGCGGCAACCAGGTAGAAGGGAAAGGGGAAAAGGGGGAGAAAAGCAACCGTGAGTACTCATCCAAAGTACTCGCAAGCAAGGAGCTACACTACATATGCATGGGTATATGTGTAAAGGGCCATATCAGTAGACTGAACTGCAGAATGCCAGAATAAGAGGGGGATAACTAATCCTGTCGAAGACTACGCTTCTGGCAGCCTCCGCCTTGCAGCATGTAGAAGAGAGTAGACTGAAGTCCTCCAAGTAGCATCGCATAGCATAATCCTACCCGACGATCCCCTCCTTGTCGCCCTGTGAGAGAGCGATCACCGGGTTGTATCTGGCACTTGGAAGGGTGTGTTTAATTAAGTATCCGGTTCTAGTTGTCATAAGGTCAAGGTAGAACTCCAAGTCGTCCTGTTATCGAAGAGCACGGCTATTCGAATAGATTAACTTCACTGCAGGGGTGCACCACATTACCGGACACACTCGATCCCATTTGGCCGGACACACTTTTCTGGGTCATGCCCGGCCGCGGAAGATCAACACGTCACAGCCCCCCTAGGCACAACAGAGAGGTCAGCACACCGGTCTAAACCTAAGCGCACAGGGGTCTGGGCCCATCGCCCTTAGCACACCTGCATGTTTCATACGCGGCCGGAAGCAGACCTAGCCTAGCAGGCGTTACAGTCCAATCCGGCGCGCGCCGCTCAGTCGCTGACGTCACGAAATGCTTCGGCTGATACCACAACGCCGGTTTCCCATATCTTGTCCCACGTGGCGGTTAGTGCGTATAAGGTCAACGACCCAACTCAGATCAAATACCAAGATCTCGTTAAGCGTATTAAGTATCCGCGAACGCCGAACAGGGCCAGGCCCCACCTCTCACCCAGGTAAACCTGCCCTGCCACTCCGCCACAAAGATCCACACATAGGGCTGTTGGGACAAAGGTCCTTTCAGCCCCCAATCCGTGAATCACTCGCGGGTGCTCCACAAGCCGACTCGACTTTAGTCACCACATGTATCATGTATAAAGTATATAGTATATACCCGTGATCACCTCCCGAGTGATCACAACCCGATAGTATAGCACAACAGACGGACAAGAATGTAGGGCCACTGATGGAATACTAACATCCTATACTAAGCATGTAGGATTGCAGGTAAAGGTATCAACAGTGGTAGCAAGGATAGGCTATGCATCAGGATAGGAATAACGGAAAGCAGTAACATGCTACACTACTCTAATGCAAGCAGTATAGAAGAGAATAGGCGATATCTGGTGATCAAGGGGGGGGCTTGCCTGGTTGCTCAGACAAGAAGGAGGGGTCGTCGGTGACGTAGTCGATCACAGGGGCAGCAGCATCGTCACGGGGTCTACCGGAGAGAAGAGGGGGGAAGAAACAATAAATACATAGCAAGCAAGTGCATAACAGGACAACAAGCAGAGCTAGACGTGTTCTAACGCGGTATGAGGTGATACCGGTGAAAGGGGGAAACATCCGAGAAACTATCCCCGGTGTTCCGTGTTTTCGGACAAATGGACGGGAGGGGGAAAGTTGTGTGTTTTCTATGCTAGGGATGTGTGGTGGATGAACGGGCTGCGAATCCGGATTCGTCTCGTCGTTCTGAGAAACTTTCATGTAGAAAGTATTTTCATCTGAGCTACGGTTTATTTTATATTAATTTTAAAAGATTTAAATCATTCTTAAGATTAATTTAAATATTTTAATTCAACATTATCCAGACAGTGTTTGCTGACGTCATCATGACGTCAGTAGTCAACTGACGTGTGGGTCCCATTCGCCATTGACTATTTGGTCTAATTAGGGTTTAACTAATCTATTCACTATTTAATTAATTAACACTAGTTAACTAGGATAATTAAACACAATTAATTAATTAATATATTTTTATTATTATCATTTAACCTTTTTTTATATATTAAAAACGTTCTTGGGTGAGGTGTGGGGTCCCACATGTCATTGGCCTAAGCGCCTTAGTGGGTGCACGGTCACGGGCGCCGGGTGGATCGGGCGACGAGCGCCAGCCCGTCAAGGCGCCGTGGGGTAGTAGGTGACGGAGCGAGGCTGCTGGCTGGCTCCGACGGCCGGGCAGGCGGCGTTGGTTGGCGGAGAGGGACACAGCAGTGACAGCGGACAGCGGGAGTGAGATGAGGCCCCGGACGATGGCGGCGACCCGGGCGGACGCGACCAGGTGCCTCAGGGTAGAGATGGCGGCGGGCGCAAGCAGCAGGGGGCGACAGGCATGGTGGTTGTGGCCGGATGGCGCTGGTCGCGCGCGCGGGGGCGCACAGGAGCGCATGGGCGCGCGCGCTGGGTCGAGCAGGGGCAAACGGGGTGCGGGCACGGTGACGTGCAACAGAGAGGGAGAGAAGAGGAGAGGGAGGCCGTGGACTCACCGGCGTTGTAGAGAAGAGGGTCGGCGAGGCTCGGTGGAGCCTTTGGGGAGGAGGATGGGGACGACTGCGACGTAGAGGAGGACGTCCGGCAAGGAGTCGAAGAGGAGGACGACAGGGCGCTCCACGAGGCAGCTCCGACGACGGGGGAGTCCAGCGGCGTCGAGGTCGGTGGATGAGCACGTCGGGGAGGAGGCGAGGCGGCTGGGCGGCGTCGGGTTGGGCGCCGGCATCGGGCTCAGGGGATCTGGCGGGGAAGAGGACGAGGAGGTGCTCTGGCGACGGGGTCCTCGGGCAGCGGCGCGTGGCTGCGCTGGGAGCGGAGCGCCATCCAGATCTGGTCGAGCGAGGAGTCGAGGAAGGGGCTGCGAGGACGAGGCAGGCCCTCAGGGTCTGGCGACGGTGCGGTCGGGGCTCGATCCAGAATCGGGATCGGGCGAGGGAGAGGGAGCGGAGAGGATCGAGAGGTGGGGGGAAGTGGGGATCGTGGGGGTGGTTAGGGTTTCGGGGTCCAGGATAAGGGAAGCGGGCGGGAGTGGTCGGCTAGGTCTGATGGGTTGGCCCTGTTGGGCTCAGGGTCACCGGGCCGAGCCCAGTGGGGGGTGCTTTCTTTTTTTCTTTTTTTTGCTTTGTTTTCTGTTTTATTTTCTTTATCGATTTTCTTTTCTATTTTATTCTTTTAATTTCTATTTTATAAAATATAGATACAACTCCTAAATTAATGTTATAATTTATTCTACTGCCCCAAAAAGCTTGACACCTAATTAAAATAGTTTGCATTATTATTACTTTTAAAAGGCATTTAATTAATTCTCATAGCTGTTGATTTAATTACTTTAGAGCCTTTAAACATTTTATAAAAGTGTGGTTTCTCCACAATATTTAGCTATGCATTATTTGGCAACACCCCACCATTTTAGTTTTCATATTTGAAAATCTTTACCGCTTGACTTTATTTTAAGTTTGAATTTCGAATCGATTTTGAACTAACACGAGATTAGCAACAGAAATCGAGGTGACGTGGCATCATTAGCAGATGGTTACTGTAGCTTAATTATCCGGGCGTCACAATTCTCCTCCACTACAAGAAATCTCGTCCCGAGATTTAAGAGGGAAGTAAAGGGGGAATGTCTTGTTACGAAATTTCTAACGAATCTTCTCAGTCTTGGTTACTCTTCTCGAAGAGGTCGATCCATTGCATTGGTGTCTTCAGTCCTCTACTTCAACGCATCATGATGAAATTGTCGTCCTTTCTTCAGGATCTCCGTCGTTCTTACAAAAGAATAAAGGGTGGTTATCCGAAAGAACATACCTCTACAAGGTTGACTACCTGGTCGATAACATCGGGGAAGGTGGTAGAAAGTAACTCTCGAATTGAAACTGAAGAAAATATCGAGAGCAAGGTAAGAAGGTGCAATAAGAAGTTTCAAGTGGATAGGCAATCATTTGTTGCCTCATACGAAATGTGAAAGGGGTTCAGAGCAATGGGAATAAGTATTGCGTCTGATACCAGAATAGATCACTAGGCAGGTGGCCCGTGAATTACATACGAAGTCAAGCGTGAGGAATAACTTTGACAACAGGGTGTACAGGAGAGTCAGGTTTCGATCCTGGGACCTGTGGGTTATGGGCCCACCATGTGGGGTAAAAGTAGGAAGGGCGTTGACGTCTTGCACGAACGCATAAGAAAGACATGTCAGAGCATAGCCTGTCAGTTATGTTGGCAACAATGTCGGTACCAAGGGCGAGGGGCGAAGAGAACCATTTTCCTACTCGTTGAACGAGGCGGACCAATAGGCAAAGTTCTCGTCCATCGGCGGTTACCGGAATGTCATCAACAATAGTAACACGGTCTTACTAACAACGTGGTACCACAAGGTTCTTACCTAAGCAGGGGATTATCACTGTTTAGTTAAGTCGGATTACTAGAAAGGTTAAACAAAACAATAGAAAGGAAAATATGATTATCAGAATAATCAGAACAATGGAAAGGAAAATGTGTTTAAACACATGTTTCATGGGTATATCCTTCCCAAGGACAAGTAGAGCAAGATATCTGTCACATCCCTAGCTTCTGGTGCTGCCTAGTGTTTGCATCTTGCTTGCATCATGTTTAACTTCCATGGAAATCTGAAATGGGGATTTCCTAAACCCCTAGCATCACAGGAATTCACTAGGTTCACCTAAAATATTTTCAGAAATCCAAATGGCTTTCACAAATGTTCATCATTTCTGGGAAATGCTAGAAACAATAACCAGAGGTGTTGCACATTTTTCCATGACATATTTGGTCACTTAATTAAATCTTTTAGTATTTGCAATTGGGCATTTAAATGCTATATATTATTTTAAGTGCTCAATTAATTCTGAATTTAAGTGTGGGCTATTAGGAATAATCCCCACAGAGCCCACATTTATTTACATGATTTTTGGAAACGTTTTAGTATTTTTAATAAAGCCCAACATTACAGGAAAATAGAAAAGCAAACTAAATGAAAAGAAGAGAGGGAGAGAAAGGCCAGGAGGCCACTTACCTGGCTGGGCCGGCCCACCTGGCCCGTGCTAGTCACCCTCCTCCTTGCGCCAGAAGGACGTCGGCGTGTCGACGCGCGCGCGCCCGAGCTCCACCTCCTGCTTCCACCTCCTCCTGCCTCCCTGCTTGCTCCCGCGACCCCTGGAGGCGCCACACAACCTTCCCGACCGCCTCGCACTCTCTCTCGAGCTCTTCCCCCTTCTCTGGTCTCTCTCCCTCTCATGCCCGAGCACAGCCGTCGCCGCCGCCGTCGTTGGCGCGACCACCGCCGCCCCTCGTCCCATGACCATGTCCAGCAGTTCAAATCGAGCACCCCATCCCCACGCCAAGGAAATGAGCCGAGGGCTCGCTTGCCGCCATCGACCCGCCTTCAACCTCGGGACACCGGAGATCGCCATCGCTGTTCCGTCACCTCCGAGCCGCCCCCGAGCGCTGGCTGAGCCTCCCCACGACATCACCGTGAGCCCTCGAGCTTTTCCCTCACCTCCCCTCTCGCTAGCTTCCTCTAGCCACCGCCCCACGAGCTCCCGAGGCCGCCGTCCGCCATGGCCGACCTCCCGCCACCGCTGAGCTTACCACGCCTAGCAGTGCTGTCCACCCTGCTCCTAGGGCCCCTAGATGCGCCTAGCTACCTGGTTCCTCGAGGGCGAGCCGTAGCCCCTGCGCTCGTGCACCACCGAGCTCCGGCCACCACACTTGTCGCCGTTGTCGTTGCTACGGGCCGCCCTAGCCACTGCTGCTTGCACTACTCGATGCGGACGAGCACGGGCAACGCGTGGATGCCCTCCGCCGCGCTTTTGGTGGCGAAGGAGCGATCCCGAAGCCCTCCGCCATCCTTGGCCTCGCCGGCGGCAAGCCGCGGGTCAACTCCGGCGGGGTTGAGCCTGTTTGACCGAGGTTTGACTTTTCCCTGACGCACTGACGTGTGGGCCCAGGCCCCCTATTTAATTAGTACCAAGTTGAGTTAGTGTTAACTAACTTAGTTAAGTAGATAGGACACTGACATGCGGGCCCAGGCTCTAATTAAAATTAGGTTAGTTAACTGTGTCACTGACGTGTGGACCCCACACGTCAGATTTGACCTGGACCGAGTCATTGACCTGCTGACAGCACTGTGAGGTCATGCTGACGCATTAATTCCTTTCTGGAATTTAAATAAATCTTAAATGATTTATTATTTTCAGAAAATACCCTAAACTTCTAAAAATCATAGAAATTAAACCGTAACTCCAAATGAATTAAGTTATATATGAAAAATGATCAGAAAAATCCAATCTTTCCATCTGTACTAGTTTCATGCATGTCAGAACACTTTAACCTTGCTGTTTAGGTGAAACAAGCTAATGCACTTATATCACTTATTATTTGGGTGATCATTTGAATCCTTGGTTCAAATGGACTCAAACCTTTCTGTCCCAAGTTGCATTAGACCTATCACACATCATATTGCCATGTCATAGCATGCATCATATTGTCGCATTGCATTAATTGTGTCCTTCTGTGTTTGCCGGTAATCGTCCCCTCTCAGTAGACGATGTTCCGACGACGAGATCGATGACACTGATGAAGACTCAATGTTATCTTCAGAAGTGCAAGGCAAGCAAAACCCCCTTGTTCATTCCGATATAATCCCACTCTCTCGCTCCTGCTCTATTTTACTGCATTAGGACAACAACGTTTCAACTGTTACATGCTGCGGTAGCTGAACCCCTTTATCCTCTGCATGACCTGTCATTGCCACAAGAATAGATGAAACCCACTAGCATGAGTAGGAGTTGTTTGAGCCCTGATGTGCCTACTCATTCATGCTTGTTTGTCATGCCTGCTATTGCTTAGAGTTGTGTCAGTCCGATTCATCGGAATGAATTAGAAAGTGGTGAACATGTCCTCACGTGTGTGAGCTAAGTGTGTGAACACGATTTGGTAAAGGTAGCGGTGAGAGGCCATGTAGGAGTATATGGTGGGTTGTCTCATTGCAGCCGCCCTCGTGAACTGAGTTCTGTGTTTGTGATCCATGAACAGTTACTACCACACATTGGGTTCCGTAACTCGACCCTCTCGACTTATTAATCAACTTGATCTCTGTCCGTGAGTTGCAACTAGTTTCGGTGTTTGTAGGTAGTGTTAGTAGTCTACCAAGTGGCACCCGATGCAGGTGGGCTTGGGACAGACTAGGCCTGATGGCACGGTGTACCAAGTGGCACCCGTTGGTGGGCTTGGGAACCCTGCTCACATCGTTTGGGCCGTGAGCGACACCCCGGCCGGATCTCCTTGCGGATGGAACCCGAATAGGCGATAAACATGGACGAGAGACTTGTGTGGTTAGTCGGTCGTGGCCGACTCCCTCGCCCGGCTTCCGCTTGAAGGTTGCCGAGGTACATGACGTGTCTGAGGCGATAAGTGGCGAGAGCGTGTGTGAAAAAGTACACCCTGCAGGGTTATCATTATCTATTCAATAGCCGGATTCCTCGGATATGGAAACTTGGACCCTTGCATAGTTCATAGACAAGTGAAAGTGGATACTCTAAAACTCGCAAGATAAGCGTGAGTGCTATGGATGGCGTTCTCGTAGGGAGACGGAGCGGATCCATAGTGGAGTATTGATATGGTGAATATGTGGACTCGTGCGCCACCTCAAAAGAGTTACTTGCAATGTAGTTCAGGATAGCCATCGAGTCAAAGCTGGCTTGCTGCACCAAACTCCACCACCCCTTTGTTGATAATGATGCATATGTAGATAGTTCTGATGTAAGTCTTGCTGAGTACGTTTGTACTCACGTTTGCTTATTCTATGATTTGCAGAGAGACCTCAGTCTCGCTAGTAGTTCCGCGTGGACTTCGACGTTTAGCTTGTTACCTCAGCTACGATCTTGTGCCCTCGGCAGGATCTGGTAGATAGTCAGGCTTCTCAGCCCTTTTTCATTTGTAGATGTCTGTACTTAGACATGTTAAGCTTCCGCGTGTGCTTTGTTTTGTATGCTCTGAATGTTGGGTCATGAGACCCATGTTTGTAATATCTCGCTCCTTGGAGCCTAATGAATAAATATTTGAGTCGTAAAGTTATGTTGTGATGCCATGTTGTATTTACACATATTGAGCATATAGTGTGTATGTTTGAAATGCTTGGTATGTGTGGGATCCGACAATCTAGTTGTTTATCCTTGGCAGCCTCTCATATGGGGAAATGTAGTCTAGTGCTTCTGAGCGATAGTAGTCCGCTACAGCCGGTTCACCGAGTCCTGCTAGCCCAAAGACTACTGCTTTGGACACTTGATCGGCCGGCATGTGTTTCACTTCGTTCCTATGTCTCTCCTTCGGGAAATGTCACGCGGTGATATCCGAGTCCTGCCTAGCCTGCTACAGCCAGTTTACGGAGTCCTGTTAGCCAGTTCTACAGCCCGGATTCACACGTTGATGACCGACATGCTCGATGTGATTCATGTATGCCTGTCCCCATGGGTTAGTGCCGCTTTGGGTTCACGACTAGCCATGTCGGCCCGGTTCTCGTCATATGGATGCTAGCGACACTATCATATACGTGAGCCAAAAGGCTAAACGGTCCCGGCCATGGTAAGGCGACACCCGTGGGAATACCGTGCGTGAGGCCGCAAAGTGATATGAGGTGGTACCGGCTAGATAGATGTGACTTGGAATCGGGGTCCTGACAATATCCATGATGGGATAGAAAGTAGGTAAGGGGAGAGGAATTTCAAGACATTACCCATACAACGGTGTTTGGATAATTTAGCAAGAAACATTTAGCATTGGGCTTCAAATGCTCCTATTGAAAATCGGAGTACCACAAACATGCTTCGAGATAGCATTGACATGGTCTTCAAGCAAAGATCGGACTTTGGATACAAGAAGGTTCATCAGGAACAACTTGCAGAATAAGTCTTATAGTTTCCCCATGGAAGAATGGGTAACCTTGCTGAAAGGGGAACTATAATAATAGGTCCTCCGGCCAGGTGTACTAGGCATGACACCACCTTACCGGGTCATATAATGACCAGTGTTATAACTTTTGGAAATATGTCCCAACCATCATATCTGACCGAGATTCAGATTTGACTGGTGTCAAACTACCTCAGACTCAGGATGCCTAAGAGGAAAAAGGTGCAATACAAATTGACGAGATGACATTGTAAGATTCTCGGGAAATTTACTACAGAAGCGAGTTCCAAAACAAAAGCTCATCATTAAACCAATGAAGGGATAAGGAGGTAGCTGATGAACTCAGCGACAATTCATCGAGACTTCCAAAAGATGGGTTTCCACAATTAAGTGAACAAGGAGATAACATTAGTCAGATCAAATGGTATAATGATGTATGCTCGAGGGAAACATACACAATTAAACATTGGTTGAAAGGTGCACCCGAAATATGGGTTGGGTTGTACAACCAACGTCGGAATGGTGATTCAATAATCAATAGTCTAAGAATGAACGGCCGACCATTAACTTCAAAGCAATAGGGTTGCTAGAAGTTTTGGAATTACACATCACAGTCCATTTGTCGGTGGTTAGAAATAACATTGTGACCAGGAAAAGAATGGTGATGGTGATAAGTATCACTTGTATCAAGAATTCTCCAGAGGTGGTGAAATTCTCACAACATTGAGTACATAAGAGATGTTAATGTTCCAAGTTAAAGAAGAACAATTACTGGATAGCAAGGAACTCAAGGTATAACACAAAACTCAATCAAGTTTGTGTTGGAGGGAAGTTAATAAAGTGGTCGATGACAACACAGATCATCGAGGGCAAGGATGGTATTAGTCATCATGAACTCAATTGATATCCTGGATGAGCTCAGAATGCCGATGATGATCACGACACAATTGTTGAGATATTTCATGAAGATGTAATCGGTCGGCAATGACATCAAGTCAAAGGAATGATGGAGCGAAAGGTTATTGGAACCAAGGGTATGACACAATTTGAAATCAATCTTGTTGTTCAAGGAGAAATGATATCACGAGGAAGATCGACATAAGATTAGCTCATCACCGAAAGTTTTGTGCTCCGGGAAGAAGGACCAGGTAGCACAGTTAGAAGTTTGCACGATAATGATATAGCCGATAAGGCTAGGAATGACTTGAAAGATTATTAAACTCGTAAGCAATAAGAATTACTTAGAGTTATTGAGTCGGAGTGCGGAATCGATTCACTTATCGGTGTTCTCGAGTGACTAATAACTCAGAACCTGGGCGGGATCCGAGATCGGTGAGAAGCAATACTAGATGAAGACTCGCAGGAAGCAACATAGTTCTCGAGATACCAGAGGTTAATACTCGAGGAAGATCAAAATAGAGGTTGGGCAAGCGTATTGATCTGCAAAAGGCAAGTACTTTAACTTGTCCAAGAAATGGAATAAAGGAGAAAATGTGGTCGGGACCACGACTGCAAATGATCAATACATAGATACCAGATGATTTCATATCAAGGAAATAGTTATTATTACAAGAAGCTTCTATGATAGGATCTACATCATGTCCATGGGCATGAACACAAAGTTCAAGGTCGACTCCCACTTTTTTAATGTATAACCTTTCATTCACTCCTCTAGATAAAATGATTTCAGTGTCAAAACCTACCTGGTGAATTACCAGAGGAGTATGACCCGTGAAAACTTTCGTGTTCACACAGATTAAGGAAGGCATAGGTTCAACCCATCGGGGCTTCTTAGAACATATACCATGAACTTCAGGAGTAAATAACACAAGCTCAAAAGTAGAGCATGGTTGACAAAAGTAAAGGATACAATTTACCAAAGGCATTATGTATCGGGTAAAGAACTCATAAGAATTTTGGTTGTGAAGGACACTGTCGGATAATAACCCGGCAATGGGTATGGCGGTCCACAACGGGGCTGATGTGAGTATCGGTACTCAATCAGAGGAAGAAGGAATGCCAAGGCATCAGATTATAGAAACAACTGACTAATTCAAAGCTTAATGCAAAGAATTTTATGATTTCCAAATTAAGGGATCAGAAGGAATCGTTCTGATCGAAAATGAGTAAGTTCAATAGACTGAGAAGCACAACCGATCAAGGCATTGATTGGTCAAGAACCAGCTCATATCCAAATGACGTCTGAGCCGAAAGGATAATCCTAGGCTCTGTTTGAGGATTGCGAGCATTCGCAACAAATTGAATCAACGGACTCAAAATGGCAATGACAATGGATGTCAACAAGATTACTAGACTTATGGGATTAACCATAATGCAAACAATCAAGAATTTCAAGAGCAATAGGATGCTCAAGACTTTCGGAAGATCGAATGATATTTTGAGGATTGGTGACATACATGAATCAACTGGGGATGAGTGGATACTCGGTAAGTGTGAGAAATTATCCATAGGGGTATTCATGTAGCAAAGAACTCCAAGGCAGTAGGCACAATGTATTCTCGGAACATTAGAGAGAATTTCGAGGTATCTTGTAATAACAAGATCGACTGGGTATAAAGTAAGAACGACGGGTGTAAGTATTTATCCATAGGGATATTGAAGTGGTAGGGAATTGCAAAAGCAACGGGCACAAGGTCTCGGGAGAATATCGGAAGGTATCTTCAGAATCCTTCGGTGCACAAAGTAATCATCTGGACTAAAGAGGCTCTCCGGGAGAAAGTATTATCGAGAACCTAGAGTCAGAGTTAGTAAAAATCGTTTAACCCGAATAGAAGAGAGATCAGATTCCCAGAGTATAGATCAAGGAGTAAAAGATCCTAATACCACCCAATGGCGACGTGGGCCCGTAAGACGCACAACCAAGTTAGTAAAAACTTTTGCAATGACTAGACTCAACTTCGGCCAAGGAGTTGGAAGGGGGATTCCTACAGACAGTCGACTCTGATACCAACTTGTGACGCCCCCAATTCAATCGTACACTAATCATACACGCAAACGTGTACGATCAAGATAAGGGGCTCACGGGAAGATATCACAACACAACTCTAAAATAAAATAAGTCATACAAGCATCATAATACAAGCCAGGGGCCTCGAGGGCTCAAATACAAGTGCTCGATCATAGACGAGTCAGCGGAAGCAACAATATCTGAGAACAGACATAAGCTAAACAAGTTTGCCTTAAGAAGGCTAGCACAAACTAGGATACAGATCGAAAGAGGTGCATGCCTCCTGCCTGGGATCGTCCTAAACTACTCCTGGTCGTCGTCAGGGGGCTGCATGTAGTAGTAGGCACCTCCAGCGTAGTAGGAGTCATCATCGACGGTGGCGTCTGGCTCCAGGGCTCCAACATCTGGTTGCGTAAACCAGGTAGAAGGGAAAGGGCAAAAGGGGGAGAAAAGCAACCGTGAGTACTCATCCAAAGTACTCGCAAGCAAGGAGCTACACTACATATGCATGGGTATATGTGTAAAGGGCCATATTAGTGGACTGAACTGCAGAATGCCAGAATAAGAGGGGGATAACTAATCCTGTCGAAGACTACGCTTCTGGCAGCCTCCGCCTTGCAGCATGTAGAAGAGAGTAGAGTGAAGTCCTCCAAGTAGCATCGCATAGCATAATCCTACCCGACGACCCCCTCCTTGTGGCCCTGTTAGAGAGCGATCACCGGGTTGTATCTGGCACTTGGAAGGGTGTGTTTTATTAAGTATCCGGTTCTAGTTGTCATAAGGTCAAGGTACAACTCCAAGTCGTCCTGTTACCGAAGATCCCGCTATTTGAATAGATTAACTTCCTGCAGGGTGCACCACAAGATGCCGACACGCTTGATCCCATTTGGCCGACACACTTTTCTGAGTCATGCCCGACCGCGGAAGATCAACACGTCGCAGCCCCACCTAGGCACAATAGAGAGGTCAGCACGCCGGTCTAAACCTAAGCGCACAGGGGTCTGGGCCCATCGCCCTTAGCACACATGCACGCTATGTGACGCGGCGGAAGCAGCACCTAGCCTAGCAGGCTCCAAGTCAATTCGGTGCGCGCCGCCGATCGGCGACGTCACGAAATGCTCCGGCTAGTACCACGACGCCGGTTGCCCATATCTTGTCCCACGTGGCGGTTAGTGCGTATAAGTTCAACGACCCAACTCAGATCAAATACCAAGATCTCGTTAAGCGTGTTAAGTATCCGCGAACGCCGAACAGGGCCAGGCCCCACCTCTCACCCAGGTAGTCTCAACCTGCCCTGCCGCTCCGCCATAAAGATCCACACAGAGGGTCGTTGGGACAAAGGTCCTTTCAGCCCCCAATCCGTGAATCACTGCTGGTGCTCCCAAGTTTAACCGACTTTAGTCACCACATGTATCATGTATAAAGTATATAGTATATACCCGTGATCACCTCCCGAGTGATCACAGCCCGATAGTATAGCACAGCAGACGGACAAGAATGTAGGGCCACTGATGGAATACTAGCATCCTATACTAAGCATGTAGGATTGCAGGTAAAGGTATCAACAGTAGTAGCAAGGACAGGCTATGCATTAGGATAGGAATAACGAAAAGCAGTAACATGCTAGACTACTCTAATGCAAGCAGTATAGAGGAGAGTAGGCGATATCTGGTGATCAAGGGGGGGGCTTGCTGGTTGCTCAGACAAGGAGGAGGGGTCGTCGGTGACGTAGTCGATCACAGGGGCATCAGCATCGTCATGGGGTCTACCGGAGAGAATATGGGGGAAGAAACAGTAAATACATAGAAAGCAAGTGCATAACAGGACAACAAGCAGAGCTAGACGTGTTCTAACGCGGTATGAGGTGATACCGGTGAAGGGGGGAAACATCTGGGAAAGTATCCCCGGTGTTCCGTGTTTTCGGACAAATGAACCGGAGGGGGAGAGTTGCATGTTTGGTAAGCTAGGGATGTGTGGTGGACGAACGGGCTGGGAATCCGGATTCGTCTCGTCGTTCTGAGCAACTTTCATGTAGAAAGTATTTTCATCTGAGCTACGGTTTATTTTATATTAATTTTAAAAGATTTAAATCATTTTTAAGATTAATTTAAATATTTTAATTCAACATTATCCAGAACCGTGTTTGCTGACGTCATCATGATGTCAGCATGATGTCAGCAGTCAACAGAGGTGTTGGCTGGTCAACTGACGTGTGGGTCCCGTTCGCCATTGACTATTTAGTCTAATTAGGGTTTAACTAATCTAATCACTATTTAATTAATTAACACTAATTAATTAGGATAATTAAACATAATTAATTAATTAATTAATTAATTAATTAATATACTTTTATTATTATCATTTAACCTTTTTTTAAATCTTCTTTTTTATATATTAAAAACGCTCTAGGGGTGAGGTGTGGGGTCACACATGTCATTGGCCTAAGCGCCGAAAGTGCGCATTGATTCGGGCGCTGGTGGATCGGGCGACGAGCGCCAGCCCGTCAAGCGCGCCTGGGCGAGAGGCGAAGGAGCAGGCGCGGCCGGCGCTCCGACGGCCGGTGCAGGCGACGCTTTTGGCGGGGAGGCGCAGCCATGACGGCGGACGCGGAGCGGAGGAGTGGGATGAGGCCTCGACGATGGCGGCGACCCGGCGGACGCGCCAGTGCCTAAGGGTAGAGACGGGCGGCGCAGGAGGAGGGGCGGCGAGGCGTCGTGGCTGCGGCCGGATGGCGCTGGTCGCGCGCACGGAGGCACACGGGAGCGCATGGGCGCGCGTGCTGGGTCGAGCAGGGGCGAACGGGGTGCGGGCACGGTGAGGTGCAACAGTGAGGGGGAGAAGAGGAGAGGGAGGCCATGGCCTCACCGGCTTTGTAGAGAAGAGGTTCGGCGAGGCTCTGTGGAGCCTTTGGGGAGGAGGATGGGGACGACGACGACGTAGAGGAGGACGTCCGGGGAGGATTCGAAGAGGAGGACGGCAGGGCGCTCCGCGAGGCAGCTCCGACGACGGCGGGGTCCAGCGGCGTCGAGGTCGGTGGATGAGCACGTCGGGGAGGCGGCGAGGCGGCTGGGCGGCATCGGGTTGGGCGCCGGCATCGGGCTCAGGGGACGGGGTCCTCGGGCAGCAGCGTGTGGCGGCGCTGGGAGCGGAGCGCCATCCAGATTTGGTCGAGCGAGGAATCGAGGAAGGGGCTGCGGGGACAAGGCAGGCCGACGGGGTCTGGCGACGGTGCGGTCGGGGCTCGATCCAGAATCAGGATCGGGCGAGGGAGAGGGAGCGGAGTGGATCGAGAGGTGGGGGGAAGTGGGGATCGTGGGGGTGGTTAGGGTTTCGGGGTCCAGGGATAAGGGGAAGTGGGGGGAGTGGCCAGCTAGGTCTGATGGGTTGGCCCAGTTGGGCTTGTGGTCAGCTGGGCCGGAGCCAAGTGGGGGGAGGGTTGCTTTCTTTTTTTCTTTTTGTTGCTTTGTTTTCTGTTTTCTTTCTTTATCGATTTTCTTTTCTATTTTATTCTTTTAATTTCTATTTTATAAAATATAAATAAAACTCCTAAACTAATGTTATAATTTATTCTACTGCCCCAAAAAGCTTGACACCTAATTAAAATAGTTTGCAATATTATTATTTTTAAAAGGCATTTAATTAATTCTCATAGCTGCTGATTTAATTACTTTAGAGCCTTTAAACATTTTATAAAAGTGTGGTTTCTCCACAATATTTAGCTATGCATTATTTGGCAACACCCCAACATTTTAGTTTTAATATTTGAAAATCTTTACCGCTTGACTTTATTTTACGTTTGAATTTCGAATCGATTTTGAACTAACACGAGATTAGCAGCAGAAATCGAGGTGACGTGGCATCATTAGCAGATGGTTACTATAGCTTAATTATCCGGGCGTCACATTTGTAGTGATTGTAACAGTAGCAACAGAAAAGTAAATAAGCGAGAACTAGTATATGGAAAGCTCGTAGGCACCAGATCAGTGATGGATAATTATGCCGGATGCGGTTCGTCATGTAACAATCATAACATAGGGTGACACAGAACTAGCTCCAATTCATCAATGTAATGTAGGCATGTATTCCAAATATAGTCATACGTGCTTATGGAAAAGAACTTGCATGACATCTTTTGTCCTACCCTCCCGTGGCAGCGGGGTCCTATTGGAAACTAAGGGATATTAAGGCCTCCTTTTAATAGAGAACCGGAACAAAGCATTAGCACATAGTGAATACATGAACTCCTCAAACTATGGTCATCACCGGGAGTGGTCCCGATTATTGTCACTTCGGGGTTGCCGGATCATAACACATATTAGGTGACTATAGACTTGCAAGATAGGATCAAGAACTCACATATATTCATGAAAACATAATAGGTTCAGATTTGAAATCATGGCACTCGGGCCTGACAAGCATTAAGCATAGCAAAGTCATAGCAACATCAATCTCAGAACATAGTGGATACTAGGGATCAAACCCTAACAAAACTAACTCGATTACATGATAAATCTTAGCCAGCCCATCACCGTCCAGCAACCCTACAAATCAACCAAAACCCTAATGTCACCTAGATACTCCATTGTCACCTCAAGTATCCGTGGGCATGATTATACGATATGCATCACACAATCTTAGATTCATCCAACCAACATAAAAGTACTTCAAAGAGTGCCCCAAATTTTCTACTAGAGAGTCAAGAACGTGTGCCAACCCCTATGCATAGGTTATCAATGTCACAAAATCCGCAAGTTGATCACCAAGACATACATCAAGTGTTCTCATAAAAGACTCAATCCGATAAGATAACTTCAAAGGGGAAACTCAATTCATCACAAGAGAGTAGAGGGGGAGAAACATCATACGATCCAACTAAAATAGCAAAGATCGGGATACATCAAGATCGTGTCATAGAGGGAACACGAGAGAGAACACGAGAGAGAGAGAGAGAGAGAGAGAGAGAGAGAGAGAGATCAAACACATGATTTTGTAGGGATGAACTTTCTTTGGCCATGTTATTTTGAGAAGACATAATTGGTTAGTTAGTATGCTTGAAGTATTATTATTTCTGTGTCAATATGAACTTTTGTCTTAAATCTTTCGGATCTGAATATTCATATCACAAGTAAGAAGATTTACATTGAAATTATGCCAAGTAGCACTCTACATCAAAAATTATCTTTTCTATCATTTACCTACTCGAGGACGAGCAGGAATTAAGCTTGGGGATGCTTGATACGTCTCCAACGTATCTATAATTTTTGATTGCTCCATGCTATATTATCTACTGTTTTAGGCAATATTGGGCTTTATTATCCACTTCTATATTATTTTGGGACTAACCTATTAACCGGAGGCCCAGCCCTGATTTGTCGCTTTATGCCTATTTTAGTGTTTCGAGGAAAAGGAATATCGACGGAGTCAAAACGGAACGAAATCAATCTGGAGAAGTTATTTTGGATGGAAACCCACCGATGGACTTGGACCCCACGTCGGAAGATACAGGAGGTGCTCACGAGGGTGGGGGGGCGCGCCTGCCTCGTGGGGCCCCCGTAGCTCCACCGACGTACTTTTTTCGCCGATATATACCTACGTACCCTAAAACTTCCAGAACAGAAGATAGATCGGGAGTTGCGCCGCTGCAAGCCTCCAGAGCCACCAAAAACCAATCGAGACCCCTTTCCGGCACCCTGTCGGAGGGGGATCCCATCTCCGGTGGCCATCTTCATCATCCCGGCGCTATCCATGACGAGGAGGGAGTAGTTCACCCTCGGGGCTGAGGGTATGTACCAGTAGCTATCAGTTAGGCTATGCATGATTTTCGCCACACAAAGATGTTCCCAACTTCTATACCCCCGATGACAAGCCAAGCAACTGTTTCATACTCAAATAATCTCAAACTTTTTCAACCTTCACGCAATACATGAGCGCGAGCCATGGATATAGCACTATGGGTGGAATAGAATATGATGATGGGATTGTGTGGAAAAGACAAAAAAAGGCTAAAGTCTCACATTGATGAGGCTAATCAACGGGCTATGGAGATGCCCATCAATTGATGTCAACATGACGAGTAGGGATTGCCATGCAACGGATGCACTAGAGCTATAAGTATATGAAAGCTCTACAAAAGAAACTAAGTGGGTGTGCATCCAACTTGCTTGTTCACGAAGACCTAGGGCATTTTGAGGAAGGCCATCATTGGAATATACAAGCCAAATTCTATAATGAAAAATTCCCACAAGTATATGAAAGTGACAAAATGACAGACTCTCTATCATGAAGATCTTGGTGCTACTTTGAAGCACAAGTGTGGTAAAAGGATAGTAGCATTGTCCCTTCTCTCTTTTCTCTCATTTTTTTGGGCCTTTCTTCTTTTTTTTTGCCTTGCCTTTTTTATTATTATTATATTTTTCGTCTGGAGCCTCATCCCGACTTATGGGGGAATCATAGTCTCCATCATCCTTTCCTCACTTGGGACAATGCTCTAATAATGATGATCATCACACTTTTATTTTTCTTACAACTCGAAACTTAGAACAAAATATGACTCTATATGAATGCCTCCGGCGGTGTACCGGGATGGTGCAATGAATCAAGAGTGACATGTATGGAAAATAATGCATGGTGGCTTTGCCAAAAATACGATGTCAACTACATGATCTTGCAATGGCAATATGACAAAAGTAATGTATGTCATAATAATGATGATGGAAGTTTCATGGCAATATATCTCAGAATGGCTATGGAAATGATATGATAGGTAGGTATGGTGGCTGTTTTGAGGAAGATATAAGGAGGTTTATGTGTGAAAGAGCTAATCATATCACGGGGTTTGGATGCACCGGCGAAGTTTGCACCAATTCTCAAGGTGAGAAAACGGCAATGCATGGTACCGAAGAGGCTAGCAAAGGCGGAAAGGTGAGAGTGCGTATAATCCATGGACTCAACATTAGTCAAAAGAACTCATATACTTATTGCAAAAATTTATAAGCCATCAAAAATCAAGTACTACACGCAATGCTCCTAGGGGGATAGATTGGTAGGAAAAGACCATCGCTCGTCCCCGACTGCCAGTCATAAGGATGCACAAGCCAGGTACACTTCATGTTTCAAATTTGTTACACAACTTTAACCATAAGTGCATGCTACGGGACTTGCAAACTTCAACACAAGTATTTCTCAAATTCACAATTATCAACTAGCACGACTTTGATATTATTACCTCCATATCTCAAAACAATTATCAAGCATTAAATTTATCTTAGTATTCAATTCACTCAAAAGAAAGTTTCACATATCTTGAACACTAAGTATATTAACATTAAGCAAATTACCATGCTATTAACGACTCTCAAAATAATCTAAGTGAAGAACTATGAGCAAAACTATCAGGCTCAAAAGATATAAGTGAAGCACATTGAGTATTCTAACAAATTCCAATTTATCTATGGCTCTCTCTCATTAAAGAATTCAGATCTTGATACTTTATTCAAACAGCAAGCAAAGCTAAATAAAACTACATTGCAAGGATAGCACAACTCATGTGAAGAAGCAAAAACTTCGGCTCAACCGATACTAACCGATAGTTGTTGAAGAAGAAAGGTGGGATGCCTACCGGGGCATCCCCAAGCTTAGATGCTTGAGACTTCTTGAAATATTATCTTGGGGTGCCTTGGTAATCCCCAAGCTTGAACTTTTGTGTCTCCTTAATTCCTCTCATATCATGGTTTCTCTTTTTATCAAAAGCTTCATTCACAACAAACTCAACAAGAACTCGTGAGATAGGTTAGTATAAAGCAATGCAAAACCTTATCATTTCCTACTGTAACAAATCACAAAAATTATTATTCAATATTGCATACTAAATGCCTCTGCATATTTAATACTCTTATCCTAAAATAGAATCATTAAACAAGCAAACATATGCAAACAATGCAAACATAACAGCAATCTGCCAAAACAGTACAGTCTGTGAAGAATGCAAGAGTATCAATACTTCCCTAACTCCAAAAATTATGAACTAAAATTCCCACTGTAATAAATTTATCAGAGCTCAACATTCAAAAATATTCAACATTATACCACTCTCTGAATTTTCTAGAGAATTTTTGCAACAGCGGTAAACTTTCTGTTTTCAAACAGCAACATGTATACTAGCAAAATAAGCATGGCAAAGGCTATCCTTGACTTTTTTATTGAAACTAAAGATGCAAAACATTATTATAACTAACAGAAATCAAAGCTAAAGAAAATAAAATGACGCTCCAAGCAAAACACATATCATGTGGTGAATAAAAATATAGCTCCAAGTAAAGTTACCGATGAACGAAGACGAAAGAGGGGACGCCATCCGGGGCATCCCCAAGCTTAGAAGCTTGGTTATCCTTGAATATTACCTTGGGGTGCCTTGGGCATCCCCAAGCTTGGGCTCTTGCCACTCCTTATTCCATAGTCCATCGAATCTTTACCCAAAACTTGAAAACGTCACAACACAAAACTTAACAGAAAACTCGTGAGCTCCAAATAAAGAAAACAAAACACCACTTCAAGGTACTGTAATGAACTCATTCTTTATTTATATTGGTGTTAAACCTACTGTATTCCAACTTCTCTATGGTTTATAAACTATTTTACTAGCCATAGATTCATCAAAATAAGCAAACAACACAATGAAAACAGAATCTGTCAAAAACAGAACAGTCTGTAGTAATCTGTAACTAACGCAAACTTCTGGAACTCCAAAAATTCTAAAATAAATTGGTGCACCTGAGGAATTTGTCTAGTAATCATATGCAAAAATAATCAACTAAATATCACTCTCCAGTAATAATCAACTATAGTTTCTGTTTTTTACAGCATGATCATAAAGACTTCACCCAAGTCTTCCCAAAGGTTCTACTAGGCACAAACACTAATTAAAACACAAAACCACATCTAAAAAGAATCTAGATGGATTATTTATTCCTAAAAAGAACCAAAAAAAACAAGAAACTAAAATAAAATTGGGTTGTCTCCCAATAAGCGCTAACGTTTAACGCCCCTAGCTAGGCATGATGATTTCAATGATGCTCACGTAAAAGATAGGAATTGAAACATAAAGAGAGCATGATGAAGAATATGACTAGCAAATTTAAGTCTAATCCACTTACTATGCATAGGTATTTTGTGAGCAAATAACTTATGAGAACAATAATCAACTTGCATAGGAAGGTAAAACAAGCATAACTTCAAAACTTTAAGCACATAGAGAGGAAACTTGATACTATTGCAATTCCTACAAGCATATATTCCTCCCTCATAATAATTTTCAGTTGCATCATGAATGAATTCAACAATATAACCAGCACCTAAAGAATTCTTTTCATGATCGACAAGCATAGAAATTTTACTACTCTCCACATAGGCAAAATTCTTCTCATCGATAGTAGTGGGAGCAAACTCAACAAAATAACTATCATGTGATTGAAAATTAAGATCAAGATGACAAGTTTCATGGTTATCATTATTCTTTAAAGCGTACGTGTCATCACAATAATCATCATAGATTGGAGGCATGCTTTCATCATAGTAATTTTTCTCATCAAAGCTTGGGGGACAAAAAATATCATCTTCATCAAACATAGGTTCCCCAAGCTTGTGGCTTTGCATATCATTAGCATCATGGATATTCAAGGAATTCATACTAACAACATTGCAATCATGCTCATCATTCACATATTTCATGCCAAGCATTCTATGTAATTCTTCTTCTAGCACTTTGGCACAATTTTCCTTTCCATCATTCTCACGAAAGATATTAAAAAGGTGAAGCGTATGAGACAAACTCAATTCCATTTTTTTAGTTTTCTTTTATAAACTAACTAGTGCTAAAACAAGAAACAAAAAGATTCGATTGCAAGATCTAAAGATATACCTTCACTTACCTAGCCTCCCCGGCAATGGCGCCAGAAAAGAGCTTGATGTCTACTACACAACCTTCTTGTAGACGTTGTTGGGCCTGCAAGTGCACGGGTTTGTAGGATAGTAGCAAATTTCCCTCAAGTGGATGACCTAAGGTTTATCAATCCGTGGGAGGCGTATGATGAAGATGGTCTCTCTCAAGCAACCCTGCAACCAAATAACAAAGAGTCTCTTGTGTCCCCAACACACCCAATACAATAGTAAATTGTATAGGTGCACTAGTTCGGCGAAGAGATGGTGATACAAGTGCAGTATGGATGGTAGATATAGGTTTTTGTAATCTGAAAATATAAAAACAGCAAGGTAGCAAACGGTAAAAGTAAGCGTAAACGGTATTGCAATGATAGGAAACAAGGCCTAGGGTTCATACTTTCACTAGTGCAAGTTCTCTCAACAATAATAACATAGATAGATCATATAACAATCCCTCAACATGCAACAAAGAGTCAAGCTACTAATAGCGGAGAACAAACGTATAGATTATGGTAGGGTACGAAACCACCTCAAAGTTATTCTTTCGGATCGATCTATAAAAGAGTTCGTACTAGAATAGCACCTTAAGATACAAATCAACCAAAACCCTAATGTCACCTTGATACTCTATTGTCACCTCAAGTATCCGTGGGCATGGTTATACGATATGCATCACACTATCTCAGATTCATCCAACCAACATAAAAATACTTCAAAGAGTGCCCCAAAGTTTCTACCGGAGAGTCAAGAACGTGTGCCAACCCCTATGCATAGGTTCCCAATGTCACGAAATCCGCATGTTGATCACCAAGACATACTTCAAGTGTTCTCATAAAAGACTCAAACTAATAAGATAGCTTCAAAGGGGAAACTCAATGAGGGAGTCCTGGATTAGGGGGTGTCCGGATAGCCGAACTATCACCGTTGGCCGGACTCCTGGACTATGAAGATACAAGATTGAAGACTTCGTCCCGTGTCCGGATGGGACTTTCCTTGGCGTGGAAGTCAAGCTTGGTGATACGGAGATGTAGATCTCCTATCATTGTAACCAACTTTGTGTAACCCTAACCCTATCTGGTGTCTATATAAACCGGAGGGTTTTAGTCCGTAGGACGAACAACAATCATTCCATAGGCTAGCTTCTAGGGTTTAGCCTCTCTGATCTCGTGGTAGATCCACTCTTGTAATACCCATATCATCAATATTAATCAAGCAGGAGAAGGGTTTTACCTCCATCGAGAGGGCCCGAACCTGGGTAAAAATATCGTGTCCCTTGTCTCCTGTTACCATCCGCCTAGACGCACAGTTCCGGACCCCCTACCCGAGATCCGCCGGTTTTGACACCGACATTGGTGCTTTCATTGAGAGTTCCTCTGTGTCATCATCCTTAGGCCCGATGGCTCCTTCGATCATCAACAATGACGCGGTCCAGGGTGAGACTTTTCTCCCCGGACAGATCTTCGTATTCGGCGGCTTTGCACTGCGGGCCAATTCACTTGGCCATCTGGAGCAGATCGAAAGCTACGCCCCTGGCCATCAGGTCAGATTTGGGAGTTTGAACTACACGGCCGACATCTGCGGTGACTTGATCTTCGACGGATTCGAGCCACATCCAAGCGCGCCGCACTGTCTCGATAGGCACGATCTAGCTCTGCCGCCGAAGAGTGCCCTGGAGGCCGCACCAGCGTCCGCTCCGACCCTTAGCTCGTAGCCGACTCCGCCGACCGAGGACGAGTGGCTGGACACCGCCTCGGGGGCTACGATCTCTACGACGATTGAGCCGAACTCCATCCCCGTCCTTTGCGAAGACAGTGACTCTAAGGTGCCGGACTCCTCTCCGGACTCTGAACCCTCCGCGCCCATGCCAATCGAATCCAATTGGGTGCCGGTTATGGAGTTCACTGCCGCAGACATCTTTCAGCACTCGCCCTTTGGCGACATCCTAAAATCACTAAAGTCTCTCTCTTTATCAGGAGAGCCCTGGCCGGACTACGGTCAGGAAGGTTGGGATGCGGACGACGAAGAAATTCAACGCCCACCCACCACCCACTTTGTAGCCACTGTCGATGATTTAACCAACATGTTCGACTTCGACTCCAAAGACATCGACGGTATAGACGACGATGCTAGAGACGACCAAGAACCAGCGCCTACAGGGCACTGGAAGGCCACCTCGTCATACGACATATACATGGTGGACATCCCAAAAGATGGGAACGGCGATGGAACAGCGGAGGATGACCCCTCCAAGAAACAGCCCAAGCGCCGGCGTCGGGCGGGCGCCGCCTAAATCCCGCCACAGCAAAAACGGTGATTCCGCATGGGAGATAATAACACCCCGGACAGTACCGAAGACAACCTCCTTCAGCAGGATTCAGCACAGGAGGAGGGAGAAGCCAGCCCTCATGATAGAGCGACAGACAGGGAGGTGGAGGACGATAATTATATGCCTCCCTCCGAAGATGAGGCAAGCCTCGACGATGACGAATTTGTCATGCCTGAGGACCCCGCCGAACAGGAGCATTTCAAACGTAGGCTTATGGCCACGACAAGCAGCCTCAAGAAAAAGCAGCAGCAGCTTAGAGCTGACCAAGACTTGCTAGCTGACAGATGGACTGAAGTCCTTGCAGCCGAAGAGTACGAACTCGAACGCCCCTCCAAGAGATACCCAAAACGCAGGCTGCTACCCCAATTAGAGGAGGAAGCACCCAAACCTACATCACCAGCGCATGATTCGGCCGACCGGCCACTCCGTGGCCGTGGCAGAGAGGCCTCTAGGCCCTCCATTCAAGCCGCACCCCGGCATCGCTCGGAAAGTACCAAGGGACAGGGAAACGCGCCACACCTGCGAGACATATTGGAGGACAAGGCAAGGAAAACAAGATCGATCTACGGATCGCGTGGCGCCCCATGACACGTGATGATAACCGTCACGCCGGATACATCAATTCTGGCCGGGCCGAACACAGTAGACAAAGCTCATTTGAGCTGCGTCATGATATAGCTCAATACAGAGGCGCCACACACCCACTATGCTTCACAGATGAAGTGATGGATCATCAAATCCCCGAGGGTTTCAAACCCGTAAACATTGAATCATACGATGGCACAACAGATCCCGCGGTTTGGATCGAGGACTACCTCCTCCATATCCACATGGCCCGCGGTGATGATCTACACGCCATCAAATACCTCCCACTCAAGCTTAAAGGACCAGATCGGCATTGGCTTAACAGCTTGCCAGCAGAATCAATTGGTTGTTGGGAGGACCGAAGCCGCATTCCTTGATAACTTCCAGGCACATATGTGCAACCACCGACGCCGATGACCTCAGCCACATAATTCAGCAGCCGTAAGAATCGCCGACAATTCGGACAGGTTCCTAACCAAGAAAAATCAAATCGTTGATCGTCCGGATGCAGAGGCCCTTGCAGCCTTCAAACAGTAACATCCGCGATGAGTGGCTTGCCCGGCACCTAGGACAGGAAAAGCCGAAATGCATGGCAGCCCTCACAACACTCATGACCCGCTTATGCTGAGAGGACAGCTGGCTAGCTCGTAGTAACAACTTGACCAAAAACCCCGTAGTTCGATACCAAGGACAGCAATGGCAGGTCGCTCACGCAACAAGCACAAGCGCCAGATTAACGGCGATAATGTGAAGATACGGCAGTCAATGCCGAATTCAGAGGCTCTAAACCCGGTCAGCGGAAAAAGCCGCTCAAAAGAAATACTCAGGCCCATCCAATCTGGACCGAATACTTGATCGCCGTGCCAAAAACATGGCACCCCGAAAAACAGCCAACCACACCAACAGGATTGTTGGGTCTTCAAACAGCAGCAAGTTAAATGCCAAACTCAATGACAAGGATGCATAGCGATGACGAGGAGGAGCCCCGGCCGCCGAACAATAGAGGACATAAGGGCTTCCCCCCACAAGTGCGGACGGTGAACATGATATACGCAACCCACATACCCAAAAGGGAGCGGAAGCGTGCACCAAGGGACGTATATGCGATGGAGCCAGTCACCCCAAAGTTCAACCCATGGTCCTCCAGCCCGATCACCTTTGATCGTAGGGACCACCCCACTAGCATCCGCCACGTCGGATTCGCCGCATTGGTTCTTGACCCAATCATCGACGGATTTCACCTCACTAGAGTCCTGATGGATGGCGGTAGCAGCCTGAACCTGCTCTATCAGGATACAGTGCGCAAAATGGGCATAGACCCCTCAAGGATTAAACCCACAAAGACGACCTTTAAAGGCGTCATACCAGGTGTAGAGGCCAATTGTACAGGCTTAGTTACACTCAAGTGGTCTTGGATCCCGGATAACTTCCGGCGAAGAGTTAATCTTCGACATAGTCCCGTTCCGCAGCAGCTATCACGCATCGCTTGGACGAACCGCATTTGCAAAGTTCAATGCAGTGCCGCACTACGCATACCTCAAGCTCAAGATGCCAGGCCCTCGAGGAGTAATCACGGTCAATGGAAACACCGAACGCTTTCTCTGAACGGAGGAGCATAAGGTGGCCCTCGCGGCAGAGGTGCAAAGCAGCCTCTCACAGCAATTCTCGAGTCCGGCTACTAAACGTCCGGACACCGTCAAGCGCTCCCGGAGTAACCTACAACAAGACCGCTGGCACGATTTGAGCATCGCCAGAGTAATCCGCCCCAACCCCAGCCCTCGCGAAATTGCGAAGCCAGATTACGCGATATAACTACGCCCGGAGATACCATGGGCATAAGGGGAGGGCACGACCACGGGGACGCCTGAATGCGGCTCAACCACACCAGGGGCTCCCGATTGTGTCATTCTTTTTCTTTCTTCTTTTCTCTTACTTTCAGGACTCCGTTTTCCAGAAGCCCTGTCCGGCACTAGAATTGCCGAACTCACTATGCAACAGCCAGGGAAGCAGAAAACTACGTCGAGTGTCCAGGTGGTCTCTACTATGAGCATTATACCTGTTTTACATACCATCCCGCAGCTTACCCCTGGAGGGGGACATGTTAAATAGTCCCATCCCTTGCTTATCGCACTATTTGTATCGTTCTGCTTTCATTGTAGTATCTTTTTGAATAAACAATACATAGCTTTTGCCTATTATTGCACTCCTTTCTTTATCTATATATATGTTCATTCATGACATGTTGCACCCGTACACTTTGGTACGACCAATACACCAGGGGCTTAAGTACCCCAAAAATATGGTGTGATAAGTCCGAACAGTTTCACAAGTGCGGCACCCCAAACTTACAGCATTATATGCATCGGCTCCAAATCATGTCTTGGGTCAATAGTTGGGTTTGCCCGGCTCCCATGTTTTGGTACCTTACGTTCCGTTATATCAGCTAAGGTAGCGCCGGGAGAACCACTGCGATTGTTCCCCGGTTGAGCTGGGTCGAGCACCTCAGTGGAGAAAGCTAAAACTGACCGTCATGATAGGGCGAGAGCCGGTCGTTGTTCGAGAGGTTTTTTCGGGTCCCTAAAGACTTATGCCGCTTAGAGCGAGGAACCGGAACTGTCCGGCCAAGGCGTGGATAGCGCCCCGAACTCGGTCTTCCGAATACTAGGGGCTTCGCCGAAATTTAAAATTATAGAATTCTATGGCTAAGTGAGAGTGTTCAAGGATTATAAGTCCGGTTGCCTTGTTCGTTGTGTTGAGCGCCTCCCTAGATGGACCCAAGAATGGGAACGAGAGTGCTCAAGTTTATCCCGAACACCCCAGCACTCGTGGCATGGGGGTTGAAGCCAACGACTTGCCATCTCTCAAATTTGATAAACGGCCGCACAGAAGGTAATATTTTAAATTAACAAGCGTTGCTTAGCGCATATGAACAAGTTTTCAGCGTACAGGATAACAAATGCGAGTTTATTCAAAAATTACATCTTTGGAGCACTCATCCGTTATTCGGCAGGCACCCTTCAGGAGGCCCTCATAGTACATTTCGGGCGTGCGATGCTCATGACCCTTCGACGGCCCGTCCGTCACAAGCCTCTCCGCATCCAGCTTGCCCCAGTGCACTTTAGCACGGGCAAGGGCCCGACGGACACCTTCAATGCAGATGGAGCGCTTGATGACTTCAAGCCGCGGACAGGCATCCACCAGCCGCTGCACCAAGCCGAAGTAGCTCCCGGGCATGGCCTCCAATGGCCACAGCCGCGCTATGAGGCCCTTCATAGCCTGTTCGGCGACCTTGTGGAGCTCGACCAGCTGCGCCTCCCCTTTCTCTCGCTCGGTGCGTTCCGCAGCTGCTTTGTTTTTTTGGCCACGGACACCGCTTCCTTCAGGGTCGCCAGCTCGTTCGTGGCCCCTGTAGTACCCAAGTTATTCCTGTTATTTTTTGCAACCAAAACCTTTTCCATAAGGTATTTCTTTAATAAGGTATTACTTACCTTCTTTGTCCTCGAGCTGCTTCTTGGCTTGTCCGAGCTCGTTCTCGGACCGCTCGAGGTTCTGCTTCAATGCATTGACCTCCGCAGTCAGTTCGGCAGAGGTCAGCAGCGCAGCCTGCATTCCCATATTGACATACTTATGTTAGACTCCTGCGTATATCTTTTTAGATCCTTAGTCCGGCTTTTCTTTCCGAACACCGAACTAAGCGTCAGGGGCTACTGTCTATGCGGTAATATTTTTTACATATTCTAAACTTACCTCAAAGCCTGTTAGAAGGCTGGTACAGGCTTCGGTTAGTCCGCTCTTGGCGGACTGAACTGTCCGGATCACCGCACTCATGACAGTGTGGTGCTCCTCTTCGATGGAAGCGCTGTTAAGCGCCTCCAATAAGCTATCCGGTGCCTCCGGTTGGACGGAGGACACCGGCATCTTACCCTTCTTGCGAAGGATCCGTTGTCCGGACTTCGGAACCGCTGATGGTTCTGGCATGGAGTCCGGACGAGGGTCGGGCTTAGAGCCCCTGGGGGTCTTGCCCCCCATCCGCCTGGAGTCCGGGAGGTTGCCTTGTGGCTCCTCCTGCGCCACCTCCTCTTGACCAAGCCCCCCTTGGGGCACCGCCTCGGTGTCGTCCGCAGCGTGGGGCGAGGAGGCGGTCGGAAGCGAAGTACTCTCCATTTCCGACGAGCCCAGGGACCCGCTCGATGAATCGGCGAACTCGCCCTTGGGCGGGCCGCATGATTGTTCGGCATTAGAGAACACTATGCGATTGTGAAAAAGTCGTGGGTATCCGGACACTTACGATCTCGCCAGGGGCTTGGCCCTTGTTGGCCAATCCTCCTCGTCGTCGTCGACGTTGGTGGAGAAGTCCGGAGGAAGGGTTCTTCCCTTCTTGGACCCTCTGGCCTCCCCAGTTGGGGCGGCCTTCCTTTTCTTCTCCTCCCCCGCTGGGGGAGGAGCTTCTTCTTCTTCCTCCTCGTGCGCAGGAGAAGATTCTGCTTCAGAATCTGACAGCACCTGGCATCGGGAACTCCTTCGAGTTCCCGTGAACTCCTTCTTGGCCTTCTTCTCCACCACATGGGATGCCGGAGCCAGCAGCCCCGCCAATCGGGCGTCCGCTGGGCCTTCCGGCAAAGAAGCCGGACAGTTAATCTGTCCGGACGTCTTCAGCCAGTCCTGCCAAAATTTAGGGAGTTTTAGATCCCACGTAGAGTCAATCTATGAAAAAAGAGTCCCATAAAGGGTAAAATAACTTACCTCGCCGGCTTGACGCTGCGAGCTGTATCCGCGATCTTGGGTAGCGGATCTTTGGTTTCGCGCCTTGAACAGCACCTTCGAGCGTTTTACGTAGTGTCGAAGAGCCGGCTCAAGGTTTGGTGTTGTGCCGGATCGAACTCCCACAAATTAGAGGCCCGTTGTTGGCATGGGAGAATCCAGCGGATGAGCATCACCTGGATTACGTCGACAAGCCTAAGATTCTTGACCACCAGGTTTCGGACGCATGTTTGAAGTCCGGATGTCTTGTCCGAATTCCCCCATGTCAGGCCCGTCCCCTTCCATGATGAGAGCCGTGTGGGGAAGTCGGATCTGAATTCGGGGGCCGCCGCCCATTCGGTGTCAAGGGGCTCGGTGATGTAGAAGCACCCCGATTTCCACCCCTTTATTGTCTCCACGAAGGCGCCTTCGAGCCATGGGACTTTGTCCATCTTGCCAACCATGGCTCCTCCACACTCCGCTTGACGGCCGCCCACTACCTTCAGCCGGACGTTGAAGATATTCAGCCATAAGCCGAAGTGGGGCTGGATGCAGAGGAAGGCCTCGCACACGACGATAAACGCCGAGATGTTAAGGATGAAATTCGGGGTCAGGTCGTGGAAGTCCAGGCCGTAGTAGAACATGAGCCCCCGGACAAATGGGTGAAGTGGAAAACCTAGTCCGTGGAGGAAGTGGGGGAGAAACACTACCCTCGCATGGGGCCAGGGGTTGGAATAAGCTGCCCAAGATCGGCAGCCTCATGCGATGTCGCCGGACAAGTATCCGGCCTCCCGCAGTCTTGTGATGTGCCCCTCCGTGACGGAGGAGGCCATCCACCTACCTCCCGCTCCTGACATGGTTGGAGAAAGGTCGAGGTGGGATGTGCGGACTTGGGCGCTGGAGCTCGAGTGCACGGAAATGGATAAGCAAAGGAGGAAGAAGGCATAGGTGAAAAGGTGGATCCTTATCCCCTTATATGGACGGACGATGCTATGCGTCCCCCACCAGCCTGGTAAAACTTGCTTATATCCCAAGCGCCGTAATCAATGGCGCGGATGGGTGTCCCACGTCCGTATTGATGAGAATCCCGGAATAAGGGAGCACGATCTATGCTTTGATAAGACGTGCCAAGGAAACCGCCTCGCTAAACACGCTGAGGTGGAACAGTAAAAAACGATTCATATAAAGGCCTGGCCGTGGTGTGTTGTCACGCCGCAGAATACGTCAGCAGATACGTGCAAAAATTATTCTCTCTACGGTGTTATGTGGAACTTGTTTTGCAGAGCCGGACACTATCCTTGTGTTCAAAACCTTCCATGAAGTATTCGGAGGAGGAACCCGCCTTGTAATGCCGAAGACAATATGCGCGTCGGACTCGTCGTCATTGAAGCCTGGTTCAGGGGCTATTGAGGGAGTCCCGGACTAGGGGGTGTCCGGATAGCCGGACTATCGTCACGGCCGGACTCCAAGACTATGAAGATACAAGATTGAAGACTTCATCCCGTGTCCGGATGGGACTTTCCTTGGCGTGGAAGGCAAGCTTGGCGATACGGATATGTAGATCTCCTACCATTGTAACCGACTCTTTGTAACCCTAACCTATCCGGTGTCTATATAAACCGGAGGGTTTTAGTCCGTAGGACGAACAACAATCATACCATAGGCTAGCTTCTAGGGTTTAGCCTCCTTGATCTCGTGGTAGATCTACTCTTGTACTACCCATATCATCAATATTAATCAAGCAGGAGTAGGGTATTACCTCCATCGAGAGGGCCCGAACCTGGGTAAAAACATCGTGTCGCTTGTCTCCTATTACCATCCGCCTAGACGCACAGTTCGGGACCCCCTATCCGAGATCCGCCGGTTTTGACACCGACAACGATAATTCCCAATGTGTCCTCGGGAGCTCCTTCTTCATTATTAGAATTTGTCCAGGCTTATCCATTGCTACATAAAGGATTGGGCCACCTTGCTGCACTTTATTTACTTTATTTACTTTTTGCTCGTTACTATTTATCTTATCATAAAACTATCTATCACCTACTATTTCAGTGCTTGCAGAGAAAACCTTACTGAAAACTGCTTATCATTTCCTTCTGCTACTCGTTGGGTTTGACACTCTTACTTATAGAAAGGACTACGATAGATCCCCTATACTTGTGGGTCATCAGTCCTCCCAATTTGGCCTCCCCCTTACCTATTCCTATTCGGAGTAGGAAGGGAAGATGGGGAAGGGGGAATCCTATTCCCTTTTTCCTTTCCTCCTTCCCTTTTCCTTCTCCAATTTAGCCAGCCCATATGGGGGGGGGTGCACCAGCCCCTTTGTGGCTAGTGTGTTTCACCTCTAGGCCCATAAGGCCCATATCTTTTCCCGGGGGGTGCCCTGAACCCCTCCCGGTGACCCGATATATACCCGGTACCCCCAGAACACTTCCGGTCACTACAAAAAAAAGACACATCCGTGACATTTTGGGCCGAACGAAAAAAAATTCTGTCATACATATGACACTTCTATGACGATAATTGTGACAAAACCCGGTATCATCATAGATGTGGTGGGCTCCTACTTCTATGACAAAAAATCATGATAGAAAATGGGCTTTTCGTACTGGGCAGGCCGGAGACGCAGCTGCATGGCATTCTTTGGGCCGTCCATGACGGAAAAAACCATGGTAGAAGCGAGGACGAGGAAAATTTCGGGGAGTTCCCGGTTACGGTGGGAGGTCGGGGCCGAGCGATGCGCTGCTTTCTCGTCACACGACTGCTGCGTGTGTGTAGGCTTTGGCTCGAACTGAACCCGAGCGAGGCGTTGGACTCTAACTAAACCCGAGCGATTGCACTGCAGGCTATGCGTTACTAAACCCGAGCGATCGATCGATGGCTGTTAACTGAACCCGATCGAGCGATTCCTTCGCTACTTCTGCTAACTCAAGCCGATCGATGCTGCCTGGGATGAGCGATTGGCGTTGCGGGGGGTTGATGAACATTGAGTGGTGGCGTTGCCTCTGGATGAATGGGACCCCGTGGTGTGAAGGGCTGGATGAATATTAGACGGTGGAGGTGCCCGTGGAGGGTGGTTGAATAGTAGCCGTGGAGAAGCGCGGTGGAGGCTAGATGAGCGAAGCCCGTGGAGGCTGGAGGAGGTCGACGGTAGCCCGT
This sequence comes from Aegilops longissima, assembly GCA_021605205.1. Taxonomy (NCBI): domain Eukaryota; kingdom Viridiplantae; phylum Streptophyta; class Magnoliopsida; order Poales; family Poaceae; genus Aegilops; species Aegilops longissima. The sequence continues at coordinate 788,717,625 of CM038677.1, read as the reverse complement.
GGAGGCTGGAGTTGGTCGATGGTGGAGATGAGCGAGATCCGTGGAGTCCTGTTTTGCGGTACACCACCCTCCCGGCGAACAGGACCCTGTTTCGACCGTAGCGCCCAACACAAGTCCGTTTCGTCCGTTTTGCGGCACGCCACACCCTCCCGATCAACAGACCCCATTTCGACCGTAGGAGGTTCGTTTCGTCCGTTTTGCGGTACGCCACACCCCTCCCGATCAACAGGACCCCCGTTTCGACCCTAGGAGGTCCGTTTCCTCCGTTTTGCGGTACGCCACACCCCTCCCGATGAACAGGATCCCGTTCCAAACGTGGCAGGTCGAACACAAGGCCGGTCCTCCGTTCTGCGGTACGCCAGGCCTCGTTTCCATTGCCTGTTCCGTCCAAGCCCTCCCGATGAACACGACCACACATTTCGTTCCGACCCAGCCGGTTGGCTCCCACGCGCTCCGTTGCCTCCCGATGAACACGACGCATTCTGTTGCCTCCCCATGAACACGACGCATTCCGTTGCCTCCCCATGAACACGAAACGATGTTGTTTCTCCGTTCCGACCCAGCCATGTACACGAGCCCTCGCCGTACGTATGCGCGAGTAGGTGTTCGAGACCCCGCCCGTATGTTCACATACGTGGCCGTATTTTCTTTCTTGCACCCTGGCCATGTATGTACGTGTACATGCTAAATGCGCGCCTCTACTACGACACGTGCGTGTCTCTACATCCACCAGTATATATGTACGTACACGTTCACGACCAGAATGACAACGCTACGTACGCTTCGACCAGGTGGGTCCCGACTGTCAGGCACTTCCTTGCGTGCGAAGATGTAGCTGGTGGGTCCCAGCAATGGGGCGAATCGCTTTTTTTGCCTGCACACACTTCCTTGCATGCGAAGATGTAGCTGGTGGGTCCCAGCAGTCAGGGGGGAACGTTTTTTTCACGAAATACGGTGGCCCGTCCGGTGGGTCCCGCTGTCAAGTGGAGAAATAATTATTTTGCGCATAATAAGGAGGCACTTCCTTGCTGCGGCCGTGGACCCAGCTGTCAGCCTCTCCACGTATAGTCCACGTCCGATGGAAGCCATTCCTTGACCACGTTGACCAGGCCGCGCCGAGAGCACCAGGGCGGTGGATGATGGCGAGGCCTAGGAAGGGAACGACACGGAGGCAGGGAAGACTCTGCAGCTTGTTTCCCACGTCTGAGGGGCGACGATCGCACGAAGTTAAATCGTTCGCCTATCGTCACGGAGAATAACAGCAGTGTGGGTGAGTAGAGGGATGGCTAGGGCAGCGATGGGAGTATGGTGGGGTGCCGAGGCTCTGTGGCAGCACAGCCGCCATGGGAGGAGGAGGGAGCAGGCAGTCCCGCCGGCGCTTGTTTGAGCGGCTAGAGCAGGAAGAGCAGAGATTGAAGAAGCAGGACGACCGTTGGATGGACATCCAACAGTCATTGCTTGTGCATCAACCTTTTTTTTTAGGAAAGCCTCAAATCTGTGTAAAACAGCATACAGCCCATCTGCCATTATTTCTAACAATTTACAGCCCATTTGCTAATTCTTAAGGTTTTTTTCGGAGCCCATATTCTTTTTGTTAGTATTACAGCCCATATTGTGGCCACGGTTAAAAAATTATACGAAATTTTGCATATTTCGGTGCGGTCCGAACTGTTTTTAATATCGAAATTTTGACTCACATTCAAACTGATTTTAAGAATAAATGTATATCAATATAAAATTCAACAAATTCTCCACGCATAAAAATTAATGTAATTTAAAATCTTGAAATGAAAAAAAAGATATTTGAAACTAATTGCCGGTTTGATGTGTTTTAAAAATGTACAGCCCATTTCTCATTATCGATGGGTCTTTTCTCGCCATTAATGAAAGCTCTCCTCGTCTTTAAAGATTTGCAGCCCAACAGGCCTGACAAAGCGACTTACTTGGCAAATCACAAAAAAGCTGGGTTGTGGCCGTGGACCTAGCTGTCAGCCTCTCCACGTACAGTACTCTTCCGATGGAAGTCGCTCCTTGACCATGTTGACCACGCCGCTCGAAGAGCACCACGGCGGTGGACGACGGCGAGGCCTAGGAAGGGGACGACGCGGAGCCGGGGAAGACGTGGCAGTGGAAGCCCGCGCGGAGAGGAGTATGAGGGTTCACTGGTTCGGCTGCGGTGTGAGGCTGCCGTCGCCGTAGGGCCTGGCCAGCGGTGGGAATAGTAGGGGGCGGTGAGGCCTCCGCGGCATCACAGCCGACCACGGGAGGCAGGAGCATGCGGCCCGACCGGCACTGCTTTGGGCGGCTGGAGCAAGAAGACCAGAGGTTGAAGAAGCACTACGGCCGTTGGATGGACATCGTACAGTCACTGGAGCTAGAATCATTCATATTGACTAAGTTGAAAAAGCCCTTCGTCCCCGTCAAGTTAGTAGGTCCACAAGTCAGCCTCCCACCAAGGTGGATCCCAGCTAGCCGGGGGAGTATTAATTTTTTTGTGCGTAATAAGGAGGCACTTTCGATGGGTCCGAGCTGACAGCGGGGGGAACGTTTCTTTCGCGAAATACGGTGGCCCGTCCGGTGGGTCCCAGCAGTCAGGGGGAAACATTTTTTTCGCAAAATACTGGTGGCCCGTCCAGTGGGTCCCCGCTGTCAGGTGGAGGAATAATTATTTTCCGCGTAATAAGGAGGCACTTCCTTGCGGCTGCCGTGGACCCAGCTGTCAGCCTCTCCACGTACAGTACTCTTCCGATGGAAGTCAGTCGTTGACCACATTGACCACGCCGCGCCGAGAGAACCACGACGGTGGACGATGGCGACGCCTACGAAGGGGACGGCGCGGAGCCGGGCAAGACGCGGCAGTGGATGCCCACGCGGAGAGGAGTACGAGCGTTCACTGGTTCGGCTGCGGTGTGAGGCTGTCGTCGCTGCGCAGAATAACAGGGGTGGGTGAGTGGAGGATGGCCTGCCAGTGGTGGGAGTAGTATGGGGCGGTGAGGCCTCCGCGGTAGCACAGCCGCCACGGAGGCAGGAGCAGCAGCACGACCGGCGCTGCTTTGGGCGGCTGGAGCAAGAAGACCAGAGGTTGAAGAAGCACTATGGCCGTTGGATGGACATCATACGGTCACTGGAGTATTGACTAAGTTGACAAAGCCCTCTGTCCCCGTCAACTTAGTAGGTCCACAAGTAAGCCCAACAATATGGTGGGTCCAAGCTAGCAGGGGGGTATTCATATTTTTGGGCGTAATAAGGAGGCACTTCCTTGCGTGCGAAGATATAGCTGGTGGGTCCGACTTGTCAGCGGGGGGAATGTTTTTTTCGTGAAATACAGAGGCCCTTCCTGTGGGTCCTAGCTGTCAGGTGGAGGAATCATTATTTTGCGCGTAATAAGGAGGCATTTCCTTGCGTGCGGCCATGGACCCAGCTGTCAGCCTGTCCATGTACAGTCCACTTCTGATGGATGTCGTTCGTTGACCACGTTGACCAGGCCGCGCCGAGATCACCAGGGCGGTGGACGACGGCGAGGCCTAGGAAGGAACGACACGGCTGTGGAATACTTGGCGTTGTTTCCCAAGCGGAGGAGTACGAGGGTTTATCGTTCGTCCGCCGCTGCCGGAGAATAACAGCATGTGTGGGTGAGTAGAGGATGGCTCGCCAGCGATGGGAGTACGGTGGGGCCGTGAGGCCTATGCGACAAGATAGCCGTCATGGAGGAGGGAGCAGCAGTCTACGGGCGCTTGTTTGAGTATTTGGAGGATGAAGATCGAGATTGAAGAAGACGACAGCCGTTGGATGGACATCCAACGATCCTTTGCCTCGTGTGTTGACTAAGTTGACAGGCGCTATGCAAAGGCCAACCTTTTTTTATGAAAGCATACGCGTCAACCTGTAGTAGGCGCACAAGTCAGCCTCAAATTGTGGAAAACAGCATACAACCCATCTGCCATAAATTCTAATAATGTACAACCCATTTGCTAATTCTTAAGAATTTTTTTGGAGCCCATCTTCTTTTTGTTAGCATTACACCCCATATTGTGGCCACGGTTAAAAAGTATACGAAATTTTGCATATTTCGGTGCGGTCAACTGTTTTTAATCCAGAAATATCAATTCACATTCAAACTATTTTGAAAAATAATTTATATAAATATAAAATCTAAATAATTGTCCACGCATAAAAATCAATGGAATTTAAGATCTTGTAATGAAAAAAATTGAAACTAATTCCCGGTTTGATGTGTTTTAAAAATGTACAGCCCATTTCTGATCAAACCGAATGAAACTCTCCTCGTCTTGAAAGATTTGCAGCCCAGCAAGGCCGATAAAGCAAGTAGGCCTTGTTTGGGTATTTCTTTAAAAAAAATAGAACTGGGCTAGCCATTTTCAGCAAGAAGAAAACACAAATGGGCTCATGATGTGGTAAACATAAATAAAACCCTGGCTAGACGGGCCACAGCCCCCGCACAGCCCCATTATTACCCTGATCCGTCGCTAAAACTAGTATAAATAACAACCTCTTGTTCCTCAAAAAAACCTACGCGACTTGCTGGGTCCCTGGTGTCAGTCGCTCGTGGTGTAATTCTCTCGTTTATTGACTACGTTGACAATGGCATGAGCCCAGATGTCTAACCATTAGGAGGAACCATATTTTTGGGCTTGTAATATAGAGGCACTTGCTTGCGTACTGCCATGACGCTGGTGGGTCCCTACTGTCATCCTCTCCACGTACAGTCATCTCCTTGTTCCTCTCGGTTGTTGACGACGTTGACAACGCAAGAGGGCGGCGCACCGTGCACGGCGAGCAAACCAAGGCCATAAGGCGGAGGACGACGGCGAGGCCTCGTACGGAACGAACAGGAGCCGTGGAAGATGCGCCGGTCCAGTCGCAGGCGGAGGGGAGTACGAGGGTTGACTGGTTCGGGCGCGGGTGCGTGTTGGGGCTGACGTCGCCAGAGAATAACAGGATGTGTGGGGGAATAGAGGGAGGGAATGGCCAACATTGGAGGGTACGTACGGTAGGGCGGCGGAGGCGCAGCCAGCCATGGGAGGTGGGAGCAGGCGGAGCCGACGGGTTGGTTTGGTTTGGGCGGCTGGAGAAAGAAGAAGACAAGAGATAGAAGATACACGATAGATGTTGGATGTCAATCCAACGGTTGGTAGGCAGAATCATTTGTTGACTGGCTAGTAAGTCGACACCACCTTGGATAGGCTATTTCCTCGCGGGTCCCAAATGACAGAATCCAAATCTGTCACGGTCATGCAGCCTTCCCTATGAAAATTTACTGCCCATTTGATGTGCTAGTTCGAAATAAGTTTGTGGGTGCTGGTGGGGGCTAATCATGTGGCTTATGGATTACTGGATTATGACCACGATATGTTGTAAATAGAAGCCCCGCACGTTCAGAAGCTCTTTTGCCCACCTGAAACTCCTTTTTTTGCTCTTCGACATACCCATCCGTCAAAACCATGCTGCTGATAAACTTAAGCCTGATGGACAATAGTAACCTCGCATTCAGCAGGAAGAATGTGACAAATCTTGTGTTTCACGGTTGGCTACATATCGTTCTAGCGTTATTGTCTTCAATCGAATCTCATGAGAAGTTAGAAAATCTCGATGCTTACAAATCCACCGATTGGTTATAATTTTCTTGCCCTGTCATGTTGCCTAAATCGACATGAAGATTGAAAACAGTTAAGGTCTAAAAGAAGAGTGTTGAAAGAGCAACAGCTGAACGGTTAATTCTAGTAAACTATATGTGGGCTTCTAATGTTCGTGAAATTATCACCTTTATATACAACTTCTCCAGACATGGAAAGCATTGCAGCAAGCCAATAATCTTGTTCAGATCAAAACTATTCATTTGGATATATAAGATCTTGTCAGAATCCAGCACCATTGATAGGCCATCCATGGAGAAACTCTTCATTGAGCATAGAACATAATATTAGTACAAAATGTGTAGTCCAAGATGATATATAAATTATGTGCAGAAATTTAAAATGCAGCTTATGGTTACAAGTGTAGATGACAATATAAAGTACCTGAAGAACTGTGGAGCCAAACACCATATTGAAATGAGCACATAGATCATGTATTACACCAAAGGTCTCCAGATTAGGCACAGAGAGGACGGTTATTTTCAACGGTGAATAACTAGAATCAAGGATCAACCTTTGAAGTGAAGGGGCATCTTGGATGATGAGCTGCCTTCCGTCAAAAGAAATTCCAATTCTTACAAGGTTAGGTGACTTTATTTGGCGACAACCGATTCTAACTGTGAAAACAAGCACCAAGCACTCCAGCGCAGGGCAACTGGAGTTGATGATGCTATGCAATGAGGCCTCCGATATACGAACCCGCAAAAGTGAAAGTTTCTTGAGAAATGGGAGTCGAAGGTTTAGTACCAGATTGTCTGGTTGGTAGCACAGCGCAAAGGTGGCGGTGTGGAGAGAGGAAGAAAACCGTGAGATGGACATCGGTGCTGAGGGCACAGGTTCATGGCGTTTGGTATGTGGTATGTGATTTCCAGGGGAATAGTAGAACTCAAGCAGCTGTAGTTCTGTGAACTCAGGGGATTTCAGCTAGGCGTCCACTGTGAAGGGCATGGTATGCTTGCTCAGGTAGCATGACGGGATGTAGAGGCTTTGAACGGTGCCCTGGTGGGTGGAGATGATGGCTCTGGGGATTTCAAAATCATTGAAGAGAGATAGTTGATGACAGTCGAGATTAAGGGGCACGGCGCGCCATAGAGAGCGCCACCGAATTGACAGGACTTGGGTGCGGCAGCAATCCTTGGTGGGGATAAGCGAGATGATCTCCCCAAGGATGGCGTCCGGGAGATCGCTGATGCGGTCCACCCGAGATTCTACGGTTCTGGGATCCGTGGGGCGGGTCGCCGCTTCTCCCAGCGCTACGGGTGCGGGATCTACAACAGTATCGCCGCTGGCGGGAGCATCATCTTCTTGGCGCTGGGGTCATCCGACTCCATTTTCCTCGAGGGCGTCGCGTCGCGCTCACGAATTTGAGCAAAGTAATGAATGACGAGCCTAGTTGTAGTGCGAGCGAAGAAGAAGGGGAGCTGGGGGTTGATACGTCTCCAACGTATCTATAATTTTTGATTGCTCCATGCTACTTTATCTACTGTTTAAGGCTTTATTGGGCTTTATTTTCCACTTTTATATTACTTTTGGGACTAACCTATTAACCGAAGGCCCAGCCCAGAATTGCTCGGTTTTTTTTGCCTATTTCAGTATTTCGAAGAAAAGGAATATCAAACTGAGTCCAAACGGAATGAAACCTTCGAACGTGATTTTCGCGAACGTGATCCGAGAACTTGGAGTGCAAGCTAAGAAGCAACCGAGCCTCCACGAGATAGGAGGGCGCCCCCTATAGGCGCGCCCCTGTCTCGTGGGCCCCTCATGCCACCGCGTATTTCTTCTTCCTATATATACCTATGTACCCGAAAACATCCAGGCACCACGAAACACAATTTCCACCGCCAGAACCTTCTCAGATCCGCGAGATCCCATCTTGAGCCTTCACGCACACTCACGGAGGGGGAATCAAGCACGGGGCCTCTACATCAACATCCTTGCCCCTCCGATGTGTTGTGAGTAGTTTACCACAGACCCACGGGTCCATAGTTATTAGCTAGATGACTTCTTCTCTCTTTTGGATCTCAATACAATGTTCTCCCCCTCTCTTGTGGAGATCTATTCGATGTAATCTCTTTTTGCGGTGTGTTTGTCGAGATCCGATGAATTGTGGGTTTATGATTAAGTTTATCTATGAATAATATTTGAATCTTCTCTGAATTCTTTTATGTATGATTGAGTTATCTTTGCAAGTCTCTTCGAATTATCGGTTTAGTTTGGCCTACTAGATTGATCTTTCTTGCCATGGGAGAAGTGCTTAGCTTTGGGTTCAATCTTGCGGTGTCCTTAACCAGTGACAGAAAGGGTTGCAAGGCACGTATTGTATTGTTGCTATCGAGGATAACAAGATGGGGTTTATATCATATTGCATGAGTTTATCCCTCTACATCATGTCATCTTGCTTAGTGCGTTACTCTGTTCTTATGAACTTAATACTCTAGATGCATGCTGGATAGCGGTCGATGTGTGGAGTAATAGTAGTAGATGCCTATATACATGATCATGCCTAGATAATCTCATTACTATGCGCTTTTCTATCAATTGCTCGACAGTAATTTGTTCACCCACCGTAATACTTATGCTATCTCGAGAGAAGCCTCTAGTGAAACCTATGGCCCCCGGGTCTATCTGTTATCATATTTGCTTTCAATCTACTTTTATTTGCATCTTTACTTTTTGCATCTATACCAAAAATACCAAAAATATTATTTACTATCTTTATTAGATCTCACTTTCGCAAGTGGCCGTGAAGGGTTTGACAACCCCTTTATTGCATTTGTTGCGAGTTCTCAGTTTGTTTGTGTAGGTGTGTGGGACTTTTGAGGAGCCTCCTACTGGATTGATACCTTGGTTCTCAAAAATGAGGGAAATACTTACGCTACACTTTGCTGCATCACCCTCTCCTCTTCGAGGAAAACCAACGCAAGCTCAAGACGTAGCAGGGGTTTTCTGTAGGAGCGAGGAAGAAGGGGAGCTGGGGTTTTCTGTAGGAGTGTGGTGAGGAATTTGGGGGTAGGAGTGGAGCGAGTTGACGTGAGGTGGGTGGGAGCGAGGAGGAAGAAGAGCACCCAGGTTTTGGGGGGGGTGTCTTTGGGTGTGGGTAACGCCTCTCATTCAGTAAATATATGGGCTTTTGAATTGATTTTACTATTTACTAGTGTGGATGGGCTGTTTTGTCTTGGGCCCAGAGAAACAATTACTACTAGTACAGTGGAGACACTATACACCTACCCAGAAAAACAATTACTACTAGTACAGTAAGACAATCTACCGCTTCTGGCTCCTCATAGGTCACTAAAACGTCTCCCTCTACTGAATGCCATTATACTTTTGTTCACCGACATGCGGGCCATGCAGTGCGCGGGCCCAAATGCCATCCACCAAATTAGAAGGCAGTATGTAGGCGGAGAGTCACCCCGGTCGTAGTGCGGCAGTAACGAGCCGTTGTATCACAAAACCCCACCTCCCCGCAGTCTAAGTTTGACGGACGAAGCAACCATCATTTCACTCTTCGCTGAATCCCCTTCTCCCTCACCTTCTTTAAGAAAGGCAACACTCGTGATCGCCATCGTTCTTCTCTCCCAACGAAGGGAAGGTAAGTGGATCCGTGATGTTGGTATATTTTCCTTCGAGAAAAAGAAAAGAACTTCGCAAAGCAAGAATCAACCTCACTCTCTTTTTGTTTCATTGTCATTGCGATTGTGTTTTCCTTTCGGTGGTCTCCTAGTATTCGCTCGGTTTCATGATGGACCAAGGAGAACCAGGCAAAGATCTGCCGATATTGGAGCAGACGCGGAGGCTGATCCACACGAGATGTAGAGCTCCAAGAAGATGGAGGCAGCCACCGAGCCGACCCCAGATACGCCACGACCACTCTCGAGATGGCCAACGCCTGCTTGAGGTTACAGCCCTCGTGGCACTGCAGAGCAGTTTTCCCCTTCGAGGATGTGTCCCCGCTGAGCTGCCCAAGGTGATTTCCTTCTTTGCCGATCTCGATTGTGGTTTTTCATCTAAGTATGTGGTGATTAATAATGCAAAATTTTATTAGCTTCGATGCCATGCTATACATAGTGGTTTAAATAACTTGTGTTTCTTATACTGAAAAGTAATTCAGAATTTGTTTCTGTTTCAATTAGAGCCCTGATGCAGACAAGGATTGTGTGGTTGTACATGTCACTCGCTATGAGGCGGATGACCTAAATATACGCACTGGGAAAAAAAGAGTTCTTAGGCTGTTGGATCCTGGAAGCCATTTGCGGTTATACCAAAGAAGAGTTGTATTCCAGCCTCACTGTTGTCAGGCGTGTTGTCCAGGGTGTACTAAAGCACAAGAAGTTCAAAGCTACTCCTTTGTTTGTGAGGCATATTGTTCTTGTCAAGCTTACGCAGGAAGATGACGTGGCATGCCTCCACAAACAAGTTTATCAGTGGCAAGGCCACAAGGTTGTCTTCATGAAGGTTCACAGGATTGAGCTGCTGCGGGACGTCCTCGATGATGTTCATGGCAAGGTCCGTCTTGTGTCCAGCCCAAATTAGATCGAGGCATGAAATAGTTGCCCCAACTAGTGTTTAATAGTAGTTTGGATTGTGTCTAATTATTCGAACCTTGCTTGTTATCAACCCCTCTGGGGCTAGTACTCTGTTTGAATCCGTCTATGGGAACTGCTGCTACTTTTTTGTGCCCGTGAATCATGTGAGAACCATCGTAATTGTTGCCGAAACAGATGCGCCCTCACTAGTTTTTTCATGAATATGGCATGGTAAGACATAAGTTGTCACGGTTTATCATACGAGCAATGTGTGCTTTGATGAAATAGAGCACTCGTTCGAGAACTGTGCGCCGACGTATACATAAGTACTTGTAAACACTGTTGGTGCTACCCCACTTGTAAGCAGTTGTGCAAAACACGGCACATTGGCTCAGCTCGCTTCAACACTAGGCTATCGACCAGCTAACAATCAACAATCTGTTGTCTGACATTTAAGCAACTATGTATCTTGTTACAGTGGTTCATGCAGTTAATTGAGGCCACAATGTAACAAATTCCAAATGTTCACACGCTAGTCCAGCGCTCATGTGGAACACTCACATTAAACTCGTCTTCATAAAAAACTTGAAAAGCATAAGTTAAGCAATTTTGTACATCTCAATGATTCATAGAACATAACAAACATATACTAGTTCACAGCAAACGACAAAGTTGTGAGAAGGTTTACAAATCAGGGAAAAACAAGCAAGGTTTCTCTGAGCAAAGGGCCTCCCGGCAGGCTTAAATTTCCTGGAGTTCACTCTGGTTTTTTCTTGTTGCCACCATCCAGGGTTAGGTTCTCTCATTCCAGAATAACCAATTATAATTGTGGTCTCAGCTGGAATGGTGAACTGAACCATGCAGTGTACTGACCTGGTGAAATGCTTGTGCATCCACTAAATTTAAGCACCGCAATTGCAGAAATAAGCGCACCACAATGCCTCTTGTCCGCGCACCTGTCGAAAAAACCGCCGTGTAGCCATGCCAGCTAGTCCTCGGTCCATGGATGAACTAGTAGAAAGTGCATTCCGGACTAGGAAGCAGTTGTTTTCGCTCGTCCCTGCACTGCAATCAGGAAGTAAAACGTACGAATTAGCTTCTTTTAAATTGCATTGGTCATTCTACCTTAGTTACTACCAATGTAGGGATACCTTGAAGACGGGAGGTTAGACGATGGCAACAAGGGATAGCCATCTCATTTTTCGCAGTTGTACTAAAACTGAGGTGTGTGCTTTTGATTGCGCGGATAGAAACGATACGGAGACAGACATCCTGAAACGATAGGGAGATAGACATCCCTGTTTGCACAAATACGAAATACGGTTATTTAAACAGTTACAGATATTACTACTTTCCCCCGTTTCCTCTTAGAACCAAGTCCTAGATTCATGCTACAGCTTTCCCACTTTCTTCCCTGTTTGAACCAACGCTTAGAGTCGACTGTATGAACTAGCTTTACTTCTAATAATAGTAGAAGTCTAGATGGCTTTGGAACAGCGGACGAAAGTAGAAAAGGATCCACATGAAGGGAGCTGGGGCAGTAAAGCAAGGCAGGTTTCGAAGGAATATATACCTAAGGGTCGTCGGCATGTGGCAAAGATGGCGTCGGGAGGCCGCATCTTGGCCACAATACCGCAGGGAGGAAGAAGGGGTCGGCGGCCCTCCCGAGCCGGTGCTCCCTCGGAGAGAACGGCACGGCAGCCGATCGGGACGCGCGGGCAGTCGTTGGTCTCCTCCCTTGCCGCCGACGACAGCGTGAATGATGCAACTACACCCCTGCCCCGGTCGAGGTTGTCCGGCCTGATTTGTGACCAGCTGTGAGCTGAGAGAGAGTGTGGCCACCTATGTCTTGCTTAGATCTGGAGAGCATGAGAGAGTGAATGAGAGGAACCCTAGTAAAGCAAGCGCTAAGGCTCCTGCTTTTTTATATAGTGGAGTGATTTTGTTGTACCAGCTTCAACAAAATGCGCTCCTATGTGTACCCGCGAGTGGGTGTGAGAGAACTAGTGCGTGCATGCACCGCTTCTCTTCGTGAGAGTACAATATACTATGTCCAAAGAACGTTCGCTGCAAGAGTAATAGTATAAGTGTGTGACGTGTGAGCTAAAATAAAATGTCTGCGTCGTCTTTTGTTTTTTAGAAGTTCTGTGGGTATTGTGTGAAGAGCACATATGTGCGTGACGTCTACCTTCAGATGGACAGTGGGTGCGACGTGCGAGTCTGCGAGATGACTCGGGAGAGTCGTGACTCGTGAGGGTGCGTGTGCGTGAGAGAGAGGGAGGCACGTATCAACGCAATGCATGTGTCCGTAAATCATTATCCGACAAACATTCGCCACAAGCCTTTTCCTGACGAACACCGTAAGAACTGTTAGATCGGCATCCGACAGTGTCAGTTTTGCCATGTCATTTAACAGAACATCCACTCCTCCTACATACAAATCTTCCACATGAGTGTTAGCAACTGCCGTATGCTCCCTCCGTTCTGAAATGCAGTGCATATAGCTTTATTGAAAATTCGAACCTCGCAAACTTTTACCGAGTTTTCGTGTACCAAATTGCACATGTAGAATACCCTGTATATATCATTTCATTCATCTTCGAGAGGTAACTATAAAGATGGGTGAGGAGTCTACAAAGAAATACCATCGTATCACCCGCAGCAATTTCAACCATCCTTTAGTGTCGAGGAATATCATAGGAACTCTATATGATATGATTTTTATAGGATTTTTTCCTTTAGAGCCAATTGGTTCATAGGAATAGATTCATATACTCCACATTTCAAAGGAAATAAACATGTTATCATTTCTATAGCTTTAGAGCCACTTGGTTCATATGAATGGATTCCTATACTCCCTTAATTTCAATTGAAAATAAACATTAGCATATATTCAATAGAAAAGTTCCTATGATATGAACCAAATTACATCTCTTTTCTAATCCCTCCTCATAGGAATTGAGATAAATGTCATCTCTAGATTCAATAGAAAAGTTCCTATGATGTGAACCAAATGACATCTCTTTTCCAATACCTACACATAGGAATTGAGATGCTCCATGTCATCTCTTTCCCTACAACTTCCATGTATACCTCTTCTATCCCTAAATAGATATTACAACCCACTAGTAGCTTTTTTCCAAAACATGCAACTATGGCACAAGAACTATATAGTGTGCCAATAACTTTGAAAGATGGTCACTGGATGAAGCTAATCCGAAAGTGTAGAGATAGGCAAATCCGAGCACCACTGGCCGTTGGATATCATCAACATTCCACAGGATCTGCCACATGTACAATTTAGAAGACTCCATGGTTGAACTTAAGCATAATGCACAAACCTCAAAACACAAGAACTTCTCCTTTGTTCTAGAATCTTCTGTATCACAATTGATTATTTTTTTCTAAATGAATTGCCATTATTTGTTTTTTACTTTATGATTTACAATGCACAACCCCAAGAATCTTAACATTTTTATAAAACTAACTGATTTTGAATGAAATGAACTATAATAACTAAACGAACATCTACATCATGCATATATGACTCAAAGCTTTACATGCTATAGTGTGTATTTATTCATAATTTGGTTTCGAAATCTCGTGCGTTCAATACATGTGTACCTTACTAGTTTTCAGTAGAGTAGCAAATTTCACGCGGCCCCGGGTATATCAAAATGCAGGGCCCATGCATCATTGTCTTTCGGTCGAACCTACGTCCACAATTTTTTGTATGTACTATATCTCCAGTGGTCCCCGAACCCAGAATGCTGCCTCGTTCCCGTAAAACCCATCAGCCCACACATATTTAAGGCGTCGACTCGAACCTGTTTACTACGACATGGCCCCGCATGCTGTAGTTGTAACATCCCAAATTTTGGAATGTTAATATAATTAATTGAATTGTTTGTTTGTTTGCTTGAGTGAAGTAAACTTGAGTGAAATTTGAACCTTTTCAAAAACTTTTGAAAGAGAGGGAATAAAATGACTTTCCCCTTCTCCGGTAAATTCAAATTCATCATATTAAAATCAATGAGAGAAAAAGACATGACTTCTTCAACTATAAAGAATTTGAACGGAGTTTTGCAATTTAATTCTTTCAAATATTTGCACTTGCTTCTCTATTTTTCTTCCTCAGAAATACCCCAAAAAAATAAATTCTTGCAAGCAAGAAAGAGCGGAGGAAAATGACCCTCCAAAATCAGGGGCATTTTTGAAAATATTTGAGCCAAGAAAAACCAAAGTTTTTATTTAAAAATTATTTGCAAAAAGAAATAAAGCCTTTAGGGATTTTCTGAAAAAAAAACATTTTTTTAAGTTTTTATTTTGGCCGTGGAATAATGCTCATCATCTACATTTTATTTTTCTGATAATTTTAGTATATAAAAACTCTTTATTCCGAATTGATTTGATTTCCCTTTTTATTGTTTTAGTTTCCTAATTTTAAAAATAGGAATGGAATCGTTTTTATTAGGAAAAACCTGGCCCATTAAGCACTTTCCTATTCTAGCCCAACAAGAGATCATCTCCTTCCTCTGTTTCCTCTCACGTTACAGAAGCTTTCCATATCCATGGAGACAGGAAACTCCACCTTCCCGATCTCCCTCGTCTTTCCATCCCAGCGCCTCCCGAGACCGCCTATAAAACCCCCTCCCTCTCCTCGTTCCATTTTTCCCATCACCACGCCTCCCTGCCCGTAGCCTTCTCGCCACCGCCCTCCTTTTCCTGCCTAGAACGCCACCAGAGCTCTCCGAACCTCCCATCGCCCAGCGCCACCTCCCAAGCGCCGACCCTCCTCCGCCACCCCACCCGCCGGGCGACTCGCCTCGCCGAGCAGCCTCCACATCGCTGCCTCCTTCCTGCCATCTCTGCCTCACGACAGGTAACTCCGCTGTTTTCAGATTTATTCCTGTAACAGATTTAGTTCCGTTCTTGTTTAGCTTATAACTTTTGATCTAGAAGTCCAATGATGCTGATTCTTTTATGTTAGATCACAATTTTCTTGTAGTTTCCAAAAATATATAATTTGTCTATGTTTGGATTTATAAAATTGAGTTAGATCAGATTTGAATTAAAGCTTGTTTTGCTTATTCCGGGAGTTTAAAATAGATTTTATTTGATTCTTTTTCTACTGATCACTAGTGATCATATTTACCAGTGGTAAAAACTTCAAAATTGTTTGAGTATTTTAGCTTATTGTTTCATGTAAAACAAATTCTGTTTTAGTTCTATTCAATTATAGCTACTTTTTCTATAGTTGTTTTAAATTATTTTATTTTATATTTCAGAAAGTTTATGTTTGGTTTCTATTAGTTAAACAGTAGGTGTTCAACAAGTTTTTATATTTATTTTTATTTTGTTATCGTGAAATCAATTCAAGTTCGCTAATAACTTGCAATGGATTTCTACTGTTTTAACTCCCAATTGAAAATACTTTCAAAATAGCTTTATGAAAAAAATACTTTTTTTTTTTTGTCTTAACTAAATTTATATTTTATTCTCTGTTATTTTAGTGTTTTATTTTCCGTTAGACAAAACTATTTTTGTGAATGTTGTAGAAGAAGACTCCTAGTTTTATTTGAAGTTCCTTCGGATTCTTATTCGCTCTCTCTTTTGTTTTGATTGTTAGTGTGAGTGCTTATGTGAATGATATGTTTGTTATATAGATTTCATCGAGAGTGACGAGTAGTCTATCAAGTTATTTCTTGAGAACGATAATTCTTCTTCGTCAACATCACCGTGCAAGTTCACTTTGACCATGCTTTCTTACCTATGTTTTATTGCATTTAGTGGCACCTTTGCAACCACCCCTCAAGAGTGTTATTGAAATTTTGTAGTTGAGTAGTATGCATGAGGTAGGAACCCATCACCCTGTTACCAAGCCCGGACGTTATTTTATTCTAATGCTACGCTGTAGTAGACGGGTTTGGTATGAGTGTTCGAGAGTGGTGTGAAGAAGGAGGACTCTACGCCAATGACGATAACTCCATGATGGAATCTGCAAGGACTGCATCTTCAAGACCTCAAGACTTCAAGACTCGAGACAAGAATTCAATACACACTACTGGGTGAAGGATTTGTTGACGGGCACCTGGAGAAACCAGTGGTTGGCGGGATGCATGGAGAAGCGCCATGACATCTTATGGAAAGCTTCACCTGACTCAAAGAGACGGAAGAATACTTCATGCCCGAAGCTTACCTGCAACCGCAAGTCATTATGGGCTCGCTTGGTTGACCTTAGTTGTGACTCTGGCTGGGACGGTACTAGCAGATGTAGAACTACGGTAGGATGGGTTGAGTACCGGACGGTGGTCGAGGAACTCTTTGGAAGACCATGTTTCGTCATCTTGTTCTCAAACACTCAAGTGCGAGAACGAAAGAGAGGGATCGAATCTTGCGGGTAAAGTGTACAAACCTCTGCAGAGGGTTTAAACCTAATCGATTAGCCGTGTCCCCGTTACGGACAATTTGAGCATCCGACTTGGATCTATCTCGAACTCTCAACACCGGATTGATAACTTAATTGTGGGCAACTTATGATGATTTTGGGCTATGAGACATCGGTTACGGAACCATGTCATGATAGAAAACTCCATAGTACAGACTTCATTTATTCCTTTGATGTAGGTAAAATAAAACCAGCTTTTACGCAAACAAAATTCAGATACAGAGCCACAAAGCCATATTGCATATAGTATAGTTTTATCATCTGTTTTCTCATGTTGTGATCTTGCGGTACATTCAATGTAGTGACCTACACGGCTGCAACGTATCATGTTGCAGATATTTTCTCGACGAGTAAGAGTTACGATACAGTGGTTACGGTCACACTCAACCCGCCGATGGCGTTGATGGGACTCCACACCCATTTGATTGTTTCCGCTGAGTATTATGAGGTATATATCATTTTACGTTATTTATACATGTGATTGCACTTTGATATATACATTGATGTACTGTGTGTGCCAAAGATACCGATCTGTGGATGGCATAAGAATACGTAGGCTTGACCGCTCGAGGTCGGGTCGCCATGTAAATGGTATCGAGCACATGTTGACTGAGGACGTGACCCTAGAAACCGGAAAGCCCTAGGACAGGATATCTCAAAACTTTATTTACAAAAAGACTCTTACTTTCATCTTTTCTGATTTTATCAAATAGACCCTCTCACCTCAAATAGTTAGAATATACCCTTTTCCTTTTTGAAGGATCAATCAAGACGCCCAAGAAGGATTTGATATCGAGAACTGATGGCCCTTCAGAGTAAAGAGGATTTCTCCATTAGAATCTACAACAGTTGAAGACTCAAGACTTGAAGGATCTCAAGAATTATTTGACCTTTAGAAGACCAAACCCTGCTATACACCTACGTTAGATGCGATGATTTGTGAGCTGTCATTTGTTTGATGTTTTCCGACAGCCCCAAAATAAAACTTGTTTCTTCAAAACTATTGGTTGTATTGTGTATATCCTCCCCACCTCTCTCATCTCACCCTAAAACCCTTGAACCCCATAGATGATGAATGAAGTTGGACTGATATTCTTCGATCAAGACTCAGCCCGAGGCAGAGCTATGGATGCGAACATGGAAAATCACTTGGAGCAATTTGGTTTCAAGGAAGTATGAGGTTCAATATGCTCTTCAATACTTTACGAAAGTGCTGCAACCTGGTGGAACATGCATCAAGCCATACAGGATTTAATGGAGCAAGAACTTGGGAGGAATTCAAGAAGACCCTATTGAAATCACGCCTTATCCGAAACACAATGATGCACCAAGAAGTAAACCTTGTGCTCGCAAGATTTATGGAGAAATAGGACACACCTGGAGGAACACAAAGATGGATGCCCTCATTGTGAGGAGAAACACCCACTGAGGAATGCCCAACTAGCTGTGTGACTTGCTTCCGTGTGAAGGAACCACCCACTACCCGTGCAAAGGTCACATTTACTCCACGGTGCAACAAACTATTCAAGGTGAAGATGGAATGAAAGAAGCCCTCAAGGAAGATCTAGAAGAACCTGCAATGATCGAAAGTGTTGAAGACCTGGATGGAGAAGGTCTCAACAGATTTTACTCCAATGCCTGCTATTCATGTGGAGAAGAAGGACATTTTCACAAGATTGCACCAAGGAAAGAAAAGAGTATCCAGGATATTTCCGACAGCAGAAGTGAAGTTTGACCCCGGAGATAGAAACTCGATCATTACAGAGAAATCCAGAAGAGAAAAGGAAGGCAACCCGAGAGCAACACAATTTTTGCAGAGAAGGACTTGAGTCATATCACCTGTTACAGGTGTAAGGATTTAGGTCATTACGCTAGTAAATGCCCGTAAAAGAAACCAAGAATCCAAGGAGCCCAGATAATCACAAAGAAGCCCCGAGACATGTCGGAAGTCATTTGTTTTCGCTGAAGGAGGCAGGACATTATGCTATTAAATGTCCCGACAAGATGAAAGCTGGAGTTGAGTAGTTGGGATTTTGATATGGATAATAAGAGTAGTAGAAAGCAATTTCCTTTTCATGAGCTCAATGAGTTGAGTTATGTAATAGATTTCTCGAGTTTGTAATAGTTCATGACTCAATAAAGTTGTAATGTCACATGCTGAAAAGCTTTAAGGAGTTGTCATATTTTATCTTGGAAATTAATATTCTGGATGAACATGGAAGAAAGTGAGTTGTGATGCATAAACAGGAAATTGGAATTGAGTTTGAAGTTTTGTTTGATGATATGAATGTGTGCCTGGAGATATGTACCTCATTTTGAGCACCACTTTTGTTATATAACTGCAGATGACGACCCTTTACGAGTCTTTCCTTAAAGGTCCGAAACCATCATGACCTCGACAAGTGATCATGATTACCCAAGATCCCAAGGACATGATGAAGCATATTCACCTTGAAGGAGATGCAGTCTACAAAGGCTACCCTTCATGCAAAAGGGAGTGGAACTTTGGTATGTGGAGGTACACCTCCACCGCTTGAAAGGAGTTTGCCCAAAGAGGATGGGGCATTACTTTTTCATCTCACGTGTGCCACAAGCAACTTTCTTCGATGCCGTTCGTGAAGCAGCCATGGAAGCCATACGCCGATCGGAGAAATACTTGAAGCAAGACTGCTATACTCGTGAATACCTAAGCGAAGTGCATGCAGAGATGATGAAGGTGAAGCTCAAGACCACCATGATGAAAAAGAAGATTGAAGATTTCAAGGCTCATGTCGCACAATTCCAAAGGATCAAGAATCCTCGAGGAGGATAAATAAATAAAGTGGAAGTAATGTCCCACCATACCAAATCATGTGGGTGGCAGCATTTGTAACAAGTAATTTTGGAATTTGGATTTACGAAAATGGTTAAGGATGTAATGAAAGATTGATATGAGATTAATGAGATTTTATGGATAAACTTGTGCATTCTTTTGGTCATAGTACTCTATAAAGCCACAGGATCAATGAAGAAAGAAACGTGTTATTCATGACGGCCATAGAAGGAAGCTGGACAAAATAAGTTGGAGTTTTGTTTTGATATGATGGTATGAAGAAACAGAGTACTACTCGATTTAAGGAGGTGTAACAAGA
This sequence comes from Aegilops longissima, assembly GCA_021605205.1. Taxonomy (NCBI): domain Eukaryota; kingdom Viridiplantae; phylum Streptophyta; class Magnoliopsida; order Poales; family Poaceae; genus Aegilops; species Aegilops longissima. Next base: position 788,697,866 of record CM038677.1, on the reverse strand, counting down.
GAGTTACTCCAAGGATGAGTTAAAGCTGCACTAGTGTTGAAGTGGGCCATAACCCATGTGCCCAGGATTTTGAGAAGGAATCGTTGTAACCTTGATAAAGGAATAAATTTGGAAGAATCAGTGATCCAATCAGCATACGCTTCGTAGGAGGTTACGCAAAACCCGAGAGTGGTGAAGTAACGATAGATGTTTTGTTTGGCATGCGAAACCATGGATTTATACGAACTCAGTTCGAGAACAAGAGAAATTCTGCAATGCTTGTGAGTATGCCCAAGTGTTAAAATACGTGATTCGATATTTACATATGTGGTAATGATTCAAGCACGGGATGGATTGGCCCCATACCGAGACTTCTATCATGAACTATCATATGTTGATGGAAAATCGAGAGCCTTGAAAAACTTAGAAGAGTGTCGACGCGATAAGCCATAAAACCATAAAATGGTAGGACGATGGAACCCCATTACAGCAACCGCTGCCAAACGAGGTTATACGGTGAGGTTCAACCTGCACCCGCTTTCTGCAGGAGAAAACCATAAATTGTAGACCACCATGAGTGTTTCGATAGTTGTTTAGAATGGACATGCACCCATCAGCTAAGAAGATCCAGTCTCGGATTTAACTTCAACTTTGACGAACCGACCCAAGCTTTTGAGGAAAACTCTATGCTTCCGATGTAAGAGCTTTAATGAAGGAGCTATTGTAAGATATGTGAAGAGACATACATTGTCAGCCCTCCAGAGGAAATATCTGAGTTTATTGGAACCATGACCTTGTTTTTAAGTGTGGTAGCACCCCGACCTTTCTCGACCAAGACATTTGCTAGAAGACCCCAACCCCTAACCTTTTCTTGTTAGTTTCTTCAATCTCGAGGACTAGATTCATTTTAAGTGTGTAGGTTTGTAACATCCCAAATTTTGGAATGTTAATATAATTAATTGAATTGTTTGTTTGTTTGCTTGAGTGAATTAAACTTGAGTGAAATTTGAACCTTTTCAAAACTTTTGAAAGAGAGGGAATAAAATGACTTTCCCTTCTCCGTAAATTCAAATTCATCCTATTAAAATCAATGAGAGAAGATGACATGACTTCTTCAACTATAAAGAATTTGAACGGAGTTTTGCAATTTAATTCTTTCAAATATTTGCACTTGCTTTCTATTTTTCTTCCCGAGAAATATCCCGAAAATAAATTCTTGCAAGCAAGAAAGAGCGGAGGAAAATGACCTCCAAAATCAGGGGCATTTTGAAAATATTTGAGCCAAGAAAACCAAAGTTTTTATTTAAAATTATTTGCAAAAAGAAATAAAGCCTTTAGGGATTTTCTGAAAACATTTTTTTAGTTTTTATTTTGGCCGTGGAATAATGCTCATCATCTACATTTTATTTTTCTGATAATTTTAGTATATAAAACTCTTTATTCAATTGATTTGATTTCCTTTTATTGTTTTAGTTTCCTAATTTTAAAATAGGAATGGAATCTTTTTATTAGGAAAACCTGGCCCATTAAGCACTTTCCTATTCTAGCCCAACAAGAGATCATCTCCTTCCTCTGTTTCCTCTCACGTCACAGAAGCTTTCCATATCCATGGAGACAGGAAACTCCACCTTCCCGATCTCCCTCGTTTTCCATCCCAGCGCCTCCCGAGACCGCCTATAAAACCCCTCCTCTCCTCGCTCCATTTTTCCCATCACCACGCCTCCCTGCCCGTAGCCTTCTCGCCACCGCCCTCCTTTTCCTGCCTAGAACGCCACCAGAGCTCTCCCGAACCTCCCATCGCCCAGCGCCACCTCCCAAGCGCAAACGCCGACCCTCCTCCGCCACCCCCACCTCACCGGCGACCTCGCCTCGCCGAGCAGCCTCCACATCGCTGCCTCCTTCCTGCCATCTCTGCCTCACGTACAGGTAACTCCGCTGTTTTCAGATTTATTCCTGTAACAGATTTAGTTCCGTTCTTGTTTAGCTTATAACTTTTGATCTAGAAGTCCAATGATGCTGATTCTTTTATGTTAGATCACAATTTTCTTGTAGTTTCCAAAAATATATAATTTGTCTATGTTTGGATTTATAAAATTGAGTTAGATCAGATTTGAATTAAAGCTTGTTTTGCTTATTCCGGGAGTTTAAAATAGATTTTATTTGATTCTTTTTCTACTGATCACTAGTGATCATATTTACCAGTGGTAAAAACTTCAAAATTGTTTGAGTATTTTAGCTTATTGTTTCATGTAAAACAAATTCTGTTTTAGTTCTATTCAATTATAGCTACTTTTTTTCTATAGTTGTTTTTAAATTATTTTATTTTATATTTCAGAAAGTTTATGTTTGGTTTCTATTAGTTAAACAGTAGGTGTTCAACAAGTTTTTATATTTATTTTATTTTGTTATCGTGAAATCAATTCAAGTTCGCTAATAACTTGCAATGGATTTCTACTGTTTTAACTCCCAATTGAAAATACTTTCAAAATAGCTTTATGAAAAAAATACTTTATTTTTTTTTTTGTCTTAACTAAATTTATATTTTATTCTCTGTTATTTTAGTGTTTTATTTTCCGTTAGACAAAACTATTTTTGTGAATGTTGTAGAAGAAGACTCCTAGTTTTATTTGAAGTTCCTTCGGATTCTTATTCGCTCTCTCTTTTGTTTTGATTGTTAGTGTGAGTGCTTATGTGAATGATATGTTTGTTATATAGATTTCATCGAGAGTGACGAGTAGTCTATCAAGTTATTTCTTGAGAACGATAATTCTTCTTCGTCAACATCACCGTGCAAGTTCACTTTGACCATGCTTTCTTACCTATGTTTTATTGCATTTAGTGGCACCTTTGCAACCACCCTCAAGAGTGTTATTGAAATTTTGTAGTTGAGTAGTATGCATGAGGTAGGAACCCATCACCCTGTTACCAAGCCCGGACGTTATTTTATTCTAATGCTACGCTGTAGTAGACGGGTTTGGTATGAGTGTTCGAGAGTGGTGTGAAGAAGGAGGACTCTACGCCAATGACGATAACTCCATGATGGAATCTGCAAGGACTGCATCTTCAAGACCTCAAGACTTCAAGACTCGAGACAAGAATTCAATACACACTACCTGGGTGAAGGACGGTTGACGGGCACCCGGAGAAACCAGTGGTTGGCCGGGATGCATGGAGAAGCGCCATGACATCTTGCGGAAAGCTTCACCCAGACTCAAAGAGACGGAAGAATACTTCACGCCCGGAAGCTTACCTGTGCAACCGCAAGTCATTATGGGCTCTGGCTTGGTTGACCTTAGTTGTGACTCTGGCTGGGACGGTACTAGCAGATGTAGAACTACGGTAGGATGGGTTGAGTACCGGACAGTGGTCAGAGGAACTCTTTGGAAGACCATGTTTCGGTCATCTTGTTCTCAAACACCCTGAAGTGCGAGAACGTAAAGAGAGGGATCGAATCTTGCGGGTAAAGTGTACAAACCTCTCGCAGAGGGTTTAAACCTAATCGATTAGCCGTGTCCCTGTTACGGACAATTTGAGCATCCGACTTGGATCTATCTCGAACTCTCAACACCGGATTGATAACTTAATTGTGGGCAACTTATGATGATTTTGGGCTATGAGACATCGGTTGGCGGAACCATGTCATGATAGAAAACTCCATAGTACAGACTTCATTTATTCCTTTGATGTAGGTAAAATAAAACCAGCTTTTACGCAAACAAAATTCAGATACAGAGCCATAAAGCCATATTGCATATAGTATAGTTTTATCATCTGTTTTCTCATGTTGTGATCTTGCCGGTACATTCAATGTACTGACCTACACGGCTGCAACGTATCATGTTGCAGATATTTCCTCGACGAGTAAGAGTTACGATACAGGGTTACGGTCTACACTCAACCTGCCGATGGCATTGATTGGACTCCACACCCGTTTGATTGTTTCTGCTGATTATTATGAGGTATATATCATTTTACGTTATTTATACATGTGATTGCACTTTGATATATACATTGATGTACTGTGTGTGCCAAAGATACCGATCCGTGGATGGCACAAGAATACGTAGGCTTGACCGTCTGAGGTCGGGTCGCTACAGTAGTACTCCTACAAACCCTACCGCCGCACTCAACATCGGTTTTCTTCAAGAGGACGAGGGAGAAGCCGATTTGTAGTGGAGGCACTTTCAGGAAAAGGATCTATAGTGGAGACCCCTACCCTAGGGTGCCCTAGGTAGCTGCCGCACGCATCATTGTTTACTCTTTTCTTTATGCTCTTGCGCCCTAGAGTGAAATGATGGTTGCTTCGTCTGTCCAGCTTAATGCGGGAAAGGTGGGGCTTTGTGATTTGACCCCTCATCGCTCATTTTCTACTACTGTGGCGCTACGACCGGGGTGCCTCCAATTCCAAACGCTGCTCTAAACTGTAATTTGGTGCATCGCACGTGGAACAAGACGGTGGATGAGCCACATGTTGGCCAAAGGGGTCCTATTAAGTGTGTCGCCATTTCGTGTGCGGACTGACCCTGCTTGAGTTGCTATGCCAACACGACAGGAGCAGCCTACCACTTGGTTTTGCTCCTTGGTGAATCCCGACTATATTGATCTAAAAAGATACGTGCTGGACTACCCTCTCCGTCTTGTTTTTTTATTTTTAGGCGTCTCGGTTTATAGGGCCTGCACGTAGTTCTAGGTCATCCATTTGACTAACTAAATATGAGTTACTATGTCACAAAAAGTATATCATTGGATTCTTAAGCGGATGTAGTTGTATTTAAAAGTCGAAGGCGGGGCTTTTCCTGCGCGGTAGGCGGGGCAGTTCTGCCTAGTCGGTTCGACAGAGATGCGAGAAGACGAGGGAGTAGGCTGCTGCAAACGTAGGGATGTGTGATTTGACAATGAAGTTACTGCTCGATGGTGGGGCCCGTGATTTGACTTGCCATTATCATTTTAACTGCGGCGCTACGACCGGCGTGAGTCTCCCGATTCCTAACCACCTCCATACAGGTGCCTCTCCCAATGCTCGACCATGTAGTAGAGGCTGGCTCTTGCATGAGAGCCCACTTCTCCACTTTTTCCTTGCCTCTCTTTTCTCCACATATGCAAAAATGCCATGTAAAGCGCACTATTTTACTTACTTGCTCTTACAGGTGCTAAGCTTACCACATAGGCATAAAGTCTGATGTGGCAAGTTAATCAAGAAGAGAGAGACTAGTTTGGTGACCCAAGGAAGAAACGGTGCTAAGCACGTGTACCTAGGTGAAAAGACAATTTTGAGTCTATAGCTAATTAAATGAAGCAAACTTAGCAACACCATTTCATTGGAAGAGGTCACTCCTTGGCAAATGCAATAATACTAGTATTTCAGTGTCCCATAATATAAGAACATTTTGGCACTACACTAGTGTCAAAAACATTCTTATATTATGGGACGAAGGGAGTACGAAGAAAGAGATAGAGAGGAGTAAAAAAATACACTTATAGCCAGCCTTATAGCCAACCTTGTTGTAGTATGAGTGACTAAGTGATGACTATGTATGACATGCCAACATCAGATAGCCTAATGCACCGTGTTAAATCTCCAAGGGCGCGACCGCGTGAGCGACGCGACGGTCGCGGTAGGCGCGACCATGATACGGGCTGCTGGCAGCCCTTGGATCTGAGATCAAACTTCATGGGCGGGGGAGACGGCATACTAATCAAGCTTCTCCTCGTTCTGCGAGTTGACGGGACACATCAAAAGTACTCCAGTGTATAGAGCCTTGCCTCTAAGGTAGGCCCCACATGGTTTGCCTCTTTTTTTAACATAACATGTCAAGTCGCAATTTGTTTGTTCACCCGTGGTAGACGATCCTCCCTCCACCAAGTGGACAACCTGTGCACGTGTCAAATTACCACGTGGGCTGCCTTTTTCGTACAGAAATGAGCTCCACCGTGTACCCGCTCGGGTGTGGTTGGGAAACAGACGGGAGTACGTGCGTCGTGCGTGAACCTCTTCTCTTCGTGCACGTCCCCCACCTACATGGGTGTGTGTGAGAGAGATACAAACCTAGACATAATGCGCCGTCCATCCCCATGACTCCTCCCAGTCCGACCACCAGTCACCACCACGCCCCACTCCTCCTCACCTTATATCTCATCTTTCTCCCTCCATTTTTATATACAAGGGGCCACTATCAAAATTACAATTTGCAGATATACAAGGCAACTAACACTAACCGATGCAATATTAATGGTGTTTGCCTCGTGGTATTAGCAAATGAGGACATTAATTATCCCTTGCATGCATGTGGGAGTTTGTAAAAAAATGCATCTTGATGTTCCGTGCAATGCACGGGCATCTTGCTAGTCCATGAAAACAACACATGGCAAAATTCCACGGCGAACGAGGGATTTGAATCTGTTGGGAGGGGCTGTTTGGATCTTGCCCGGGGTAGCCAAAATATTGGCGAGTTCTGTCCACCGGTGCCTTTGCTACCGATGAACGAGGAATGGCTCGGTGCTCATGCTGTCATGCATCCTCCAGCGCGCACGTTGGAGACGAGCTCGCATGAGCTGTGTTTTTTGTCCCACAACGCTGCCCGAGCCGCCCGCAGACCGATCGGCGACCCGCAAATTACGCCATCCAACCGTAGCCGCACACATGATGACCGCAAGTCAACCAACCAGACGAAATTCACGCAAACACGTAGATAAACTGATATTTCATATAAACAACGACGGAAATCATATAAAATACCGGATTTTCATTCAAACATGACGGATTTCATTACATTCAAATGAACTACGCGGTGCTAGTTCTGGACAGCACATGTATATAGTACCTGGCCTAAATGGTCGCCCGCCGATTGATTTGTGTTCCTCTTGTCCGGCAGCATGATCACCGGACTGCCGGGAGCCCCGGAGGTATATACTTTAGCACAAAGGACGGCTCGCTTCCCCACTGCCCAACTGATATCATTGGCTGGTGCCGAAGATGATGGTAGCTGGCACCAGTTCGAGTTCATCACCGGCCACTACTTCGGCATGGTCGGCACTGGCTCGAGTTCATCCTACCATTCTCCTCTTCCGTGGAGCCCATGCGGGGTCGACAAAGGTCCTCGCAACAAAAGGATCCAGCAAGACACCTACTATGTACGCCGGCGTCGCCTCCGCAGTGGACTTCATGGGACCCAAGTGGCAGCGGCCTCCCGTGTTCTACTTCTCCTCGATGATGGCGGCGGACGCGGAGGCGCTGGCCACCGATTGCCGCTCTCCGCGCACCCGCTTCGTCGCTGCTTAGATGGCGCGCCTCCGACATGGGAGTCTCGGCCACAGAAACGGGAGATGCGGTACGAGGCGGCGGCGTGGACGGCAGCAACGACGACCGTGCGCCGCTCCTAGTCAAGCTAGCCTGGAGCGGCGAGTTGCTGAACCACGCGCCGGCTTGGTGCGGCAACTTGCTCCGGTGGGCGAGGGGAGGGAGGTGGATCAGCGAGCTCCATAGCTTGTATCCGGCGGGCTACCCAGCCGGCTTGGATCCGGAATAACTACTCTTCGTAAGCCATTGTAAGAGTGGACAAAATGGTGGAGGAGATAGGGGAGCGGCGGAGGTGTGCGATTCTTGGCCGGCGGTTGGCATCATTTAAATAGGAGATTAAACAGACGGTGGACGGGAGGAGCTCGGTCGGCGTTGCGTTTAACGCCGGCCCGGTCATGAACGGACCATGTGTCCAGAGTGGGTTTCTCGGCTTCCACACGGGCGGGTTTCATGGAGGCGTTTGAATGCGGCACGGAGGCGTGTTCAGCCGGGCGTGCATGAGTGGCGCTCGACTCTGACCTAGGACACCACGACATTCTTCCACTGATGTGTGGGCTCTTTGGGTGCATGGCCTGCATGTCAGTGACCCAACGCAGGCAGCGCACATCAGAGGAACCTTTGGTGGGCCAGGGCGGTCAGAAGCGGGCATTTCATAAACCGATGATTGTTTATTGAGTGCGACATCATATTTTTCATGTAGATAAGCCTACTATGTTGATAGCCCGATCGATACGTTGTGATTCATAAAGACCGCTGCAAACATCAATGTTCTGCTTATCACAGATAAGATTGATTAATACCCGTAACAATCCATGTCCTTAACAAAGGGTGCATGCACGTATAGGTTGAGCGTGTGTCTTGCATCGTGTGCTTTGTGCATGCAGGCGTGCAAGTGTTGCATGCGTGCAAGGGTACGTTTCAGTGTTGCATGCATGGGTACGTACGTGCGTGTGTTCGTGAGTGTATGCGTGACGCAGTCGTTGTTACACGCCAAAGCATGCGTATGCGTGTATGCGTTATGTGTGCGTGTCGTTGTTGCATGCCTACATGTGTGCGTATCTTGCGTGCGTGCATGTGTACGCATGGGTGAGGCTACACGGTCGACCGACTTTTTTCATCTCTGGTCATTAGATTTTCCAGCCGTTGGATACGAAATCAAGGGCCTCCAGTTTATCATCAAACTCCACCCCCCGAGCCGCCAGCCACCACCGGCCGAACCGCCAGCCCCGCCGCCCGCGGCCGCCCGCCTCCCGAAACCACTCCCCACCGCCACCGCCACACCGCCATCCTCTAGCCCCCCCCCCCCCGCCCGTGCGAGCTTTTTCTCTGGCGATCCCCACCCCACCGCCCAATGAACGCCCCCAACCGCCGGTGACTGCCAACCAGAGGTCTCACGACTTCGAATACCCACCGACCACTAACTTATTACCATTTCTGTCCTTCATATACGCGCTGACGGGTGGGCCCTATGGTAATGTGCGCTGCTGAATGTGGAACGTTTGACTGGTCAATTGATCGTGTTATCAACAAATTACGGAGCTGTATGGTGAGCCAGTGACCGTATGATCACCCTAAAATGTACTCCTATTTTATTAACACAGTACAGACTCAAACTACCATTTCTTTCTTTCATATACGGGCTGACAGGTGGGCCCCACGGTTACGCGCCCCGATGGTGCAACACTAGTTGCGCCGCATGGAACGTTTGACTGGTCAATTGATTGTGTCATCAACAAAATACGGAGTTTACGGGTGAGCCAGTGACCGTATAATCATGACATATTTTTTTAACACGGTACAGACGCAAGGGCTCATATATACGCGCAAGCACTCACCGCTATAAGCGCACACACGCGAACCCTACGCCTATGAGCACCTTCGAGAGAGTGGGCCAGCATATATGATCTTGAGATTTTACAAAGTAACCATAGGTGCCTCGTAGTCGAGTGGAACGTCTCCTCCCACTGAACGTACATCGCCGGAAAATACTGAAATTAACACAAGATAAATGCGAGCACCGGGACTTTAACCTTTGTGGGCTCGAGAAACCACTGTCCTCCTAACCATCCAACCACATGTTGGTTAGCACGACAAAATGTATGTGGTGACCGTGATGAGCTTATTCTGAAGTCCAGTGACCATATCGTGCTTTCGCTTCAAATACAATGACCGTAAGTGTCGTCAAGAAAATACGGAGCACGCATCAAATGCAAAGTCCGTCAGTGTCAGCAACAAAATATGGAGACATATCGTGAGCTAGATACCGTTGTAGTATTGTATATGCTTATTTTCTTAGTGGCCGATTGCGTGTGTGGTGTGGTGGGCACATCATTTCTAGTTGTGGTGGGTCAACATGAATACTCATGGGTCGGTTCCATCCTGCGCCACATATAGGTTGGACCGAGATGTGTTATACGAAGACCCATATGGAGGACTCGGCGTACAACACGAAGCTAACAGAGTCGCGCTGGACTCTATTCCCACTGGTGGTAAGCCGACTATATATGATTTGTAACCCTAGGCCCTTAGTATGTTATACAAGCTTGGGGGCTAGTTCGTCAATAATATACACACACACACAATGTCTGGTATTCACGTGTACTTTGTACACACCCCTATCACTAATATACAGATCAGGAGTAGGCTCTTTCTTCAACCGCAAGGGTCCGATCCGAACTAGGGTAAAACTTTGCCTCAGATACCATCCAGCCTAACAGCCGGTATATCCTACCGAATGACATGATGAAATCATATCTGCCAACTACTAAGAGAGAGGTGTGTCGGGGGGCAATGTGTAGAGAGGCCTAAAGATAATGTGCGTATGGAGACACGAGGCACATATATGTGCGATAGAGGGCTAGTAGAGACCGTGCATGTGTATATAGGCATGTGAGAGAAATAGTGTTTTCCAACTGAGATTAGTGAAAAGAGTGGTACATAGTAGTCAGAAAGAGAGAGAGAGAAACAGAGAGAGCGTGTGCGTGAGACACCCCGACACCCTGAGAGAGATTGTGAGCATGTGTGAAAGAGAAATGCTGATACATATAAAGTGTGTGCACTTATGCATTAGATAGAGAGATATATAACGTGTTTGTGAGAACGGGGCGAGGCATAGTGCATCTACGTGTAAAAGGCGGTTCTACACATTACATTAAAATATAAATGGCATTATTATTTTTGTATGAGATCATGAATTTTGCAAATTGCGTATGGACGAAAATCGGTCTATCAGACACCCGTACTCTATTGCATTCTAGCATGTGCATGTGTTTATTTCATATTATCGATCCATAGAGTGAGAGCGGTTTGAAATACAGGCAATGGATGCTTTTGCAATTCATATATAAACATTAATTAGTGCACTCCATGTTGTTAGTGTGAAGCACTTTATACATTTGTCACTTTCATGGATACATTCCAAATTGCTAGCTACGAAATAGAATCCATGTCGAATTCAACATAAAGGGGGTTTCGAAGATTCGAATTCACAGGAAGTGCATTCATCTATTTGAACCTGAGATAATGGCATTTGTAAATCAGATGTAAAGGGGGGCATCAATCTTTATTGTGAGTTTGAACATGCTATATATATTCATACGCATATCTAACTCTTTTTTTGCAACCAAGGAGATTATATCTGGAACCATGCATGAACTGAGGTAAGTTGCATATTTTTTTAATATATACTCGTGTACAATGTATATTCAAATGTACCCCCTCCATTCCAAAATAATCATAGTTTTAGGATTTTCAAGAGTACAAATTTGTGAAGTTTGAAAAATCCTGAAAGTTCAGTTAAAGAGAACCGAAAAAGTTAATGCTTCTGCTCCCAAATATTGAACGAAGTGCCAAATAGGCCTCTGGTCACCCAAAACCGTGCGAGACTAATGTTTGGTGGTAGGAAATTACTGTCCTGACTCTGGCCCGTGTAGCCTACCGGCTCGATGTCCAAAGGTCTAAACCGGGGTAGATTTGTAACTTCACCAAGCCGCCAGTCTCAACCGCCTCTGAGAAGCATTCATACGCCGTGGGCGCCTAAACACCCATGCGCTCGGCCGAAATCTATCCCGCCCACATTTGGGACACCTGACATGACTGTCCTACCCCCAACCCGCAATATGTCCGAAATTTTAGATGGGGGCAGAGTTTGTAACTTTCCCCAAATTTCAAGCAAGCGCGTCTCAAACCGAAACATTGTTCCCCCTTAGTTCCCAGGCCTTCCTCTGTTTCCCCATTCATACTCCGTGTGCGCGAAAATGCGCTCTCCACCAGCCGCGAAACCCCAGCCTCCTCCGTCCTCCACCCCATAGCAGCCAACCGCCGACCTCCTCCATCACGCCGGAGCCAGTACCCCGACGTCTTCGTCCAACGCAACCGCAACTGCAACGCCCTCAAGGACTTAGCAGCTGAAGCCGAGGCAGAGCTTCCTCCACGACGCTGACATCGACGTGCGCCGTACCAGAACCACTCCGACCATGCCGTCCTGCGCCTCCATGTTGCGGCTCCACTGCCGCAACCGCCCAAGGCACCGGAGTTGTTCCCGCCACGCCGTCGTTCGCCGCCTCGGATCTGCTTCCCCGTCGGTGACTGACGGCCACCGCACCACACTCAACAACTTGTCCATGGGTTCGTCCAAGGCTGCACCGTCCTCCACAACTTCTGGTTTCCGGCAAACAATAAGAAGATCGTCGGAAATATAGAAGGAGGACACAGCACTGCCAGCAGAAAGAGGTACTCCTCTTCCCTTATTCGTGCAAATCTTACGTCTCCGCTCACACTGTATTCATCCCACGAAAGAAACTAGTTGAGCGCTTCTTACTGCATCTTCTTCGTGATACTAAATGCATGAAGTTTCCTCCCTTTTACTATTTCACCTTTGCTAGAGGTCAGTAGCTCGCCTGTATTTCAATTCAGGGTCAGCCGAACCATAATTAAAAGAAGCAGCACCCGCTTAGGTGCGCGGAGCACCTAGTCCGCCTGTTCCCTGGGGAAACGGCTCATCGGTGTCTATCATAGGGATGTGGGGCGCAGGAGCTGCTTGCGCCCGATCTGGAGGTCGGCGGGGATTGAATGGATGGCCAGGGGGCGGTGCGGTGAGGTCGAGGGGAGGGCGCAGGCAGGGGAGGAATACTGGGTCAGTGGTCACTGGCATTTCGAGAAAGATCGTCAACACTGACTGGCTGGAGGTAGATGAAGGCGATCTGCCCGTTCTTTGTACATCGGACGGTGCAGAAAAAATGGACTGACCTATTTGCTTTCAGTCGACTGTTATTTTCATAGAATCCTGTAGTAATTTAGTGTGCCATGCATGTTGTAGAGCTATCATATGTCTCCCGTCAGTTATTTCTCACCGACCTGCTATCTGCTACCTTTACATTGTACTAATTGTGCACACACTTCACCCATACTCACACTATTGTGTTTTTATGCATGTGTATTTCAGACTCTGACGCAGTGTTGATGAATGCAGAAAAGAAAAGACAGAAGTCGCTCCAGTGTAATACGAAGATAAGCACTAAGTGTTTCAGTGCTCTAATGGGTGCAGTGTCAGCAGTTGGAGATAGTAAACGTAGCTCTGCAGTTGATGATCTAAATTGCCACACACAACCATCCCAGGTGCTTCCTTTAACTTCGCACTGTCAAATGTGGTTGCATGTTTCATATGGTGTCTAGCTTGTATTGCTTCCAATTTGGTTAAATTGCATCTGCTTACTTTACACATTATACCTTTGATAATGACATGCCTTCCTGTTTTTGATACATACTACATATGTCTATTAACCATGTTCGTAAAACTAATGCTCTTTTGTATCCCTCGTCAATCACTTATGATGAGACAGTCACCCGACTGGGTTACTGTGAGACGCCCTACTCGTTTAAAGAGTGCAATGCCATCCTCCCCACATGATTCTCAAGAAACAGCAAGGCTAAATGAAGATAGACAACATAGCTCTCTAGTTGATCACCGCAATTCCCCCACACCACCATCACAGGTGCTTGCTCTTACTTGGCAGTGTGATATGTGGTTGCATGTTGCATTTGGTGTCTACCTTGTAATGCTTCTAATTAGGGTAAATTGCATCTGCTTAGTTAACACATTATACCTGTGATTATGACATGCCTTCCTATTTTTGGTACATACTACGTCTTTCTATTAACCATGTTCTTACATCAAACTACTTTTCTTGTGTATCCCTCATCAATGCTCCTAATTTGTTAAATTTCATCTCCTTAGCTTACACATTATACATGTGAATATGACACGCCTTCCTGTTTTTGGTACATACTACATCTGCCTATCACACCATGTTCTTACATCAAACTACTGTTCTTGTGTATCCTGCATCTATCGCTTATGATGAGACAGTCACGCGCGTGGGTTAATATGAGACGCAATACTCTTATAAAGAACACAATTTCATCCTCTCCACATGATTCTCAAGAAACAGCAAGCCTAAATGAAGATATTGAACGTAGCTCAGACCAAGACCGTGACTTCCCTACACCATCATCACAGGTGCTTGCTCTAACTTCGCAGTGTGATATGTGGTTGCATGTTGCATACGGTGTCTAGCTCATAATGCTTCTAATTAGGGTAAATTCCATCTGCTTAGTTTACACACTATACTTGTGAATATGACATGCCTTCCTATTTTTGGTACACACTACATCTATGTGTTAACATTGTTCTTACATGAAACTACCTCTCTTCTGTATCCTGCATCAATCACTTACGATGAGTCACCTTTATTCGTTGCATATTGCATATTATTTCTAGCCTGTTGCCATGTATTGCTTCTAATTTGGTCAAATACATTTGTTAGGGCACCCTTTTAATTTGGCAGAGTGATATTGGTTTCATCTTTCATATGGTTTCTAGCTTGCATCGATTCTAACAAGTTCAAGCACCTTGTGCTTAGTTTACACTTTATACATCATACATGTCAATATGTCACGCTGTCCTGTTTTACATACATATTCCATCCTCCTATCATGCGGCTGCGTTACATGAAAGTAGTGTTCGTCAGTATCATGCGTCAATGAGTTCTGAAGAGCAAATTTTATTCCTTTTTCTTGTGGGTTTAACTTGACAAGGCAAAATCAAGAAAGAGGAAGGAAAAGAGTAAGGAAGGCGATGATGGTGGTCCTCTGCAGCAACGTAAACGGAGCATCTGTACCAATTCTCCTTGTACTGATAGTGCATTACAAGGTCCAAGTCTCCGCTCCCCTACTCCACCATCCAAGGTGCTTGCTCTAACTTGGCAGTGTGATATCTGGTTGCATGTCGCATATGGTGTCTAACTCGTATTGCTCCTAATTAGTGTAAACTGCATCTGCTTAACTTACACATGATACATGTGAATATGACACGCTTTCCTATTTTTGGTACATACTATATCTGTCTATCACACCATGTTCTTACATGAAACTACTCTCTTGTGTATCCTGCATCAGTCACTTATGATGGGACACCTTTAAGTTGGCAGTGTGATATTGGTTTGCGTCTTGAATATGATTTCTAGCATGTATTGCTTCTAGTTTGATGAACGCCACCTATGACGAGACAGTTTTAACTTGTCAGAGTGATATTGATTGCACCTTCCATATGGTGTCTTGCAGTGTTTCTAATTTGTTGAAGTGCCTTCTGCTTAGTTACCACATCATAGGTGTGAATATGTCAAGCCGTCCATTTTTTCGTACATATTTGATCCTCGTATCATGACTTTGCCTTTTATCAGAGTAGTGTTCGTCAGTATCATGCATGAATGAGTTATGAAGAGCAAATGATATTCCTTTTTCTTGTAAATATGACCTCACAATGCAAAATCAATAAAACTAAAGGAAATTGGCAAGGCATTGGATGATGTGGTCCTTCCGAGCAACTAAAACGGAGGATCTCTACAGATTCTACTCCGCCATCCTCCCAACAAGATTCGCAAGACAACGCAAGGCTAGACAGTCAACGTAGCTGTGTAGATGATGAGCACATCTCCCCTACTCCACCATCACAGGTGCTTGCTCTAACTTGGCACTATTAATGTGGTTGCATGTTGCGTATGATGTCTAGCTTGTATTGCTTCTAACTTTGTTGAATTTCATCTGCTTACTTTACACATAAGGCCTATGAATATGACATGTGTTCCGGTTTCTACATCAGACTACTATTCTTGCATATCCCGCATCAGTCACTTATGATAAGGCACCTTTAAGTTGCCACTGTGATATTGGTTGTGTCTTGCATATGATTTCTAGCATGTACTGCTTCTAATTTGTTGAAACGCCATACAATTTGAACTTGGCAGAGTGATATTGGTTGCATCAGTCGTATGGTGTCTAGCTTGCAGTGCTTCTAATTTGTTGAAGTGCCTTCTGCTTAGTTACCACATCATAGGTGTGAATATATCACACCATCTTGTTTTTCATACATATTCCATCCTCGCATCATGTGTTTGCCTTTCATCCAAGTAGTGTTCGTCAGTATCATGTATGAATGAGTTCTGAAGAGCGAATTTTATTCCTTTTTCTTATCGGTTTGACTTCACAATGAAAAATCATTACAGCTGAAGGAAATTAGTCCGACAGTGGATGATGGTGGTCCTTCGGAGCAACTCAAACAGGGGGTCTCTACAGATTCTACTCCGCCATCCTCCCAACAAAATTCGCAAGACAACACAAGGCTGGAAAGTCAACGTAGCTGTGTAGATGATGAGCACATCTCCCCTACTCACCATCACAGGTGCTTGCTCTAACTTGACACTATTATATGTGGTTGCATGTTGCGTATGATGTCTAGCTTGTATTGCTTCTAACTTGAATTGCATCTGCTTACTTTACACATAATGCCTGTGAATATGACATGTGTTCCTGTTTCTAGAACATACGTGTACATGATGAGCACATCTCCCCTGCTCCACCATCACATGTGCTTGCTCTTACTTGGAACTGTTATATGTGGTTGTGTTTTTCGTATGAGGTTCAGTTTGTATTGCTTCTGATTATGTTGAATTGCATCTGCGTAGCTTACAACTTATACCTGCAACGATCACTTACCCATAAGACACATTTAACTTGGGACTGTGATGTAGGTTGCATCTTGCATTGTCTTCTAGCTTGTACTGCTTCTAATTTCTTGAAATGGCACTTACGACGAGACACATTTTACCTGATAGAGTGATATTGGTTGCATGTTCATATGGTGCCTAGCTTTCATTTCTTATAATTTTGTTGAAATGCCTTCCGCTTACTGTTTTTTCATACATATTCCGTCCTCCTATCGTACGTGTGAATATGAAATGTTGTCTTTTTTGTATATATTCCATCCTCCTATCATGCGCTTGCCTTACATCAAAGTAGTGTTCGTCCGTATCATGCATCAACCAGTTATGCAGAGCTAATTTTATTCATCTTCTTGTGGTTTTGACTTCATAAGGCAATATCAGAAAATAGGAAGGAAAAGAGTAAGTTAGGGGATGTTGGTGGTCCTCCGCACCGACGCAAACGGAGACTCTCTAGATTTGTCACTGCTACTGCTAATGAAGTTGAAGTCCCAAGTCTACATGATGAGTCCATCTCCCGTACTCCACCATCGCAGGTGCTTGCTCTAACTTGACAGTGTGATAATTGGTTCATGTTGCATATGTTGTCTAGCCTGTATTTCTTCTATTTGGATTAAATTGCACCTGCTGAATTTATACGTTATACATGTGCATATGACATGGCTTTCTGTTTCTAGAATACACTGCATCTATCTATCATACCATGTCATTACATCAAAGTACTGCTGTTGTGTATCCCGCATCAGTCACTCATGATTGGACGCTTTTAACATGGCAGTTTGATAGTGGTTGCATCTTGCATTGATTTCTACATTGTACTGCTTCTAATTTTTCGAATTGCCACTTATGACAAGACACTTTTAACTTGGCAGAGTAATATTGGTTGCATCTTTCATATGGTGTCTAGCTTGCGTTACTTCTATTTTCTTGAAAATCCTTCTGCTTAGTTTCGACATCGTAGCTGTGAATATGTCATGTCGTCCTGTTTTTCTTACATATTCCATCCTCATACGGTTGTGTTACATCAAAGTATTGCTTGTCTGTGTCATGCATCAATGAGTTCTGAAGAGTGATTTTATTCTTTTATGTTGTGGGTACAGCTTGACATGGCAAAGTCAAAAAAGAGCAAGGAAAATAATATAGTAGGGAGTGCTGTTACTCGTTGGGTGAAACGGAAAAGGTTCTGCCGTCGAGATTCTGCTGGTACTTATAGTGCAGTAGAAGGTCCATGTCCACCGGCTAAATCTACAAACACAATATCACCTGCTCCACCAGCTGCAGCATCCGCTTCAACTGTACCAGCATCTCAACCAGTTACTATTTCGTTTGCTCCGGAACTGGACAGTTCCCAAGCTGCCTTCACACCTAACACTACTTCCGAAGCACTACTGACAAAACAGGACTTGGCAAGATCAGATGAACCTCATGAGCATCAACACCAAGATGGTACCTGACCGAGTCAAGTTGCAGTTGCATGCTCCTTTATATGTACTCTCACATTTTGATGTACACTAACACTTTCCATATTCGTTGTTGAACAAGCACCACGGCGCAAGCGGAAACAGACATCAGGGATAATGCTTGACAGATTAACAAAATCTAAAGGAGGAAGAATGGAGATCCATTTTGAGGCAGGTTTAAAAAGGCCACGTGATGCTACAGAGTCAGCCAAATTAGTATCAGAGGCAGCCGTTGCCGTTAGGTGTCTTGCACGTATCCTCCCAACATGGATCCAGTACAGGAATGAGAAAGACAATACCCAGTTTAACACCTTCCTTGACCATTTATCCGTAAGTAATGTTATTCATCGCAATTAGTAATATTGTCTTGCTCGTCCCATACTTTCTAGCTTCCTCCTAATAAGGCTCACATTCTTTTTCAACAGATGAGGTTCAAGTTGATCCAAAGATGATGCAACTAAACAAGCATGCACTCATGTTTTTCATCGCTCATGACAAGATCGGTACCACCTTAGAAAATCTCACTTTGAAGGCAAGCCTAACAATGAAATCGCCCAAACATCTCCAAATGGAATATATTATAGATGGAGACCTGGACAACCCTTGTTAAACACCGGTCCGATCCAAAGTATCGTAGGCTATATGTATTTGATCGACCACATATTGAACTTGTATTTATTTATGTGCCTTACAAGTGTATCTTCTTCTAGGCTAACTGCTTGAAGAACAAAACCAACCGCTCTAAAGTGAAATTCCAATGCAGACAACAGGATCTCGTAGCTATATTGCACATCGCGAGGCTCTTGTAAATAGCTCCTACTTCCTTCTTTTTTGTGCCATATTATCGTATCTATATTGACTTGTTCCAAATACAGAGGAAAGCCTGCGGACCAAAAGAACTGAACCGAATGCAGTGCAAATCTTCAAGGATTGCCACACCAAGAAGATGAAGGGCATGAGCACACCAGTTCAAGCTGCTCTTGTAAGTCCTTACTCCTCCTGCCTTGAACTGATTGGTACTGTGATGTGTTCATTTAGGTTTGCAGCCAATGTCAGTTACTCTGTTCACTTTTATACACAGTTGTCTTAACGTATCATTTCACCTTACATGGTTTAAAAGAGATGAAGGATATTCTTTTGGTCTTGATCTGTAATCTAGTTGTTATGTTCACGTGCGCACATAATGATAAAATAGCCTGTTTGTTTTATAACTGTTTGCCCATGATATGAATGATGTCATACTATGTTCATCCTACTTTAAACCATGTCTCTTTATCCTTAGATGTCAACGAATGTGAGGAAATAGACAATACAGTAGGCATGCTACATGGACATATGTTCCGAAAGTGATTTTATTATGTAGTTGGCACTACAATACATGCTAATGTATTATAGTAGTTCACCGAAATAAGTTATGTATAAACGTTTAACCTACTTTGTTTGTTTTTGTCTCATTAGTAACTTATCTGGTACACTAATCTACAAGTTCAAGCTTTCAGGAAGCTATGGAACAAATGATAGAACAACCACAACCACCTGAAGGTGACGAGGCTACTGCAGCACAATGTCACCTCTTGCTGCGGTAGTCGCCAAGATCTCTCCACTAACAAAGGCAAAAAGCACCTTCTGCGTAATTCGGGTTGGTTGTCAAGGTAACCTTGTCCAAATCGCCTACTGAACAAAATCTTCCTGCTAGACGGAGTGATATATCTGTGCTCCAGACACAAGTTCAATCCCTAATGGACGTTGTTTCGGAAACAAGAATAGTGGTTGAGAAATGTCGTCAAGATATGAATGGTTTTGAAACCAGACTATCATACATTCGCTTCACTGTTCAAGAGCAAAGGCGGGAAAAAGGTGGAGATCATGCTGGTCCATCAGATTCTATAGCCTGAAACATTAGCAGTCAGGTCAAATGATTTGTGCTTCTATACATCTGATGGTGCTTTTATCTGGAAGAACTGTAAACTTTATGCCAACAGGACTTTTGTTGTATGGTTGGAATTTATTTTGTTGTGATACAACATTTATGATGCTGCCACAGGCTTCAGTAATTACGATGCTATTTTTGTATAGTGTAAGTTTATCTTAGTAATGTATTCGGCCGAAAGCTTCGTAGGAGCCCAACATGCCAACATTCGTCGGGCCCATTCCAATTTGGCTAAAAACAATTACGGGCGGAAATTGGCATGTAGCCCACTAGAAATATTTGGGCCTAAATCAGCATAAGCTTTCATATTTTTCTGGTAGGCCTGTGCCCATAGTGGGCCTTTAATAGGCCCAAACATAATTTGGGCCCTCAGTAAAAATAGGCAGTTTATAGGTGTAAATATCTCAAGCCCATAAAAAACATGGGCCTTTAATAGACCGAAGGTGAGATTGGGCCCTGACTGTGCCAAATAACCCACTGGACTTAGCAGGCCGAAATGGTGGCCCATTTACGGTGCGGATCTTTGACAGGCCGAAATTCGGACGGGCCGTAAATGCGTCGACCTAATACACGGGCCTTTAACAGGCCGGAACTTCGGTCGGGATAGATTATCGTCATTTTTATATGGGCCGTTAATGGGCCCGATATGATGTTGGGCCACATATGGCCCATGGTTTATGTCCGGCGTTAATAGGCCGAAAATGACAACAGGCCGAAACTGGCCCAAATCTATAGTGGGCCTCTAACAGGCCGAATGTCAGACATGGCCGAATATGACCCAAATACTTCACGGTCGTTTATGGGACAAAAGTTTTGATGGCCTGTAAATGGGCCCAAATGAAGCCAGACCTTTAACAGGCCGGAAATACACCGGGCCGTAATTCGGACCAATTACTTAGCAGACTATTAACGGGCCAGAATTGACCATGGGCCGCGTTGATGACAAGTTTAGGACAGGCCGTTGACGGGCCGATTTGACAGAGATGTTGGGCCTTTAGCTCGGCTGGCCCATTATGGTCTGCAGAATCTTGTGGGCCTTTAGCTGGGCAGACCCATTGTGGTCCGCAAAATCTTGTGGGCCTTTAGCTGGGCCGGCCCATTATGGTCCGCTAAATTTTGTGGGCCTTTAGCTGGGCCGGCCCATTATGGTCCGCTAAATTTTGTGGGCCTTTAGCTGGGTCGGCCCATTATGGTCCGCTAAATCTTATGGGCCTTCGGTTGGGTCGGTCCATTTAAACTTTGTGGGCCACTTTTGGGTCGGTCCACGTGTCAATATATCATAGGCCCATCTCGACCGTTGGATGAGTGACACCTGTGCCAACGTGGAGCTGACGCGTGGATCCGTCAGCCAATGAGAATTTTACACGTGGAAAATCGGCATTGGTCATGGCTGTTAACGGGTTATCGGATCCAAAATCCGACCCGATAGCTTAACGGCGTTCCGTTACGGTAGATGCCACATGTCGATCACCCTTGACGAAAGCACTTCTGTGACGCGCGATTTATCGTCATGGAAGTGGAAACTTCTGTGATGATAATTTTGGTAATGTAATGGAACACTTGTACAACAGCACAGGTATAACTATATTGATTCTGTCATAAAATCATCATGGATGTACATGCATGACAGAAGACACGACCTACTGTGACAAACACGTATCATCACGTAAGTGTATTTTTTTGTAGTGGGTGTCGGAATATCATCCTCCTATATATATGAATATTTACCTGTAGACCATTTCGAGACTCCTCGTCATGTCCGTGATCTCAACCGGGACTCCGAACAACATTTGGTCACCAATCACATAACTCATATAATACAAAATCATCATCGAACATTAAGTGTGCAGACCCTACGGGTTCGAGAACTACATAGACATGACCGAGACACCTCTCCGGTTAACCAACAGTGGAATCTTTATCGGTCGTGCCGCAATGACAACATACATTGTTCTTTGTCATCGGTATGTTACTTGCCCGAGATTCGATCGTCGCTATCTTCATACCTAGTTCAGTCTCTTTACCGGCAAGTCTCTTTACTCATTTCGCAATGCATCATCACGCAAGTAACTCATTAGTCACATTGCTTGCAAGGCTTCTTATGATGTGCATTACCGAGAGGGCCCAGAGATACCTCTCCGGTACTCGGAGTGACAAATCCTAATCTCGATCTATGCCAACCCAACAAACACCTTCGGAGATACCTGTAGAGCATCTTTATAATCACCCAGTTACGTTGTGACGTTTGATAGCACACAAGGTATTCCTCCGGTATCCGGGAGTTGCATAATCTCATAGTCAAAGGAATATGTATATGACATGAAGAAAGCTATAGCAATAAAACCAAACGATCAACATGCTAAGCTAACGGATGGGTCATGTCCAGCACATCATTCTCCTAATGATGTGATCCCGTTCATCAAATGACAACACATGTCTATGCTTAAGAAACTTAACCATCTTTGATTAACGAGCTAGTCTAGTAGAGGCTTACTAGGGACTCAGTGTTTTGTCTATGTATCCACACATGTATCAAGTATCTGGTTAATACAATTCTAGCATGAATAATAAAAATTTATCATGATATAAGGAAATATAAATAACCACTTTATTATTGCCTCTAGGTCATATTTCCTTCAGTCTCCCACTTGCACTAGAGTCAATAATCTAGTTCACATCGCCATGTGATTTAACACCAATAGTTCACATTGCCATGTGACCAACACCCAAAGGGTTTACTAGAGTCAATAATCTAGTTCAGATCTCTAGGTGATTAACACCGAAAGAGTACCAATGTGTGATCATGTTTTCCTTGTGAGAGAAGTTTAGTCAACGGGTCTGCCACGTTCAGATCCGTATGTATTTTGCAAATTTCTATGTCTACAATGCTCTGCATGGAGCTAATCTTTAGCTAATTGCTCCCTCGTTCAATATGTATCTAGATTCAGACATAGAGTCATCTAGATCAGTGTCAAAGCTTGCATCGAGTAACTCTTTACGACGAACTCTTTATCGCCTCCATAATCGAGAAACATTTCCTTAGTCCTCTTTAGGTACCTAAGGATAATTTTGACCGTTGTCCAGTGATCTAATCCTGGATCACCATTGTACCTCCTTGCCAAACTCATGGCAAGATACACAATAGGTATGGTATACAACATGGCATACTTTATAGAACCTATGGCTGAGGCATAGGGAATGACTTTCATTCTCTCTCTATCTTCTGCCATGGTCGGGTTTTGAGTCTTACTCAACTTCATACCTTACAACTCAGGCAAGAACTCCTTCTTTGACTAATCCATTTTGAACTCCTTCAAAATCTTATCAAGGTATGTACTCATCGAAAGCCTTATCAAGCATCTTGATCTATCTCTATAGATCTTGATGCCTAATATGTAAGCAGCTTCACCGAGGTCTTTCTTTGAAAAACATCTTTCAAACACTCCTTTATGCATTCCAAAAAATTCTACATCATTTCCGATCGACAATATGTCATTCACATATACTTATCAAAAAGGTTGTAGTGCTCCCACTCACTTTCTTGTAAATACAGGCTTCACCGCAAGTCTGTATAAAACTATATGCTTTGATCAACTCATCAAAGCGTATATTCCAACTCCAAGATGCTTGCACCAGTCCATAGCTGGATCGCTGGAGCTTGCACATTTTGTTAGCACTTTTAGGATTGACGAAACCTTCTGGTTGCATCATATACAACTCTTCTTTAATAAATCCATTAAGGAATGCAATTTTGACATCCATTTGCTAGATTTCATAAAATACGGCAATTGCTAACATGATTCAGACAGACTTAAGCATCGATACGAGTGAGAAGATCTCATCGTAGTCAACTCCTTAAACTTGTCGAAAACCTTTTGCAACAAGTCGAGCTTTGCAGACAGTAACATTACCGTCAGCATCAGTCTTCTTCTTGAAGATCCATTTATTCTCTATGGCTTGCCGATAATCGGGCAAGTCAATCAAAGTCCACACTTTGTTCCCATACATGGATCCCATCTCAGATTTCATGGCCTCAAGCCATTTCACGGAATGTGGGCTCATCATCGCTTCCTCATAGTTCGTAGGTTCATCATGGTCTAGTAACGTAACCTCCAGAATATGATTACTGTACCACTCTGGTGCGGAACGTACTCTAGTTGACCTACGAGTTTCGGTAGTAACTTGATCTGAAGTTTCATGATCATCATCATTAACTTCCTCACTAATTAGTGTAGACATCACTGGAACTGATTTTTGTGAAGAACTACTTTCCAATTCGGGAGAAGGTACAATTACCTCATCAAGTTCTACTTTCCTCCCACTCACTTATTTGAGAGAAACTCCTTCTCTAGAAAGGATCCATTCTTAGCAACGAATATCTTGCATTCGGATCTGTGATACAAGGTGTACCCAACAGCTTCCTTTGGGTATCCTATGAAGACACATTTCTCCGATTTGGGTTCGAGCTTATCAGGTTGAAGCTTTTTCACATAAGCATCGCAGCCCCAAACTTTAAGAAATGACAGCTTAGGTTTCTTGCCAAACCACAGTTCATATGGTGTCGTCTCAACGGATTTAGATGGTGCCATATTTAACGTGAATGCAACCGTCTCTAAAGCATAACCCCAAAACGATAGTGGTAAATCGGTAAGAGACATCATAGATCGCACCATATCTAATAAAGTACGGTTACAATGTTCGGACACACCATTAAGTTGTGGTGTTCCAGGTGGCATGAGTTGGGAAACTATTCCACACTGTTTCAAATAAAGACCAAGCTCATAACTCAAATATTCACCTCCACGGTCAGATCGCAGAAACTTTATTTTCTTGTTACGATGATTTTCCACTTCACTCTGAAATTCTTTGAACTTTTCAAATGTTTCAGACTTATGTTTCATTAAGTAGATATACCCATATATGCTCAAATCATCTGTGAAGGTTAGAAAAAATGATACTTGCCGCGAGCCTCAACACTCATCGGACCACATACATCAGTATGTATTATTTCCAATAAGTCAGTTGCTCGCTCCATTGTTCCGAAGAACGGAGTCTTAGTCATCTTGCCCATGAGGCATGGTTCGCAAGCATCAAGTGATTCATAATCAAGTGATTCCAAAAGCCCATCAGCATGGAGTTTCTTCATGCGCTTTACACCAATATGACCTAAACTACAGTGCCACAAATAAGTTGCACTATCATTACTAACTTTTAATCTTTTGGCTTCAATATTATGAATATGTGTATCACTACGACCGAGATTCAACAAAAATAGACCACTCAACAAGGGTGCATGACCATAAAAGATATTACTCATATAAATAGAACAACCATTATTCTCTGATTTAAATGAATAACCGTCTCGCATCAAACAAGATCCAGATATAATGTTCATGCTTAACGCTGGCACCAAATAACAATTATTCAGGTCTAAAACTAATCCAGAAGGTAGATGTAGAGGTAGCGTGCCGACGGCGATCACATTGACTTTGGAACCATTTCCCACGCGCATCGTCACCTCGTCCTTAGCCAATCTTCATTTAATCCGTAGCCCCTGTTTCGAGTTGCAAATATGAGCAACAGAACCAGTATCAAATACCCAGGTGATACTACGAGCTTTAGTAAGGTACACATAATTAACATGTATATCAAATATACCTTTCACTTTGCCACCCTTCTTATCCGCCAAATACTTGGGGCAGTTCCGCTTCCAGTGACCAGTCCCTTTGCAGTAGAAGCACTCAGTTTCAGGCTTAGGTCCAGATTTGGGCTTCTTCCCGGGAGTAGCAACTTGCTTGGTATTCTTCTTAAAGTTCCCCTTCTTCCCTTTGCCCTTTTTATTGAAACTAGTGGTCTTGTTAACCATCAACACTTGATGCTCCTTCTTGATTTCTACCTCCATAGCCTTTAGCATCGCGAAGAGCTCGGGAATTGTCATTTCCATCCCTTGCATATTATACTTCATCACGAAGCCTTTATAGCTTGGTGGCAGTGATTGAAGAACTCTGTCAATGACACTATCATCAGGAAGATTAACTCCCAGCTGAGTCAAGTGGTTATGGTACCCAGACATTCTGAGTATGTGTTCACTAACAAAACTGTTCTCCTCTATCTTGCAGCTATAGAACTTGTTGGAGACTTCATATGTCTCAACTCGGGAACTTGCTTGAAATATTAACTTCAACTCCTGGAACATTTCATATGCTCCATGACGTTCAAAACGTCTTTGAAGTCTTGATTCTAAGCCGTAAAGCATGGCACACTGAACTATCGAGTAATCATTAGCTTTGCTCTGCCAGACGTTCATAACGTCAACGGTTTCTCCTATAGTGGGTCTTGCACCTAGCGGTGCTTCCAGGACATAATTCTTCTGTGCAGCAATGAGGATAACCCTCAAGTTACGGACCTAGTCTGTGCAGTTGCTACCATCATCTTTCAACTTAGCTTTCTCTAGGAACGAATTAAAATTCAAGGGAACGATAGCACAGACCATTGATCTACAACAACATAGACATGCAAAAACTATCAGGTACTAAGTTCATGATAAATTAAAGTTCAATTAATCATATTACTGAAGAACTCCCACTTAGATAGACATCCCTCTAGTCATCTAAATGATCACGTGATCCATATCAACTTAACCATGTCCGATCATCACGTGAGATGGACTAGTTTTAAATGGTGAACATCTCTATGTTGATCATATCTACTATGTGATTCATGTTCGAGCTTTCGGTCTAAGTGTTCCGAGGCCATAACTACATATGCTAGGCTCGTCAAGTTCAACCCGAGTATTCTGCACGTGCAAAACTGGCTTGCACCCATTGTATGTGAACATAGAGCTTATCACACCCGATCATCACATGATGTCTCGGCACGACGAACTGTAGCAACGGTGCATACTCAGGGAGAACACTTATACCTCGAAAGTTAGTGAGGGATCATCTTATAATGCTACTGCCGTACTAAGAAAAATAAGGTGCATAAAAAGATAAACATCACATGCAATCAAAATATGTGACATGATATGGCCATCATCATCTTGTGCCTTTGATATCCATCTCCAAAGCACCATCATGATCTCCATCGTCACCAGCTTGACACCTTGATCTCCATCGTAGCATCGATGTCACCATGCCAACTATTGCTTCTACGACTATCGCTACTGCATAGTGATAAAATTAAGCAATTCCATGGCGATTGCATTTCATACAATAAAGCGACAACCATAAGGCTCCTACGAGTTGTCGATAACTTCTACAAAACATGATCATATAATACAATAAATTATATCGCATCATGTCTTGACCATATCACATCACAAAATGCCCTGCAAAAACAAGTTAGACGTCCTCTACTTTGTTGTTGCAAGTTCTACGTGGCTGCTATGGGCTTCTAGCAAGAACCGTTCTTACCTACGCATCAAAACCACAACAATTTTTCGTCAAGTGTGCCGTTTTAACCTTCAACAAGAACCGACCATAGTCAAACTCGATTCAACTAAAGTTGGAGAAACAGACACCCGCTAGCCACCTGTGTGCGAAGCACGTCGGTAGAACCAGTCTCATGAACACGGTCATGTAATGTCGGTCCGGGTCGCTTCATCCAACAATACCGCCGAATCAAAGTAAGACGTTGGTGGTAAGCAGTATGACTATTATCGCACACAACTCTTTGTGTTCTACTAGTGCATATAACATCTACGCATAGACCTTGCTCTAATACCACTGTTGGGAAACGTAGCATGCAATTTCAAAAAAAAATCATACGCTCAGGCAAGATCTATCTAGGAGATGCATAGCAACGAGAGGGGGAGAGTGTGTCCACGTACCCTCATAGACCGAAAGCGGAAGCGTTTGTTAACCCGGTTGATGTAGTCGAACTTCTTCACATTCCGACCGATCAAGCACTGAACGTACGACACCTCCGAGTTCTGCACACGTTCAGCTCGATGACGTCCCTCGAACTCTTGATCCAACAAAGTGTCGAGGGAGAGTTCCGTCAGCACGACGGCGTGGTGAAGTGATCCGTGCTGGGCTTCGCCTAAGCACTACGTGAATATGACCGGAGGAGTAAACCGTGGAGGGGGCCCCGCACACGGCTAACAATGTTTGATGTGTGTTCTAGCGGTGCCTCCCCCCACATATATATAGGTTGGAGGGGAGGAGAGACAACCAAGGGTGCGCCCCAAGTAGGAGGAATCCTACTTGGGGTCCTCCCAATTCGGCCTCCCCCCTTTCCTATTCCTATTCGGAGTAGGAAGGGAAGAGGGGGAAGGGGGAATCCTATTCCCTTTCTCCTTTCCTCCTTCCCCTTTCCTTCTCCAATTTGGCCAGCCCGTATGGGGGGTGCACCAGCCCCTTTGTGGCTGGTGTGTTTCCCCTCTTGGCCCATAAGGCCCATATCTTTTGCCGGGGGGTGCCCGGAACCCCTTCCGTTGACCCGATATATACCCGATACCCCCAGAACACTTCCCGTGTCCGAATATCATCGTCCTACTATGAATCTTTACCTCTCGACCATTTCAAGACTCCTCTTCATTTCCCTGATCTCATCCAGGACTCCAAACAACATTTGGTCACCAATCACATAACTCATATAATATAAAATCATCATCGAACGTTAAGCGTGCAGACCCTACGGGTTCCAGAACTATGTAGACATGACCGAGACACCTCTCCGGTTAATAACCAACAGAGGAACCTGGATGCTCATATTGGTTTCCACATATTCTATGAAGATCTTTATCGGTCGTACCGCAATGATAACATACGTTGTTTCCTTTGTCATCGGTATGTTACTTGCTCGAGATTCGATCGTCGGTATCTTCATACCTAGTTCAATCTCGTTAAACGGCAAGTCTCTTTACTCATTCCGTAATGCATCATGCCACAACTAACTCATTAGTCACATTGCCTGCAAGGCTTCTTATGATGTGCATTACCGAGAGGGCCCAGAGATACCTCTCCAATACTCGGAGTGACAAATCCTAATCTCGATCTATGCCAACCCAACAAACACCTTCGGAGATACCTGTAGAGCATCTTTATAATCACCCAGTTACGTTGTGACATTTCATAGCACACAAGGTATTCCTCCGATATCCGGGAGTTGCATAATCTCATAGTCAAAGGAATACGTATATGACATGAATAAAGCTATAGCAATAAAACTGAACGATCAATATGCTAAGCTAATGGATGGCTCATGTCCATCACATCATTCTCCTAATGATGTGATCCCGTTCATGAAATGACAACACATGTCTATGGTTAGCAAACTTAACCATCTTTGATTAACGAGCTAGTCTATTAGAGGCTTACTAGGGACTCGGTGTTTTGTTTATGTATCCACACATGTATCAAGTTTCCGGTTGATACAATTCTAGCATGAATAATAAACATTTATCATGATATAAGGAAATATAAATAATCACTTTATTATTGGCTCTAGGGCATTTTTTCTTTCACCAGCCAATAGTGTTGGACCTGGAAGCTTCTAAAACCAATACACACTTTGTTTTGGGGACCTTCTGTCGGTTTTATGACGCTTTTGACCGGTTTTGTGTGTGTGTGTGTGTGTGTGTGTGTGTGTGTGTGTGTGTGTTTGTGTCTACTGGTTTTATCAGGGTTATTTTTGGTTTTTCCTCTTTGTTTTTTCGTTTGTTTTCAAATACATGTTGACCTTTTTCAATACATGTTTAACATTTTTCGTGTACATGTCGAATGTTTATCTGATACACCACTGACTAATTTTCAAGTACACATTGAACATTTATCCGAAAGCATGTTCGACACACGCTGATTATTTTTTCAAAAATGTTGTGAACATTTTCTTTGAAATGCATGAACATTTTTTAAAGTGTTATAAACAAAATATTGGATGTTATGAACATTATTTCCAAAATTACTCGAACACATTTTTACAGTGCATTAACATTTTTGTAAATGTCATTAACATATTATGTAAACATATGAATATTCTTTGAATGGTACCAACAGTTTTCACAAATACGTAAAAAACCTTTTGATTTTGTGGTCAACATTTTAACTGTATCATGAAAATATTTAAAATTTCTGAATATTTTTGTGAATAAATTTTAAAACTAAGATAATGAACTTTTAGATTGCCCAAATATTTTTATAGTAATGTGTGGTAAATAGTTAGAGAGAGAGAGAGAGAGAGAGAGAGAGAGAGAGAGAGCATTTTTTGAAATATAAGTGTACAAAAAACAAAAAAAGAGATAAAAATATGCAAGCGTCACTCTGAAAAAAAGAGAGGGAAAAACAATGAAAGTTCCCTACTAGGCCGAGCCACTATAGCTTGCGCTTGAGGCGCGGGATACTACTCTCTCGCTAGAAGTAAGACATAGTCGCACCAGAAAACAAGTGGGTCCGAGCCGTGTAATGCATCTCTCGGGCTTTAATTGCGAGTGCTTGATGTTGGACCAACACTCGAAGAGAAGACTGCATTGTACTCGCCGGATACATCTATCCAGCAGCTAACTCCATAAAATTTTATTTGCCACTATGAGTGCGCATTCAGTATGAGGCGCACACTCCTCCATCCGTGTTTTTTTAAGCAAAAGGGGTTTCTCCGATTTAAAGAGAAACCATATAATACTCTTCTTACAATGAACAGATGCCAAACAAAAAAGACTGACATCACGCGACATTAGGGACGCAACCCAAAGCCAAGAGTTAGCGTGAACATGCATCATCACAGCAGTCTAAAACCGAAGCTAGAAAATATCTCAATAAGGTTGAAACATAACGAAGATATCACAGGATGGTTTGCCCACCCAGTTCTGTGAAAGTTACTAGAGGGTTCCACACGTGGATTTTCCTTTTCTTTTTTGTGTTTTTTTCTTTTGTTCTTTCTTGGTTTTACTTCCTCTTTTTTAGTTTCCTTTTTTCTTTAATATTTTATTTTTAATTTGTAACTAATGATTTTAATTAAATTCGTGAACATTTTTAAAATTTGTAAATATCTATAAATTCATGTCATTTCAGAGAATTCCTGGGTATTTCTTTTAAATTGTGACGATTTTAATCCACTAACATTTTTAAAAATTCATGAAAATGTTTTAAGTTAACAAATATATATTCAAATTCATTAATATTTTCAAATTTGTCAATACATTTCAAACTCTTGATCATTATTTAATCTCACAAACAGTGTCAACCAGTGAGTGCTAAACTGGGCCGGCCCATGGAAGTGTTCACGCAAGCGCTGCAGTGAATTAAGCGTCCTGTTAACTGTCGCTGTGTTAAACTCTTGCACATCTGACTTGTAGTGAATTAAGCCTAGCCTATTCAAAGTTACAGACACACATCTTAATATCACTGAATATTTCCTCTTGTTTTGCAGCTTGCCTGCATTAAACTTTTCCTGTAAACTGGAAATAAACATCATCAGATTATTATCCAGTGATAACATGCATTGGGACAAAATAAGAGGATATAAAGAGACCACACTCTGTATACTTCGATGAGACAAATGACATATCGTTTTCCAAGAAGCATTACCCCCATTAAATATCATTTGACAAAATAAAATGAATAATCAAATAAACAAGGTAGGCAATTATGCACTCTCGTACAAAGAAAAAGATATTTCACACATAAGATAGATGTGAGCGAGGGTAACATAATTTTGTGAGAACCATATGAGGCATAATTACAGGAATAGGGGGGATGGTGGTAATGGGTATATTTCTCTAATGGAGTTATGGCTATCTTAGCCTCTATAAATGAATTATTTTTTCTTAGCCACTGAATGAATTATTGTTTTCTTATCAGGCATACGACATTATTCAAGATATAGTCAAAATAATGCAATAAGGCCTTGCTATAATGTGTGAGTCTGACAAGAGTGTACTTGATTACAAGCATACCAAAGAAAGGGATGAGCTAGGACAAAGCCATCAAATCATCCATCTGTTGCAAGATTTAAAGGACAAGGCACCAAATAGAGTTTCATCCAATCTATTGCAAGATTAGAGGACATGACAATAATTGGAGTACTCATAGAGATAACATTAGCTGAAACATCTATCATGAAGCATTGACAACTAACTAATTCGATCAGCGGATGAGGTAAATACACCATTGTTGCTTGAACTTACTACAAATCACTTTGTTGTTTCCAGTCGTCGAATACAGAATATTAGTTCAAAAACTTTCAGCTAACCACTTCATCGACTGATGCTTCTTGTCTAGAATGGATAAATAGAATCTATGTCATTAACAGAATACACTCGTGGGGTTTAAACACGCTGCATTCAAACCGGCCCATACTCCACATGCCAGTTTTGTCTTCTTTCAGAAAATTGTATGATATATGTAAATGATGGTCATAGTAATAAATATAAAGATATAATATTATTTCTCTTATATAAATAATATGCATAAAAAACAACTTACTGTATAAAAATGTTCATGTAATTCTAAAACACCCACTTAAGTGAAATCATTTGTGGATTATAAATGTATATATAAATTTTAAGAAGTCTTCATTTGAGGGTCAATAGTCTCAGGGCACACTAGGCTCATAATTATGTTTTCATAAATAATTTTGATTAACAAAATATCATTTGGCAAACACACAATTTTTTAAACAAGTGAACTCTTTTCATAATATACTACATGAAAATTTCATTATAAATATTTTCTAAAAGCATGAACATTTTATATACTACATGAAATTTTCATTATAAGCATGAACAATATATATATATATATATATATATATATATATATATATATATATATATATATATATATATATATATATTAATTTATTTAAATACATAAGAACTTTTTAGAAATATATTAATAATATTGTTAAATATTTAAATACTTTTTAAAATTAAATATATTTTTGTAATTCATCAATATTAATTTAGTTATGTGAATATTTTTAGATACATGAACAATTTTTGAAGGAAGTAGTTTATTTGTACTGTATTGTTTATAGCATATATATTATACTTTTTTATTATTGTCATTATAATTTACCTTCTTTATAATTTACAAAAAGGTAAAAAAGTTAACATGTGAAAAGAAAACAAAGAGATTACAATCCCATCTCGGTGAGACCGAGATCCCTATTGGTAGAACCGATTTGCCTAGGGTTTGTGGCAGTGGCTATGACATTTGAAATCGGTGGCGCCGGGTAGGAAGAATCAGTGAGACCAATTTTGGCTTTAGGTTTAGGTCATATGTGGATGTGAGAAAATAGCTGAGGGTTTTGGAGCATATCACTAGCACATGAAGCAAGAGGCTCATTAAGCAACACCTCATCCCTCCTTGATAGTATTGGCTTTTCCTATGGACTCAATGTGATCATGAATCACTAAAAGATAAAATGAAGAGTCTTGAGCTTTTGAGCTTGAGCCAATCCTTTGTCATCAGCATTTTGAGGGATCCACTTTCATCATCCATGCCATGCCATTCATTGAGCTTTCCTGAAATGTTCATCTTGGAATAGCATTAGCTCAATGAGCTATATGTTGTTATGAATTACCAAAACCACCTAGGGATAGTTGCACTTTCAATCTCCCCTTTTTGGTAATTGATGACAACATATAGATCAAAGCTTCGACAAATGATAATAAAATTGAAAAACATCGTCGCTTTGAGAAGTATGTGATAAGCAAGAGCTCCCCATAAATTTGTGCATATTTTAATATTTTCTTTGGACTGCAAATGCACAAGGAATTAGGCTCATGGGTTACTCTTCCATGTCACATACATCTTGGTGGAGCGCTCCAAATGATACGGAATGAATACATGCACTCGTCACCAAGAAAAGTGAATGATGACATAGTATCTGAAGCAATCAAAAGCAAACAAGTTTAAAAACCAAAACCACCAAATCAAGAGAAAACAAAAGCAACACTCTCTCTCTCGAAGCCTATGATCTATACATTTTTCTCCCCCTTTGGCAACAAGTTACCAAAAAGTTCATAGAAATGCATAGTGCTAGATCAAATCTCAGGCTTGATCTTCAGGTGGAGGTGTCCAGATAGCGCCGAGGACGAAGGCTTCAGTTGAAGTAGATGGAGCTGGAGCTGGTGTAGGTGCTGGAGCTGGTGGCACTGAGGCTGAAGCTGGTGCAGATGAAGTGGCTCGTGTCGAACTGCACATGCAGATGACCTCTGGGCTCTAGGCACTCCGCAAATGCATCAGTTGTAGTTTTGCCCTTCCTCTCCTGCATGTCATCCTGTAGTTGCTCCACAGCAGACTGAATCTCAGTTACTTTCACATCTATGTCATAGAACTTTTGTTCCATGATTCTTTCCAAGCTTTCCTGATTTTGAGTGAGGGTGGCCAATCCCTTCTCAATCCTCAGTGTTGATGCTATTAAGTATCCAAGCTGCTCCTGCTTGTTCTTCAAGAAATACTCAGATGCCTCCTCTTGAGTTGGCATCCTGGCAGCCTTCTCATTCCTTGCCTTCTCCTTCTTCTCTTGTGCTTGAACTGATGATGGATCATTCTCATTCATGACAACCTCGTTGTCCTCAAAGTCTGGATAAAGTGGAAAATGTTCTTTATCCAATAGATATTTGCCTGTGCCCATCTTAGAGTTAATCAACTCCTGGATCTGAGGGGCATATCCACAGCTTCTCTTCTGGTCTGCTGTAGTCCTCTTAATGGTTTCAACCATTAGGCTCATGACTTTGAATTTTTGTGGCACATCAAACAAATGCAAAATGTTGATTGCATGCCCTCTTATCATGTTGTGGTCACCAGACTTAAGCAGTAGAGTGTGCCTTAAGATGCTGTTGATAGTTGGCAGCCTTGACAGAAGGAAGTGGACTGATCCAAACTTATGTGTCTCAATGGCTGTGTCTGGGATCTCCTTGTACATGTGTGCCATGAAATTGTGGTCCATTTTCTTCTTGGCATATACATCCACGTCATCTTCATTCTCCTTTGGGGCATTTATCAGCTTTGCCCACTCCTCAACAGTTGACTGGTACCTTGTACCTTCAGACATCCACACTATCATGCCATCTGGATAAAAATATGCTGTGGAGTAGAACTGCATGATAAGTTCATCGTTCTAGTTGGTGAGCTTTTGCCTAACGAAGTCTGCAACTCCAACAGCAACAAAACAGTCTTGCACTCCAGGATAGTGCTCTACATTTTCTTTCATGTAGGTCCAGTCGACCCACCTCATATCACACACTATGGGCTTCTTATCCAGTAGAATAGTCTCATAGAAATCCTGTTGTTCCTTGGTGTGGAACCTGTAGTCCACAGCAGTCCTTCTCCTTGTGGCATATGGATCTGTCATCCTCCATAGCCTTAACCCATTGTCTCTTCTGATCTTCATATCCTTAGCCACAGGATGGGCATCATTGTGGTCTGGTATCTTGGGCTTGAGCTTCCTCAGAACTTGTCCTTCTTCATCTTCTTCATCAGCAACCTCAAGCACTGGGGCCTTGTTCTTCTCAGTAGCTGGAATACTCCTGGTATTCCTCTTTGGTGAAGACTTGGCCTTGGGGGCAGCTTTGGGTTCTTCCTTGGGCTTAGATGTGGCAGCCCCTGATCTTATAGCATCACCCATAAGCTTTGGTGCCTTTGGTGTTGGTGCAACAATCTCTTCTTCCTCTTCCATCATGGAAGGCTTCCCAATAACTCTGACTGTGGTCTTCTTGACCCTTTCTTTCCTTTTCTTTCCTTCAGCAGCAGCTGGCTCTTTGGGATCAGGCTTTTCAGGAATTTGAGTTGATGCTCTGGCCTTTGGCATAGGTGTCCTCTTGGCAGGAACCTTCCTATTGAGTCCGGGCTTTGTGCTATGTGCTGAGCCATACTCCTTTTTGAGCACTGCTTTCTTGGAGGTTGCCTCATCCTCTTCTGCCCTATAATCCTCATCTTCAGAATCTGAGGTTTTCTTCTTCCTTTGCCTGGTAGCAGCTTTAGGCAAATTGCTTGGGGTGCTCCTGCTGCCTTCAATCAAGAGCTGGAGGGACTAGTGCCCTCACTCATGTTCACCTGCTCCTCGACCTGTTCTCGATTGTGCACACCTGGTCCGACATGCTGCAAACACCGATCGCTGACCCGTGAAGAGTTATAGATGAGGTAGAGTGGATGAGCATCACAAAATGCAGAGATTTTTGCAAAGAATGACTCAAAATTCAGTTTTAGTTTTCCACGTAAAGCATTTCGGATCTACCGATTTTCAAACTCGGTGATACCGAAGCAGTTTTGGAACCTAAATCGATGAACTCGGTCGACCGAGTCACAGTTGTGGCACCGAGACTGCTAGGGTTTCACAAAGTCCTAAAATCGGTCACACCGATTAGCAATTCTCGGTCAGACCGAGTCTCACTAGTGCAATGGCATAAGCCAAATCGGTGGGACCGATTTTTTCAACTCGGTGGGTCCGAGATGGTTTCGGCGGAAACCTAACCCTAAATTTTCGAATCAAAACTATTCTAAGGATTGCATTGACTGGACATGAGTGTTTCAATCGTGGCAAGAATCAATAAGAACACAATGTGCTGAGAATCGGACGAGGAAAGCACAGTGATCGAGTCCATACCCTAGTTCGGCGGAGACTCGCTACGACGGCAACGGCGGGGTTGAATTCCGTTGACGGCGGCGGATACCAACGAAAGCAGGCGGCTGGCGACGAGGAGACGATCCGGAGACCACGGCGGCAGAGCGAGCTATTGCGCGGGCGAAGAGGTTCGGAGAAATTTCCAAAAATTTTCCCATGACTATATATAGCCCGACCCTGTCGGTGTGACCGAGTGGAACAACTCGGTGGCACCGAGATGCAAAACTGTGTACAGTTATTGCAACTTGGTGTGACCGAAGAGTTCAAATCGGTTGCACCGAGATTGAAAACTAGATCGACTTAGTGATCTCGGTAGGACCGAAATGGAGGAATCGGTCAGACCGAGAATCACAAAGAAGTTTTGGAAGTTTAAGTCTATGTCGAATCGGGGACTCCGAGTGCTCCTCACACAGAGTGGTTCGAATCTGACTTGATCAAATTTTGTGATGTAGCATGAATAGAGTTTGAGACGAGAAAAGCATAGATAGCTAGAGAAGGTTCTTAGGCATTCATGTCCATCCACTTGGCCAAAGAAAAAGAAGCCAATCAATCAAAACAACAAGTGGATGTCCTTGAATGAGTAAAGTATGCAACCAACATGCTCACACAATAAGATGGCAAATGAAATATGTGGCAAAGCATGCACAACCAATTCTAGCATCCATCAAACAATTGGCGATGACTAGGTCATCTATATATGAGTATATTGACTTAGGAGTCAAATGATAGACATTTGATCATAGGTCATACTCATCGTTTAAGCTCAAGTGCGGTTACCACTTTTACATAATGCATTTATGTGTTCACATCATTAGAGTTGCTTTGACTCAATTCTTAGAATTAAGCTCCCCCTAGATGTGAGATCCCCCCATAGAGGGATAAACTAACCTTGGGTTTTGTCGATGATGACTTCATGTAGGTGTTGAAGATGTGGATGCTCAATGTTGATGTAGATCTTTTTTGGAGCAATTCTTTGGAGTGAGTTGCACTTTCAATACCTACATGGGTTAGTCCCACAAGGAACAAACAAGTATATCCATAGACATAGAGTGATGCACACACAAAATGATGTCCATGAAAACATTAGGTTACCTTGTCCCTTGCCTTACCAACATGAGTGTTTGTGACTCCTTGAACTAGTGCAAGATATGGAAGTTGATTGCACTTGTCCTTGCCATAATGATATGAGTGAAATATGTTGGCGGAGTCACCCTCAAGAACTCTCTAGTTCTTCTTCTTCGGGATCCACATCATCTTGATGGGAATCCTTGGAGTTGTAGTTGTACTTGATGAGGTAGAACTTGACGTAGTCTTGGGAATCCACTTGACCAAGGCCTTAGGTGCTTCTTCAAATGCATCAATCTCTTCTTGAAGCTTGTCCTTGCCTTTGTTCTTGTGGTCTTGTGGTGGAAGATCATCTTGTGCTTGTGTTCCCTTGAAGGAAGTAGGATCATACTTCTCTTGTTGAGGAACAAACTTCGTCTTGGGGTATTGATCTTCTTCCCACTCAACTCCATTGGCATTGAACTTTCGTTCAAAACCAACACCTTGATTCTTCCGGTGCCTTCCTTGCTTGCGTACAATTTCCTCGAATTGCTTACTCCCGGCAAGGCTCTTGTATACACCTTTCTCTATAATTCCCTTCAACAAGCTATTTTCTTTCTCAAGTGTAACTTGGCTAAGAGGATCATTAGTGAAATCAAGAGAACTACTAGGAGCAACAATATTGGATTTGACATTATTATTGTTACTACTAGAGGAAGAATCTTTCTTGATCTTGTTACCAGACTTGACTTGAGGCATGTAAGTAGATAAGAGTAAACGCTTGGCAATGTAAGAAGAACTTTTCTTTCGGAGATCATCATTGATTGCTTTTAAGAACTCATGCTCTTGCTCAAGATTGAGCTTTTCAAAGCGTAATTTCTCATGAGCCCTTAAAAGTTCTCGATGATCTTCAAAGATAGTTTCATGAGCTAACTTAAGAGTGTTTAGTTCTTTAGTTAGACGCACAATCTTCTCCTTATCATTGTCATTCGTTTCATCTTGATTAGCATGATTAATTGATGTTTCATCATAGTATTCATCACTAGAGTTGTCAACAAGTAAATCATCATCACCTAGCAAGTCATCTTCATCACTATTGAAATCAACATACTCAGGATGTGTTACCTTAGGACCTTTGGCCATGAAGCATCTTCCAATTCCTTCATTTGGTGATTCAAATATGTCGTAGGAGTTGGTTGACACAAGTGCTAGACCGGCAACACCTTCATCTTGAGTGTATTTGGAGTCGAAGTGATAGCTTCTCTCGGAGTGATGGTCGGAGTCGGAGCCGGATACCCATTCACCAACATGAGCTTGATGTCTTTGTTTTGTGTAGCTCTTTGATGACTTGTCCTTCCTATCCGAATTCTTGCTTCTCCGTGAGGGTCTTCGTTCATAACGATCATCTCTACTCCTCCTCTCTCTTGGTGGTGATTCTTCTCTTCTACTTCTACTTTTTGGAGAGTCTTCTCTTCTTTTGTAGGGAGCCGTACACTCATTGGAATAGTGTCCGGTTCTCCCACAATTGTAGCAATTGCGCTCTCGACTAGAAGATCTTTTGTCATGGTAAATCCTTGACTTGGAGCTTCTTTCTTTTCTTCTACTCTTGTAGAATTTGTTGAAGTTCTTCACCATTAAGCCCAATTCTTCATTGAAGGTTTGGTTCTCACTTGATGATGTGGGGGCTTCACTTGAGGCTTTGTAAGCACCACTTGACTTGTTGTGAAGTTCCTCCTTATCCTTAAGTGACATCTCATGAGCAACAATTCTTCCAATGACTTCCGTTGGCTTGAGATCTTTGTAGTTTGGCATCATTTGGATCAATGTGCACACGGTATCATACTTTCCATCCAATGCTCTTAGGATCTTCTTGATGATGAATCTATCGGTCATCTCTTCACTCCCTAAGCCGGCAATCTCATTTGTGATAAGTGCAAGCCTAGAGTACATTTCAGGGACACCTTCACCATCCTTCATTTTGAACTTGTCAAGTTGACTTTGGAGCACATCCAACTTGGATTCCTTGACGGATTCGGTACCTTCATGCATATCAATCAAAGTATCCCAAATTTCCTTTGCATTCTCAAGACGGCTGATTTTGTTGAATTCTTCGGGGCACAATCCGTTGAAGATGATATCACAAGCTTGAGCGTTGTATTGCAACATCTTCAATTCTTTCGCATTAGCTTCACGGTTCGCTCTCTCCCATCAAAGAATTCACCTTGCAAGCCAATACAAATAATTGCCCAAACGGCGGGGTTATGTCCGAGAATATGCATTTTCATCTTATGCTTACAACTAGCAAAATTAGTACCATCAAAGTAAGGACCTCTACGGTGATAATTTCCCTCGCTAGACGCCATACTCTCCTAGGTTGTGAAACCAAGGCTATGACCACCAAAAGCTATGGAAATCAAAGAAAATGGAGACCAATGCTCTGATACCACTTGTAGGACCTTGAAGTATGTCTAGAGGGGGGTGATTAGACTACTTGACCAAATAAAAACCAAGCCTTTTCCCAGTTTTAGAGTTTGGCAGATTTTAGCTATCCTAGGTCAAGTCAAGCAATCTTCTCACAAATCAAGCAAGCATGCAAAGAGTATATTGGCGGCGGAAATTAAAGCATGTAACTTGCAAGAAAGTAAAGGGAAGGGTTTGGAGGATTCAAACGCAATTGGAGACATGGATGTTTTTCGCGTGGTTCCGATAGGTGGTGCTATCGTACCTCCAAGTTGATGGAGACTTCAACCCACGAAGGGTAACGGTTGCGCGAGTCCACGAAGGGCTCCACCCACGAAGGGTCCACGAAGTAGCAACCTTGTCTATCCCACCATGGCCGTCGCCCACGAAGGACTTGCCTCACTAGCGGTAGATCTTCACGAAGTAGGCGATCTCCTTGCCCTTACAAACTCCTTGGTTCAACTCCACAATCTTGTCGGAGGCTCCCAAGTGACACCTAGCCAATCTAGGAGACACCACTCTCCAAGAAG
Source organism: Aegilops longissima (assembly GCA_021605205.1). Lineage (NCBI taxonomy): Eukaryota > Viridiplantae > Streptophyta > Magnoliopsida > Poales > Poaceae > Aegilops > Aegilops longissima. The sequence continues at coordinate 788,657,538 of CM038677.1, read as the reverse complement.
TAACAAATGGTGCGTTGATGATGAACTCCTTGCTCTTGTGCTTCAAATGATAGTCTCCCCAACACTCAACTCTCTCTCATAGGATTTGGATCTGGTGGAAAGAAGATTTGAATGGAAAGCAACTTGGGGAAGGCTAGAGATCAAGATTCATATGGTAGGAATGGAATATCTTGGTCTCAACACATGAGTAGGTGGTTCTTTCTCGAAATGGTAAGTTGGAAGTGTAGGTTTGTTCGATGGCTCTCTCCATGAATGAAGAGGAGGTGGAGGGGTATATATAGCCTCCACACAAAATCTAACCGTTACACAAAATTTACCAATCTCGGTGGGACCGAATCAACAAACTCGGTCAGACCGATTTTAGTAAACCTAGTGACCGTTAGGGTTTTCGGTGGGACCGACTTGCATCTCGGTAGGACCGATATGGTTAGGGTTAGGGCATAACGTAATCTCGGTGAGACCGATTACACAAACTTGGTGAGACCGATTTTGGTAATTAGCTAACCAGAGAGTTGGTCAGATAAACTCGGTGGGACCGATTCTCTATTTCGGTGAGACCGAAACGTTACGAAAGGGAAACAGAAAGTTTACATTGCAATCTCGGTGGGACCGATCCGCTCTTTGGGTGAAACCGAAAAGTTACGAAAAGGAAACAGAGAGATTACAATCCCATCTCGGTGAGACCGAGATCCCTATCGATAGAACCGATTTGCCTAGGGTTTGTGGCAGTGGCTATGACATTTGAAATCGGTGGCGCCGGGTAGGAAGAATCGGTGAGACCGATTTTGGCTTTAGGTTTAGGTCATATGTGGATGTGAGAAAATAGCTGAGGGTTTTGGAGCATATCACTAAGCACATGAAGCAAGAGGCTCATTAAGCAACACCTCATCCCTCCTTGATAGTATTGGCTTTTCCTATGGACTCAATGTGATCATGAATCACTAAAATATAAAATGAAGAGTCTTGAGCTTTTGAGCTTGAGCCAATCCTTTGTCATCAGCATTTTGAGGGATCCACTTTCATCATCCATGCCATGCCATTCATTGAGCTTTCCTGAAATCTTCATCTTGGAATAGCATTAGCTCAATGAGCTATATGTTGTTATGAATTACCAAAACCACCTAGGGATAGTTGCACTTTCAATCTCCCCCTTTTTGGTAATTGATGAAAACATCTAGATCAAAGCTTCGACAAATGATAATAAAATTGAAAAACATCATCGCTTTGAGAAGTATGTGATAAGCAAGAGCTCCCCCTAAATATGTGCATATTTTAATATTTTCTTTATAGTGCAAATGCACAAGGAATTAGGCTCATGGGTTACTCTTCCATGTCACATACATCTTGGTGGAGCGCTCAAAATGATACGAAATGAATACATGCACTCATCACCAAGCAAAGTGAATGATCACATAGGATAGATAAGATAATATCATCAAACATGCATAAGTGTAGCTTATGATCAAACACATGATCATCAATGTCTCACAAACATAGTATCTCAAGCAATCAAAAGCAAACAAGTTTAAAAACCAAAACCACCAAATCAAGAGAGAACAAAAGCAACACTCTCTCTCTCGAAGCCTATGATCTATACATTTTTCTCCCCCTTTGGCAACAAGTTACCAAAAAGTTCATAAAAAATGCATAGTGCTAGATCGACTCTCAGGCTTGATCTTCAGGTGGAGGTGTCCGGATAGCGCCGAGGATGAAGGCTTCAGTTGAAGTAGATGGAGCTGGAGCTGGTGTAGGTGCTGGAGCTGGTGGCACTGAGGCTGAAGCTGGTGCAGATGAAGTGGCTCTGGTGTCAGGAACTGGCACATCAGATGACCTCTGGGCTCTAGGCACTCTGGCAAATGCATCAGTTGTAGTTTTGCCCTTCCTCTCCTGCATGTCATCCTGCAGTTGCTCCACAACAGACTGAATCTCAGTTACTTTCACATCTATGTCATAGAACTTTTGTTCCATGATTCTTTCCAAGCTCTCCTGATTTTGAGTGAGGGTGGCCAATCCCTTCTCAATCCTCAGTGTTGATGCTATTAAGTATCCAAGCTGCTCCTGCTTGTTCTTCAAGAAATACTCAGATGCCTCCTCTTGAGTTGGCATCCTGGCAGCCTTCTCCTTCCTTGCCTTCTCCTTCTTCTCTTGTGCTTGAACTGACGACGGATCATTCTTATTCATGACAACCTCTCTTCGTTTTCTTCATCAAGAAAGGCCGGATGCCAGTGCCACCACCACCCCGCGCACTAGTAGTTTCCAATGACAGAGAGGAAAACAACACAAGATGATGAACCATAGTTCGGTAGTTCTTCGGTGCCAGTGACATCGATCGAGTCTTAGCTTAATTTGGAGACATGCTTGTCCTATCGCAGCGTGGAGACATTTAGTTATTTTTTGTTGGTTATTATTTCTATAGGTTTCCATCCAACATTATTTCACCCTCTTTTCTGTTTGTTTTCTCTTTTGTCTTGTTATTATTTAATTTCTATTTTATCTGCGAGTACATTCTATATCCCTGATTTTTTTGAAGTTCGCAATCATTCTTAAAAATTTATGAATTTTTTTCAAAATGTTATAAAATTAAAATCATGATTAATTTTAAAATTCTTGAATACTTATTACAAATTAATGTTCTATTTTTAAACCTTCGTGAACATTTTTTAATTAACAAACTTTTTTAATGTGTAATCCGTAGACCTTTGTTGCGAAGCAAGATAGCTGCTAGTTTGTATGGCAGCAAAGCACATTGATGATTTTGCACACACTATAGGAAGTCGGGTTTTTTTCCAAGGAAAGGAGTCACGCTACTGCAAGGAGCGCTTATTGTGTCGGGGGCTATCCATCGCATAACATGAAGAACAGGACCTCCTTGCTTGTCACCATGAGGTGCTCCCTCGTTTCTTTGCTCCTCTCATGCCTAGAAACACTGACAACAAGTGATATGCCTCCTCTTATGGCCATCACTATGCAAAGTGCTTTAACATCAAGTGACACACGTATTGATCCACAAATGGCCGAGTTAAGGCATAACTAGGCGAATCTTCTCCTTTATGAGTGCCCATCTATCACTTTTGGTTTGTGCCGGGCGAGATGCGGGCAAGGAAGTCATGTGTGCTATAAATAATTTCAACAACAATCCTTATGAAAACCATTATCATATTCCTTTAAATAACTCTTATGCAAGTAATCGAACATCCACTGGTCAAGAAACAATGGTCAAAGTATTTATGACTTCCCAAAAAGAATTGAACATAACTTCTGCAGAAAAGTTCGATGGGTTGAGGGTTTTACTTGACAAGGCGGAAACTATTGCTAATGATGTAGAAGCTTTAAAGCAGAAATCTTCTTCACCTAAACATGGTACTCAAGAGTCTCGTAAAAGGATACAAGAACAATTGATAAAAATAATCAAACTATACATGATACATGCTAGATGGGCTAGGAGAAAGAAGCCCATGAATCTGAAAAATTCTTAGAAAAGTGAGTTTGATGTGGTCAAAACTTTAAGTATTTATAATCCCACTTGTTTAGAGGGTGTTTAATTTGATTACAATGATTGCAGTCTTTCTGATGTTATTAAAGTCTTGCAAAATATGGCTAGAGAACCTAATCTCGCTAGTAGAACACACCAAACAGCGTCGACGTCATTAATGATCTGTGTTGCGTGTGCACCACAGCCACTGAACCTCCATAAATCACCGGTGGACAAGAGTTTAATGAGACCCAGACCCCTGCGCGCATCAATTCGCCCCTGCTATCCTGTAGTATGACCATGGCACCCAGCATGAATTAATTTGCCATCAACACATCGGGTCTTCAAGAGCACGACGACACCCCAGGCTTGCCTATAAATTTTGCTACACCCCAGGGGTTTGTGGATGTTGTGTTTTTGGAGAGTTTGGCGGGCCGCCTGTGCGGTTGTGGGGTTTCATGTCTTGGGAGTAGTTTGATCATGCTTCGTTTGTATTGGTTTTCGCCCGGTTTTCCATAAATTAACCGGGCAATTCTCTTCTTCTTAATTAATCGATGAGGCAAAACTTTTGCCTCTGTTTCGAAAAAAAAAAAACCGACATTTCACGGACGATGCTACATATTTGACCATGTCTGTAACATATGACACCCAACCAAAGTTGATCAGACCATTAAACAATAGCTGCATGTCAAAGGCCAACGAATTAGGACTAATCTATACTCCATTTGTACTATAAAGTACATTAACATAAACAAAAGAAGTTTTTTTCGATAATGGAAATATATTAATATCAAGTGGATATCAATTACATCCGACCTCTGCAACAACATAATGTCAAGAGCTAGTCCCTTTGTAGTTTATGCCAAATTTTGACTAAAGATTTAACTAATAAAATGTTAATGCATGTCAAGAAAAATTATCTCATTGGATTTGTATTTGAACATAGTTTTTAAAAATAAAGTGTTTGATGACATATGCATAAACATTTTATTAGTTTAATCTATGGTCAAAATTTGGCACGAAATACAATGAGGATCAATAAACCCGGACCGAGGTAGTATTCACATAGGCCTGACACCTCTTGCTAATAACACTGGCGCGACCAGTGTAGTGGTGGTGATCCTCCCAGCAGCACAGATCACGAGGATACACCCACGGTCCAAGCTCGAGCTAGCAAAGAACTTTGCGATCAAGAGTTTTTACAACAGCAGATCACGCAATTCTCGGGAAAGATAAGTCAACAAGGAACCAAGAAAACAAAGAGAAACACAACGTCCTAACTCGTAAGCCACAGCACTGGAAACAGCGAGCGAGAGCGACATTACCGCGCGGCGCTCTGCTGCATGTCGAATGATCAGTAGGAGACGTCGAGCAGCGCCTGGCGGAGGACGTCGACGTCGACGTCTTCGCGGCTGCGGCGGCTCCAGACGGTGCCACCTCGCGCATAGGCGCGGCGCAGCCACACGACTTGGGCGGCGAGCACGCCGCAGAGGGCAGCGCAGGCCTCGGGCAGGTGGCGGGCAAGCGGCAGCCAGAGGTTGAGCGGCGACTGCGACGGCCCCGGCAGGTGGAACACCTGCACGAAGGCCCTCGCCGCCGCGAAGGCCACCAGCAGGTTAGATCCCATCGATGACTAGCTAGCTCTGCTAAGCTCCACACCTCCACGCGCGACGTCTCTCCTCTGGTCGCAACTGAGAGCACGTCTCGCCTTTGTCTCTGGATGCTGCGAGCGTGTGACCGTGGACGTTGGCGTGCGTGAAGTGTGGCTAGGCTGCCTCGGTGTCGGTGGTGTGACTTTGCTTTTGCCGGCGGCGGGGCCGGCGAGCGCGAACGAAATGAATGAGCTGTTATTATCGTTGTTGTCGTGACTTGTGAGTAAAGAGGACGTGATGATGAGTCTAGACAGGCGGAATAGGGCAAAAGAAGGTGGGCTCCTGCAGCCGACCGCCGACATGCCAGTGGACCGCACAAAACAAACGGAAGGACAAGTCCATGAAGGTGTGTTTGGGCCAGTCGACCCTAGGACGTTGGACAATGTACCATGGACCTCATGGTGTTGTCCCCTGCTCGGGAAACTTTGGACATGTTCGCCCCAAAGCACCGTGTGCCCACGCTGCCATTAGTAGATTTGCCTGATCTAAAAAAGAAAAGAAAACGCAGACCTCACTCAATATCTTCTCAAGAAAAAAAAATGTTGCCCTTAAAACTTCAAAAGAACATGCGTATGTTAATTCTAAAAGTTTGTAAGGTGTTCATGGAATGTGGTAAACAGTTCAGATCATGTATGACCTACTCACGTCACACGTTGACCATCATCACATCGACATGCAATCCATTGTGTGTGTGTGTGTGTGTGTGTGGGGGTATAGCCATATAATAGATTATTTTTTCATAAACACCCCTGATATGTATTCTGGGTCTCAGTTGGGGTCCCTCCTTTACTTTCCTCACCCATAATCTATACCGGCGACAAAGGTAGGCACCTTTAAAACATACTCTACATGCAATAATATTTATATTATTTTTTTCCACATTTGTTATTAGATGTTTATAATCTATGCTATAACCGCTATGATTCTTGAATATGTGATTCAGAGGAATACCCATAAGCACGTGTAGACTTATAAATGGTAAAACCTGATTCCTAGTCTAGCCTCTAGGACTAGCTTAAGCGGTGTGTGATGATCATGTTTTCTTGATTATGGGCATTTTGTTAAGTGTAACGAGGATGCCAGACAACTTTGAGAGTATGATGTTAGTACGTAGAACAATCATATTGAATTAAACCAACTGTTTTGTTATACTTTGATATGTCATCGTCACATGTCTATGTGTCGGAGTAATGGGCCACGGGTAGCCTCACCCGAGTCCCTGAACCTGTCAAAACTTAGGGTCAGCTTCGCGCCGCAATACCCCAAACGGAAGCTCCGCAGCCGGCCACCGGAGGACAGCCAACCATCAGCAGACGGCGCCAAGAGCGGCCGGCTCCAGACAGCCTAGAGAGGACGGCGTCGTGCAGGCGGCCACCTGGCGCCCTCAGAGTCTGAACCCCCATCAAGAAGACGAGACAGGGCGTGGCTACAGTGAAGTCCCTCACCCCCGAATCTTGGGCTTGGCGTGGCCACAGTGCCCGCACAGCGGAGATCTGCACGACGGCGGCATGTTGCCACTCCCCTTGACGCCGCTCCAGATAAAAGTGAGTCTGTTCCCCACGACGACATTGCCGTGACGGCTTTATGGGCTGCGGGCCCTATCAGGCGGTGATAGCCCGGAAGACGGCGGATGCCGGACCAGTCGGACTTGGGGGAGGCCGGCCTCCAGCAGGCGGCCGTCCCCTCCCTCGAAGCAAGTGCGCCATTAACTTGATGAAACAAGGTGTGGCTACAGTGATCTCCCACCAGGCGGCGGGACTGTAGCCACACTGAGCTAACCAAGCCCGCGTCATTAGCAGGACGACTACAGTGAGCAGCCACCAACCAGACCCGCCAGCAGCGGGAGCGGCCTGTCGGCTCCATACCGGACCGGTCGGCGAGGCCCACTAGGCGGCAGGCCCCAGTAGTCGGCGGAGAAGCCGGAGGTCAGAGACACTGACAACCGGGTCCAACACCCGGCCAGATTACCGTTGTACCCCTGGGGGTAGGCCTATATAAACCCCCCAGGGCACCCATGCAAAGGGTTCCCCCTCCATTAGAACTAGCACTACTAGGGAAAAGGCTAGCAGCAGCGCGGGTTTTAGGTGTATCGATGGCGGGGTGGGCGCCACTGACTAACATATAGTAGTAGCGCGTGGTCACGGGCGCCATCTTGCTACACAAGTGTAGCAAGCAGCTTGATTATCGAGCACACTATCGCTAGTAGCTCTAGCGCCCTTTGCAGCAACGCTCATCGCTATAGCGGCGCTGCTGCTAACTTCTATACACTCGCCATCGCTAATTTAACAGGTTTTTGTTTTTTGGGCATATTTGTTTTGTATTTGAACAGGCTTTATAGAAGAATCTTTAGCACATAGAAATGTCATCATGATACACATACAAATTCCTGCGGGACCACGAATATAATCATAGCATATACATACAAATAGTCTCATCATAATCATCATCCAACACAAAGTGGTCTCTCGTCATCATCTCGAAAATAGTGATACAAGTCCTTGATTACTTGCAAATACATCGTCATCCATCTAAACAATGGTATATGCGAGAAGAGCTATCACTTTGAGTACATGAGTTCGTATCCCTCTCTCGCATTAGCGTGAACCTAAATTAACTACTGCCTGTCGCTCGGAAACCGGAAACCGGCAACACCTGGGCCTGACAGCCACTCATCGTATATATACTCCTGGCGTAGCACTTCTTCGCCATCGATGATCTATGCACCTGCATCGTCACATGAGTCGATGATATGCAACATATATAGTTGAGCAACAGAAAGAGACAGACTTGACAAAAATAGAAACAACATATCATAGGCATAAATAACAAAGTTCATCGTACCCAAAATGCCCTAACTAGAGTGATCTTCGCTAGTCGAGGAGGAGGACGGTTTAATTACATCACATATAAAGTTTCACTGCACATAACTCAAAGTTTTGTCATACAGAAAGTATGGACTAAACAGACACATTGTCATATATCGACAATCACTCCAACATGCCGTGCCATCCATCGAGGTCCGGGAGATAGTCCCCGAGCTTAGTGAAAGGCTTCATGTCGAGACGCTGAGAGGCTATCCATGTTCGGACGTCTTCCCGCGACATTTGTCCTTCTCCGTAGAACATCCCTGTTTTTCCGACGACCTCTTTCATGATGATTTGGGCAAGTTCGCGCTGGATGTTATAGAACTCAGCTCGAAGTCGATGATCCTCGATATCTCCTATGTCCTTTGCCCATTGCAGAATATGGGCATCGCCAGATGTAGGTGACATTTGAAGGTTTTGGTGATCCCGTCTGTACTCAAAGATGTGGTGTAGGACATAGAATCCATCATTAAGAGAATCGTTCGGTTCTTTGGATGCAGCAGAAGTCGGTCTTATGGCGGCGGCCCTGCCGCCCTTCTCTTCTTGTCCCTAACCTCTCCACCCCTTGCTTGGTAGTAAATCATATCACTGTCGAGAACATCTTTGATGTGGGTGTAATCCTTTTTGTGAATGTTCTTCGACGAGTCCAAGTAAAGAGCGTGGGAGAATCGGGGGTAGAGGATGATGAGGACGACGCGCCCGCCGCTGCGCAAAATAAGTACACCTCAAATTAATTATCCTCCACCATGCAAATGAATTATTGAAATCGAAGGAAGGATAGCAGCGCGGATGACTTACACGGGATGATAAGGCACGGGAATCGCCTCCTTGTCCTTATTTGGCGAGCATGAAACTGATGATGTAATCCCTCGCGTATTCACGTTGCTCTGCACAGACTCCCAAGAAGCTCCCGTGCATGTAGTATGGGTCAGCGACACAGATATGACGTATCTGCTCAACCCCAATGATGTAGTTCATGTGCAAGGCATAAAGGCGGACAAACGTAAAATCCAGCTTCTTCACGTGAAACATGTCGAATATGTAATCAAATCGGAGGAAGAACTTATCCGCAGCACCGCCGAGCACGTCCGGTGTGGGAACCGGTGCGGGAGCAGGTGCGGTAGCCGGTGCGGGAGCCGGTGCGGGAGCAGGTGCGGGAGCCGGTGCGGGAGCAGGTTCTCCCAAGAAGTCAGCAAGGGGAAAGTCCTCTGCATTTTTTTCTGGATTTTTCCTTGTCCAAGTGATAACGCCCATCACCAAGGAAGTAGACAAATCTGCAACCACCTGTTTTACGGCAGCTACCGCTGTTGCGACTGTCTGAGATGATTTCTTCTCAACCACAATCTCAACCTTCTTGTCGATGTTTTGTTCAGTTAACCTCCGTCTTTCCTTTCTCTCCTCCGTGGTCTCACGGTAGTACTTCTTCCACGTGGCGCCGTCTCCGACACCGTGCACGCGTCCATACGACGGTCGAATATCCACCGGTTGTCGTTTCAATATGTTCAACGCCCGGTTGAATGGAGTGTCCCACTTGGGCCTCGCCAATGCCTCAGACGGCGAGTCGCTTTCGACCGCAATCCAGTGCTGCTCTCTCTGCAAAAGGCACAAGGATCGTTTACAAATATGACTAACGTGTGCAGTCGAATTGACCAGAAACAAAAATTACTAGCAGTCTCATGAACTCCGTAATGACCGGTGTTGTCTCGTAAACCTTCTTCACTGGGTACCAACGGTGCCGGGCCCTCAGGACGTCACGCTCCTGCGGGACGGTGAAATCCGCAAAAGTGCAGGATGCCCGGACTCGCGGCTTCGCGTCCTCCTTGGCCCATTTGGACCTCTTTCCGCCGTAACCACGGCTTCCGAGGTGGTGGCTCCCAATGTTCCTCTTTTGAAGCCCCTTCATGTACTTAGACTTTTTTTTGGCAGCTTCGGCCTCGCAAGCCTCCTTGAATATTTGAAACTGCTCTTCCGTGATTGTCGGATTATCCTTTACAATCTCAGAGTAGGGTTCCCCGTCGTTGATCTTTGCTTTCACTCGATTTTTCCAGGCGGCCAACGCGTCGCTAAACTTGGTCATGGCGTGTTTGTTTATCTTCTTCATTGCGGGTCCTCGCCCGGATCTTCATAATCCTTCTCATTCCGGCCCGGGAACAAGAATATCTGGTGAAACTTCTTTAGGAGGGAGCTCCTCATATTTTCTATCTTCTGTAGTTTCTCATCATTGATGGTGGCGGTTGTCCGTACGATGCAGCCAATTTGATTGCCGTAGCACGCGCGCGCTTCCTCGGGCGCCTTTGGCTCAAAATTGCCGTCGTCCACCTCCGTGACCACCAGTCTAGTAGTCCTGAGTTTGTTAGGAACCCGTTGCCTCTTTGCTTTCGGTTCTACACCGGCTCCGCTCCCCGAGGCAGCACCGGTCTTAGCGCTGGTCTTGATGCCGGTCTGAATCTCAGCGCCGGTCTCGTCTCAAAGACCGGTCACGTGTCGGTCTCAGTCCCGATGCCACCGGTGGGCCCAGCAACAACATCGGTTGATCGTCGATGCGGCTAAAATATTAAATCGCCGCCGGTAGACGTCGTCGCAATCACCAGAACCCTGTTCTTCATCGTTGCTAGCCATGTTTCCTATGATTAAATCTAGTCAATTAATTCTAGACCTAATAAAATGAATAATGACATAAAAAAGGACTATTGTTTTGCAGGAATGTTGACTCCTTCCTGGTGCGGCAAATCTCGGGCACTCGATATGTCCTAGTTTGTAGCACAAGTCATGCCGAAATTCACGGAAAATTTCGCATGACCTTTGCTAAAAGTGGACAAATCGAGAACCTGAAATTTGCCGAACAGAAATGAATCAACATCCCGCAAAACATAGGCCACTCAACATCATTCCCTGGAAACAACAAAGCCACTTGGGCACAATTGAACAACTTCAATGAAAAGATATAACATGAGCAAACACTATTGAGGAATTTTCATATAACATGGCCACTTCAATGAAAAGATATAATCAACAATAATGGAATATGCAAATGAACATCAATGACATATAGCTACTGTTCTGTTTGACCAAGTTTTTGAAAAGAAAAACAATTATGTTTTTTGTTTATAGCTAAATGCCATAGCTACTTTTTTTATTTATAGCTAAATACTTTTGTTTTTTGTCTAAAGCTAAAAGTATTTATAGCTACTGTTCTGTTTGACCAAGTTTTTGAAAAGAAAAACAATTCTGTTTTTTGTTTATAGCTAAATGCCATAGCTACTGTTTTTTATTTATAGCTAAATACTTTTGTTTTTTGTCTAAAGCTAAAAGTCTAGGAACTACATTTTCTCTAACCCTTTTGACCTCTCCAGAATTTCCACACCAAGACCTTAGTACCTACACCCAATTTCTTCAAAATTATTCAGGTCCATAGTCCAAATAATTCAAATTTCATTTGAATGAAATTTGGAACAAATTCATGTCCGTAGTCAAAATATTTTTTTATAGCTAAGTGTTTTTTGTTTATACCCTCTGTTAATTTAAATCTAAATGCTACTATTATTTATATACCCTCTATTAGTTTAAAGCTAAATGGAATTACTGTTTAGGAATTTTCATAAAAATTGCCCTAGCTAATTTCCTAAAAAAATTGCAAATCATTTTTCCTAAATGCTATAAAATGCCTACTGCCCTAAAAAAATCTAGGGTTCATATGAACACCTAGAGTTCATATGAACACCTAGAGTTCATATGAACACCTAGAGTTCATATGAACATCTACACAGTATCAACACACACATATATATATATATAATTGCCCTAGTAGAGAGAAATAGGAGGGTAGGGACAGGAGAGGCATAGCCTTACGGTCGGCGGCGAGGGCAGGCTCTGGCTCGGGCAGCGGCGGTGAGGTCGAGGGCGGCGGCGGCGAGCTCGAGGGAGGCGATAGTGAGGTCGACGACGGCCTCGGGCGGCGGCTGTGAGGTCGAGGGGGCGGCCTGGCGGGCGGTGTGGTCAAGGCGGCGGGCGGCGGCGTGTGGTCGGCGGCGGCCTCGGCAGACGGCGGTGGTGTGGTCGGCAGGTGCAGGCAATGGCGATGGAGCAGTTGGGGACAGGGGAGAGAGAGGGGGAGGACTTAGCGAAATTTTGAGCCAGGGCCGCCGGGATTTTAGTCAAACTAGCAGCAACGCGTTTTGCTCAAACACGCTATAGCTAAGATAGCTATAGCGTGTTCCAGAGAAACGCGCTGCAGCTAACCCTTTCTGTTTTCTTTTTCTTTTTCTTTTATTTTCTTTACTTTTTCTTTTTTTCATTTCTCCTTTTTCTATTTCTTTCATTTTCATTTACTTTTCTACTCATTTTTCTATTTATTTTCTTTTACATAGCAGTAGCGCTGTAAAGAAGAATCGCGCTGCTACAATGTTTTTAGCAGTAGCGTGCTTCTGGGAGAAGCGCTGCTACTATTCCTAGTCTACCGGCACTAGTGAGAGAATTTTAGTAGTAGCGCTTCTCTGTGAAGACACGCTGCTGCTAAAATAATGATTGCAGCGTGGTTTTGCAACAAGCGCTACTACTAAGTAGCGCTAGCGCCGAGTTTTGACCAACGCTACTGCTATACCTCTGTGTATAGCGTTTTCCCTAGTAGTGTAGCCACAACCCTAGAGCAGGAAGAGAGCTAGCCTGGCCTCTTTCTGCCTCTAGCACACAACTCAAGGAGCACCATTGTATCACTTGTGCCTTAGTGATCATGCGAAGACCCAGCAGAGCAGGACTAGGGGTGTTATCTCCTAGGAGAGCCCCGAACCTGGGTAAAGTGCGCTGGCCTACGTGTCTACGCCTTATCCCGCTTCCAGACACCGGCGACGTTCTACTCGCTCCCACCATGATAAGCCATCCATTGGCATATGTCGCACCCAACCCCCGACATTTGGCGCCCACCATGGGGCAAGGTGCACCGTCTCTCGGAGACCTGCTCTGGATGGGAACCTTGTTCCTTCCTGGCGAGCGAAGCCAGCCCAGCACGCCCGACGGAGTCAGCCTCGACGTGCTGCATGGCGCGGAGATCGCGTGCGCGGCGAGCTGCCTCGCCGACCTTGTTGGCGAGATTCAACTCTCCGACGAGCCGGCCTCCGACGCGGGCACTGGCTGCCCCGAAAGCTGTCTCGTCAGCCTCCTCGACCAGCTTCACGTCACCAGCGAGCCTGCTGTGGACCTGGAGTCTGTTGGCTCCACCGACTCGATGATCGTCGACTCCGACACGGTGTCGCTTGACGTGTTCCCCACCAACATGGTGATCTACGACGAGCCGCCTCCTCGCGAGCACAGCGGCGGGAGCACCGTCACGGAGGTGGAGGTGCTCGTCATCACCAGTGGCGAGCGCTCGGCCAGAGACGCTCGAGACCCACTCGATGCAGCGCTGCGAGACCTGTCGGCGCCTATTCCAGAGGATGCAGACGCTGAGATGCTGGAGGCACGCCGCGTCCAGCTCCTCGAAAGCGCTGGCTGACTGGCCAGCATGCGACGCCTCTCGGACGCCTACCGACGCGAGATGGACCAGGCGTTGGTAGCGCGTCGGCTCCTGAGGGGCCTAGCCGCATCGGCTCGATCCGGCAGCGTGGTGCGACCATCGCCAGCATGTTCGGGGCAGAACGCCCCGTCTACGCCACGCCTGCAGAGAACATCCGGGCCGCCCAGGCGGTGACGGACGAGCTGGACAAGTACGAGGGCAACGAGCGTCGCCACATGACGGAGCAAGTCCAACAGCTCCTAGACGCGGCCGCCGCGCAGCATGAAGCCGGCTGCCGCGCTGAAGTGCCCGCCCAGCAGAACGATGAACCGCCCCCTCGCCAGGACCATGGCGTGATGTCCCGGACGCCGACTGGTGGCGCCCAGGGAAGAAGAGGTAACGAGCCGGCTGCCAGCCGCAGCCGGACTCGCCTCTCCATCGAGCGTGACGAAGACGGCCACCCTCGAGCGGTGGAGCTGCGAGGCGACCCTCCTCCTCCTCCGCCTGGTGGAGCACGACATCCTACTCCGCCGCCTGTCACGCACCCGACACTCGGCGACCGCCTAGGTCGCCGAGAGGGAGTCGGAGAGAACGACGCCCACCATCGAATCGATCATCTCAACCGATCCCTAGCACTAGAAGAAGAAGACGCATTGGGCCCTCCCTATTTCGGCCCACGAATCCGAGATGAGCCTTTTTTCAAAGGGTTCACGCTCCCAAGAGATACACCCAAGTACACCGGCTCTGTGAAGCCGTAGGACTGGCTGGTCGACTACTGCACGACCGTCAGCATAGCGAACGGCAACAAGCGCGTTGCCGTGAAGTAGGTCCCGCTCATGCTTCAAGGCACAACTCGGACGTGGCTCAACAGCCTGAAGCCCCGTAGCATCAACAACTGGGTTGATTTCACCGAAGCCTTCATCCGCAACTTCACCAGCACGTACAAGCGGCCTCCCAAGCCCCGACAGCTCTCCTTGTGCGTCCAAGGGCCCAGCGAATCGACTCGCGACTATCTCACGCGCTGGGCCGAGCTGCGCAATTCCTGCGAAGGCGTGCACGAGGTGCAGGCAATCGAGTACTTCACCACCGGGTGCCGAGAGGGCACCCTCCTCAAGCACCGACTTCTCTGCGATGAACCTGCAACTCTCGACGAACTGTTGATCATCGTCGAGAAGCACGCCAGGACCGACTCCTCCACGAAGGCGGAAATCTTTGTTGACGCGTCCGGCATGGTGGCACCTCAGGCCCCTCGGACTCCGGCTGGTGACACCAGTCAGTGACAGCATCCAAGCGACAACAAGCGGAAGGCCACCCAGCAGGCTTCCACCAGCCGGCAGGTGGTGACAGTCGAGGACCAACAGCCGGAGGGTCAGCCAGCGCCCAAGCGTCAGAAGGGCGGCAAGCCCAATTGGTTGCCCTCCTTCTCTTACGAGCAGACCCTAGATGCACCCTGCAAGTTCCATAGTGGCGCGAAGCCGTCCAACCACACCACACGGAAGTGCCATTGGCTCACCAGGATAGCCAAGGGAGATGAACTCCTGCCTCCTCAGCCTGCCGGCCCGCCGCCTCCTCAGCCCCAGCAGCCGCCGGCCCGGCCAGTCGGCGCCATACAAGATGAGTATCCAGAGGAGCACAGAGCTTATGTTGTGTTCACCAGCGTGGCCGATGACAGACGCAGCAGACGGCAGCAACAGCAAGAAGTACAGGCAGTTGCCTCAAATACTCTAGAGGTCATGCATTGGTCTGAGAAGCCCATCAGTTGGAGCAGGGCCGACCACCCGGAAGTGATGCCTTCCCCTGGTTCCTACGCCCTGGTCCTAGATGCTACCTTTGCAACAGAGAGGCGGGCAGCTTGTTTCTCCAGAGTCCTGATAGATGGCGGCAACAACATCAATATCATGTACCATGACACGATGGAGAAGTTGGGAATCAAGCAGAAGCAACTCCTCCCCAGTCGGACTGTATTCCATGGCATAGTCCCTGGCCTTTCCTGCTCACCAATCGGCAAGACCCAAATTGATTTTCTCTTCAGAGACAAGAATCATTTCCGTCGTGAGCCAGTTTGGTTTGAAGTGGTGGACCTTGAAAGCCCCTACCATGCGCTGCTTGGCCGGCCTGCCCTGGCCAAGTTCATGGCAGTACCCCACTATGCTTACCTCAAGATGAAGATGCCGAGTACCAAGGGGATCCTGACTGTGGTCGGAGACTACAAGAAGTCGGCCGCCTGCGCCGCGGACAGCAGCCGGCTGGCCGAGTCCCTCGTGATTGCAGCTGAGAAGCGGCTCCTTGACCGGGTGGTGGCGATGGCAGGTAAGAAGCCGGAAATTTCACCCATCCCAAAGGAGTCGGAGGTTGAGGGCTCGTTCAAGCCGGCAAAGGAAACGAAGAAGATACCCCTGGACCCGGAGCACCCAGAGAGGCACACTGTCATAGGTGCCAACCTTGACAGCAAGTAGGAAAGCGAGCTCGTCAATTTCCTCCATGAGAATCGGGACATCTTCGCATGGTCTCCAAAATACATGCCAGGTGTTCCTACGGATTTCGCCGAGCACAAGTTACATGTCCGACCTGATGCCAAGCCGGTCAGGCAGCCGTTGCGCCGCCTGTCAGAAGAGAAGAGAAGAGTTGTCGGAGAAGAGATAGCCCGGCTTCTAGCAGCCGGTTTCATCATTGAAGTATTCTTTCCAGAGTGGCTGGCCAACCCAGTTCTTGTGTTGAAGAAAAATAAGCAGTGGCCCGTGTGTATTGATTATACCAGCCTCAACAAAGCTTGCCCCAAAGATCCCTTTGCCCTGCCAAGAATTGACCAAGTGATAGACTCCACAGCCGGATGCGAGTTGTTGAGTTTTTTGGATGCATACTCAGGGTACCATCAGATAAAGTTGAACCCGGCCGACAGGCTGAAGACCGCCTTCATCACGCCATTTGGAGCCTTTTGCTACCTGACCATGACGTTCGGCTTGCGAAATGCCGGCGCCACATTTCAGCGCTGCATGCAGAAGTGTCTCCTCAAGCAACTCGGCAGAAATGCCCATGTCTATGTGGATGATGTGGTGGTGAAGACAGAGAAGCATGGCACGCTGCTGGAAGACCTCAAGGAAGCTTTTGAGAACCTGCGCCGATTCCAGATCAAGCTCAACCCAGAGAAATGCGTCTTTGGAGTACCAGCCGGCCAGCTCCTTTGGTTTCGGGTCTCAGAGCGCGACATAGAGTGCAACCCAGTGATGATCAAGGCCATTAAGAAGATGGAGGTGCCCACCCGACAGCTGGACGTGCAGAAATTCACTGGCTGCCTGGCATCTATCAGCAATTTCATTAGTCGGATGGGCGAGAAGGCTCTCCCCCTGTACCAGCTCATGAAGAAGACCACTTTTTTCGAGTGGAACGACAAGGCGGACGAAGATTTTCTCCAACTCAAGAAGATGTTCACCACCCCGCCTATCTTGGCGGCTCCAACTGAGAAAGAGCCCATGCTCCTCTACATCGCCGCCACCAGTCGGGTGGTCAGCACAGTCATAGTGGTAGAACGCAAGAAGGAGGGCAGAGCATTGCCGGTCCAGAGAACGGTATATTACTTGAGTGAAGTACTGTCCGCCTCCAAGCAAAACTACCCACACTATCAGAAGATGTGCTATGGTGTGCACTTTACCGCCAAGAAGCTGAAGCCTTACTTTCAAGAGCACCCGATGGCTTGTTATGCCTTTGCTCCGCTTCTTTGAGATCATTGGAAGCCGAGATGCTTCGGGCCGAGTGGCCAAGTGGGCTATTAATCTGGCCCCTTATACAATCTACTACCAGCCTCGCACCGCCATCAAGTCACAAGCACTGGCCGACTTCCTCGTCGACTGGGCCAAGACCCAGTACTTGCTGCCAGCGCTAGACCCCACCTATTGGCGGATGCATTTTGATGGTTCAAAAATGCGCACCGGTCTGGGAGCCGGCATCGTCCTCACCTCTCCCAAAGGCGACAAGCTCAGATATGTGCTGCAAATCCATTTTGCCGCCTCCAACAACGTAGCCGAGTACGAGGCACTCATACACGGGCTCCGGCTTGCCAAGGAACTCGGCATTCACCGGATCCCGTGCTATGGTGACTCCGACTTGGTGGTCCAGCAGTCGTCAGGCGACCGGGACGCCAAGGACGCGAATATGGCAAGCTACCGCTTTCTCGTGCAGCAACTCAGTGGATACTTTGACGGGTGCGAGTTCCTCCATGTGCGAAGAAATGACAACGAGCAAGCAGATGCCTTGGCACGGATCGGCTCCACCCGGCAGGCGATACCAGCCGGCGTCGCCTTGCCGCGCCTCCTCAAGCCGTCTGTCAAGCCATCACCAGAGTCCGACTCCATCTTCGTGCCAGCCCCTCCTGAAGCAGTCGGATCTGACTTGAGGATACTAGAAGCCGGCGCGGGGACTTCGGCAGGCGGCCCGGGGACTACAGCCGTCGCACCTGGCCCGGGGACTGCAGCAGTCGGCCCAGGGACTTCTTCAAGACAGCAGGCGGCAGTCGACTCCAACCCGCCGTCTCCCGGCCCAACCGCCCTTATACAAGTTGCAGTCATGGCAGTCGGTGAGACAGCAGCACCCTCATGGGCTCTACCCATCCTCAACTTCCTGGTGAACAAAGAGCTGCCGGCCGATGAGATCCTAGCCTGACAAGTGCAACGGCGGGTAGCAGCATACACCATAGTCAACAAAGAACTGGTTCGACGCAGTGTCACTGGCGTGTACCAGCGCTGCGTGGAACCAGACCAGGGTCATGCAATCCTCAAAGATATTCACCAAGGTGAATGTGGTCGCCACGCGGCTTCAAGATCACTTGTTGCCAAAGCTTTCCTCCATGGTTTCTTCTGGCCTGCTGCCCTAGAAGATGCCAAAGAGTTGGTCCACAAGTGTAAAGGATGTCAGAAGTTCCGCTCCAAGCCACACTTGCCAGCTTCTGCACTCAAGACCATTCCCATTGCCTGGCCCTTTGTTGTTTGGGGTTTGGATATGGTGGGGCCATTCAAGACGGCCCGTGGTGGCATGACTCATCTACTTGTCACTGTGGACAAGTTCACCAAGTGGATCGAAGCAAAGCCAATCAAGAAGCTGAATGGGTCGAGTGCCATGACTTTCATCGCTGACATCACCACTCGGTACGGCATACCACATAGCATTATCACCGACAACGGCACAAACTTTGCCAAAGGGGAGCCTTGGCCCGTTTCTGCGCGATGCAGGGCATCCGACTGGACTTAGCATCCGTTGCCCATCCGCAGTCAAACGGCCAAGTTGAGCGAGCAAACGGCCTCATTCTGTCCGGCATCAAGCCCCGACTGGTCGAGCCTCTAGAGCGTTCAGCCGGCTGCTGGCTCGATGAACTGCCGGCCGTCCTCTAGAGCTTGCGCACGACTCCGAACAAGTCGACCGGCTTCACACCCTTCTTCCTCGTCTACGGTGCTGAAGCCGTCATCCCGACGGACATAGAGTTCGACTCCCCATGAGTCACCATGTACACCGAGGCGGATGCCAACACTACTAGGGAAAAGCCTATACACAGAATCTTAGCAGCAGCGCGGCTCAAAAAGGGGCGCTGTTGCTAATTAGTAGTAGCGCATGTGCGGGAAACTCGCTACTGACAAGTCTTTAGTAGTAGCGCGCTCAGTGTAAACCGCGCTGCTACAAATATCGACCGGCGGTGTCCCCCAAAACTCCGTTTAGCAGCAGCGCGGTGCCGCGAGCGGTGCTACTGCTATGGATGTAGTAGTAGCGCGCTTTTTCTGAGGTCGCTGCTGCTAAATTTCAAATTGGCACACTTTTTGGTCCCGGTTAGCAGTAGCGCCGTTGCCCAAAGCGCTGCTGCTACTTCCTTAGCGAGCGCATTTTAACTCCAGCGCTCTGCTAATCCGCACCATCCACCACCTTTTCCCCACCGTCCCTCCCCTCCCCTCCTCTCTTCCCTTTCCCCTACCTCCCACATGCTCCCCTCTCACTCTTCTTCTTCCTCAATACTTCTCCCCCATTACTCTCCCTCTTCTATCTACCTTTCTCTCTCTTCATTACTCCTACCTAACTACACCACCTCCATTAATGCATCTCCTTTCTCTTTTTCCTTCCCCCTCCACTAGTTGAAGTTGTCTCCTCCCAAATTAGGTAGCTAGGTAGATGTAGGATTTAGTTAAGTGACCTATTTGCCCCCTAACTAGATCTATCTTTGTCAAGAAGAACTTTGTGCACTTTTGATCTCCCTACAACATCATCTCCACCGTGTGCTCGATCTCGAGATAGAGGTGATTAAAATTTCATGCTTTTGCAAAATGGAAATATGTTTATGTGTGTGTGATATGTTTATGGAAATTGTGTGTGTGGCATGAGTTGGCGCTAAATTGTGCTTTTGAGTTGCCTATGTTTTGCGAAATGTCGATTTATTTCCGTTTGGCTAATTCGGGCAAACTCTAGATCCATATATGTCCTATTTTTAGGGAAGGTCATGCGAATTTTTGTATGACTTTGATGCATGCATGCATTTTATAATCAATTTGTTTTATTATTACCGTGCATCGTTCATGATGGTCGATGGAGCGATGGTGGACAGGTGGTTGCGGTCGGCGGTGCGGGGCATGAAAGAAAATAACTGACAGAGGTTTTATGTCCGTGTCGAAAATGCAAAGGAATAGTTTGGCTCGACCCCTATGGCGATGGTGGTGTCGAGCGCACCTGCTCATGACTGGTTTAATGGATGGCTATACTCGGTGGATAGCGAAGATGAGGATGCGATGTTGAGGATGCCGACGGGGCAGGCAATGATGACACGGGCCAAGATGAAGAGATGATCAATAATGGCGGCGGGGAAGAGGCCGGACATGGCGGCGGAGAAGGGGCCGGACATGGCGGAGGAGAAGGGGCCGGACATGGCGGCGGAGAGAACGACATGGACTCCACGCAGCAGAGTTCGTCGGTACTAAGTTCAATCGTGTGGGACCCTCATGTTCAAGCATTACTTCGCAAGGAGAGCTGCTTCTAGAGAGGAGGCTAAGCTGGAGCAACTGGTGGTAGACTCGAACACTCCATTGTATGATGGTTGCAATCCTGAGGTGACCGGCAGTTTCACGCTCCAACTCCACGAAGGCGAAGGCTAAAAACAAATGGACCGACACTAGCCTCGATGAGCATCTCAAGTACCTAAAGGATGTTCTTCCCGCGGGTAATCTATGTCCTACTAGTGTTGATGAGGCCAAGAAGATCGTGTGCCCTCTTGATCTGCCACACGTTAGATACCATGCATGCATCAACGATTGCATAATTTATCGGAAGGATCACGCGGAAACAACAAGCTGTCCGGTGTTCAATGCTTCTCGATACAAGAAGGCTGGGAAGAAATGTCCCCAGAAAATTGTATGGTACTTACCGATCACTCCCCGTCTGCAGAGGTATTTTGTAGATCCCAAGGAAGCAAAGCTAATGCGCTGGCACGCGGAGAGGAAGAAGCCCGACGATGGAGATGATCTGAAGCCGAGGCACGTGAAGGATGGAAGCTAGTGGAGAGCGTTGAACAGCTTCTATCGGTATTTTGAATGTGATGCAAGGAACATTGTGCTCGGTGCATGTACCGATGGCATGACTCCGTTTGGCAACCAGAACACCAACCATAGCACATGGCCCGTGTTTGTATGGATGTACAACCTCCCCCCTGGTTGTGCATGAAATCAAAGTACATTCACATGAGCATGCTTATTCAAGGGCCGAAACAACCAGGAAATAATATTAATTTGTATCTAGGGCTACTTCAAGAGGAGTTAGACACGTTATGGAAAACACCGGCCAAGACATGGGACGCCAGCAAAGGCGAGTATTTCAACATGAGAGCCGCGCTGATCACGATAGTGCACGACTATCTAGGTTACGGATATGTGGCAGGCCAGGTGTGCCATGGATATTGCGGATGCACGCGGTGCATGGACGATACGACGTCTCAGCAGCTAACGTCAAGGAAAGATGGCGGGTCTGGGAAAATCGTGTACATGGGGCATCGAAGATGGCTTGAATAGAACGACCCATGGAGAAACCATGGAGATCTATTCAATGGTCACGCTGAGCATCGAGGACCTCCACTTAAGCGGAGCGGTGCCAAAATCGATGAGCTGTTGAAAAACTGGAAGGAGTGCCCGCGCCGGGAAAGACAATGAGAAAGGCGCCGGAGCCGCTGCTGAAGGTATGGAAGACGAGGTCTGTGTTCTGGGACTTGGATTGCTGGCACAAACTCGATACACCTCATTTCCTTGATCAAATGCATATCTGTAAGAATGTCCTTGAGAGCTTGCTCGCAACAACGATGAACATGCGGATAAGACCAAGGATGGGCCAAAGGCAAGAAAAGACTTGCAAGATTTGAAAATCAGGAAGATCTGCACATGCCGCCCGTAAAATGTCGAGACAAGACAGAGGCGGAGACAGAGGCACGGGAGAAGAAGGGCAAGAAAATAAAGAAAGAAGATTATTGCCCCCCTACTTGCTTCACCTTAAGTCAGGCTGAGATCAATCAATTCTTTAAGTGCCTTACCGGAGTCAAAGTTAGTTCCAGTTACTGTGGCAAGATAAGCAGATATCTAGACACGGACAAGAAAAGGTTCAGCGGGATGAAGTCTCATGACTGTCATGTGATGATGATGCAAATACTACCTGTTGCCCTTAGAGGGATAATGGACAAGCATGTCCGTGACACGCTTATTGGTCTTTGCAACTTTTTCGACGTCATCTCTCGAAAGTCGATCAGTGTGAAGCAGCTCCGAAGGCTACAGGAAGAGATCGTTGTGATACTGAATGAGCTTGAGATGTACTTCCCGCCCGCGTTCCTTGATGTGATGGTGCATCTGTGTGTCCATATTGTGGATGACATAATAGACCTGGGGCCGTCATTCCTGCACAACATGATGCCGTTTGAGAGGATGAATGGGATCATCAAAGGATTCATTCGTAACATGTCCCGTCCGGATGGAAGCATCGTCCAGGGCTATTTGACACAAGAGTGTATCTCTTTCTGTGAGAATTTTCTATATGGCGCAGACCAGCCACCTGGTGTTAGTGTTGGTTTGCCCGTTAACAAGCACGATGGGAGGCTCGAAGGAGATGGTCACTGCAATGGTCGCAGGAAACTGCACGTGGCATACTCAGATCGACATAGTGACTTTGACAGAGCAAACTTGGTAGTGCTACAACACCTAGACGAGGTAGATCCTTTCGTGGCACTGCACAAAGAATTATCGCAAAGAAGTATCGTGACCGGGGGGTATGCAGGACGAACGCCGAAGTTACAAGAGAGCACAACTCCACTTTCCTGCATTGGTTCAAAGAGCATATTATTGCTAATCCCCCGGAGGAGGGCTCTAAGGACGGATTGCTCATATCGCCTTAGCACATGGCCCTCGCCCAACCTCGTAACCTATCGGGCATATGATATCAACGGATACACGTTCTACGGAGGCCAAAGATATGGACAGTGATGATCGAACTCGGGGTGACGATGGAATGCATGACCGGCAGCGACAACGGCGCAAGCTGAGCGATTTTATGGAAGGGTCGAGGAGATCTGGGAGCTTGACTACTGGACTGCACAACACGAGGATGTTCCGTGTCAGATGGGCTAAGAATGTCGAAAGAGAAAACCGGATTTTCACTACCATGACTATACCCGACGCCAAGAGCGCTACCGTGAACGCTATCGCAAAAAAAACGAGCCATGGGTACACGCTAAGCATGTGACACAATGCTTCTTCATAACCGGCCCATGCAATCCCAGTCGTGTTGTCGTGAGGAGAGGCAAAAGGAACATCATTGGAATGGATGGAGTCGCCAACGAGGAAGACTATGATCAGTATGGAAACCCAATGAGGGAAGATGACGATGATGATGAAGTATACATCAAAAGAAGAATCAATACTACATTACCTAAGAAAAATTGTACTCCATGGAAAAGGCAAAGTCACAATGAGGGGCTCAATTATTCTTCGACGAACAAGAAGGGAAAGAAGCTGACTCAAAAACGAAAACGTCAGCGCCGAGGAACCGTATGTTATCGGTCAAATGATGTAATATATATATATATATATATATATATATATATATATATATATATATATATATATATATATATATATATATATATATGTTACTATTTTGTATACACACTTAGCCATTATTATGCATGGGTCCAATGGTGTAATATATATGTTCCTATTTTGCATACATATTTAACCGTCAAATGATGCAATATATATCGCCCTCCCTTCGTTCACTGCTCTCGGGAAATAAAAGTGGGAGAAAATAAAGGAAAAGAAAAAGGAAATTGGCAGTAGCGAAGGTAGTAGCAGCGTGTTTTGTCTAAACGGCTACAGCTACTGAAGGTAGTAGTAGCGCATTTAGTATAAACCGCTACAGCTACTGAAGGTAGTAGCGGCGCGTTTTGTCCAAACGCGCTGCTGCTACGTCCAATTGACCCAAAATTCTCACTCTCCCTGCTTCATCCCGCCTTTTCCCCCCAAATCCCAACTCTCTCTTCCCCGTCGCTCGCCCTCGACCCGGCGGCGCTTCGCCCCGACCCGCCCCTCGCCCCGACCCCAGCGCAAGGGCGCCCCGACCCGGCGCTCGCCCGACTCCAGCGCTCGCCCCGACCCGTCGGCCCTCGCCTCCCTCCTCTGCTTCCTCCCCTCCCAACCTCGGCCGTCGTCGGGCCTGCCTCCTCGCCCCTGCACCCTCTGTAAACCCCCCTCTCTCTCTCTGCTAGGGTTGTTCGGTTAATTTACTTAGGTTTTAGTTAGGGAAGTATGTTAATTAGGTTATCTATTTAGTTATGAATTTAGCTAGGTTTCAAAATTAGCTGAATTTATATGCAAATTTGAACTGGACATGTGATATGTGGATATGTCATGTTTTGGACATGTCATGTTTGGAAAATGATCCGAGTGGCCTATGTTACGCCAGAATGTTGATTCATTTCCATTCCGGTGAATTTCAGGCGCTCGATATGTCCATTTTTTAGCAAAGTTCATGCCGAAATTTCCCGTGAATAAAGGCATGATTTGTGCTACATAGTTGGCATATCGAGTGCTGGCACATAGATTTCTTTTTATGTCATTTCTCATTTATTCATACTTTTAGAAATAAATGAGGACACTTAATCATAGGAAACATGTCGAACAACGAAGAAACTGGGCCTTCTGACCAAGATGCAGACGAGATGGATTATGAGAGTGAACAAGAGTACCTCGACTATTTGACTGCTAAGCAAGGTTTGCAGGTTGACCTCGATGATGGTACTGACGCCGACATCGACACCGACGGCGCCGAGACCGGTGGGGAAGGTACCGGCCCCGATGCCGCTACCGTAAAGAGGAAGCATAAGAAGCAGAGGATACGAAAACCTAACAAACTAGGGTTTGGACGACTTGTGATCACAAAGATGGAACCTGGCAAGTTTGAGCCGTTAGAGCCGGAAGAACCTCGCAAGTGCTATGGGAACCAAGTAGGATGCATCCTACGGGAATGTGCAAGCATCAACGACGATGACTTAAGGAGTAAAGAACATTTGACGCAGTTGCTCCTAACGAAGTTGCACAAGAGATTCAAGTTCCCCAACCGGGATGATAACATAGAACAACCGTGGGATGATCCGAAGATGAAAAAGATTAACAATCACGCCATGGGCATGTTCAGCAATGATTTGGCCTCCTGGAAAGGGAGGGTGAAACGAGCTATTGAGGCTGATGAACCCCTGTCCAAGATTCTGGAGGAAAATCCGACACTTACGGAGGAGGAGTTCGAAAAGTTCAAGGACACTTGCGCTACCGAGGCAGCCAAGGCTAAGGCTGCAAAATTCAAAGGAACAAGAAGATGGGTTTCCCGCATAAAACTAACTTCTCCTGCATCCATCTCCCAAAACCAAGCAAGAAGGATGGATTCTACATCGTCCATCTCATGATTCAGTTCAACAGGGATCACCAAAAGCTTCGCATGAGAAGCAGAAATGATGATCATATCCACAAGTGGCTAGAATCTCATGGAGAAGCGGATTATAAACTTAGAGATGACTTCTTTCGCATCCAAAGCGACATTGCGACGATCATCATGAAAGAAGTAAATCGATGAAAGGATGTTCCACCACGGCCCTATATTGCGGCTGGCGTTGTTGGGGAGCGTAGTAATTTCAAAAATTTTCCTACGATCATACAAGACCATGGTGATGCATAGCGAGTATAGAGTATCCGTCCACGTACCCTCGTAGACCGAAAGCGGAAGCGTTATAACAACGCGGTTGATGTAGTCGTACTTCTTCCCGATCCAACCGATCCAAGTACCGAGCGTCACGGCACCTCCGAGTTCTGCACACGTTCAGCTCGATGGCGTCCCTCGAACTCCGATCCAGCCGAGTGTTGAGGAGAGTTTCGTCAACCGACGGCGTGGTGGCGATGATGATGTTCCACCGCGCGGGGCTTCGCCTAAGCTCCGCTACGGTATGATCGAGGTGTAATCTGGTGGAAGGGGCACCGACACGGCTAAGGAACGATCTAATCGATCAACTTGTGTGTCATGGGGTGCCCCCTGCCCTGTATATAAAGGAGGGAAGGGAGGGCTGGCCGGCCAGGAGGGAGGCGCACCGGGGTGTCCTACTCCTACTAGGAGTAGGATTCCCCCAAATCCTAGTCCAACTAGGGTTTGACCAAGGGAGAGGGAGAGAGGCGCCACCCTTCTCCTAATCCTAATAGGACTAGGGAAGGGGGAAGGCTGCGGCCAGCTATAGGGCCCCTTTCTCTTTCCCCTTAAGGCCCATCAAGGCCCATTGACTCCCGGGAGGTTCGGTAACCCCGGTACTCGGTAAAATTCCCAATTTCACCGGAGTGATTCGGAGTCAAACATAGGCTTCAATATATCAATCTTTATGTCTCGACCATTTGAGACTCCTCGTCATGTCCGTGATCTCATCCGGGACTCGAACAACCTTGGTACATCAACATCATAAAACTCATAATAACATCATCGAAGCGTTAAGCGTGCGGACCCTACGGGTTCGAGAACTATGTAGACATGACCGAGACACCTCTCGGTCAATAACCAATAGCGGGACCTGGATGCCCATATTGGTTCCTACATATTCTCGAAGATCTTTATCGGTCAGACCGCATAACAACATCGTTGTTCCCTTTGTCATCGGTATGTTACTTGCCCGAGATTCGATCGTCGGTATCAATACCTAGTTCAATCTCGTTATCGGCAAGTCTCTTTACTCGTTCCGTAATACATCATCTCATAACTAACTCATTAGTTACAATGCTTGCAAGGCTTAGGTGATGAGCATTACCGAGAGGGCCCAGAGATACCTCTCCGACAATCGGATGACAAATCCTAATCTCGAAATATGCCAACCCAACATGTACCTTCGGAGACACCTGTAATGTACCTTTATAATCACCCGATTCGTTGTGGCGTTTGGTAGCACCCAAAGTGTTCCTCGGGCAAGCGGGAGTTGCATAATCTCATAGTCATAGGAACATGTATAAGTCATGAAGAAAAGCACTAGCAACAAACTATACGATCAGGTGCTATGCTAATGGAATGGGTCATGTCAATCAGATCATTCAACCAATGATGTGATCCCATTAATCAAATAACAACTCCTTGTTCATGGTTAGGAAACATAACCATCTTTGATTAACGAGCTAGTCAAGTAGAGGCATACTAGTGACACTCTGTAGGTTTATGTATTCACACATGTATTATGTTTCCGGTTAATACAATTCTAGCATGAATAATAAACATTTATCATGATATAAGGAAATAAATAATAACATTTATTATTGCCTCTAGGGCATATTTCCTTGATCTCCCACTTGCACTAGAGTCAATAATCTAGATTACACAGTAATGATTCTAACACCCATGGAGTCTTGGTGCTGATCATGTTTTGCTCGTGGAAGAGGCTTAGTCAACGGGTCTGCAACATTCAGATCCGTATGTATCTTGCATATCTCTATGTCTCCCACGGACCAAATCCGGATGGAGTTGAAGCGTCTTTTGATGTGCTTGGTTCTTTGTGAAATCTGGATTCCTTTGCCAAGGCAATTGCACCGATATTGTCACAAAAGATTTTCATTGGACCCGATACACTAGGTACAACACCTAGATCGGTTATGAACTCCTTCATCCAGACTCCTTCATTAGCTGCTTCGAAGCAGCTATGTACTCAACTTCACATGTAGATCCATAGCGACGCTTTGTTTGGAACTGCACCAACCGACAGCTCCACCGTTTAATGTAAATCGTATCCGGTTTGCGATTTAGAATCGTCCGGATCAGTGTCAAAGCTTGCATCGGCGTAACCGTTCTGACGAGCTCTTTGTCACCGCCATAAATGAGAAACATATCCTTAGTTCTTCTCAAGTACTTAAGGATGTTCTTGACCGCTGTCCGATGATCCACTCTGGATTACTTTGGTACCTGCCTGCTAAACTTACAGCAAGGCACACATCAGGTCTGGTACACAGCATTGCATACATGATAGAGCCTATGGCTGAAGCATAGGAACATCTTTCATTTCTCTCTATCTTCTGCGGTGGTCGGGCATTGAGTCTTACTCAACTTCACACCTTGTAATACCGGCAAGAACCCTTTCTTTGCCTGATCCATTTGAACTTTTTCAAAACTTTATCA
The DNA here is from genome assembly GCA_021605205.1 of Aegilops longissima. NCBI lineage: Eukaryota > Viridiplantae > Streptophyta > Magnoliopsida > Poales > Poaceae > Aegilops > Aegilops longissima. The sequence continues at coordinate 788,629,380 of CM038677.1, read as the reverse complement.
AGGTATGTGCTTTGTGAAAGTCCTATTAAGCGTCTTGATCTATCTCTATAGATCTTAATGCCCAATATGTAAGCAGCTTCACGAGGTCTTTCATCGAAAAACTTTTATTCAAGTATCCCTTTATGCTATCCAAAATTCTATATCATTTCCGATCAATAATATGTCATCCACATATAATATCAGAAATGCTCTGAGCTCCACTCACTTTCTTGTAAATGAGGCTTCTCCAAAAGTGCATATAAACCAAATGCTTTGATCACACTATCAAAGCGTTTATTCCAACTCCGAGAGGCTTGCACCAGTCCATAAATGGATCGCTGGAGCTTGCACACTTTGTTAGCTCCTTTGGATCGACAAAACCTTCTGGTTGCATCATATACAACTCTTCTTCCGTAAATCCATTCAGAATGCAGTTTTAACATCCATTTGCCAAATTTCATAATCATAAAATCGGCAATTGCTAACATGATTCGGACGGACTTAAGCATCGCCACTGGTGAGAAGGTCTCATCGTAGTCAATCCCTTGAACTTGTCGAAAACCTTTTGCAACAAGTCGAGCTTTATAGACGATAACATTACCATCAGCGTCGGTCTTCTTCTTGAAGATCCATTTATTCTCAATTGCTTGCCGATCATCGGGCAAGTCAACCAAAGTCCACACTTTGTTCTCATACATGGATCCCATCTCAGATTTCATGGCCTCAAGCCATTTTGTGGAATCTGGGCTCACCATCGCTTCTTCATAGTTAGTAGGTTCATCATGTTCCGATAACATGACTTCCAAAACAGGATTACCGTACCACTCAGTGCGGATCTTGCTCTGGTTGATCTCTGAGTTCTGTAGAAACTTGATCTGAAGTTTCATGATCATCATCATTAGCTTCCTCCTATTTGGTGTAGGTGTCACGAAACTGTTTTCGTGATGTACTACTTCTCAATAAGGGAGTAGATACAGATTATCTCATCAAGTTCTACTTTCCTCCCACTCACTTCTTTCGAGAGAAACTCCTTCTCTAGAAAGTTTCCAATTTAGCAACAAAATCTTGCCTTCGGATCTGTGATAGAAGGTGTACCCAACTGTCTCCTTTGGGTATCCTATGAAGACACATTTCTCGATTTGGGTTCGAGCTTATCAGGTTGAAGCTTTTTCACATAAGCATCGCAGCCCCAAACTTTCAAAAGCGACAACTTTGGTTTCTTGCCAAACCACAGTTCATAAGGCGTCGCTTCAGCGGTTTAGATGGTGCCCTATTTAAAGTGAATGTAGCCGTCTCTAAAGCATAACCCCAAAGCGATAGCGGTAAATCAGTAAGAGACATCATAGATCGCACCATATCTAATAAAATACGATTCGACGTTCGGACACACCATTACGTTGTGGTGTTCCAGGTGGCGTAAGTTGTGAAACTATTCCACATTGTTTCAAATGTAGGCCAAACTCGTAACTCAAATATTCTCCTCCACGATCAGATCGTAGAAACTTTATTTTCTTGTTACGATGATTTTCCACTTCACTCTGAAATTCTTTGAACTTTTCAAATGTTTCAGACTTGTGTTTCATTAAGTAGATATACCCATATCTGCTCAAATCATCTGTGAAGGTGAGAAAATAACGATATCCGCCACGAGCCTCAACATTCATTGGACCACATACATCGGTATGTATGATTTCCAATAAATCTGTTGCTCTCTCCATAGTTAGGAGAAGCGGTGTTTTAGTCATCTTGCCCATAAGGCACGGTTCATAAGTGCCAAGTGATTCATAATCAAGTGACTCCAAAAGTCCATCGGCATGGAGTTTCTTCATGCGTTTTACACCGATATGACCTAAGCGGCGAGTGCCACAAATAAGTTGCACCATCATTATCAACTCTGCATCTTTTGGTTTCAACATTATGAATATGTGTATCACTACTATCAAGATTAAGTAAAACAAACCATTCTTCAATGGTGCATGACCATAAAAGATATTATTCATATAAATAGAACAACCATTATTCTCGATTTAAATGAATAACCGTCTCGCATCAAACAAGATCCAGATATAATGTTCATGCTCAGCGATGGTACTAAATAACAATTATTTAGGTCTAATACTAATCCGAAGGTAGATGTAGAGGTAGCGTGCCATTGCGATCACATCGACTTTGGAACCATTTCCCACGCGCATCGTCACCTCGTCCTTAGCCAATCTTCGCAATCCGTAGCCCTGTTTGAGTTGCAAATATTAGCAACAGAACCAGTATCAAATACCAGTGCTCTGCGAGTATTAGTAAGGTACACATCAATAACAAGTATATCACATATACCTTTGTTAACCTTGCCATCCTTCTTATCCGCCAAATACTTGGGGCAGTTCCGCTTCGGTGACCAGCCTGCTTGCAATAGAAGCACTCAGTTTCAGAGCTTAGGACCAGACTTGGGTTTCTTCTCTTGATCAGCAACTTGCTTGCCGCTCTTTTGAAGTTTCCTTTTCTTTCCTTTGCCCTTTTCTTGAAACTAGTGGTTTTGTTAACCATCAACACTTGATGCTCCTTTTGATTTCTACCTCCATGACTTTCAGCATCGCGAAGAGCTCGGGCATAGTTTTGGTCATCCCTTGCATATTATAGTTCATCACGAAGCTCTTGTAGCTTGGTGGCGTGATTGGAGAATTCTGTCAATGGCGCAATCATCCGGAAGATTAACTCCCAGTTGAATCAAGTGATTGTTATATCCGGACATTACGAGTATATGCTCACCGTGAACCATTCTCCTCCATCTTACAGCTATAGAACTTATTGGAGACTTCATATCTCTCAATCCGGGCATTCGCTTGGAATATTAACTTCAACTCTGGAACATCTCATATGCTCCATGGTGTTCAAAACGACGTTGAAGTCCCGGTTCTAAGCCGTAAAGCATGGCACACTTGAACTATAGAGTAGTCATCAGCTTTGCTTTGCAGAGCGTTCACAACCACGGCGCAGCCCTTGCACCAGGCCTGGCACCTAACGGTGCTTCGGGACGTAATTCTTTTGTGCAGCAATAAGGATAATCCTCAAATTACGGACCCAGTCCGTGTAATTGCTGCCATCATCTTTCAACTTTGCTTTCTCAAGGGCGCATTAAAATTCAACGGAACAACAAAGACGAGCCATCTATCTACACATCATAGACAAGCAAGATACTATCGGTACTAAGTTCATGATAAATTTAAGTTCAATTAATCATATTACTTAAGAACTCCCACTTAGAAAATATCCTCCAATTCTCTAAGTGATTGCGTGATCCATTTCAACTACACCATGACCGATCATCACGTGTGATGGAGTAGTTTCAATGGTGAACATCAATATGTTGATCATATCTACTATATGATTCACGCTCGACCTTCGGTCTCCGTGTTCGAGGTCATATCTTATATGCATAGCTCGTCAAGTATAACCTGAGTATTCGCGTGTGCAACTGTTTTGCACCGTTGTATTTGAGCGTAGAGCCTATCACACCCGATCATCACGTGGTGTCTCAGCACGAAGAACTTTCATAGCGGTGCATACTCAGGAGAACACTTCTTGATAATTTAGTAAGGATCATCTTATAATGCTACCGTCAATCAAAGCAAAATAAGATGCATAAAGGATTAACATCACATGCAATCAATATAAGTGATATGATATGGCCATCATCATCTTGTGCTTGTGATCTCCATCTCGAAGCACCGTCATGATCACCATCGTCACCGCGCGACACCTTGATCTCCATCGTAGCATCGTTGTCGTCTCGCCAACTATTGCTTCTCGACTATCGCTACTACTTAGTGATAAAGTAAAGCAATTACATGGCGTTGCATTTCATACAATAAGCGACAACCATATGGCTCCTGCCGATTGCCGATAACTTCGGTTACAAAACATGATCATCTCATACAATAAAATATAGCATCACGTCTTGACCATATCACATCACAACATGCCCTGCAAAAACAAGTTAGGCGTCCTCTACTTTGTTGTTGCAAGTTTTACGTGGCTGCTACGGGCTGAGCAAGAACCGTTCTTACCTACGCATCAAAACCACAACGATACTTCGTCAAATAGACTCCGTTTAACCTTCTCAAGGACGGGCGTATACACTCAGTTCAACTAAAGTGAGAGAGACAGACACCCGCCGGTCACCTTTAAGCAACGAGTGCTCACAGCGGTGAAACCAGTCTCGCGTAAGCGTCTGGCGTAATGTCGGTCGGGCGCTTCATCTCACAATACCGCTGAACCAAAGTATGACATGCTGGTAGGTAGTATGACTTGTATCGCCCACAACTCACTTGTGTTCTACTCGTGCATATGACATCAACGCATAAAACCAGGCTCGATGCCCTTTGTTGGGGAGCGTAGTAATTTCAAAAATTTTCCTACGATCATACAAGACCATGGTGATGCATAGCGAGAGTATAGAGTATCCGTCCACGTACCCTCGTGAGACCGAAAGCGAAGCGTTATAACAACGCGGTTGATGTAGTCGTACTTCTTCCCGATCCAACCGATCCAAGTACCGAGCGTCACGGCACCTCCGAGTTCTGCACACGTTCAGCTCGATGGCGTCCCTCGAACTCCGATCCAGCCGAGTGTTGAGGAGAGTTTCGTCAAGACGACGGCGTGGTGGCGATGATGATGTTCCACCGACGCAGGGCTTCGCCTAAGCTCCGCCACGGTATGATCGAGGTGTAATCTGGTGGAAGGGGCACCGACACGGCTAAGGAGCGATCTAATCGATCAACTTGTGTGTCATGGGGTGCCCCTGCCCTGTATATAAAGGAGGGAAGGAGGGGCTGGCCGGCCAGGAGGAGGCGCACGGGGTGTCCTACTCCTACTAGGGTAGGATTCCCCCAAATCCTAGTCCAACTAGGGTTTGACCAAGGGAGAGGGAGAGAGGCGCCACCCCTTCTCCTAATCCTAATAGGACTAGGGAAGGGGAAGGCTGCGCCAGCTATAGGGCCCCCTTTTCTTTCCCCTAAGGCCCATCAAGGCCCATTGACTCCCGGGAGGTTCGGTAACCCCGGTACTCGGTAAAATTCCCAATTTCACCCGGAGTGATTCCGAGTCAAACATAGGCTTCCAATATATCAATCTTTATGTCTCGACCATTTGAGACTCCTCGTCATGTCCGTGATCTCATCCGGGACTCGAACAACCTTGGTACATCAACATCATAAAACTCATAGTAAGCATCATCGAAGCGTTAAGCGTGCGGACCCTACGGGTTCGAGAACTATGTAGACATGACCGAGACACCTCTCTGGTCAATAACCAATAGCGGGACCTGGATGCCCATATTGGTTCCTACATATTCTACGAAGATCTTTATCGGTCAGACCGCATAACAACATACGTTGTTCCCTTTGTCATCGGTATGTTACTTGCCCGAGATTCGATCGTCGGTATCCAATACCTAGTTCAATCTCGTTACTGGCAAGTCTCTTTTCTCGTTCCGTAATACATCATCTCATAACTAACTCATTAGTTACAATGCTTGCAAGGCTTAGGTGATGAGCATTACCGAGAGGGCCCAGAGATACCTCTCCGACAATCGGAGTGACAAATCCTAATCTCGAAATATGCCAACCCAACATGTACCTTTGGAGACACCTGTAATGTACCTTTATAATCACCCAGTTACGTTGTGACGTTTGGTAGCACCCAAAGTGTTCCTCGGGCAAACGGGAGTTGCATAATCTCATAGTCATAGGAACATGTATAAGTCATGAAGAAAAGCACTAGCAACAAACTATACGATCAGGTGCTATGCTAATGGAATGGGTCATGTCAATCAGATCATTCAACCAATGATGTGATCCCATTAATCAAATAACAACTCCTTGTTCATGGTTAGGAAACATAACCATCTTTGATTAACGAGCTAGTCAAGTAGAGGCATACTAGTGACACTCTGTAGGTTTATGTATTCACACATGTATTATGTTTCCGGTTAATACAATTCTAGCATGAATAATAAACATTTATCATGATATAAGGAAATAAATAATAACATTTATTATTGCCTCTAGGGCATATTTCCTTCAGACGTCCGAACTCGCATAGGCATGCAACGTCTAGACCTCACACCGTTCAAGAATCTAGGGTTCATCCTCGATGATATGGAAGGATGGAGCTTCTAGTGATTTATGATGCCGATGATGATGATATGTGTCGCTTGAACTTGTATACTTTTTGTAGCGATGAAACTTTGTGATCTCCACGGTCCCTACCGAACTTGCATAACGCTACTTTGTTAGTTTGCGTACGATGACCTGCGTACCTCTAGTTAATTAATTTGCGTACTTTATGTTGCATCTAGTTGCTAACCCTTTATTTTTCAGTGTTGCCCTAGTATATTTTGTTGCATATATATGATTGTACATCCTCTTCATGAACATGCATCTCTAATAGGTACCTAGTTTCTTGATGGCGAGATGGAATTGCTATGTCGTGTACAAAGGGAAGGTTCCGGGGGTGTACAACGAGTGCCATGAGGGTCAGGCGCAAGTGAATGGGTTCACGGGCGCCAGCCATAAAGGCTTCAAGAGCAGACAAGAAGGAGAAGCTAGTTACTTGAGGTTCACGCCAGCGCTAGAGAGGACTCGTAACCGCCACCTCATGTACTGCATAGTTCCGCTCTCACTCATAGTGATAGCTCTTCTTGCGTATACCTTTGTTTAGATGGATGACATTGTTGTAGTTGCAAGTATTCGAGACTTGCATGTATCGTTATTTTTGAGATGATGACAAGATACCACTTTGTGTTGGATGATGATTATGATGAGACTATTTGTATGTATATGCTATGATTACATTTGTGGTCTCGCAGGCATTTGTATGTGTATCATGATGACATTTCTATGTGCTAAAGATTCTTCTATAAAGCCTGTTCAAATACAAAACAAATATGCTGAAAAAAACAAAAAACTACTAAAATTAGCATAGCGAGTGTATAAAAGTTAGCAGCAGCGCGCGATAGCGATAGCGGCGTCCGAGGCAAAGCGCTAGAGCTACTAGCGAGAGCGAGCTTCCACTAAAGCGCTGCTGCTACACTTGTGTAGCATAGCGCTGGTGAGCACGCGCTACTGCTATGTGTTAGTTGTAGCGCCTTATTAGTAGCGCCACTCCCCGTGCTACTGATACACCTAAAACCCGCGCTGCTGCTAGCCTTTTCCATAGTAGTGCAAGGTGGCACGAGAAGACGGCGTCGACCTGCTGGAGGAGGGCCGGCTGTTGGCACTCAGCTGGTCCGCCATCTACCAGCAGAGTCTTCACCGATATTACAACCGCAAGGTGAAGCCAAGATCCTTTCAAGAGGGAGACCTTGTGCTCTGGCTGATCCAGCAAACAGCCGGCCAGCACAAGCTCTCGGCACCTTGGGAAGGCCCTTTCATCGTCAGTAAGGTGCTGGACAACGATTCCTACTATCTGATCGACGCTCAGAAGCCCAGAGCACGCAAAAGAGATGACTCAGGCAAGGAGATGGAGAGGCCATGGAACGCAAACCTCCTCTGAAGATTTTACAGTTGAAAGCAGTATGTATCACGCTACCTTTTGTATTATGTACGAAGACTCCGGGTCCCCCGAGAAGAACTCGGGGACTACCCTCCTTTTATCTATATGATAAGTGTTATGCCTATGAGTGTGTATTGTTTTACTATTTCCGCCTGGCACCGGGTTTGACCAGTCGGCGCGGAGGCTCGCCGCCTTCTGCTATATGCCGCCTCCTGCAGCCGGACAAGTAGTGTGTTGGCACCAAAAACTTCCCCTATCAGAAGCCGTAGCTTGCAGAGCGACTGAATGGCGGGCAAGGGCTGCAAAACAGTGCCCACATGAAAAATGGCTAAGGAAAAGAACGCATATAGTCGAGGCCGACATCGCGCTTGTTCGGCCGGCTGTCGAGCAGCCGGCCGGCCGGCTTCTGCTTGTCTTGCCAGCACTCCAAACGGCTAAGTACTTGCTCTCCCGTCAAATCTAAGTACTCGACCCAGCCGCAGTCCGCAGAGCGGCTGCTCGGCTGGCAAGAGGATAGCCGAGGGAGGGCGGCAGAAAAAAGCAATGAAATTAAAAGCAAGAAAAGTTAGAAGCCGGCGAAGCAAAGCATGAATTACGATAAAATATTTACATAGATAAAGGCCTATCGGCCAGCATTCAACGTAGTTTGATGTACACCTGAGGGTGGAATTGTGCAAATTTAACCAAGTTGTCCAGACTAGCAAGCAGAAAAAGAAAAAGATAACATCCTAAGGGGCAGCAGAAGGCTCCGGCTGGACGGCGGAGTCGGCGGTGCCGGTTGGTGCAGCAGAAGGCTTTGGCTGGACGGTGGAGTCGGCGGTGCTGGTTGGTGTAGCAAAAGTCTATGGCTGGACGGTGGAGTCGGCGGCACCAGTTGGGGCGGTGGATGGCTGGATGGCAGAGTCGGCGGCGTTCGTTGGTGGAACGGGCGGCTGGTTGGTCTCCACCTGGCCGCCTCCAGCAGAAATCGACGCTTTGGAGCGCGGATCATTGCTTGAGGCCCGGTCAGGTCGAGGCTGGCCATCAGGCACGTCGTCCTCTCTTTACTCCTCCTCCTCCTCCTCCCCTTCATCGCTGGAGTCGATTACTTCAGCTAAATCCTTGCTATCCTCCGGGTTCAGCCCGAGCCACTCTAGCGGGCGCTTCGGCGCCTTCTTCAACCACCTCCGGGATGAAGACGCTGGTGTCGGTGTAGTCGGCGATCGCCGCCGCCCTGCTAATAAGTTCGGCTTCCACCGCCACCAGCTCCTCCTGCGCCTCCAGCCGAAACATGGTCAGCTGGGCTAGATCTAGCCCAGGGTACCAAGCCTTGACGAACTCCAGGGCTCGGCGCGCTCCTGCCCGGGCTGCAGAGCCCTTCCAGGCCTCCAGGCGGCCGGCCGCCACCTCCAGCCAGTCGGCAGTCCGACTGGGGGTGGGCGGAGCCTGCACACCTGGCCAGAGGGCGGAGATCGCCTGGGCCCTGACGCGCTGCAGGCGGCGCATCATTTGATGGGTAGGCCGAAGGCGGTCCTGGATGCTGAGGAGCTGCTCATTGAGGGTCCGGTGGCGTCAGCGGCAATCTGCACGCTTTCCGTCCTCCGCTCCTGGCGTTGGGCCTCGATGATCTGGTTCGCGGTGACGGAGTGGCCTGGGAAGAAGTCTGTTTGGACAGAAGGCAAGAAAAACCAAAGGTCAGATACTAAGCAGTCGGCCTAGATAAGGGCTGGCAACTCAAAAAACAAGAAAGAAAAGAAAACGAAGCTGACCATCGACCAAGTCTTCGATGCTGCTGAAGCAAGCAGTCATCTGCGCCTCCTTGTCGGCCCAGGCAGAGCGCTCAATCTCGAACTCAGCGAGGAGGTTGGTCTCCTTAGCCTTTGCCTCCTTCTGATCCGTCTTGAGAGCCTCCGCCTGCTCCGCGAGCTGAGTGACCAGCCGGTCACGCTCTTCGGCAATCTTGCTGCACTCCGCCTCCTTGCCGCACAGGGCGGTGTTGGCTTCGTGTCACGCCCAATATGCGACCTTATCCTAAAGGAACTCGAAGGTCCCACCAAGGATAGAAGCGCATATTGGAGACGCTTTTGCAAGGTGGATATCATTACATCAACATTACACAATAGATGGGGATACATACAAGAGGCATACAATGCCACACAAATACAATGACATCATACATAAGAGCAACATCCGACTACGGATGAAACACAAACAGAAACGCAAACAACATCCACCCTGCTAGCCCAGGCTGCCGACCTGGAACCTATCCCCTGATCGAAGAAGAAGCAGAAGAAGAGCTCCAAGACAAGCAAACATCGCTCTCGCGTCATGATCATCGCAATACCTGTACCTGCAACTGTTGTTGTAGTAATCTGTGAGCCACGAGGACCCAGCAATCCCATTACCATGGGTATCAAGACTAGCAAAGCTTAATGGGTAAGGAAGGGGTAAAGTGATGAGGTTGCAGCAGCGTCTAAGCATATATGGTGGCTAACATACGCAAATGAGAGCGAGAAGAGAAACAACAGAACGGTCGTGAAGCTAGCAATGATCAACAAGTGATCCTTGAACTACTTACGTCAAACATAACCCAAACCGTGTTCACTTCCCGGACTCCGCCGAAAAGAGACCGTCACGGCTACACACGCTGTTGATGCGTTTTAATTCGAATCTGGTGTCAAGTTCTCTACAACCGGATATTAACAAATTCCCATCTGCCACATAACCGCGGGCACGGCTCTCGAAAGTTTATACCCTGCAGGGGTGTCCCAACTTAGCCCATCACAAGCTCTCACGGTCAATGAAGGATATTCCTTCTCCCAGGAAGACCCGATCAGTCTCGGAATCCCGGTTTACAAGAAATTTTGACAATGGTAAAACAAGACCAGCAATGCCGCCCGATGTGCCGACAAATCCCGATAGGAGCTGCACAGATCTCGTTCTCAGGGCACACTGGATGAGCAATCCGTACAACAAAAACCAGACCTCAAGTTTCCCTGAGGGGGCGCTGCAAAGGGCTCTAGTTTGGACCAACACTCAGAGGAGCACTGGCCCGGGAGGGGGGGGGGGGTAAATAAAGATGACCCTCGGGCTCCGGAAACCCAAGGGAAAACGGCTTAGGTGAGGCAAATGGTAAAACCAAGGTTGGGCCTTGCTGGAGGAGTTTTATTCAAAGCGAACTGTCAAGGGGGTCCCATAACTCACCCAACCGCGTAAGGAATGCAAAATCAAGGAACATAACACCGGTACGACGGAAACTAGGGCGGCAAGAGTGGAACAAAACACTAGGTATAAGGCCGAGCCTTCCACCCTTTACCAAGTATATAGATGCATTAATTAAATAAGAGATATTTTGATATCCCAACATAATCCTGTCCACCATGGAGCAATCTTCAACTTCACCTGCAACTAACAACACTATAAGAGGGGCTGAGCAAAAGCGGTAACATAGCCAAGCAACGGTTTGCTAGGAAGGTTGAAAAAGGTTAGAGGCTGACATGGGAACTGGGGAGGCTTGAAGAGCAAGAGATAGGTAGCGCGGCAAAGCGATAGAACGAAGCAACTAGCATAACAATGATAGTAGTGAGATCCAGAGTAACGGTCATCTTGCCTGAAATCCCGCTAGGAAGAAGAACGAGTCCATGAAGAAGATGAAGCGACGAAGACGAACCAAGCGTAGACGAACGAATCCTCACGATCACAACGAAACCAGAACTAACGAGAAGGAGCACAACCGGAAAGAAGCAAACAACAAGGTAAACACACAACACATAGACATGGCATGATGCTCAACCAAGTATGATGCATGACAAAGGCTAAATGAAGCTACTCATGGCAAGAGATGATTCATACAAGAGCAACACATCAAAGCAAGTTTAAATGAGGCCAGAAACGACATATAACTAATTCGGTAAGTCCTCATATGCAAATTTCAAAATAGGTCCATATCTGAATAAACCTTATGTTCAAGTTGTTAAACAGCAAGTTAAAATGCACCAAGATGATCTACATGATAATCTAGTCAAGTTACATATAAAGTTCATTTAGTCCGGAGCTACGGCCTAGAAGATATGAGCAAAACAAGTTAAACATGGCATTGATGCAAAATGCATTCAATCATCAAGCAAACACATTCAAATCATGAATGCAACATGATAACATGAAACTACATGCAATTCTAAGCAAGTTTCATATAGAGCACACTCAAAACGGAGCAACGGTTCAACACATACACATGAATCAAGTTTAAAGGACAAGCTGCCCACAACAGCAACTAGGCATCTAGAAAGCACCAAAAAAATATGCTACATCACCTCAACATGAAACATAAAGGCATTTACCTGATGTACAGGTAAAGCATGACAAAACATGAACACTGAGCTATCTCCAGAAATCACTAGAACATGCTCAAAAGGACATGGCAAGATTGCAAATAATAACAGTTTCACAGACTGCAGAAATCACTGGACATGGCAGGAATAACATCAAATTGCAATGTTTAGAGATATCAAACAACATGCTACAGGAACTTATCATGGAAAATAAATGAATGGAATGCTAATACTAAAGACAAAGAACAAAATTCCTTTACTGAACTAATTCCAAAGATCAACAGAAAAGATAGTAGCATCCATGCAAACATGGCAAATGATATGATAGATTCAGAATAACAGTTCATGGTAGGAACAACAATAAGTAGGCATGTTAGTGAGCTTCTACCACTCACCACGGAGCAATACATGGCATGAAAAGGGTACCAACAGTAAGAATACAAATTGCTGGACACAAAATGCAATGAAAAAGACAAATCACCAAGTTATAACAGTTTCAGCAGGTTAACATCATATAGCACTCTTGCAATGATTATTAGGTCATCAAGATGGACTCAAACAAGCATATCACAATGGAACAAAATGAAGATCATCTCTCAATGAACATTTTGATATATTGCAAGCACAAAACGGAGCAGCACACAAAAAGTTATGGCACGATAAACATGGCATCAGAGTGCAATATTTTCGGGACTTGGGAAAAAAATCACCTCGGGGAAAGCTGGACGGGGTCGTGCGGGATGGGGAGGACCGGGCGTGAGGGGGCGGCATTTGGATCGGGGACGGGTGGATCTCATCCACCTGCCCAGATCCGGCGACGAGGCAACCGGCGACGGTGGAGGAGGAGGCCGGTGGCGACGAAGCTCGGCTCCGGTGATGGAGGCGAGGCGACGAGGCCGGCGGGGTGAGGGGCGGCACCTGCTGGTGGCAACCGGTGGCGAGGGAGCCGAGGCACGTGGCAGCGGCGCCATGGCCGGCGGCGGGGTTCGACGAGGGGCACGAGGAGGCGCCGCGGGGTCGGGGACGACGGGCCGGGCGGCTGTCGGTGGCGAGGCGGCGGGCGCCGCGCTGGGCGCAAGAGGATCGGGCGGCGGGCGCGTCATCGCGCAGCGGAGCTACAGCTGGTGGCGCGCTGACCCGGTCGCGCGGAGGCGGAGCGGCCAGGAGGGCAGCGCGGCCGCGAGGGCGTGGAGGACGGGCGGTGACAGCGCGAGACAGGTGGCGGGAAGCGGTTGAGTGCGGCGACGGAGGAGATGACATGTCGGCACGCGATTCGCCGGGGTTAGGTGGAGGCTAGACGTGTCGGGCGGCAGGGATCTGTCCGATGGCGCGAGGTAGAAGAAGGCTAGTGTTTGGATGCAAATTTCGGAGGGGAAGGTGTTTATATAGGTAGAGGGAGCTAGGAGAGTCCAAATGAGGTGTGATTTTCGCCCACATGATCATGATCGAATGACCAAGAGCATGGATGGGGTTTGGATGGGCTCATGGGCTGTGGTGAAAAAGGGCTGGGCTGCAAAGAGAGAGGGGTTTCGGGCTACGCGGTTAACCGTTAGGGCATCAAACACCTCCAAATGGAACGAAATTTGACGGGCGGTCTACCGGTGATAAACCAAGGCCACTCGGCAAACCTCGGTCCATTCCGAGGATGTTTTTATCCCGCTCACGAAACGAGGTCTGAGAGGTGCGACAGGCGCGTGGGAGTGTGTCTGTGCTCAGAACAGACAACGGAGAGAACCGGCGGAACCCGAACGAATGCAAATTTTGAAAAACATGCAGATGATGACATGGCGAAATGCAACACGCAAGCAAATGACATGGCAACTACGGCAAATAACTGGAGGACACGTGGCGCATCGAATCCGGGGCGTTACACTTCGCCCAGCTACTGCTGCAAGGCGGCGTTGGCCTCTGTAAAAAGGGAGGAAAGAAAGAATGCCAGTCAAACAACAAAAAAGGGACGCAGTTGCTGGGGAGATCCGGCCCGACTGCTCAGCAGTCGGCCCGAATCTCGGGGATTACAGCCCGTGGGCGCGCTATCGCGCCCCCGTAGAGAGAAAGTCATCAACAGAAATAAAGTCACTGGAAAGATTCTGACCGACTGCTCATCAGTTGGCCCGAACCTCAGGGACTACAGCCCGCGGGTGCGCCGGCGCGCCCCCGCGAAGAAAGGAAGTCGAAACTTACTCTGGCTCTCAGACAAGTTGGCGGTCTGCTTCTCCAGCTCCCGGACTCCGGAGTTGAAGGTGGCCGCACGAAGATTGTGGTAATCCTGCAAGAGGGATATCAGATGAAGTTAGCATTCGACACCTGCAAGTTAAAGTTCCGGACCGCCTGCTCAGCAGCCGGCCTGAAACTTGGGGACTACACCCAGTGGGTGCGCTTGCGCGCCCCACGAAGGAAGCAAGAAGATCAAAATAAAGAGAAGTAAAGAAACTTACGCGGATGGCTGCCCGTGAATCTAGGAACGCCTCGTTGCATCGCTTGAGGGCTTCGGCCTCATCCCGGAGTTTGGCCTGGACGTCGAGGGCCGCCTGGTTCAGGGCGCCCGTCCCGCCTCCGCGTACCCAGCCTGCGGGCGCGGCCCTGGTCGCCTTGGTGTCGGGGACCGATGAGCTCGCGGCACCGGCCTTCAGCGGCCGCGGTGCCGAGGCCGCCTTCGCAAGATGGCGGCGCGCGGGTGTACGTTCCAGGATGGTGGCACCGGCGGGGCGGCCGGCTGCTCGTCCTGCGTTCCACCTGTTGGCGGTGGCGGCGGTACGATGACGTCCGGCATGGCCACGTCGCCGCCCTCCCTCTCCATGACCGGCTGCTCGTCGCCGGCTCCCCCAGTCGTCGCCACAAAATCTTGTGGAGGTGGCGCGGTGTTCAGGGGAGTCACGAGCAGCGGCTCCTGGCGGTGCGCAGCCTCTGCAAGCCGCTCCTTCTCCGCAGCGTCGGCCTCTGCCTGCGCCAGCTTCCTCGCCGCAGATGTTGTGGCCTTGTCCGCCTCCGCCTTCACTAGGCGATCGGCTTCCTGTTCCTCGCGCACCTCCCGTGCGTTCCGGTCCTGCACCTCCCGGAGATCGGCGGCCGGGTTGATTCACCGGCTGGTGGTAGAGGTCTCCGCCGACCTGATGACCGAGGCGGCGGCTGACTTCTCGAGGGTGAGCGGGGCCCTGAGATAGGAAAGCAGGGTAAACAAGTTTCCTAGGCCAGATCGGCAAAGAGGAAGAAGCGTAAGAGGAGCACTTACGCTGACACCATGAGCGGCACCTTCGGCTGCCTCTGGAACTTGGCCACCTTGGCCGCGGCTTATATCCGCCTGGTCGCCACGGCCGGGTTCTTGGGCTTCTTCGGCACGCTGCCGAACAGGGCGGCGCCTTGCTTCCGCTTGCGCTTGCCGCCTCGGGCGGGCGGCCCGGTAGAGGGGCCTGCGCCGGTGTTGGCAGTGCTCCGGGAGGGGCGCAGCTCGTCTTCGTCGTCGTCATCATCGGGCCAGGTCTCCACGCCGCTGCCCTCCTCGGAGCCGCCTGCTCCGTCGCCGCCGCCTGCTGCATCGTCCTCCAAGGCGGCCACCCCCAAGTCAGGGTCATCCACATCGCTCACTGCCCGGTCCGTCAGGTAGTCACCACCCGGCCCCACGATGGCGGCCGTCACCGCGGACATATAAATCTGCGCTCCAGAAAAAGAGTTGCGTCACACCAGGAACAAGACTAAAAGACAGAGCTAAAAAAACAAATCGAGGGACTTACGGCAGCCGGCGGGTTGTCGCGGGAATACGAACGCTTCCCGTACCGCCAGGCTCCCTCCGACACCTTGAGGTCGGCGATCTCGTTCACCATCCTCGCAACCTCGGCAGTCAACATCTCCCTCGTGCACAACCTGCTCGGGTCGTGGTGCCCGCTCATCCGACAGATCAGATGAGGGCGGTCCTGAAGCGGGAGGACCCGGCGCTCGACGAAGGTGATGAGGAGGTCGGAGGCCACGAGGCCCTCCGACTCCTGGAGCACCCGGAGTCGGCCGATGGTGGCTGCCGCGTCTGCTGACACCGGCTTCAGCTTGTAGCCCCAGTTGGGCCGAAGCCAGACAGGGGGGCCGGCCTCATAGGTTGGCAGGTTGATGAAGTCGACAGCCGGGTCGACGTTATCAACATAGAAATAAGACTGCTGCCACAGTTTCACCGACTGTGATAGCAAGATGACTCAGAAGGAATTCCTCTTCGCCGGCCGGCGCACGGCGACGAATCCGCCGCACTCGGCCGCCGTCTCCTTGGCGGAGGTGCCCAGCTTGCCGTAGAAGAACGCTCCCCACGACTCGAGTGTGGGGAGGATGTCGAGGTAGCCCTCGCACGCCGTGACGAAGGCGGAGAGCAGCGTAACGGTGTTGGGCGTCAGATGATGCGGCTGGAGGTGGTTGAAGTCCATGAACGAGCGGAGGAAGCCGCTCGCCGGGAGGCTAAAGCCGCGGAGGAAGTGCGAGCGGAAGACGACCCGCTCGTTCCCCTTCGGCGCCGGCGAAATTTCCTCCGCCGGCAGCACCCGCGCCTTGACGAATGGCGCGTTGGGCATCCGGCGCGTGTTCTGGAGGAAGGTGAGGTGGTCTTCGATCACCGTCGAGCCGTCCCAGTCGCCGCCCTTCTCGCGCGCCATGGCCTCGAGCGGAGCTGTGAAGGGAGGAGGAGCACGACGGCGGTGAACGGCGACAGCACCACGGCGAGCGCTAAGCAGCGACAACAGCAGTGGCGGAGAGAGCTAGAGGAGGAAGAGAGTGTGAGGAGGAGGGCGCGCGTGCTCCGCCGCACCTCTTCCCCCCCCCCCTACTTATAGCCCTCGGGCTGCGAAGCCGAGGGCGGGGCGTGGGATCGTGGGATTAACTGCGCCCACGACCCCATGACCCCCCGATTACTGCGTGAAGTTACCGCGCCTTAAACGCTCGTGGGAATCGCAACCGCCCGCCTCAGCTGCAGCGGAGCTGCCCGCGTTCCGAGGCCCGGTAGTGGCGGGCCCAGCCCACTGTCACGTCCCATCAGCAGCGTGGGGTGGCAGGCTGGCCGGGCTGACGAGCGCCGCGTGGCATGCTCGTTGCGGGCGGCGGGCCAAGGAAGCTTAGCAGGCACGCCACCTGTTTCCCGCCTTGGTGTTCAAAATTGGCCGACGATCCCGCCTTGTCAAAACCAACTTCAGCAGTCGGCGCGTCGCAAGGCAGATCGAACATTCTCCCTGAGCTCGCTGAGAGGGGAAGCCGTTGAGACTTCGCGACCCCTCGACCGCAACACCTCGTCGGCTTCGGGGACTACTGTCGGAGTAATGGGCCACGGGTAGCCTCACCCGAGTCCCTGAACCTGTCAAAACATAGGACTGGCCTCGCGCCGCAATACCCCAAACTGAAAATCCGCCTTCCAGAGGCCGTCTGGCTCAACAGCCGGCCACCGGAGGACAGCCAACTACCAGCAGATGGCACCCAGAGCGGCCGACTCCAGACAGCCGGCCTCTAGAGAGTACGGCGTCGTGCAGGCGGCCACCTGGCGCCCTCAGAGTCTGCACCCCCATCAAGAAGACGAGATAGGGCGTAGCTACAATGAAGTCCCTCACCCCCGAATCTTGGGCTTGGCGTGGCCACAGTGCCCCGTACAGGCGGAGATCTCTGCACGGTGCGGCACTGTTGCCACTCCCCCCTTCTTCCTCTAGCACATAGCTCAAGGAGCACCATTGTATCACTTGTGCCTTAGTGATCATGCGGAGACCCCGCAGAGCAGGACTAGGGGTGTTATCTCCTAGGAGAGCCCCAGACCTGGGTAAAGTGCGCCGGCGTACGTGTCTACGCCTTATCCCGCTTCTAGGCACCGACGACGTTCTACTCGCTCCCACCATGATAAGCCATCCATTGGCATATGTCACACCCAACCCCCGACACTATGAGTTATAAGAGCGTCTCCACCCGTCCACCCAGGGAGTCCCCAGTAGCACTTTTTCGGTGCCGAGGGGCGAAAAATGTCCTACCCGCGCCCCCACGAGCTCGATTAGTGCGGATTTGGTCAAAATTTCGACCGGCGAACCCACCCCAAACCCAAGATCTTGGGGGCAACTTGGGATGAGAGAGACTGTTTTGCATGTCATTTGGCCCACTGTCAGCCTCCCACTCCCTCTCTCCTCACTTTTCCTCCGAGGCCCACCCATGTGCTGCTCTCTCTTCTCTACTCTTCTCCTTATCTCCACCCACGGGAGCAGCAGGGAGGGCAGCCACGGCGGGGTGCGGGCCAAGGCTGGGCGCGGTCGAGCTCGGCGGGGTGCGGTCTGATGTCTGCTAGAACTACGTCGGTATTTCCCGAAAGAGGAAGGGATGATGCAGTATGGCGACAGTAGGTATTTCCCTGAGTGATGTGACCAAGGTTATCGAACCAGTAGGAGAACCTCCTCACACCATGTAAACAACACCTTCACACAAATAACAAATACTCGCAACCCGACGTGTTAAAGGGGTTGTCAATTCCATTCGGGTACGGTGCCTCAAGATAGGCAAATAACGTGAGGTAGAAGTGGTAGATAGGATAAACAGATCGCGGAACAAATAAATTGCACCAAGGTATTTTTGTATTTTTTGGTTTAATAGATCTGAAAATAAATGCAAAGGAAAATAGATCGTAAAGGCAAATATGATGAAAAGAGACCCGGGGGCCGTAGGTTTCACTAGTGGCTTCTCTGGAGAGAAATAGCAAACGGTGGGAAAACAATTACTGTTGGGCAATTTATAGAACTTCAAATAATCATGACAATATCTAAGCAATGATCATTATATAGGCATCACGTCCAAGATTAGTCGACCGACTCCTGCCTGCATCTACTACTATTACTCCACACATCGACCGCTATCCAGCATGCATCTAGTGTAGACAAGATCCTTTTATCTATTGCGAAGATATAGATCCCATCTTGTTATCCTTATTGGCAGTGATGCATACGTGTTGGTTCCCCTTCTGTCACTGGGATCAAGCACCGTAAGATCAAACCCACTACAAAGCACCTCTTCCCATTGCAAGATAAATAGATCAAGTTGGCCAAACAAAACCCAAATATCGGAGAAGAAACACGAGGCTATAAGCAATCATGCATATAAGAGATCAAAGAAGACTCAAATGACTTTCATGGATAAAAACGTAGATCTGATCATAAACTCAAAGTTCATCGGATCCCAACAAACACACCGCAAAAAGACTTACATTATATGGATCTCCAAGAGACCATTGTATTGATAATCAGGAGAGAGAGAGAGAGAGAGAGAGAGAGAGAGAGAGGAAGCCATCTAGCTAGTAACTACGGACCCGTAGGTATACAAAGAACTACTCACGCATCGTCAGAGAGGCACCAATGGAAGTGGTGAACCCCTCGATGACTGTGTCTAGATTGGATCTGGTGGTTCTGGACTCTGCGGCGGATGGAATTGATTTTCGTCGACTCCCCTAGGGTTTCTGGAATATTGGGGTATTTATAGAGCAAAGAGGCGGTTTAGGGGGCACCAGAGGTGAGCACAACCCACCAGGGCGCGCCTGGGCCTCCTGGCACGCCCTGGTGGGTGCTACTCTCCTCGAGCCACCCCAAGTGCTTTCTTGGCCCACTGGATGTCTTCTAGCCCAAAAAAATCCTCCAGGAGTTTCGCTGCGTTTGGACTCTGTTTGATATTGATTTCCTACGATGTAAAAAACATGCAGAAAACAGCAAGTGGCACTGGGCACTATGTCAATAGGTTAGTACTAAAAAATGATATAAAATGCCTATAAAATAATTGTAAAACATCCAAGAATGATAATATAACAGCATGGAACAATAAAAAAATTATAGATACATTGGAGACATATCAGCATCCCCAAGCTTAATTCCTGCTCGTCCTCGAGTAGGTAAATGGTAAAAACAAAATTTTTGATGTGGAATGCTGCCTAACATGTTCATCACGTTTCTTTTCTTTATAGCATGGACATATGGACTTTTATATGATTCAAAGCAATAGTCTAGTTTTGACATGAAGACTTTAACACTCAAGCATACCAACAAGCAACCATGTCTTTCAAAATATCAACACTAAAGCAAGTTATCCCTAGCCCATTATGCTCAATCATTGATCCATTCATGAAACACACTCGAATATTAGCTACACGCAATGCTCAAATACGATCATACTGCCCCTTTGTTGGTTCTCTATAAGAGAAGATGGAGACTAAAATTCAAAATAAAAAATTGCATAAGTAAAAGAAAGCCCTTCGTAGAGGGAAGTAGGGATTTGTAGAGGTGCCAGAGCTCAAAGCTCAAATTGAGAGATAAAATTGAGAGGCATACTTTTCCCACCAATGAAAACGACTTGGAGCATCCCAACACTTTCCAAGGAATTTATTATTTGACAACATAAAGTAAATTCATTTTTCATTTCGGGAGGCATCCTAATACCTTTGCCGTACTCTCGTGCAATGACAAGTGAATAAACACTCATCGTGAGAATAACACATCTAGCATGAAAAATATTGGCTACCCTTCACCACTTCACGAGCGATAGAGCACACAAAAGAGAAATTTATTTTGAGAATTAGAGATGGCACATGCAAATTTGCTTAGAACGACATGGAAATACCGCATATAGGTAGGTTTAGTGGACTCAAAAGCAAAACTGGTTTAAAGGGTTTTGGATGCACAAGTAGGATCATACTTAGTGCAAAATGAAGGCTAGCAAAAAGATTGAGAAGCGACCAACCAAAAAGCGAAAAATATCTTACCCAAGCATTAAGCATAATTAACACCTTATAATGCACCATAAGTAGGATATAAATTTCATTGCATAACTATTGACTTTCGTGCTTGCATAGGGAATCACAAACCTTAACATCAATATTCTTACTAAAGCACAATTACCCATCAACATAACTCACGTATCATATCGTCATATCTCGAAACCATTACTAAAAATCAAGTTTATTTTGTCCAATAATCTTCATGAAATTTTTTATTATATCCTCCTTGGATATCTATCACTTTGGAACTAATTTCATATGTTGCTTTTGATAAGCTCACACAAATATAAGTGAAGATCATGAGCATAATTTTTTCTTACTCTCAAAATAATCTAAGTGAGAATTTCTTAAAATTTTACTAACTCCAACATAATCTAAGTGAAGCATGAGAGCATTTCTTAAAAAATAACAAAGCACACCGTGCTCGAAAAGATATAAGTGAAGTACTAGAGCAAATCCATGGCTCTAAAAATTTAAGTGAAGCATAGGAGCAAGCATAGCATTATTTTTGGCTCTCTCAAAAGGGTGTGTCTAGCAAGGATTCAACACTTAATACACAAAGCAACTCAAGCAAAGACTCACATCATACAAGACGCTCCAAGCAAAACTCATATTATGTGACGAATAAAAATATAGTTTCAAGTAAAATACCGATGGTTGATAGAAGAAAGCGGGGATACCACACGGGGGCATCCCCAAGCTTAGTTGCTTGCTACTTCTTTGAATATTATCTTGGGGTGCCTCGGGCATCCCCAAGCTTAGCCTTTTGCTAATCTTTATTCCTTCATCCATCGTAAGATAACCCAAAGCTTGAAAACTTCAACCACACAAAACTCAAACAAAACCTTCATGAGATCCGTTAGTATAAGAAACCAAACCACTACTATAAGTACTGTAGAAAACCTATTATTATTTTATTTTTGCATTATATATACTGTATTCCAACTTTTCTATGGCAAAAACTCATCAAAAAAAACCATAGACTCATCAAAACAAGCACGCAACGCAAAGAAAACAGAATCTGTCAAAAAAACAGAACAGTCTGTAGCAATCTGAATATTTCGAATACTTCTGTAGCTCCAAAAATTCTGAAATACATTGGTGGACGTGGTGAATTTGTCTATTAATCTTATGCAAAAAGAATCAAATCAAAAGCACTCTTCTGTAAAAAATGACAAATAATCTTGTGAGCACAAAAGTTTCTGTTTTTCAGCAAGATCAAATCAACTTTCACCCAAGTCTTCCCAAAGGCCTTGCTTGGCACAAACACTAATTAAAACACAAAAAAACACAATCATAAAAGTAGCATAATTGTGTTAACACACAAGAACAGAAAGCAAAAAATCAAAAGTAAATTTTATTCGTTGGGTTGCCTCCCAACAAGCGCTATCGTTTTACGCCCCTAGCTAGGCATAACACGTAGGATCTAAGTGTTGTCATCTTTGTCCAATTATTTGATAGACATTTAGGATTTCTCAAGGATTTTGCATATAAATTCTCAGAGACAATACTTCTAGGTATGGGATTGAAAAACTTATTTTCGCAAAAAGGGTCTCTTATGACCTCAATAAAGTTGGGGTGGATACTAATCATATTAAGGTCTCCTTTATCATTGCTAGAAGTTGCACCTTTGTTTTTAGTGACTTAAGTAGTCTTGCCAATTTTCACGGGAGTTTTAGCGGAAGCAAAAGCCTTACCTAGATTAGAAATGATTTCTTCCAGTTTATCAATCCTAGACGGACTTTCTTCGATTCTTTCATGAATTATAGTTCCCTTTTCTTTTAGCAACTTAAAAACGTTTCCAGATTTTGAACCAACCTTAGTTATCCAAGTTTTCAATATGTTCTACGGTAAGCATTTTCTTTTCAATAGCATCTAGTCTTTCCATAACATGCTCGAGAGTCAATATTGTTTCATTGATCACAAGTGGTGGTGAACCCACTAAATTTCCCAATGCATTAAAAGCATTAAGAGAAGGACACATCAAGAAATTCCCACCGGTAATCGTATCAAGGACGAATCTATACCAAGTGGTAATGCCCACATAAAAACAACAAAGAAAAAAAACGGTAGATTGCTTATGGATAGATCTATTATGAGCATTGCAAATCCTATACCAAGCATCTTTTAAAAAATCCCCCCCCCTTTGTTTGAAGTTGAGAACTGTAACACCCTCAGTGTCATGCTACAGTAATCCCCTGTTAATGGTGCCAGGTCACCATGCTTACTGAGCTAATTATCACTTGATGAAAAATCAAAGTCAAATTCAAATTCTAATTATGAGGGAAATTCAAAATTTCTCAAACATGAAAACAAAAATATTCATCATGTGCCAACTTCCACAACTAATATTGGTGGTGAACCAACATTTTTGCAAAGGGTTAAGTGGCCTAAACTACTTAAAACAGTGACCTAAGCAATAAATTAAATGCCCTTTTTAATTTATAAAATTGGCAACTATTCCAAAAGCCTCCCAACCTTTTTGTGGCGGTGCACAATAATTCTATGAAATTGTTTTGGCCAATGGCATATTTTTGCAAAGTCATTAATGGCTAAAAGGAAAAGGCAAAATGCTGCTCGAAAAAGAAAAACAAAAAAAAAGAAAAGGAAAGAAGAAAGGGTGGGAGAGCCCCTGGCCTCCCCTTGGGCTTCGGCCCATCCCAGTAGGCCGGCCCACCTCACCCAGCCTGGCCGGCCCAGCTTCCCGAAGCGCGCCTCCCTCCTGTTCCTCCGACCGGGCGAGGCAGAGCGCGCCCGTCGCCGCCGAACCACCTCGCCGTCGACGCCTCCGCGAGAGGATAAGGCCTCCGCGCACCCCCCTCGACGCCTCGGCCTCCTCCCCAGCTACCCCCAACTCACCTCCGCCTCTCCCACTCCCCTTCAGATCCCCCTCAAGCACTCCCCTCTCTCTGACCCGAGCGCGCCCGCCGCCGTCGCCGCGTCGATCCTGCGGCCATCGTCGCCCGTCCGCTGCTCCAACAAGAGCCGGAGCTCCGTCGTGGTCGGCCTCTTCTTCCTCTACACTGGATCGGGACCGGGAGCGCCACCGTCGTCGCATTCTTCATCTTCCTCATCTATGGCCAACGCACGACCACGCCGTCAATTCGCTCCGGCGAGCTCTCCCCCGAGCCCGCTTTGCACATCTGCTGGAGCGTTGTGAGCTCCTCTCCTTCTCCCCTCACTCCCTGCTCATCCCCGCGCTCGTAGACGCCGACCACGTCATGGCCGTGCATCGCCGTAAGCGAGCTCGCAGGCGTGACCACCGTAGCCCGAGCTCGCGTCGAGCTCAGGCGAGCTCCTGGAGCTCGTGCGAGTCCAACGAGACCCCTAGCGCGCCTTCCCGTGCCATGCAGCGCCGTATCCGACGACGCCCGAAGTCCGGCGTCCGCTGCGGTGCTCGCCGCCGTCACCTCCGTCCAGCTCCGGCCTCGTAACCACTCCGGTTGGACGTGGCATCTTCTCCCCGTTCGAACGCGCCCCCCGCGGCCATTTTGGCCGCCGGATGGCGAATCCCGACGCACGGCCGCGCCCTCCGCCGTGGATTTGGTCGACGGAGCTAGCTCCGGCACCACCACTGAGGTGGCACACCTGGGGCCACCCCTGGTGAGGGAGTTCCGGACTAGGGGGTGTCCGGATAGCCGAACTATCATCATCGGCCGGACTCCAAGACTATGACGATAGAAGATTGAAGACTTCGTCCCGTGTCCGGATGGGACTTTCCTTGGCGTGGAAGGCAAGCTTGGCGACACGGATATGTAGATCTCCTACCATTGTAACCGACTCTGTGTAACCCTAACCCTATCCGGTGTCTATATAAATCGGAGGGTTTTAGTCCGTAGGACGAACAACAATCATACCATAGGCTAGCTTCTAGGGTTTAGCCTCTTTGATCTCGTGGTAGATCTACTCTTGTAACACACATCATCAATATTAGTCTAGCAGGACGTAGGGTTTTACCTCCATCAAGAGGGCCCGAACCTGGGTAAAACATCGTGTCCCTTGTCTCCTGTTACCATCCGCCTAGACGCACGAGCCCGGACCCCCTACCGAGATCCGCCGATTTTGACACCGACATTGGTGCTTTCATTGAGAGTTCCTCTGTCGTCGCCGATAGGCCGATGGCTCCTCCGATCATCAACAACGACGCGGTCCAGGGTGAGACCTTTCTCCCGGACAGATCTTTGTGTTGGCGGCTTTGCATCTGCGGCCAATTAAGCAGCCATCTGGAGCAGATCGAAAGCTACGCCCCTGGCCATCAGGTCAGATTTGGAAGTTTAAACTATACGGCCAATATCCGCAGAGACTTGATCTTCGACGAATTCAAGCCGCAGCCAAGCGTGCCGCACTGTCTCGATGGTCATGATCTAGCTCTGCAGCCGAACAGTGCCCTGGAGGCCGCACCAGTATCCGCTCCAACCCTTAATCCGGAGCCGGATTCCCCGAC
This sequence comes from Aegilops longissima, assembly GCA_021605205.1. Classification (NCBI taxonomy): domain Eukaryota; kingdom Viridiplantae; phylum Streptophyta; class Magnoliopsida; order Poales; family Poaceae; genus Aegilops; species Aegilops longissima. The sequence continues at coordinate 788,604,347 of CM038677.1, read as the reverse complement.
CGAGGACGAGTGGTTGGACACCGCCTCGGGGGCTACAATATCTACGACGATCGAGCCGAACTCCATCCCTGTCCTTTGCAAAGACTCCGACTCCAGGGTGCCGGACTCCTATCCGGACTCCGAACCCCCCGAAAGAATCCGATTGGGCGCCCGTTATGGAGTTCACGGCCACGGACATCTTTCAGCACTTCGCTTTTGGCGACATCCTGAATTCACTAAAGTCTCTCTCTTTATTCGGAGAGCCCTGGCCGGACTACGGTCAGGAAGGTTGGGATGCGGCCGATGAAGAAATTCAACGCCCACCCACCACCCACTTGGTAGCCGTTGTCGACGATCTAACCGACATGCTAGACTACGACTCCGAAGACATCGACGGTATGGACGGCGATGCGGAGGCGACAAGACCCAGCGCCTACTGAGGCGCTGGAAGGCCACCTCGTCATACGACATATACATGGTGGACATCCCAAAAGATGGGAACGGCGATGGAACAACTGAGGATGACCCCTCCAAGAAGCAGCCCAAGCGCCGGCGTCAGCGGCGCCGCTCTAAATCCCGCCACAGCAAGAATGAAGATTCCGGCACCGGAGATAACAATACACCGGACAACGCCGAAGACAATCCACTCCAGCAAGATCCAGCGCAGGAGGATGGAGACGCCAGCCCTCAAGAGAGAGCGGCAGAAGAAGAGGTAGAGGATTATATGCCTCCCTCCGAAGACGAAGCAAGCCTCGACGACAATGAATTCGTCGTGCCTGAGAATCCCGTCGAACAAGAGCGTTTTAGACGCAGGCTTATGGCCACGGCGAACAGCCTAAAGAAAAAGCAGCAACAGCTTAGAGCTGATCAGGATCTGCTAGCCGACAGATGGACCGAAGTCCTCGCGGCCGAAGAGCATGAGCTCGAACGCCCCTCCAAAAGCTACCCTAAACGCAAGCTGCTCCCCCGATTAGAGGAGGAGGCTTACGAACCCGCATCACCAGGAGACAATACGGCTGACCGACCACCCCGTGGCCGCGACAGAGAGGCCTCTAGGCCCTTCACTAGAACCGTACCCCGGCATCGCTCAAAAAGCACACGGCCAAAGGGGAACGCTCCGGACCTGCGAGATATATTGGAGGACAAGGCAAGACAATCAAGATCGATCTATGGATCGCGTGGGCGCCCCACGGTACTTGACGACAACCGTAGCGCCGCACACCCACTATGCTTCACAGACGAAGTAATGGATCATCAAATCCCCGAAGGGTTTAAACCCGTCAATATTGAATCCTATGATGGCACAAAAGACCCCGCGGTTTGGATCGAAGAGTATCTCCTTCACATCCACATGGCCCGCGGTGACGATCTTCACGCCATCAAATACCTCCCCCTCAAGCTTAAAGGACCAGCCCGACATTGGCTCAACAGCTTGCCGCAGAGTCAATTGGGAGCTGGGAGGACCTTGAAGCCGCATTCCTCGATAACTTCCAGGGCACTTATGTGCGACCACCAGACGCTGATGACCTAAGCCACATAATTCAGCAGCCAGACGAATCGGCCAGACAATTCTGGACACGGTTCTTAACCAAGAAAAACCAAATCGTCAACTGTCCGGATGCGGAGGCCCTCATGCCTTCAAGCATAACATCCATGACGAGTGGCTTGCCCGGCACCTAGGACAGGAAAAGCCGAAATCCATGGCAGCCCTCACATCACTCATGACCCGCTTCTGCGCGGGTGAGGACAGCTGGCTAGGACGCAGCAACAACCTCCGCAAAAATTCTGGCAGTCCGGACTTCAAGGACCAAAACGGCAGGCCGCATCGTAACAAAAACAAACGCCACACTAACGGCGACAATATTGAGGATATGACAGTCAATGCTGGATTCAAAGGCTCTAAACCCGGTCAGCGGAAAAAGCCATTCAAACAAACTACTCCGGGTCTGTCCAATTTGGACCGAATACTCGACCGCTTGTGCGAGATACACGGCACCCCCGAAAAGCCAGCTAACCACACCAACAGGGACTGTTGGGTATTCAAGCAGGCAGGCAAGTTAATTGCCGAAAACAATGACAAGGGGCTGCATAGCGATGACGAGGACGAGACCCAACCGCCAAACAATAGAGGACAGAAGGGTTTCCCCCCACAGGTGCGGTCGGTGAACATGATATACGCAACGCACATACCCAAAAGGGAGTTGAAGCGTGCACTCAGGGATGTCTACGCGATGGAGCCAGTTGCCCCGAAGTTCAATCCATGGTCCTCCTGCCCGATCACTTTTGACCGAAGTGTCGGTGTACTAGGGTAGGGGGTACCCTAGTATCCCGAACTCGTGCACGGACAGTTGCAGCGCCCCGCGGCAGGGCTGGCCTGACGACCGCCAAGCTCCTCAGTGGCTCCTTTGGAGCCATTCAAGAACAAAGTAATCAAGTCCCCGGCAAGAGGAGCTTGCCGGGAAGGCCACTCAGGGCGCGAAGGAAGCAAGACCCCGGCAAGAGGAACTTGCCGGGAAGGCTTGGCGGGCGCCGAGCCCCCAAGCGCTACAAGGTTCCTGCCGCGGCAAGGCGCTTGCCGGGGCGGGCGACCTCTCTTCATCTCCGCTCCAGCTCACCCGCCAACGTGTCACCACGGGCTCTCCCAATCACGCGTGTCGGACGGGCTGTGCAGCCAGCGGGAGCAGCGACAAGCGGCGCGACAAGCTACCATCGTGGCAAACGGAGGCGCACTTGACGGTCCCTGTTACATTGTTCGAGGCGATCGAGGCGGGCATTCATGACTCTTGTCCCTTGCCGTCAGAGTTAGGTATAGGTTACTGTACACTGTACAAAGCGGTGTACCAACCTATGTTTTTACCATTGTAACCTTGTCTACTTGCCACATGTGGTGACCCCTTGTGCCTATAAAAGGAGGCCCAAGTGCAGCGTAGAGGAGGTTCGGCTGGATTCGGTCCAGCTCCGGCTTAGTTCATCACATTCATACGAAACCACGCTCAGGCTAGGTCTTGTAGCTCCCATTGCTCCCTAGCAAGAACACAAGATAATCCACAAAGCAGCAGTAGGAGTATTATCTCTCCGGAGAGCTCCGAAGCTAGGTAAATCCGCTCGTGTGCATCGCCTCGATCCGCTCTTTGTGCAATCTCCGCCCCCCTCCGAACCACAAGGGGCCCAGGTCCCGTAGGTGCTCGTGGGACACGATCAGCTCTCCCCCGACATCTTTGGCGCGCCAGGTAGGGGGCGTCGAGGCTGTGTGAACCCGATCCGGCGGTCACACGAGCGACTCCATCGACATCTTTGTCGACATGGCGCCGAAGAAGAAGTCTTGGCAGCAGCTGAGCCGTCGCGTCAAACCCACCACCACCGGAGCCGTCGGTGGTGGGGAAGCGCTAAGCGGAGGAACCGGCGTCGTCGAGAGAGCCACGATGCCGCCAGGTCAAGGACAAGGCAGCGCAGCGTCGGTGTCGAATCTGCACCACGTCCCTTCGCAGGAGGCGCGGGACCGACAGCGTCATGATACTCGCGGCACCATACGCTCGTTGGATCAAGGCCAAGCTGGAGGATCCCGAGGCCCTCGAGACCGCATGCACCTCGGCATGCGGTGCGAGTGGAATGCGGATCGCAGGCGGGATGCTGCTCCTCCTAACGGTTAGGAGTCCGAGCACATCCGTTCTTCGCTTCGATGCGCCGTTGCCGCCAACCACACCAGCGGAAGCCTTGGCAAGAGCTCGATTACTTCTAGATTACCCTCAACGGCCGATAAGGTCGACGAATGGAGGCCACAATTCAGAGTCTCATCGGCCGCCAACAGCGGCGCCCCGCGGCAACCGAGTGCCGCGTGAGCAGCGGCGGCGGCAAGCGCGGCGATGTCGACAAGACTTACGGGGAGCAGCCACCGTGCACTAACCTTCGAAGAAGGCCAAGATCGCCGACTCGCGGATCCACCTCGACAGCGACTCCACAGCGTCGCCGGATCCGCGAGCTCGTCGCGACCAACGCCAAGTTCTTCGAGAGCGGCAAGAAGAAGACTTCGAACCCGTATCGGCGGCCAAGAAAGCGCGCCGCCAATCGACCAGCGCGGGCCCGCTGTCGATATGCATGCGCCCGAGAGAACCAGGCGACTTACCCGTCTGTGGTAGGTTGGCCTGCGTTCACTCGTGAGCTGCGGCAAGTCCGGTGGCCCGACAAGAAAAACTTCAAACCAGGCGTGCGGAGAAATGCGGCGGCGACACACCCATCGGAGTTCCTCAGCATCTACACCATCGCGGTGCAAGCTGCGGGGGGCGAGACGACAAGATCCTCGCCGGTGCCGGCGTGCTGCTATCGCACCACCGGGAGCACCTCAAGTACATAGTCGGATGCACTTTCCCAAGGAACAAGCAACAAATAATACTGCAGAGTATGAAGGCTTGCTTGCGGTCTCGAGATTGCGGTGGACCTTGGGATCAAGCTCATTGTCGGGGACTCGCAACTTGTGCGTCCGCCAAGTAAATAAAGATTATCGAGTCCGTTGATGGAAGCGTCGTCGATGAAGTGAGGAAGCTGGAAGAGCACTTTCAAGGCCTGCAAATGGAACCGTTCCAAGAGCACATAATGATATAGCTGATGGTCTCTCCAAATGTGCGCACTTAAGTTACACGTGGAACCAGGGATTTTTGTGCTCAAGCTAACTCAGCCAACCGTAACACCATCAACAGGACAGAGCAAGAAGAAAATTGGTTTCCGGCGACTACTTCCCGGCGGAGCTCCACGAAGCCGCCGCCAAGAAGGTCCCTAAAACCAGCGAGTATCAGCGAGGAGCAGTCTGCTCCGACAAACCATGCAGTTTGTATCATTGAAACAAAGCGCTCCCGACAAGTTTAGCTCCGGCAAGCTTGCGGGATCATCGACTCCGGCGGACCCACAGGTCCTTGCCGTAGAAGCTGATGTTCCCGCGATGATAGATGAGCCTTTAGTCCTTGTTGCCGAGCCACGAGGCTCCAACATGGGCACAGCGAATCGTCCATTTCCTTGAGACGGAGAACTTCCCGAAGAGCAAGAAGAAGCGGAAAAAGTAGCCCGGCAGTCAAGTATGTACCAGTTTGGTGACAACATCCTGTACAGAAGAAGACTCAATGGTGTGAAACTGAAGTGTATTTGCCGGGAAGATGGACGAAGCTGTTGGCGAGAGATACGGAGGCATATGTGGTCACCACATTGGCGCGAAGAGCACTTGCGGCAAAGCTTTCCGGCAAGGTTTCTTCTGGCCAGAAGCCCTCCAGGATGCAACTGCACAAGTAACCAAGTGTGAAGCGTGCCAGTTCCATTCAAAACAGATACACCAACCAGCTCAAGCTCTCCAGGCAATCCCTTTATCCTGGCCCTTTTCGGTCTGGGGGCTCGACATCCTCGGCCCCTTCCCCCGAGCTATCGGGGGCTTTGAATACTTGTACGTAGCAATCGACAAGTTCACAAAGTGGCCGGAAGTGGAGCCAGTGAGGAAGGTGACAGCACAATCAGCCGTCAAGTTCTTTAGGTCAATTGTTTGCCGTTTTGGGATTCCTAACCGGATCATCACCGACAATGGCACACAGTTCATGAGACGCACCTTCATGCAGTACGCCCAAGATCTTGGCGCCAAGATCTGCTTTGCTTCCGTTGCTCATCCGAGAAGCAACGGTCAGCGAAAACAAGCGCTGAAGTGCTGCGAGGACTCAAGACCGAACTTTCGACGGGCTACGCAAGTGCGGAAGGAACTGGATCGAGGAGCTGCGGTGGTTCTTTGGTCGATCAGGGCGGCGCCAAATCGAGCCACGGCGGACACCCTTTGCTCTAGTCTACGGAGCAGGCAGTTCTCCCCACGGAACTCGTATCACGGGTCACCTCGAGTACTCGCTTATGATGAGCTTGAGCAAGAGCAGCTGCGACAAGATGACGCGCTGCTCCTCGAGGAAGATCGTCTTCAGGCTGCTCTATCACGAGCTGCTCGTTATCAGCAAGCTTTGCGTCGCTACCATAGCCGCAAAGTTAATGCCAGAAGCTTCGAGGAAGGCGACCTTGTTCTTCGGCGCGTTCAATCCGCCAAGAATTCCAACAAGTTGACACCGAAGTGGGAAGGCCCTTATCGGGTGAAACGAGTCACTAGGCCCGGCGATGTCCGCCTTGAGACCGAAGATGGCATTCCGGTGAGCAATTCCTGGAACATAGAACATCTTCGTAAGTTTTACCCATGGTAGCGCGGTTGCGGAACCCGTTCGGCAACCACCCTTACCATACAAGTCTTGCCGCTGTTGCATGTAATCCTTTGTACAAAGCGAGGCGCGAGACCCGTGCATCGATAAAGCCTATGGTTGCGCACATTTTGTTAATACATGCTTTCATAATGATATATGCATGTGTTTACTAACATCTTGTGCAGCACCGCTTTTGATGGCGATAATGAGCCATTAGGCTCCATAACTTTATTTTCTCTTCTTTCTTCTCAAACAAGAAGAAGGTTCATCCACCCACAAGTTAACCGGAGGGGAAGAGGAGATAATGGTGTGGGCTGACAAGCGTCGCTCAAGGAACTGTCGCCTTGCCGGAAAATAGACAACAGAAAAGCTAAGTTGCTAAGTTCAAGCGACCAGTTTTTAATTTTTAAGTTATCTTCCTTGAGCGATAGTACTTTGTATGGAAAACGCTGTGCGGAGGAACCAAATCGTGACTGGTCGCGCCCTTACTTTGTTTCGAGTCCGCTCAACAACTTAAGTGAGCTGCGGCTAGTCCATGACGAGGTTGCTTGTCGATGGCGACCCGCTTGACAGGCTGCTGAAGTTCACTTTTCGGCCAGCGGCAAGGGTGCTGCACCGCAAGTTTCCACTGGCGTGGGGCAGTAACATACAAGGGAAGAAATCAAGTAAAGGAAATAACATTGCATTCGATGGCCTAAGATAGTGTATATTACATAATAACTTGTCATGATCTAATAGATTTTTTCGCCTAAACATGATCTACAGCGACAAGAGAAAGATAGACTTGGCGGCCTAGTCACCTTGATCGCCCTCGAGCCTCTTAACTCCGCTCACCACTGTCCACGATGGAGTGCGACAAGGGCTTTGAGCGCTCCAACATCGGCGGATGGAGGCAGGGACTTGAGGGCCTTGGTGAAGTCGGCGCCTGGGTTGCGGAAGGCCACCTTCATCAACTCCTTCGGAGAGCCTCGGCACGCAGACTTGGCGTGATTCCTCCGCCGATTGCGGAACCTCATCCGGAGCCGCTGGATACCCGCCAACACGCCTTTGAAGAATAGGCTGAGCTTGACGCTGGGTTGGAGGTTCTCGTCGGTGGAATATCCAAGATCTATCATCCCCAACTCCATCAGCTCGTTATGGATGCCGACGGCGGTGTCCACAAGACCTTCTGTCCAATGCATTATGCTGTCCCGAAGATTATTCTGGGCGGTCACAGCACTCGACAGCAACTCCTCGGTGGCCTTGATCTTTTCCAACAGGCCCGTTTCCCGCTCCTTGGCGCCGTTCAACGTCTCCGTCAAGGTGGTCAATTTCAGCCCCAGATCCGCCTTGGAGTCCTCGGCGGCATCGAGCTCTTTAATCTTCTCGGCAAAAGCGACCTTGTAGCTGCGCCGAGGGTGTAGCGTCCTTCTCGCCTTCGCGCTTCAACCCGGCGACCTCCTCGGCACTCTTACGGAGGTGGACTCCAGCTGAGCCACCCTCGTCTCAATTCCCTCTTGGCGGCCTCGGCAGCCGCAGCAGCATCCTTTGCCTCCCAGTGGCCGCCAATCATTTGCTCACGCAGCGAGATCTTCCTCAAAGCTGTCGAGGTTGATCTTCCGCTGCTTGACTCACCTTCTCGCGGAAAGCTTCTCGTTGGCGAGCCTCTGCCCGCTCTTGATCTCGCCCTTCTCCAAGATGAAGGCCGTCGCTCCTCGACCAAGCTGCTCACGCGCCTCCGCTATATGCCGGAGAGTCTCTCTGTTGGCGCGTCGGAGCTCTTCCACACGTGCCTCCAAATCAGTTCCCACCCTCGCGACAAGCGCCTCCACAGAGTCAGTTTGGCTTGGCGGGCGCGGTAGAGCGGCAACCTCCTTAGCAGCTGCTCCTCCTCAGGCTCACCACTGCTGCTGCTGGGGCATCAACCAGCGACAGCCGGCGGAGCAAGCAGTTCCGCATCGAAGGTCTCCCCTTGGCGGTGCCACAGTGCTTTCGATGCCCATGGGAGCTTGATGAAGACACCCTCGCCCGGCTTTTAGGTAGGCGCCGGGCGGGGCTCCCTCGGTCTGGTGCGGCGTCGGTGGCGGGGATCGTGATCGGTGCAGCGCTGGCGCTCCTGCGGCCTCCGGGCCGTCGGTCGATCGTGATTCCTCCCGACCTCTGCGCCCGTGGCCTCGGCAACCTCCTGCGTCGGCGGGCTGTCGGCACCAGCCTCCTCCTCCTCCGTGTTGGCGGCATCGGCGTTATGCGCGCGGCGTCTTCCTCACCGGCAGCCTCGGTTTCCATCGGATCTCCGGCAGATGGATCTGATGGTCGGAAGAAGAAAGCACAAATCAAGCAGATATTGAAGAGAAAGCGGAAGGAAAGAATCCAGAAACTATCAAACAAGAAGATTACTGCGGTGGGGTGCGTGGCGCGGTCTCCACCACGGAGGGTCGTCGGCGCCAGCCCTTGTCGGGAAGCTCCTTGTCGGAGAAAGCCTCCCTTGGGAGGCGCTCCTTGGCGGAGAATTCTCCCTTGGTGGCGTGGTTGAAGCAAGCAGAATTTGGGAGACCTCCGGGGCCTCGATGAGGCTGGACCTCGGGGGTAGCCCCGGTGCTCCATGATGTGGCTGCTCTGCTCCTACAAAATCCAACAAACCAGATATCGATAGCGGAAAAGCACCCAAGCGCGCTAACCACGATAAGCATACCGGACACTTCACGCGGGGGCTGCGCTGGGGCTTTCTGTTGAAGGGTTGCGGATCGGCAAGGGAGTCTCAGACGTGCCCCTGTTGCTATAGGAGTCATCCGAGGCGACAACCACGGCGTCTTGGCCCTCTTGGCGCTCTCCGAGCTAACATACGAAGAAGAAAGTTCAGAGTGGAACCAAATCGGATATAAGATAAAGCAATAAATTGAAAAATTACAAATAACAGCGGCAATATCTTACTCTTCCTCTTCTTCCTCGGAGCTGAGGCGGAGAGGTCAAACTCTAACTCAGTAGCTTGACGGATTGGGGAAGACTCCCTCTGGCGCTTGGCGGTGCAGAGGCCGCGACTCAGAAGGCCTGCGCCCGTCGCCGTGGCGAATAGGCGCTCTGCGGCAGCGATGCTTGCAGCGGTGGAGCGCGTCGAGGCGACAGGTGGCTGTTGGACGTATGCTCCCTGCCACTTCTCCGGTCTTCGGAGGCGTCTCCTTAAGCGGGCAGCGAGCTCCTCCTGCGGCAAGCTACTTGATGGCGGAGGAGGCGCCCCGGCAGGCCCACTTGGGTCGTTGTCGGGCTCGGTCTGCTCCTCCTCACCCGCGAACTCTTCTTGGTCGGCAAGGCTTGCCGCCTCGGCCCTCTCTGCCTCCTCGGACAGTGAACCCAAACGCGCGCGGCAGCAGCCTCTGCAGCCTCCTCCAACCTTGTGGCGGCGCGCCATCTCTGGCAGTGGTGTCAGCGGGTGAGCCGCCTCTTCTCGTCGGCGGATCGGCACCTCAACCAAGTTATCAAGAAGCGCTGCACTATGTCATCGGCGGGCTCCTGCCAAGTTGGAGCGATCCCATGGGAATCGCTGGCAACGGCATTATCGCGGATGCTATCAAGCGACGAGTTGTTGCACAAGGGCACAACTTCCCTCGGCAACATGCACCATCCAGGGTTATCCGCTTCAGGCTTGAACAGCTCCCGCAGCATGCCGTCAAGCTCCAAGGTAGTGAAGTTCCAATTCAGACCTGGGTGCAGCCTCATGATATCTGCCGCGTTCTGGAATTCCCAAGCAGGCCTCCCTTTCTCCTGCAAGGGCGCAATGCGGCGGCGAAGGAAGTCCGCACCAACTGCCCCTACGGTAAGTCCTGCTTGCCGGAGACGCAAAATCCTAGTCGTGGCAATCTTCAACTTGTCGTCCTCCGGCGCCAAGTTGCTCCAATCATTACGCGAACTATGGGGGTCTTCATGCAGGGCAGTAAAGGCTGTGGCTCCTCCTCTAAGATCCAGCACCAGTCAGCCCTCCACTCCTCCCACTTGCTGCGCAACTCTCCGTCAAGATATGCTTCCTTCTTGCCGATCCTAGAGGTCCATGCAATTCCTCCGACAGCGGCTCTCCTCTCTCTATGCGGGTGAGAAGTAGTGGCGGAAAAGTCACGACATTGGGTGGACCCGACAAAGTTCTCGCAGAGATGTGCAGCAGCCATGGTAAGGATGGCGTTGGGGTGAAGTCAGGAGGCGGAGGCCATATGTGTTCATGACATCGCAGAAGAATTCAGAAAAGGCGGGCGAGCCCGCAAGAAAAAATCGCAAAGAAGGGTACCGATGGAGACCTTAGCAGATGTGGCGGCAGAGATGACCCTCGTCTGCGGATCGCCCAGGTCACCGTCGACCGAAGAGGTAGTACAGCTCCCACAGCTCCTTCTGTTGAGCAGGGGATCGAAGGGCCCGCTCCTTCCGCAGCGCCGTGAGCAGCTGCGCCTCGGCAATTCACGCCTTTCCCTTATCGGCCTTTGGAGCCATAGGGAGTCGTGGTGGAGGAAGCCGGCGGCGTTGGCGGCACCGTGGCAATGGAGGGTGGAGCATCGCTCTCTTTGGGCTCGAGAAGAAAGGGAAGGCGGCGGGGTTTCGATGTGACGGCAAGGGCAAGTGGGCGTCTGCCTCTGTTCCCCGCTTATAAAGGGAGAGGGGCAGGCGTTCGATTTTTCCCATTAAAGAAAGCCCCACGATCTCCCCGGCGCCACGCCAGTGCGTGCCGTTAAGTGGGAGGCGTGGTGGTCCCAAGGCAAATAACGGCGTCATCAAGACCCGCGTGCCCGTGCCTTTGTTTTGGGCACAGCCCATGAGCTTAGCGCCATGTGTGGCCCAGGCCGGGGCTCTGTCGGTGTACTAGGTAGGGGTACCCTAGTATCCCGAACTTCGTGCGGACGATTCAGCGCCATGCAGGCAGGCTGGCTGACGACCGCTAAGCTCCTTAGTGGCTCCTTTGGAGCCATTCAAAACAAAGTAATCAAGTCCCGGCAAGAGGAGCTTGCCGGGAAGGCCACTCAGTATGCGAAGGAAGCAAGGCCCGACAAGAGGAACTTGCGGGAAGGCTTTGGCGCGCCGAGCCCCCAAGCGCGACAAGGTTCCTGCGCGGCAAGGCGCTTGCCGGGCGACCTCTCTTCATCTCCGCTCCAGCTCACCCGCCAGCGTGTCACCACGGGCTCTCCCATCTGCGTGTCGACGGGCTGTGCAGCCAGCGGGGAGCAGCGACAAGCGGCGCTGACAAGCTACCATCGTGGCAAGCGGAGGCGCGCCAGCGGTCCCTGTTACATCGTTAAGGCGGCCGAGGCGGGCATTGATGACTCTTGTCCCTTGCCGTCAGAGTTAGGTATAGGTTACTGTACACTGTACAAAGCGGTGTACCAACCTATGTTTTTACCATTGTAACCTTGTCTACTTGCCACATGTGGTGACCCCTTGTGCCTATAAAAGGAGGCCCAAGTGCAGCGTAGAGGAGGTTCGGCTGGATTCGGTCCAGCTCCGGCTTAGTTCATCACATTCATATGAAACCACGCTCAGGCTAGGTCTTGTAGCTCCCATTGCTCCCTAGCAAGAACACAAGATAATACACAAAGCAGCAGTAGGAGTATTATCTCTCCGGAGAGCTCCGAAGCTGGGTAAATCCGCTCGTGTGCATCGCCTCGATCCGCTCTTTGTGCAATATCCGCCCCCCTCCGAACCACAAGGGGCCCAGGTCCCGTAGGTGCTCGTGGGACACGATCAGCTCTCCCCCGACACGAAGGGACCAACCCACCAGCATCCGCCACGGCGGATTCGCCGCACTGGTCTTAGACCCAATCGTCGATGGATTTCACCTAACGAGTCGATGGATTGGCGGAAGCAACCTGAACCTGCTTTACCGGGATACAGGCGCAAAATGGGCATAAACCCTCAAGGATTAAACCTACCAAAGCGACCTTTAAAGGCGTCATACCAGGTGTAAAGCCAATTATGCAGGCTCAATTACTGGAAGTGGTCTTGGATCCCGGATAACTTCAAGCGAGGAGTTAATCTTGACCTAGTCCTGTTCCGCAGCGGCTATCATGCCTTGCTCGGACGTACCGCGTTTGCAAAGTTCAACGCGGTGCCGCACTACGCATACCTCAAGCTCAAGATGCCAGGCCCTCGAGGAGGCATTACGGTCACCGGAAAAACTGAACATTCTCTCCGCACAGAGGAACATACAGCGGCTCTCGCGGCAGAAGTGCAATGCAGCCTCTTAAGGCAATTATCGAGTCCGGCCGTTAAGAGGCCGAACACAGCCAAGCGCGCCCGGAGTAACTTACAACAAGACCGCCTGGCACGTTCCGAGCACACGTAGCAGTGCGGCCCCAACCCCAGCTCTGCGAAGCGTCAGCGCGGGTCCCAGCGTACACCATTACGCTCTCGAAGATACCATGGGCATGGGGAGGGGGCACGACCACAATACACCTGGCTGCGGCTCAACCACACAAGGGGCTCTCAAGTGTATCGTTCCTTTTTATTTTCTTTTTACCTTTTACTTTTTAACCACAGGACACCGTTTGTCGGAAGCCTGTCCGGCAGCGGACACTGCCAAACTCACGATGCAACAGCCGGGGAAGGATAAAGGCTACAACGAATATACTGGTGGTCTCCATTACGAGCATTTTCATACACCAATCTGCAGCCTACCCACGGAGAAGGACATATAACAGTCTCCTACCTTGCTTATCGCACTATTTGTATCGTTCGCATTCGTAGCAGCACTTATTGAGTAAAACAATGCAGCACCTTTTGCTTACAATTGCATTTCTTTTTCATACATATGTTCATTCACGACATGTTGCATCCGTACACTTTAGTGCGGCTAATATACCAGGGGATTATGTTTCCAGCGTTATGGTGTGATGAGTCGAACACTTTCACAAGTGCGGCACCCGAACTTATAGCACCATATGCATCGGCTCGAATCATGTCTTGGGTCAATAGTTGGGTTTGCCGGCTCCGTGTTTTGGTACCTTACTTTCCGTTATATCGGCTAAGGTAGCACCGGAGAACCACTGCGATTCGCCCAGTTCAGCTAGGTTAACGCCTCGATGGAAAGCTAAAACTGACCGTCATGATGAGGCGAGAGACTGAGTCGCTGTTCGAGAGGTTTCTGCGAGTCCTTAAAGACTTATGCGCTTAGGCGAGAGGCGGATCTTGTCCGGCCAAAGGCGTGATAAGCGCCCCAAATTGACCTTCGAAAACAAGGGCTTCACTGAAATTTAAAATTATAGAATTCTATGGCTAAGTGAGAGTGTTCATGCATTATAAGTCCGGTTGCCTTGTTCACTGTGTTGAGCGCCTCCCTAGATGGACCCAAAAATGGGAACATGAGCCCTCAAGTTTATCCCGAACACCCCAGCACTCGTGGCATGGGGGCTGAAGCCGACGACTTGCCATCTCTCATATTTGATAAACAGCCGCACAGAAGGTAATATTTTAAATTAACTAGCGTTGCTTAGCGCATATGAACTAAGTCTTCAGCGCATAGGATAACAAAATGCGAGTCTACTCAAATATTACACCTTTGGAGCACTCACCCGCAATAGTGCGGGCGCCCTTCAAAACACTCTTATAATACATCTCGGGCGTGCGATGCTCCTTGCCCTCTGGTGGCGGGTCCGTCACGAGCTTCTGGGCATCCATCTTGCCCCAGTGCACCTTTGCGCGGGCAAGGGCCCGGTGGGCACCCTCGATACAAGCGGAATGCTTGATAACTTCAACCCACGGGCACGCATCCACCAGCCGCCGCACCAGGCCAAAGTAGCTCCCAAGCATGGCCTCCTTAGGCCACAGCTGAACTATGAGGCCCTTCATGGCCTGTTCGGCCGCCTTGTGGAGCTCGACCAGCTGCTTCAGCTGGTCGCTAAAGAACACGGATGTCCGGCCTCGGCATCTTGAGACGAGAAGACCTTCTCCGTTGAGCTCCCTTCTCGGCCCGGTAGAATGCGGCAGCATCGGACACGCTGCTGAGGAAGATCTGCGAGCATACGAGAGCTCCAAGTCGGGTAAGCAACAGGTAATTAACACTCACATGCTTACTCTGCATGAAAAATGACTTACCTACTGCTATTTTCTTCACCGCCTCAATCTCCTGGAGGGCCTTGTAGGCCTCGGCCTTAGCGGTTTTGGCACTCTCAAGAGCCGTTGCAAGCTTAGACTCTCGAGTCTTCGAGTCACACTCCAAGTTCTCATGTTTTTTCATGAGATCCTGGAGCTCTTGCTGTACCTCCGCCACCCGTGCCTCCTGCTTCTCTCGCTTGGTGCGTTCCGTGGCCGCATTATGTTCGGCCGCGGCCACCGCCTCCTTCAGGGTCGCCACCTCGTTAGCGGCCCCTACAATACCCACGTTATCCTTGTCATTTTTCTTGCAACCAAATCCTTTTCTGTAAGGTACAATTTTCATAAGGTATTACTCAGCTTCTTTTTCCTCGAGCTGCTTCTTGGCATGGCCGAGCTCGTTCTCGGACCGCTCGAGGTTTTCCTTCAAAATATTGACCTCCATGGATCGATCTGGCGGAGGTCAAGAGACAACCTGCAATCCCATATTGACATATTTTTATGACTCCTGCGTTTATCTTTCTAAAGATCCTCGGTCCGGCTTTTCTTTCCGAACACGAACCGAGCATCGGGGGCTCTTGTCTATGCGGTACCATTTTACATATATTGAAATTTCTTACCTCAAAGCCTTATAGAAAGGCTGGTACAGGCTTGGTCAGCCCGCTCTTGGCGGACTGAACTGTCGGATCACCGCACTCATAACAGTGCGGTGGTGCTCCTCGATGGAGGCGCGTTGGCGCCTCGATGAAGCTATCCGGTGCCTCGGTTGGACAAAGGACACGGCGTCTTACCCTTCTTGCGAAGGATCACTTACGGACTCGGAAACTTGAAGGTTCGGCATGAAGCCGGACAAGGGTCGGGCTTAGAGCCCTGAGGTCTTGCCCCTGCGCGCTGGAGTCCGTGAGGTTGCCTTGTGGCACCTCTGCGCCACCTCCTCGTGACCAAGCCCCTTTGGAGCCCGCTTGGCGTTTTCCATGACATGAGGCGAGTTGGTGGTGAGCGAAGTACTCTCCATTTCCGGCGAGCCCGGGGACCCGCTCGATGAATCGACGAACTCGCCTTTAGGCGGGCTGCGATTGTTCGACATTAGAGAACACTCTGCGATAATAAAAAGCCATGGGTATTCGGACACTTACGATCTCGCCAGGCTTGGCCTCGAGGCCGATCCCCTCGTCGTCGTCGGCGTTGGTGGAGAAGTCCGGAGGAAGGGTTCGCCCTTCTTGGACCCCGGCCTCCCGGTTGGGGCGGCTTTCCTTTCCTCTCCTACCCGCTGGGGAGAAGCTTCTTCTTCTTCCTCCTCGTCTTGGGAGAAGATTCGCTTCAGAATCCGACAAAGACTGGCGTCGGGTGCTCCTTCGAGTTCCGTGGCCTCCTTCTTGGCCTTCTTCTCGGCACCACATGGGGTGCCGGAGCCAGCAGCCCGTCAATCAGGCGTCCGCTGGGTCTTCGGCAAAGGAGCGGACAGTTAATCTGTCCGGGCGTCTTCAACCAGACCGGTCGAAGAATAGGGAGTTTTCAGATCCCACGAGAGTCAATCTATGGAAAAGGAGTCCCATAAAGGGTAAAATAACTTACTCGCTGGCTTGGCGCGCGAGCTGTATCCGCGATCTTTGTTAGCGGATGCGGGCGCCGGCGCCCTTGAACAACACCTTCGAGCATCTTCGTGCGTGGTATCGAAGAGCGGCTCAAGGTTCGTCTTTGTGCTGGATCGAACTCCACAAATTGAAGTCCCGTTGTTGGCATGGGAGAATCCGGCGGATGAGCATCACCGGATTACGTCGACAAGCCTGCGATTCTTGTCCACGAGGTTACGGGCGTGTTTGGAGTCCGGATAGCTCGTCCGAATCCCCCACTTCAGGCCGTCTCTTTCCATGATGAGAGCCGTGTGGGGAATCCAGATCTGAATTCGGGGCGCCACCCATTCAGGGTCGCGTGGCTCGGTGATGTAGAACCACCCGATTGCCACCTTTATTGTCTCCACAAAGGAGCCCTCGAGCCATAGGACTTTGGCCATCTTGCCTACCATGGCATCCGCACTCCGGCTTGGCTACCCTTCACAACCTTGACTTGACATGAAGGTCTTGAGCCTAAGCGAAGTGGGGCTGGATGCGAAGGAAGGCTCGCGACACGACGATAAACGCCGAGGCGTTGAGGGCGAAATTGGGGCCAGGTCGTGGAAGTCCAGGCCGTAGTAGAACATGAGCCCCAGACAAATGGGTGAAGTGGAAAACCTAGTCCATGGAGGAAGTGGGGAGAAATACCACCCTCTCATGGGGCTGGGGGTTGGAATAAGCTGCCCAGCGTCGGGCAGCCTGTGCGCGATATCGCTGGACAAGTATCCGGCCTCCCACAGTCTTGTGACGTGCCCCTCCGTGACGGAGGAGGCCATCCATCTGCCTCCCGCTCCTGACATGGTTGGAGAAGGTTGAGGAGGAAAGTGCGGACTTGGGGGCTAGAGCTCGAGTGCACGGGAATGGATGAGCAAAGGAGGAAGAAGGCGTGGGTGAAAGGGTGGATCCTTATCCCTTACATGGGCGGACAAAACATGTGTCCCCACCGCCTGGTAAAACTCGCTTATCTCCCAAGCGCCACAATCAATGGGCGGTTGGGTTACCCACATCCGTATTGATGGGAATCCGGAATAAGGGAACACGATCTCTGCCTCGACAAGGCGTGCCAAGAAACCGCTTAGCTAAGCGCTACCGAGGTGGAACAGTAAAAACAATTTGAATAAAGGCTTGGTAGTGGTGCGACGTCACGCCACAAAATACGTCAACAGATTGATCTTGTGTAATATTATTCTCTCTACGGTGGTATGTGGAATCTATTTTGTAGAGCGGACACTATCCCGGTGTTCACAATCTTCTATGAATTATTGGAAGAAGAACCCGCCTTGCAATTTGAAGACAACATGCGCGCGGACTCATCGTCATTGAAGCCTGGTTAGGGCTACTCTTGAGGAGTTCCGGACTAGGGGTGTCCGGATAGCGAACTATCATCATCGGCGGACTCCAAGACTATGAAGATAGAAGATTGAAGACTTCGTCCCGTGTCGAGATGGGACTTTCCTTGGCGTGGAAGGCAAGCTTGGCGATACGGATATGTAGATCTCCTACCATTGTAACCGACTACTGTAACCCTAACCCTATCCGGTGTCTATATAAACCGGAGGGTTTTAGTCCGTGAGGACGAACAACAATCATACCATAGGCTAGCTTCTAGGGTTTAGCCTCTTTGATCTCGTGGTAGATCCACTCTTGTAACACACATCATCAATATTAATCTAGCGGGGCGTGGGTTTTACCTCCATCAAGAGGGCCGAACACAGGTAAAACATCGTGTCCCTTGTCTCCTGTTACCATCCGCCTAGACGCACAGTTAGGAACCCCTACCGAGATCCGCCAGTTTTGACAACGACACAGGTCCTTTGCCGGTGGCCCCTGGCCCTCCTATTGACTAAGTTGACTCAGTCAACTTTGCTGACTGGGCATCCCTTGTCAATGACAGGCGGGCCCCACTCGCTAATTAACTTCAGTGTAATTTAAAATGTTTAATTAACCTAAGCAGCCGCTGACACCCGGGGCCCACGCACTTAATTAACCTTGTTTAATTAAAATAAACTCTGTTAAGGCCTCTGTCTCTGCCAGGTGGGACCCACTGGTCAGTTTGACCTGGGCAGTGAGTCTGTTGACTGCTGACGTCATCCCACGCAATGCTCACGTCATATTTCCTTTTCTGTTAATTTAAATAATTCTAGAAATTGTTTTAATCTTTGAAAATTCATAGAAAATCTTATATTTACTAATTTGAGGCACCATTCATGATCTCTCATTGATCCACACCATCAGAATTAATTAAACCGTTAGATTATAAAATTGACGGACAAGATGAACAGAAAACCCGCGTAACGCAGATGACTGAATCCTATAAAAAAAATGATGCGACACGTTCACCGTTAGGGAAACCAAACAAGTAAAGGCCCACGTAAAAAACGAGGAAATCCTCACGTGGAAGGAAATCACAAAAGGAAAGCCTCCATCCATTGCTGTAAATTAAGAAGGAAAGCCTACGTGATTGTAAGAAAAAAAAGGAAAGCCTCCGCTAAATTCTCCAATGATAAAATGTCAAAAAAATGATAAAAGGGAAAAAGAATCCAGGATCTGGCTGATTGCCTGTGAAATAAAACTACCAAAGGACTGTCCATGTTAATTTCGACTAAAAATACGTAAACTAAATCTTTATTTATTATAAATCTACTCATAGCAAAGGAATTACGTATAGGTCAACCTACACGTACATGATTCTGTCTTAACAGACTCTCAGAAAAATAATAATCTATCTTGATTACAATTTTTAAAAAAGCACGCAGAGAATTCTGAAAAAACACGTACGTAATTCTGAAAAAACAAGGAAAATACGTGTAGGTCAACCTACACGTACATGATTCTATCTTAACAGATTCTCAGAAAAAATCGCAATAAAATATTCTAAAAAAAATCTTGATTGAATTTTTTTTACCTACAGAGTCCATATCGTCTTCCTCTTTCCATCTGAGTTGCTTTCCATCTTCAATCTTCACGTACATAATTACCTAGCAGGAAGCGTACAGATTTCTAATTAAAAAAATAAAGAACCCATATAGACTTTCTCTGTATTTCTCTTTCGATCTCCTATGCTGCTGTTCAATCCATCAACCGCCTGATCGATCCTAAGCTAGAATCGGGAACACGGGCATCCTTTTTCTGATGATAACATCTTCCAAGTCCGCTGATGTAGTTCGCATCTATCCCAGGTAACTGCTCCTCCTCAGTTTGGATCTGCAAATTTCTTTCCCGTAGTGGTCTCTGTACGAAATTTGGGATCAACGTACATGCATGGCGCAACCCTCCTACCCTCGCTTGGTGTCTGCAGCAACATACTCGCCGCTGTCAAGTCAGGCATTGGTATACCTATGTTGGCATCAGCTCATGTCCAGGCCGAGTGTTTCCTTCTGGACCCAGCGATTAACAAGGAAACTTTATCTTGGGCTGATAAGCTCCATCACCAAAATGCGTTGTGGTGACCCATGTTGGCACCAGTACAAGGTGGCATGCCGACTCTTGATCTGATTTTCTTTGGTAGTGGCCGCATTAATTTTTCTTGCGTCTTTAGCTTTGATTATGTAATAAGCATAGCATGTACGTCAGGTTATTGTGGTGTCTTAATTGGTTGTGTCATAGATATCTCTATTACTGCATTGGTGGATTTCCATCTTGCATCATTCAAGCTTTTAGATAATCATGCAGCTTTATATGTTCAATAGATGCCTGATGAAATCCCCGCCCGAGATTTTTCTTACTATGAGAGATACGAGTTAAAGTCCAAATGATCATCAATTTTGTAAGATAGCTATAGTATGGTATGAGCTGATCTACAAGCCCAATAAAATGCATTGAGTATTTCTACCAAACATGGAAAATACTTGGGAAAAATTATGATATGTACTTACATTTCTTGGGTTATTGTTGATTTTAAGTAACTGTTGTTGTAATAGTGGGGTTGGTGTCAGACCACTATAGAGCAGGGAGAAAAGCATTGGAGGTAATACTTACATTCTTATGTATGCCTTTTGTCTTCACAAGATGGCAATATGTTTGAACCTATGCGTGTTCCAATTACCATTGTTATATTTCATTAATCACAACAACATAAAGCAAAACGAGAACTATCACAATATATTTATAGATTTTCACTATGGCTTCCACATATGTACAAGCCCGTTTTACAGCTTTATTGATTTTCGCTATGGCTTCCACATATGTACAAGCCCGTTTTACAACTATGGAGTACTACCACCATACATCGTTTTACCATGTTTTAAAAACATATCCTATGTGTCAAAGTATTTGTGATATCATCATAATGATACTGATCTGTTATTTTTTAGGCTTACGGAATTCATGAAATTCATCTACCTGAGATTGCAATATTCTTATTTTACTATCTTTAACCAGGTTTCTTCAGCATACTTTTGTCAATTTCAGTAAGAATGATTATGCAGACGGTGCTCGATCGATAGAGATATCCACTTTGTGCAAATGTGTGCTAATTGTTTTTTTACTTTTCTATGGAATAATTTGGGTTCATGTATTGGTTGTTCGTCCGTCATCTGCCTATTTAATTTTGTATATCATATGATTGTCATGACTATTAGGGATGTTTTTTCACACTAACTTTTGGCTTAAATGTTCCATGTAGAACATCTGAACTCTTGCCTGAAAATTTCATCCTCTGGACTAGAAGGTGCATGATAAATATCCGATAATGATGGACATCGAAGCTATAACAAAAGGACTTTCTCATGCATCCAGCGATTTTAGGTATTAAAATGAAAAAATGTCATAGTAATTCTATAGCAGGATGTTTTGCTCGAAGGAAGGTTTGGTAGCTGAAATTCTATGTACATGAATTTTTTTGAGAATTTATACAAGTCAAATATTCATATTCAAACATTGATGTCTTATACGTATTGAATGGATTTCATGTAATCTATTTAGATTGGCAATCCAAGTATGGGGCGGTGTTCCAACGTAATTGCTCCAATTGTTGTCTTCCAAAGGCGTCATATATACTCCATAGATGAGAGCGCATTGGATACTTGAGGACACTAAGAAATAGTAAATAAATGAATGATCAGTCGGACAATTGAAAAACATACAATGAGTTGACTGGTGTTGGCACGAAAAATATTATATCATGCTTTTAATAGAAATTTCAATGCCAAATCGACCTTGACAAAGTTTAAAATATAATTTTACTTTTTTTTTCTAGCAAAGTGCTTTTTATAAAAATGTAGAGTAGCATTTCTAAGATGGACAAATAAATTCTACTAAAAATGCACTTCATAGTATTTTAAAATAATTAAGTAAATCATGGACTAGCCCGTGCAAACGCACGGGTTGTCGGCTAGTAAACCATAACTCGGATGAAAATGTTTTCTACATGAAAGTTGCTCAGAAAAATCCAAAGAATCTGAATACGTGGTCCGTTCATCTATCACATGCCCCTAGCATGCTGAACATGGGACATTCCCCCTACGGTCAACTGTTGGACACAGGCCCGGAACCGGAAAAACATTCGCGGTTGATTCCCCCCCTTAACCTTTATCGTGTAGCCATACGTTAGGTCACTCCCGACACAACATATTGCCACGTTCTGCTTTGTGATGATATGTTTGCTTTATATTTACTGTTTCTTCTCCCTCTTCTCCCCGCTAGACCCCGAGACCGATGCTGCCCCTGTGATCGACTACGTCGACGATGACCCCTCCTTGCCAGAGCAACCAGGCAAGCCCCCCTTTGATCATCCCGATATCGCCCATTCAATTCTCTCATGCTTTCATTAGATTTTGCTACTATTATTGTTTGCTCCTATTCTGATGCATAGCCTGCTTTTGTATCTATTGTTGTACCTTACCTGCTTAGCCTAAACTGCTTAGTATAGGTTGGTTAGTGATCCATCAGTGACCCCCACTTTGTCCCGACTGCCCTGCTGGATTATCAGAAGACCCGATCAACGGGATCGAAGACCAGGCCCCGGCAACGCACATCACTTTCCCCTTAGTTGCTCGACAATACTGGGTTACTATCGAGTACCGATGGTGAGACCTCATCAGTACTTCTGATGTTAACCCTGTAGTGTAGCTATTCGGTGATGGTCATTGAGGGTGATTTCCTCTTTAACCACTTCTGATACGACTCTGTCGTGCAACCCCTCAAGTGTGGACCTCGAGGGTGAATCCTCATATGGTCACCTTGATGATTACATCGAGTGGAATTCACCGGGGGTGATTCCTCGGGCTTTCCCCTTGATGTTTAGACACACAGTTACTATGATTACTATGACTTTACACTGAGCCATGTTACTAAAGACGGGTCGACCCTGACGGGTACCCGCCCGAGCTTAATTGCGAGTGATGTGGAGTCGGGTTGACCTGGAGGTGCCCGCGAGATAATTACGGCGTGGCGGGCATTCTTAGCCCTTGCCGCAAGTCCTCGAGGCAGGGCAGCGGGTCACATCTTCGTGAGTCTCTGCTTGTTACCGCTGCGTTCCTAATCCACTACGATTTGGATATTTGGTCGAGGGCCTCGGCCTGATAGCACTAACCATCATGTGGGCATAGTATGGGCGTTCTGCGTCGTATGCATCAGCGAAGCTTAATAAGCGTCACGACCGGCGGCGCGCGCTGGTTGGACTGTAAGCGCTATACAGACGCCCCAAGACCGAGCTTCAGTTGCCTTCGGGGTTTCGAGTTTTGTCGTGTGATTTGTTTTGTGTGTGCATTCATCATGTCATCTCTTGCATTGCATCATCTCATCATGCCATTTAATTTTAAAACTCTTCTAAATAAATTGTATGGATTTTTCGATCCATTTAAATCGAGGGATATTCACAATGGTGATTTCTCTTTATAACATATCCTCCCAATATTTAGGGAGCTATACTAAACCATTCCATAACACATTTGTGCGGTTCTTCAAATTTCCTTTTTATCCAACTCAATTTCTTTTCTTCCTTTGGTGCCTTTTTAGTAAAATTGAGTTGCAATTTTACTTATCCACAAATATTCCAAATCAGCCCATAAATCACATCTAGTGTGTAGGGCCATCTCCTATAATTTCAACCCATTTGGAGTTCATTGAATGGGTTTGAAATCAAACTTGTGTGAGTTAAATTCAACATGTGTGGATTTTACATTCTCTAAAATCCTCGGGCCATTTTGTTAAATTCCTCATATTTTTGTGAGCCGGGAAAATTATCCGTGTGTCCAAATCCTTTTCCTAACCCTCTCTTTCTTTTCTTCTCTTTAATTGTTTTCTGCTAAAGAAAATATAAAGAGAGAGGAGAAAGAGCCCAGCCAAACCAGCCCACCTCTTCAGCCCACCATCTTGCTCCCAGCCTCCCGCGCCGGCCCAAGGCCCAGCCCACCTAAACCTCCTAACCTAGCCCGACTCCCTCCTCTCGATCCCTCCTCCTCATCCCCTCGCGCCGCCACCTTCGTTCAGCGATCCCCATCGCACGCACATCGCCAGGGAGAGCCCCGCTCCTCCTGATCCCCTCGTCGCCTCCACCGCGCCCGAACCCTCCTCCCTCATCTCCCTCGCAGCCTCTCTTCCTCCCCAGCGCCGCGGCCTCGCCCTTCCTCCTCCTGCATCGGGCGTCCCCGTCGCCTCTGCGCGCGAGCGCCGCCGCCCTCAACCCTCCTCGCCGTCGCCCATGGCCACGCCGCCTCCGCACCTCCGCCGGCCTTGGCCTCCCGCGGGTGCCTGCTGTTGTCCCCGCTGTCGAGCTCGTCGCCCCGCCGCCAGGGTCGTCCCCTGCCATGGCCGCGCCTCCCTGCTGCCGAGGTTCCGCCACCAAGTCCCGCCTGCGTCGTTCTGTCGAGCGCCAGGACGAACGACAGCAGCTCCTTCTCGCCTCGTCCACGTCGACGGGAGCCATGCCTTGGACCTCTGCACCCTCTCCGGAGCGAGCTCGTCCCCGCCGCGCCAAGCCCCTCTCCATCGACCCCGCACGCCATCGCAGAACTCCACCGTTGTCAGCCGGTGCAGCAGTGCCATTGCAGTACTTCCCCAACCTCCATGACCACTACCATCGCCTCCTTGCTGGCATCCCGAGGCCCTTGTATTGTTTTGTGTTGGATCGTCAAGGCTGGCAAGATCGACTACATGGACGCCAAGACCACACCAGGACCGCCAAGCATCGTCTCCGGGAGTTTTCCCCAAGTACCACGACTGCAGCCGGTGTGCATTTTTTTGTCAAGGCCGACTACAGGGAGCGACTACATCCGAGGTGGATAGCGCCAAGTACCCTACGCGAAGGCGCCAAGTCCGTTCGGGATTCATCGATACCGCTATCGATGACTCGAACATCTCGAAAAACGTGTACCACGGCGCCAAGTTCGACTACCGCGCAGTTACGCCAAGTTCATCTACGGGGCGTGTCGTCTCAATGGTGTACCACTACCGTCGCCGTGTACCACTACTTCCACTATGGCCGTTCCGAGAACGTCTACCTCCACTACGTCCCGTGTACGTCTACGAGATGTACCACTACCGTCGGCCCGTGAACGACTACTTCCCTCTACGAAACGCGAACCGTCCCGTTTGAATGCTCCGAAGGTATAACCCGAGACGACCGCGATGAGATGCCCTTGCATGTATGAGATGCACCCTATGTTTGGACCGTGTCCGAATTGTCCTTGCGATGCCCCTCTTTTGCCATGCTACCGTCCCGTGGGAACCCGGAATCCGGGATCACCCCATCATCTTGCATGTTGCGCTCATCCGCACGCTTCCTTTTGCACCGGTATCTCCGTGAGCTACCGGAACCGATATGTTGCCGTGGCACCATTTTCGGATATGTTGCCGTGGCATCATTTTCGGATATGTTGCCGTGGCACCATTTTGGTTTCGCCGCCGTGGCACCCTTTTCGTTCCGCCATGGTGACCAAATGCTTCATAATGCTCTTGTCAACAATTTCGTAAAAATTGCATATAATTTGTATATGTCATCCGCATCATCATAACAACATTTAAAATGCTTAAACTTGTTGTTTGCATTAATTTGCTTAAATGCCATGTTAAAATGATTTATTTCATAACTAAATAACCGTAGCCCTGATTTAAATAAATTATATATGTAAATGGGGTAGAAAATGCCTAGTTTAACATGGTAGCATTACTTTGCATGTTTAACAACTCTAAAATATGCTTTAGGTCAGAACAGTACCAAATTCGAAATATGGACATGAGGATTTTCGGAATTATCGTTTGTTGTTCGGCCTCATTTAAACTTGGCTAAATAGTTAGTTTACTTATGATTCACCTCTTGCCATGTTTAACAACATTTAATATTGTTTGGTAGCTTAAGCGAGATTAAACTAAATATGTCAATGTAATTGTTCGTCAATATGCAACTTCGTTGCATATTGGGCTCCATTAACTTGTAGTTTTGTTTGTGCATATTGCCATGCCATGCTATTTAAACGGACATGCATCATACTTGATTGTGCATCATGCCATGTTTATGATTGTGTGTTTACTATGTTGTTTGCTTCTTTCGGTTTGCTTCTCTCGTTAGCCGGTTTCGTTCGGAGTTGTGAGGATTCATTCGACTTCGTCCGTTTGTCTTCTTCATGGATTCGTTCTTCTTCCTTGCGGGATTTCAGGCAAGATTACCATACCCTCGAAATCACTTCTATCTTTGCTTGCTAGATGCTCGCTCTTTTGCTATGCCTATGCTACGATGCCTATCACTTGCTTATCATGCCTCCCATATTGCCATGTCAAGCCCCTAACCATCCTTTCCTAGCAAACCGTTGTTTGGCTATGTTACCGCTTTGCTCAGCCCCCCCTTATAGCGTTGTTAGTTGCAGGTGAAGATGAAGTTTGTTCCTTGTTGGAACATGGAGATGTTGTTCCTTGTTGGAACATGTTTACTTGTTGGGATATCACAATATATCTTAGTTAATTAATGCATCTATACACTTGGTAAAGGGTGGAAGGCTCGGCCTTATGCCTGGTGTTTTGTTCCACTCTTGCCGCCCTAGTTTCCGTCATATCGGTATTATGTTCCCGGATTTTGCGTCCCTAACGCGGTCGGGTGATTTATGGGACCCCTTGACAGTTCGCTTTGAATAAGACTTTTCAGCAAGGCCCAAGATTGGTTTTACCATTTGCCTCACCTATGCCCTTTTCCTTGGGTTTCGGAGCCCGAGGGTCATCTTTATTTTAGCCCCCGGACGGTGCTCCTTGAGTGCTGGCCGAACTAAAGCCCTGCAGCGCCCCTCAAGGCAACTTGAGGTCTGGTTTTAGTTATACGGACTGCTCATCCGAGTGTGCCACGAGACCGAGATATGTGCAGCTCCTATCAGGATTTGTCGGCACATCCGGCGGCTTTGCTGGTCTTGTTTTATTGCTGTCGAAATGTCTTGTAGCGGGATTCGAGACTGACGGGTCTTCGGGGAGAAGGAATATCCCGTTGATCACGAGAGCTTATCATGGGCTAAGTTGGGACACCCTGCGCAGGTATTATCTTTCAAAGCCGTGCCGCGGTTATGTGGCAGATGGGAATTTGTTAATGTCGGTTGTAGAAAACCGAAGTTGATCTTAATTAAAACACATCCACCGCGTGTGTAATCATGATGGTCTCTTCTCATGGAGTCCGGGAAGTGAACACTGATGTTGGAGTTATGTTTGACGTAAGTAGTTTCAGGATCACTTCTTGATCATAGTTGTTCGACCATGCTTTGCTTCTCTTCTCGCTCTCTTTTGCGTATGTTAGCCACCATATATGCTAGTCGCTTGCTGCAGCTCCACCTCACTACTCTGTCCTACCTATAAGCTTAAATAGTCTTGATCTCACGGGTGTGAGATTGCTGAGTCCCCGTGACTCACAGATACTTCCAAAACCAGTTTGCGGTGCCATTGAAACCGTGCAGGTGGCCTTTTGAGCTCAAGGAGGAGCTCGATGAAGACCTTGTGCATTGTGTTGTTTCGTTTCAGTTGATCGATAGTGGAGCCAGTTGGGACGATCGGGGATCTGTGTAGCATTTGGGGTAGTCTTCTTTTATTTTGGTTCCGTAGTCGGACCTTGATTGTATCTGTATGATGTAATGCTTTACTCATGTATGGTGTGAAGTGGCGATTGTAAGCCGTCTATGTATCTCTTTCCTTATGTATTACATGGGTTGTGTGAAGATTACCTCACTTGCGACATTGCTTTCAATGCGGTTATGCCTCTAAGTCGTGCTTCGACCGTGGGAGATATAGCCGCATCGAGGGCGTTACAAGTTGGTAATCGAGCCTTCCGACTTAGGAGCCCCTGCTTGATTGTTTGTTTGGCGTTGTTGAGTCTAGAGCGGAAAATGTTTTGAGTCTTAGGATTATATATATCGGAGTAGGATTCTTTTTACTCCTCGGTCCCTTCGTCGCTCTGGTGAGGTATCCGACGTAGAGTTTTGACTTTTCTCTCCTCAAATTTCACTAAAAAATTTTAGGATCACGCGGGTATCTTGGAATCGTTCGATGGTTTTGTGGCGAGAACATTGTTCTTGGTGCCTCCTGACATTTAGGGGTTGTGGCAGTGTCCCGGGGAGTTGAGCTCCGAGGTGTTGTCGTCACAATTTTATCGTTGCAGTTCTGGAATACCTGAGTTTTGCCGACATCGAAAATCTCTTTTGTACAGTTGTTGGTGAGATAACCTCGATAACCCAGTACTGGGGCGAGCTCGAGAGTATTGCCATGACTCGTATAACGGATGCTTTTCAAAGGTCGAGGTAAACGATTTCCGGAGTTTTCTTGGTTATGTGTTGAAGGATGGATACAGCTGGATCTAGGTATTGTTAGTTTGGGTGATATATTTTGTGTCCCCTGTATCCCCAACACCAGATTGCATAACCAGAAAGTTTCGGGAGTTTATAGGTGGGAATTCAAGTATCTCGTAGGATATCTTTCCAACACACACATGATACGATATGGGATCTATCATATGTATTTGTTCCGGCTTATTTTGCAAGCCAAATCCTTTGTTTTTGTTCCGTTTTGTGGTATTCAAGTTGCTTCAATGCCAAGTGTTGATTTCATACCTTTCCTAAATGGTGTTCTCATATTGCTATGTGAATACTAATCCTTCTTGATCACTGAGCTTGTCATGTCAATTCTTTTCTCAACCGGCGTGCTTCTCTTCAAGTGGATCCGATCATTCCAACATTCGCAAGACCAATTCTAAGCTTTTTCTCAATGGTGTTCGTTTCATCCGACCCAAGTTGTTTTGTTTTCCGCCTCCACCCTTTTTCTTCAAGGACTCAGATTTCTTAATCAAGTATCCATTTTATTGAGGGAAGTTTCTTCATTCTTTTCCTTTAAATGTTTTATCCGGTGATTTCTCATGAAGACGCTAAGGAAGCTTTAACCTTATCATTGTTCCATTCTAATTTTCTTCTCCGGTGGATTTAAGTCAAGTTTTCAGTGTTGATCGTATTCTTTTCATCGTTTCAAATGCTTTCTCATGTCGGTGCATCTCTTAATCATCCACTTCTCGCTATTCAATTGTTCCGGAGTGTTGAAGATATCTCAGAAGATACTAGTTTCCATTCTCAATTCACTCAAGTTCTTTTGAGGATGCTATCTCATTCAAGCCATTTAATTCTACCGGTGCAATATCTATTTCAAACAATTGTTCAACGATGTTTTCTTTTGAGTGGGCCCTAACCCACAGGTATTTTCCCAGGATCTTACCTGACTCTTCTAAGTTATCCGGAGCGATTCTCAAATTTTTTTCAAAGTGTGATGTAAGTATGGATTTCATCAGTCATATGACTTTCTCCAAGATCTTTCAAATTCTTTTCATCTTGTGGTTCAACCTTTCTAATTTTCATTCCGGAGTGTCTCAACAATTCATGGTGGTGTTTCTCATCGTCATTCTTCGATGTGAAGACCGAAGAAGAGTGTCTCTTAAATCTTGCTCCTTTCTCTTCAAGATTCATGGTTCTAGCTTGATGCTATCCTCTCATAATTATTTTCGATTGTGAGAATTCTTTTAACCCACCCGGAGCATTTCAGGAGTCTTTTCAGTTTGATTCTCCGGAGCCCATCATCTCAGAATTATTCATTCCAGCTTTCAGCTCTTGTTCTCCAAATCTTACCGGTGCATCATTCAAGTATTCTCCAATCAGCTCGTCATCTATTCGTTCACTTGTATCAAAATCCCCTCAAATATCTTCATTCGTTTTCCAATTCTTCCCGGTGAATTGTGCCTTTGCTACTTTCATTTTCAATTCTTACGGTGGTTCGTTCAAGAGTTCTCTTCCTTCGTTATCATATAGACTCATTCGTTCTTTCCAATCCTACCGGTGGTTCGTGGAAGACCTTCCCAAGTTTGCGCCATATCTATCTTAATCCTTTCTACGAGAATAAGTAATATGCCTAATCCATTGCTTGTCATCAATCTAATTGGTGAAGGATCAACATAATGTAATTCTTATTCTTGTCCCATCGAGTAAATTCAATTCCTTATTTTGGAGGTTCATCAAAATTCTTGATTTCATTTGTTCATCTTTCTTTCCGGAGTTCAAAGTTTTTCTCGGTTATATCATTTCAAAGCTTCTTCTTATCACTGCAAGGCTTCACCTTGTGTTTTCAACTTCTCTTTCTTTTATCATCCTTTTCTTACTGGAGTTCTTCATGGAGGCTCTACATGGTGGTTCATCAAGGATTCTTTTCATTCTTCAATTGTTCATCAAGATTTCTCCGGAGTTAAGATCCGTCAAGCCATACTTCAAAATAAACATGGTTCCAACACATGTTTTGTTTTGAGGCGTTCAAGCATTCTTCATCTTGCATTCCAAAGTGCAATTATCTCTATCTTATCTTTTGATATGGTGTTATGTCATTGTTGATAATTTTCCTTCGCGTTTCATGATTCACAGATTTTTAAGAGTGACATATTTAAATCCATCATTTTATCTTTGTTCATGAGATATTTAAATCCATCAATCTCTTCATTGGAGTTGTCTTGGGCTATATTTCACCTAAAGCTTTCCCTAAGGATTGTTGCTATTTAGGGTGCTTATAAAGGACCCAAGTTCTTCATTTGTCCTCTCGGTGAAATAAGTTTCTCGTCTCCTTGTTCATACCGATCCAATCTGTTGTTTCTCGTCGTGTTTTCATTCGAGCTCTCTCATCTTATCAAGTTTGCCCCCTTCTCAACCGGAGTGTTGTCTGAAATCTTTCTTACCCCTGTGCCATTTTTCAATAGTTCCGGAGGCAGTGTGTTGTTGATTTCATCAAGTATCATCCTATCTTCTCAAGTTCATGTTCAATTCCTTCCATTTACAGTCGGAGTGCTGCCAAAATTATATCATTCTTGTTCATTCTTATCTCGTTTCAACCAGAGTGGTTCCAATTCCTTCTCGTCCATTTTACTCGTCATTCATGGCTTTGCAACCCCCAAGGTGCACATGGTGGTCCTTGTTTCTATTTTCTACTGGAATGCTCTCAATTTCGTTCAACTCTATTGTGTTATTCTTTCAAGTTTTCAACCTCTCGAGGTTCATTGGTTTCATTCGTTTGTCAAAGAAGCAACTTAGTTTTACCTCTTCCTCTCCCGCTTTTCTCCGGTGCCATCCTAGATCTCGGGGACGAGATCCTCTCGTAGTGGTGGAGTGTTGTGGCGCCCTAAGACCGGAGCTTGATTGCCTTCGGGGTTTCGAGTTTTGCCGTGTGATTTGTTTTGTGTGTGCATTCATCATGTCATCTCTTGCATTGCATCATCTCATCATGCCATTTAATTTTAAAAACTCATCTAAATAAATTGTATGGATTTTTCGATCCATTTAAATCGAGGGATATTCACAATGGTGATATCTCTTTATAACATATCCTCCCAATATTTAGGGAGCTATATTAAACCATTCCATAACACATTTGCGCGGTTCTTCAAATTTCCTTTTTATCCAACTCAATTTCTTTTCTTCCTTTGGTGCCTTTTTAGTAAAATTGTGTTGCAATTTTACTTTATCCACAAATATTCCAAATCAGCCCATAAATCACATCTAGTGTGTAGGGCCATCTCCTATAATTTCAACCCATTTGGAGTTCATTCGAATGGGTTTCGAAATCCAAACTTGTGTGAGTTAAATTCAACATGTGTGGATTTTACATTCTCTAAAAATCCTCGGGCCATTTTTGTTAAATTCCTCATATTTTTGTGAGCCCGGGAAAATTATCCGTGTGTCCAAATCCTTTTCCTAACCCTCTCTTTCTTTTTCTTCTCTTTAATTGTTTTCTGCTAAAGAAAATATAAAAGAGAGAGGGAGAAGAGAGCCCAGCCCAGGCCAGCCCACCTCTTCAGCCCACCATCTTGCTCCCAGCCTCCCGCGCCGGCCCAAGGCCCAGCCCACCTAAACCTCCTAACCTAGCCCGACTCCCTCCTCTCGATCCCTCCTCCTCATCCCCTCGCGCCGCCACCTTTGTTCAGCGATCCCCATCGTACGCACATCGCCAGGGAGAGCCCCGCTCCTCCTGATCCCCTCGTCGCCTCCACCGCGCCCGAACCCTCCTCCCTCATCTCCCTCGCAGCCTCTCTTCCTCCCAGTGCGCTGCCTCGCCCTTCCTCCTCCTGCATCAGGCGTCCCGTCGCCTCTCTGCCTGTGGCGCCGCCGCCCTCAACCCTCCTCGCCGTCGCCCATGGCCACGCCGCCTCCGCACCTCCACGGCCTTGGCCTCCCGCGGGTGCCTGCTGTTGTCCCCGCTGTCGAGCTCGTCGCCCCGCCGCCAGGGTCGTCCCCTGCCATGGCTGCGCCTCGCTGCCGAGGTTCATCACCAAGTCCCGCTGCGTCGTTACATCGGCGCCGGATTTAACGACAGCAGCTCCTCCTCGCCTCGTCCACGTCGACGGGAGCCATGCCTTGGACCTCTGCACCCTCTCCGGAGCGAGCTCGTCCCCGCCGAGCCAAGCCCCTCTCCATCGACCCCGCACGCCATCGCAGAACTCCACCGTTGTCAGCTGGTGCAGCAGTGCCACTGCAGTACTTCCCCAACCTCCATGACCACCACCATCGCCTCCTTGCTGGCATCCCGATGCCCTTGTATTGTTTTGTGTTGGATCGTCAAGGCTGGCAAGATCGACTACATGGATGCCAACACCACACCAGGACCGCCAAGCATCGTCTCCGAGAGTTTTCCCCAAGTACCACGACTGCAGCCGGTGTGCATTTTTTTTTGTCAAGTCCGACTACACGGGAACGACTACATCCGAGGTGGATACCGCCAAGTACCCCTACGCGCGAAGACGCCAAGTCCGTTTCGGGATTCATCAAGTACCGCTATCGATGACTCGAACATCTACGAAAAACGTGTACCACGGCGCCAAGTTCGACTACCGCGCAGTTCGCCAAGTTCATCTACGGGCGTGTCGTCTCAATGGTGTACCACTACCGTCGCCGTGTACCACTACTTCCACTATGGCCATTCCGAGCGTCTACCTCCACTACGGCCCGTGTCGTCTCACGAGATGTACCACTACCGTCGGCCCGTGACGACTACTTCTCTCTGAACGCGAACCGCCCCGTTTGAGCGCTCCGAAGGTATAACCCGAGACGACCGCGATGAGATGCCCTTGCATGTATGAGATGCACCCTATGTTTGGACCGTGTCCGAATTGTCCTGCGATGCCCTCTTTTGCCATGCTACCGTCCGTGGGAACCCGAATCCGGGATCACCCACCATCTTGCATGTTGCGCTCATCCGCGACGCTTCCTTTTGCACCGTATCTCCGTGAGCTACCGGAACCGATATGTTGTCGTGGCACCATTTTCGGATATGTTGCCGTGGCATCATTTTCGGATATGTTGCCGTGGCACCATTTTGGTTTCGCCGCCGTGGCACCCTTTTCGTTCCGCCATGGTGACCAAATGCTTCATAATGCTCTTGTCAACAATTTCGTAAAAATTGCATATAATTTGTATATGTCATCCGCATCATCATAACAACATTTAAAATGCTTAAACTTGTTGTTTGCATTAATTTGCTTAAATGCCATGTTAAAATGATTTATTTCATAACTAAATAACCGTAGCCCTGATTTAAATAAATTATATATGTAAATGGGGTAGAAAAATGCCTAGTTTAACATGGTAGCATTACTTTGCATGTTTAACAACTCTAAAATATGCTTTAGGTCAGAACAGTACAAAATTCGAAATATGGACATGAGGATTTTCTGGAATTATCGTTTGTTGTTCCGGCCTCATTTAAACTTGCCTAAATAGTTAGTTTACTTATACTTCACCTCTTGCCATGTTTAGCAACATTTAATATTGTTTGGTAGCTTAAACGAGATTAAACTAAATATGTCAATGTGGTGTTCCGTCAATATGCAACTCGTTGCATATTGGGCTCCATTTAACTTGTAGTTTTGTTTGTGCATATTGCCATGCCATGCTATTTAAACCGGACATGCATCATACTTGATTGTGCATCATGCCATGTTTATGATTGTGTGTTTACTATGTTGTTTGCTTCTTTCCGGTTTGCTTCTCTCGTTAGCTTCGGTTTCATTCCGGAGTTGTGAGAATTCATTCGACTTCGTCCGTTTGTCTTCTTAATGGATTCGTTCTTCTTCCTTGCGGGATTTCAGGCAAGATGACCATACCCTCGAAATCACTTCTATCTTTGCTTGCTAGATGCTCGCTCTTTTGCTATGCCTATGCTACGATGCCTATCACTTGCTTATCATGCCTCCCATATTGCCATGTCAAGCCCCTAACCATCCTTTCCTAGCAAACCGTTGTTTGGCTATGTTATCGCTTTGCTCAGCCCCCCCTTATAGCATTGTTAGTTGCAGGTGAAGATGAAGTTTGTTCCTTGTTGGAACATGGAGATGTCGTTCCTTGTTGGAACATGTTTACTTGTTGGGGTATCACAATATATCTTAGTTAATTAATGCATCTATACACTTGGTAAAGGGTGGAAGGCTCGGCCTTATGCCTGGTGTTTTGTTCCACTCTTTCCGCCCTAGTTTCCGTCATATCGGTATTATGTTCCCGGATTTTGCGTCCCTAACGCGGTCGGGTGATTTATGGGACCCCCTTGATAGTTCGCTTTGAATAAGACTTTTCCAGCAAGGCCCAACATTGGTTTTACCATTTGCCTCACCTATGCCCTTTTCCCTTGGGTTTCCGGAGCCCGAGGGTCATCTTTATTTTAGCCCCCGGACCAGTGCTCCTTCGAGTGCTGGCCGAACTAGAGCCCTGTGCAGCGCCCCTCAAGGCAACTTGAGGTCTGGTTTTAGTTATGCGGACTGCTCATCCGAGTGTGCCCACGAGACCGAGATATGTGCAGCTCCTATCAGGATTTGTCGGCACATCCGGGCGGCTTTGCTGGTCTTGTTTTATTGCTGTGGAAATGTCTTGTAGCCGGGATTCCGAGACTGATCGGGTCTTCCCGGGGAGAAGGAATATCCTTCGTTGATCGCGAGAGCTTATCATGGGCTAAGTTGGGACACCCCTGCAGGGTATTATCTTTCGAAAGCCGTGCCCGCGGTTATGTGGCAGATGGGAATTTGTTAATGTCCGGTTGTAGAAAACCCGAAGTTGATCTTAATTAAAACACGTCCACCGCGTGTGTAACCGTGATGGTCTCTTCTCGGCGGAGTCCGGGAAGTGAACACGGTGTTGGAGTTATGTTTGACGTAAGTAGTTTCAGGATCACTTCTTGATCATAGTTGTTCGACCGTGCTTTGCTTCTCTTCTCGCTCTCTTTTGCGTATGTTAGCCACCATATATGCTAGTCGCTTGCTGCAGCTCCACCTCACTACTCTGTCCTACCTATAAGCTTAAATAGTCTTGATCTCACGGGTGTGAGATTGCTGAGTCCCCGTGACTCACAGATACTTCCAAAACCAGTTTGCAGGTGCCATTGAAACCGTGCAGGTGACGCACCTGAGCTCAAGGAGGAGCTCGATGAAGACCTTGTGCATTGTGTTGTTTCGTTTCAGTTGATCAGTAGTGGAGCCCAGTTGGGACGATCAGGGATCTGTGTAGCATTTGGGGTAGTCTTCTTTTATTTTGGTTCTGTAGTCGGACCTTGATTGTATCTGTATGATGTAATGCTTTACTCATGTATTGTGTGAAGTGGCGATTGTAAGCCGTCTATGTATCTCTTTCCCTTATGTATTACATGGGTTGTGTGAAGATTACCTCACTTGCGACATTGCTTTCAATGCGGTTATGCCTCTAAGTCGTGCTTCGACACGTGGGAGATATAGCCGCATCGAGGGCGTTACACCTTCCTTGTCGAAGGAGGTAGCTAGGTCTGCTCACCGGCCGCCCTCGCAACATGCAGGAGTTCCCGGGGAGATGGCCCAAGACCCCTGGGGGCATAGGTTTAGTCCGATGTGCTAGCCTCTCGATTAAGCCTAGGTCGGGTTGCGGCATATTGTTTGGACGAGGCCGGGCATGACCCAGGAAAGTGTGTCCGGCCGCAGTTAATCAAGCGTGGTGGGTAAGTTGGTGCACCCCTGCAGGGAAGAAAACATCTATCGATAGCATGTCCTACGGTAACGGACACTTGGAGTTGTATCACGATCGATACAACTAGAACTGGTTACTTGTGATGAGAATTGGATGGTGATGAGAAATGGATTGTGATGATAACTGGATACTGGATAGTATGGCTCTGGGATTTTTTTCTCACAGGGAGTCGAGAAAGGATCTTCGGCCGAGGTTGATAACACTACTACCACTTTACTTTATGCTACTCTACTCCCCCCTGTTGCTGCAAGATGGTGGTTTCCAGAAGATGCTAGTCTTCGATGGGACTAGGCCTTCTCTCTATTCTGGCATTTCTGCAGCCCGGTCCACATATATAGCCTTCCTTTGATAATATTGCATATGTAGTGTAGATCCTTGCTTGCGAGTACTTTGGATGAGTACTCACGGTTGCTTTGCTCCCCATTTTCCCCCTTTCTTCTTCTTTCCGGTTGATGCAACCAGATGACGGAGCCCAGGAGCCAGATGCCACCGCCGATGCCACCGCCGATGCTTACTACTACGTGGAGGCCGCCGATGACTAGGAGTAGTTAGGAGGCTCCCAGGTAGGAGGCCTTGCCTTTTCGGTCGATGTTGCTTTTGTGCTAGCCTTCTTAAGGCAAACTTGTCTAACTTATGTCTGTACTCAGATATTGATGCTTCCGCTGACTCTTGTGTAATCGAGCTTATGTATTCGAGCCCTCGAGGCCCCTGGCTTGTAATATAAAGCTTGTATTTTTTTTAATTTGTGTCTAGAGTTGTGTTGTGATATCTTCCCGTGAGTCCCTGATCTTGATCGTACACATTTGCGTGCATGATTAGTGTACGATTGAATCGAGGGCGTCACAAGTTGGTATCAGAGCCGACTGCTTGTAGGTAGCCCCCTTTCCAACTCCTTGGCCGAAGTTGAGTCTAGTCACTGAAAAAAAAACTTTTACTAACTTGGTTGTGTGGCTTACGGGCCCACGCCGCCATTGGGTGGTATTAGGATCTTTTATTCCTCGTCTATACTCTGGGACTCTGATTTCTCGTCTATTCGGCTTAAACATTTTGCTAACTCTGACATTAGGCTCTCGTACCCACTTCCTCCCGGAGAGCCCCGACATTATCGATGATCACCTGCTTCACAAGAAGACTTTGAAGATACCCTTCAATGTTACCCGAGATCCTTGTGACCACCGCCTTTGCAATTCCCTACCACCAATATATCCTTGTGTATAGCTAATACACTTGCCATTTATACCTTCATCCTTGTTGCTCTTGTTATCACAAGATGCCTCAAAATACTCTCGGTTGTTCTAAGAGTCCCTTGTGCAACTGCCTTAAAGCTCTTTGCTGCATGAATACCCCGACAAATAATGCCTCACACTTATCGAGGATTCATTCATCCCCAGTTGTTCAGGTGTTTTGCAAAATTCTTCGAAATGCTATTCGATCTTCCGAGAATCCTCTGCAACCTATTGCTTTGGAAAGTCTTACGTACCTGCACTACGGTTACTTCCATATGTCTAGCAATATTCATTAGCATCCTTTGCCATCGTCATTTTGAGCATTTGATTCAATATATTTGTGAATGCTCGCAATTTCCGTCGAACTAGAATTCGTTTGTCTGGCTCAGATGTCACTCCGGACATGAACTGGTTCTCGGCAAACCAAACCTTAATTGATTGTCGATCTATATCTATTCAACTTACTTGTCTTTTGATCAGAGTGTCTGCTTCTGATCTTCTAATTTGGAAATCATAATTTCTTTGCATTAAGCATCGAATTATTCAGATGTTTCTATAATCCAATGCCTTTGCATTCTTTCCTTCTTCTGATTGAGTGCTAATACTCAGATCAGATCCATTGAGGACCGTTGAATCCTTTGTTGGATTATTATCCGACAGTTTCCTTCATATTCAAAATTTTGTGCGCTCTTCCCCTGATACATATTGCCTTTGGTAAATTGTATTCTCTGCTTTGTCAATCATGCTCTGCTTCCGAACTTGAGTTAATTACCTCTAAAGTT
Organism: Aegilops longissima; assembly: GCA_021605205.1. Classification (NCBI taxonomy): domain Eukaryota; kingdom Viridiplantae; phylum Streptophyta; class Magnoliopsida; order Poales; family Poaceae; genus Aegilops; species Aegilops longissima. Next base: position 788,567,038 of record CM038677.1, on the reverse strand, counting down.
TTTGCAAATGTTCCTAAGATGCCCCGACGGGCTGAACTAATGCTTTCCCTAATTTGTGTGAACCCGGAAATTTCTATGGGTCATACTCTACTAGTGTTACGCCGGATAAAAATTTCTACACTACAACTTTGTCAAAAGAGATAAGTAAATGAGAGGTTATGCATTGAAGAAGTGGGAGTCAACCTTGAACTTTGTGTTGATGCCCATAGACACGATGTAGATCTTATCAAGCTTCTATTATAATCTAATGTTCCCTTGGTATAAGCTTATCTTGCATCTTTAAATTGATTCTTTGCAATCGTGGTTTCGACCATATTTTTCTCCTTGATTCCATTTCCCGGACAAGTTAAAATACTTGTCTGCTGCAGATCATTTCATCTGTCCAACCTCTATCTTGATCTACCTCGAGTATTGCCCCCTGTTATCTCGAGGATATTGTGTCATTGCACTACCTCTTGTGAATTCTCATTGGAATGATACTCCATCACATCATTCCTTTCCTGATCGGTTATATCATTATCGAGCTAATTTTAACTGTGCTACCCGACCCTTTTTCCGGAGCAACTTCCGACGACAAGCTAAGCTTACGTCGATCTTCGTCGTCAATATCATTTTTCCTTGAACAACAAGCTTGATTTCAAGTTTGTGTCATACCCGTGGTTCGAATAACCTTTCGCGTCATCATTCCTTTGACTTGATGTCGTCGCCAATCGATTACATCTTCAAGAAATCTCTCAACAAATGTGTCGTGATTATCGTTAACATTTTGATGCTCCTCCGGGATATCAATCGAATTCATGATGAGAAATACCATCCGTGCCCCTCGATGATTTGGGTTATCATCGACAACATTCTTGCCTCCCCCCAACACAATTTTGTTCATATAATCTTGGCGTTACATCCTTTTGACTTGTCGATGGATTGCTGTTGAACCCATCGGCCACATCCTCATCCTTCAATGATGAAATTGTACGAACTATTCTAGCAGCTCCAGCGGGATCCTTTGTGAATTCTAAAGTCTGACTTTTACCCGATGACCATGTCAATGATATCCCGAAGCATGTCTGTGGTACTACGATCGTCAACAAGAACATTGGGGGCGCAATGCTAACTGTTCTTGATCAATTATCCAAACACCGATGTATGGGTAAACATCATGATTCTCCTTGCCCCATTAACTAAATCGATTAATACTTGATGTCTTGTCATGTATATCATGTTCTGTTTGTTCTTGGGAAGCATATACTCTAATAATTTTGTATAAGCACCTTTTCCTTTCCACTGGTCTGGTTAATCTAATAACCACTTTTTTCCTTTCCATTGGTTTGTTTAACCTTCTTGTGATCTATATGATATAAGCAGGAATAATTCCCTGCTTATAAAACACCCCGATGTACAACCTTGTCAGCGAGACCTTGTTACTATTGTTGATGACATTCCGGTAGCCACCGATGGATGAGAACTTTGCCTATTGGTCCGCCTCGTCTAACGAGCAGGAAAATGGTTCTCTTCGTCCCTCGCCCTTGGTACCAACATTGTTGCCAACATAATTGGCAGGCTATCCTCTGATCTGCCTTGCTATCATGGCCTTGCAAAATTTTAGCGCCTTCCTGCTTTTAACCCACATGGTGGGCCCATAACCCACAGTTCCACACGATCGAATGACTCTCCTGTATATCTTTGATTCCAAAATATTCTTGCATTTGGCTTCGTATCATGTCACAAGCCACCCCCCGAGGGATGATCTATTCCTGATGCTCTGAACCCCTTCTCACACTCTGTTCAGGTATCGATCGTTTGTCCATCCGCTTGAAACTTCTTATTGTACCTTCATATTTTGCTCTCGACGTTATTCTTAAATTTCAACTCGAGAGATACTTCTGTCACATTACCTGCATTGTTCACCAGAAAATTAAACCTATAAGGGTCAGTTCTCCCGAGGTTGCTCTTTTCTTCCCCACTTAAATCTCGGGACGAGATTTCTTGTAGTGGAGGAGATTTGTAACACCCTCAGTGTCATGCTACAGTAATCTCCTGTTAATGGTGCCAGGTCACCATGCTTACTGAGCTAATTATCACTTGATGAAAAATCAAAGTCAAATTCAAATTCTAATTATGAGGGAAATACAAAATTTCTCAAACATGAAAACAAAAATGTTCATCATGTGCCAAATATTCCACAACTAATATTGGTGGTGAACCAACATTTTTGCAAAGGGTTAAGTGGCCTAAACTACTTAAAATAGTGACCTAAGCAATAAATTAAATGCCCTTTTAATTTATAAAATTGGCAACTATTCCAAAAGCCTCCCAACCTTTTTGTGGCGGTGCACAATAATTCTATGAAATTGTTTTGGCTAATGGCATATTTTTGCAAAGTCATTAATGGCTAAAAGGAAAAGGCAAACTGCTGCTAGAAAAAGAAAAACTAAAAAAAGAAAAGGAAAGAAGAAGGGGTGGGAGAGCCCCTGGCCTCCACTTGGGCTTCGGCCCGTACCAGCAGGCCGGCCCACCTCACCCAGCCTGGCCGGCCCAGCTTCCCGAAGCGCGCCTCCCTCCTATTCCTCCGACTGGGCGAGGCAGAGCGCGCCCGTCGCCGCCGAACCACCTCGCCGTCGACGCCTCCGCGAGAGGATAAGGCCTCCGCCCCCCCTCGACGCCTCGGCCTCCTCCCCAGGTACCCCCCACTCACCTCCGCCTCTCCCACTCCCCTTCAGATCCCCCTCGAGCAGTCCCCTCTCTCTGACCCGAGCGCGCCCGCTGCCGTCATCGCGTCGATCTCGCGGCCACCGTCGCCTGTCCTCTGCTCCGACAAGTCTGGGAGCTCCGTCGTGGTCGGCCTCTTCTTCCTCTACACTGGATCGGGACCGGGAGCGCCACCGTCGTCGCTTTCTTCATCTTCCTCATCTACGGCCAACGCACGACCACGCCGTCGATTCGCTCCGGCGAGCTTTCCCTGAAGCCCGCTTTGCACATATGCAGGAGCGCTGTGAGCTCCTCTCCTTCTCCCCTCACTCCCTGCTCATCCCCGTGCTCGTAGCCGCCGACCACGTCATGGCCGTACTCATCGCCGTAGACGAGCTCGCCGCCGAGACCACCGTAGCCCGAGCTCGCGTCCGAGCTCGTAGACGAGCTCCTGGAGCTCGTGCGAGTCCAACGAGACCCCTAGCGCGCCTTCCCGTGCCATGCAGCGCCGTATCCGACGACGCCCGAAGTCCGGCGTCCGCTGCGGTGCTCGCCGCCGACACCTCCATCCAGCTCCGGCCTCGTAACCACTCCGGTTGGACGCGGCATCTTCTCCCCGTTCAAACGCGCCCGCCCGCGGCCATTTTGGCCGCCGGACGGCGAATCCCGACGCACGGCCTAGCCTTCCGCCGCGGATTTGGTCCCCGAAGCTAGCTCCGGCACCACCGCTTAGCTGGCACACTTGGGGCCACCCCCTGGGTCACTGCCAGCGAGCCCCTATTGACTAAGTTGACTCAGTCAACTTTGCGACTAAACATCCTTGTCAATGACAAAGGGCCCCGATCGCTAATTAACCGGTGTAATTTAAAATGTTTAATTAACCTAAGCAGCCGCTGACACCGGGGCCCACGCACTTAATTAACCTTGTTTAATTAAAATAAACTCTGTTAAGGCCTTTGTCTCTGCCAGGTGGGACCCACTGGTCAGTTTGACCTAGGCGGTGAGTCTGTTAACTGCTGACGTCATCCCACGCAATGCTCACGTCATATTTCCTTTTCTGTTAATTTAAATAATTCCAGAAATTGTTTTAATCTTTGAAAATTCATAGAAAATAAACCGTAAATCGGATGAAAATGTTTTCTACATGAAAGTTGCTCAGAAAAATCCAACGAATGCGAATACGCGGTCCGTTCATCTGTCACATGCCCCTAGAATGCTGAACATGGGACATTCCCCCTCCGGTCAACTATTGGACACAGGCCCGGAACCGGGAAAACATTCGCGGTTGATTCCCCCCCCCCTTAACCTTTATCGTGTCGCCATACGTTAGGTCACTCCCGGCACAGCATATTGCCACGTTCTGCTTTGTGATGCTATGTTTGCTTTATATTTACTGTTTCTTCTCCCTCTTCTCCCCGGTAGACCCCGAGACCAATGCTGCCCCTGTGATCGACTACGTCGACAACGACCCCTCCTTGCCAGAGCAACCAGGCAAGCCCCCCCTTTGATCATCCGATATCGCCCATTCCATTCTCTCATGCTTGCATTAGATTTTGCTACTGTTATTGTTTGCTCCTATTCTGATGCATAGCCTACTTTTGTATCTATTGGTGTACCTTACCTGCTTATCCTAAACTGCTTAGTATAGGTTGGTTAGTGATCCATCAGTGACCCCCACTTTGTCCCGACTGCCCCGTTGGATTATCAGAAGACCCGATCAACGGGATCGAAGACCAGGCCCCGACACCGCACATCACTTTCCCCTTAGTTACTCGACAATACTGGGTTACTATCGAGTACAGAGGGTGAGACCTCATCGATGCCGATGTTAACCCCTGTAGTGTAGCTATTGGTCGTGGTCATTGAGGGTGATTTCCTCTTTAACCACTTCTGATACGACTCTGTCGTGCAACCCCTCAAGTGTGGACCTCGAGGGTGAATCCTCTTACATTCACCTTGATGATTACATCGAGTGGAATTCACCGGGGTTGATTCCTCGGGCTTTCCCCTTGATGTTTAGACACACAGTTATTATGATTACTATGACTTTACACTGAGCCATGTTACTAAAGACAGGTCGACCCTGAGGGGTACCCGCGCGAGCTTAATTGCGAGTGATGTGGAGTTGGGTTGACCTGGAGGGTGCCCGCGAGATAATTACGAGGCGTGGCCGGGCATTCTTAGCCCTTGCCGCAAGTCCTCGAGACGGGGCAACGGGGTCACATCTTTCGTGAGTCTCTGCTTGTTACCGCGCGTTCCTAATCCACTATGATTTGGATATTTGATCCGAGGGCCTCGGCCGATAGCACTAACCATCACGTGGGCATATTATGGGCGTTCTGCGTCGTATGCATCAGCGAAGCTTAATAGGCGTCGATCGACGGCGGCGCGCCGGGTTGGACTGCGTGGCGCTGCCTTGTTGAAGGAGGTAGCTAGGTCTGCTCACCGCCGCCCTCATAGAACGCGGGAGTTCCGGGAGATGGCCCATGACCCTGGGGCATAGGTATAATCTGGCGTGCTGGCCTCTCTATTAAGCCTAGGTCGGGTTGCGGCGTATTGTTTGGCGAGGCCGGGCATGACCCGGAAATTGTGTCCGCCAGAGTTAATCGGCGTGGTGGGTAAGTTGGTGCACCCTGCAGGGAAGAAAACATCTATCGATAGCCTGTCCCACGGTATGAGACACTTGGAGTTGTATCGATCGATACAACTAGAACTGGTTACTTGTGATGAGAATTGGATGGTGATGAGAAATGGATTGTGATGATAACTGGATAGTATGGCTCTGGGATTTCTTTCTCACGTGAGTCGAGAAAGGATCTCCGCCGAGGTTGATAAAACTAATACTACTTTACTTTATGCTACTCTACTCCCCCTGTTGCTGCAAGATGGTGGTTTCGGAAGATGCTAGTCTTGATAGGACTAGGCCTTCTCTCTATTCGGCATTTCGCAGCCCAGTCCACATATATAGCCTTCCTTTGATAATATTGCATATGTAGTGTAGATCCTTGCTTGCGAGTACTTTGGATGAGTACTCACGGTTGCTTTGCTCCCCCTTTTCCCCTTTTCTTCTTCTTTCCGGTTGATGCAACCAGATGACGGAGCCCAGGAGCCAGATGCCACCGCCGATGCTTACTACTACGTGGAGGCCGCCGATGACCAGGAGTAGTTAGGAGGGTCCCAGGCAGGAGGCCTTGCCTTTTCGATCGATGTTGCTTTTGTGCTAGCCTTCTTAAGGCAAACTTGTCTAACTTATGTCTGTACTCAGATATTGATGCTTCCGCTGACTCTTGTGTAATCGAGCTTATGTATTCGAGCCCTCGAGGCCCCTGGCTTGTAATATAAAGCTTGTATTTTTTTTAATTTGTGTCTAGAGTTGTGTTGTGATATCTTCCCGTGAGTCCTTGATCTTGATCGTACACATTTGTGTGCATGATTAGTGTACGATTGAAGTGAGGGCGTCACAAGAACCTCGTTCTTGGGGGTGCATGCAATAGAAGAAGACAAATCCATCACGACAAAAGGTGGCAGACAAGATTGCACACGAAAAACAGATCTGACGAGAAAACGGCGAACGAAAAATAGGGCGAATAAAACGGCAAATTTTTGTGAAGTGGGAGAGAGGAAAACGAGAGGCAAATGGCAAATAATGAAAATTGCGAGGAGATGAGATTTTTGATTAGGAACCTGGTTGATGTTGAAGATCGTCTCCGGCAACGGCGCCAGAAATTCCTTTTGATGTCTGCTAGAACTACGTCAGTATTTTCCCAAAGAGGAAGGGATGATGCAGTATAGGGATGGTAGGTATTTCCCTCAGTGATGAGACCAAGGTTATCGAACCAGTAGGAGAACCTCCTCACACCACGTAAACAGCACCTGCACACAAATAACAAATACTCGCAACCCGACGTGCACTAGTAGAAAAAGGGGCTATCGTTGAGGCCTGTTTTGCCCATTAGTCCCGGTTCAATCCAGAACCGGGACTAATGTGAGCATTTATCCGGTTCGTGAGCCCGGGGGCGGCCGGGCCACGTGGGCCATTGGTCCCGTTCGTCCGGACCTTTTGGTCCCGGTTGGTGGGACGAACCGGGACCAATGGTCTGGCTCTGGCCCACCACTATTGGTCCCGGTTGGTGGCATGAACCGGGACCAAAGGCTTCCCTTTAGTCCCGGTTCACTGCTCTGTTTTTTCTGGCCGAGGGGGAGGGGGCTTGGTGGTGCTCTAGCTCACCTCCTATGCACACAAGGTGTTCGATGGAATGCCCGAGCCACACTACTTAAGCTTTCTCCTCTCAAGCTCGACCTCTAACCTCCATTTTCCTCAATATTTGTCTAGGTTTAGCGGTCCGTCACGCCCGTCCCGTCTTCACCGCCGTCGATCACCCGCGCCGATCTCATCGTCGGCACCACCGTGGTGAGCCTCTTGTTCTTATCTTCTTTCGGAAGGAAAAATATTCTTACTTGTATTATTTTCTTACTTTTATTATTGCATCTTATATAGTGCAATGGTTTTGGTATCCGCCCCCGTCGGCCCTCGTCCTGTCCATGATTCGGATGTGGTATATATTATCTTTTCATAACTATTGGTTCATTTATTGTTTATGAAAATTAAGCCGACCAACGTGACATAGATTTTATTTATCTAGGAGGTTGTTGAACCGAAATTCCAACCGACCCTATTGTCGAGAGGTTAAATTTAGTTGAAGAAGAAAACAATTTCTTGAAGGAAAAATAAAAAACTTGAGGAGGAGAAGATGATATTGGAGTTGCATGTTGCGGATGTCGCCGATGATCACAAGATCAAGATGGATGCAATGCGCTTGAAGATGAGAAAGATTAGAAAATATGCCATTCATACCGAGGCTTGGTATCATTATGCCGTTGGATCAGTTGTTACCTTGGTTGCGATTATGATCGTATTTGTTTTCACATTGAAATGGTTTACATAGTTTCATAGCTTTATGTTGTTAGATGAGAACTATGTATGTACTTTGGTTTTTATGTGATGATGAACTTCTATTAATTTGGTCATTTAATTATCTATTCATGATGTTCTGTAATGATTTTTGACACACTTAATTATATATAATGCACGCAGATGAACCGGCAATGGATGTACGGTCACAGACACACCTCCGATTACATTAAGGGCGTGCATGCTTTTCTCGTAGTGGCTGAGGCAAACAAGCAGAATGGTTTTATGTGTTGTCCATGCCCTATATGTGGGAATACGAAGTCTTACTCTGACCGGAAAATCCTTCACACCCACCTGCTTTACAAGGGTTTCATGCCACACTATAATGTTTGGACGAGGCACGGAGAAATAGGGGTTATGATGGAAGACGGCGAGGAAGAAGAGTACGATGACAACTATGTGCCCCTGAATACGGTGATGCTCTGAACATCAAGTTGCACTGCACGATGTGCACGATGGTGCTGCAAGCGCGAAGCTGCTGAAGATCAAGATGAACCAGACGATGTGCCCCATGATGATGATCTCCGCGGGTCATTGTTGATGCAAGGACACAATGCGAAAGTCAAAAGGAGAAGCTGAAGTTCGATCGCATGTTAGAGGATCACAAAAAAGGGTTGTACCCCAATTGCGAAGATGGCAACACAAAGCTCGGTACCGTACTCGAATTGCTGCAGTGGAAGGCAGAGAATGATGTGCCTGATAAAGGATTTGAGAAGCTACTGAAAATAATGAAGAAGAAGCTTCCAAAGGATAACGAATTGCCCGACAGTACATACACAGCAAAGAAGGTCGTATGCCCTCTAGGATTGGACGTGGAGAGGATACATGCATGCCTTAATGACTGCATCCTCTACCGTGGTGCCTACAAGGATCTGAACGCATGCCCGGTATGCGGTGCATTGCGGTATAAGATCAGACGAGATGACCCTGGTGATGTTGACGACAAGCCTCCCAGGAAGAGGGTTCCTGCGAAGGTGATGTGGTATGCTCCTATAATACCACGGTTGAAACGTCTGTTCGAAACGGAGAGCATGCCAAGTTGATGCGATGGCACAGTGAGAACCGTAAGAAAGACGGAAGTTGAGAGCACCCGACGGGTCATGATGGAGAAAAATCGAGAAAGTCTTGGGATGAGTTTGCAAAGGACCCAAGGAACGCATGGTTTGCTTTAAGCGCGGATGGCATTAATCCTTTCGGGAGCAGAGCAGCAATCACAACACCTGGCCCGTGACTCTATGTATGTATAACCTTCCTCCTTGGATGTGCATGAAGCGGAAGTTCATTATGATGCAGTTCTCATCCAAGGCCCTAAGCAACCCGGCAACGACATTGATGTGTACCTAAGGCCATTAGTTGAGGAACTTTTACAGCTGTGGAATGGAAACGGTGTACGACGTGGGATGAGCACAAAAGGAGGAATTTGACTGAAGGCGTTGCTGTTCGTGACAATCAACGATTGGCCCGCTCTCGATAACCTTCGGGACAGACAAACAAGGGATACCACGCATGCACGCACTGTTTACTTGACACCGATAGTATATACCGGGAAGCTGCGGGAAGAATGTGTACGGGCCATCGCCGATTTCTTCCGACCAACCATCAATGTCGAAAGAAAGGCAAGCATTTCAAAGCGAGGCAGATCACCGGAAGAAGCCCGCCATGCGCATCGGTGATCACGTACTTGCTATGGTCAATGATTTACACGTAATCTTTGGAAAGGGTCGGCGGACTAGCTGTTCGAATGACGCTGAGAATCACGCACCCATGTGGAAGAAGAAATCTATATTTTGGGACCTACCCTCTGGAAAGACCTAGAGGTCCGCTCTCGATCGACGTGATGCACGTGACAAAGAACCTTTGCGTGAACCTGCTAGGCTTCTTGGGCGTGTATGGGAAGACAAAAGATACACCGAGGCACGAGAGGACCTGCAACGCTTGCACGAAAAAGAGGGCATGCCTCCGAAGCGGTATGAAGGTCCTGCCAGCTACGCTCTTACGAAAGAAGAGAAAGAAATATTCTTTCAATGCCTGCTCGAGATGAAGGTCCCGACTGGCTTCTCGTCGAATATAAAGGGAATAATAAATATGTCGAGAAAAGTTCCGAACCTAAAGTCTCATGACTGCCACGTGATTATGACGCAAGCGCTTCGGTTGCATTGAGAGGGCTTCTACCGAAAAGCGTCCGATTAGCCATTGTGAAGCTATGTGCATTCCTCAATGCAATATCTCGAGAAGGTGATCGATCCAGAAATCGTAGCAACGCTAAGGAGTGATGTGGCGCAATGTCTTGTCGGTTTCGAGCTGGTGTTCCCACCATCCTTCTTCAATATCATGACGCACGTCCTAGTTCATCTAGTCGACGAGATTGTCATTCGGGGCCCGTATTTCTACACAATATGTACCCCTTTGAGAGGTTCATGGGAGTCCTAAAGAAATATGTTCGTAACCATGCTAGGCCGAAGGAAGCATCTCCATGGGCCATCAAACAGAGGATGTCATCGGGTTTTGTGTTGACTTCATTCCTGGCCTTAATAAGATATGTCTCCCTAAATCGCGGTATGAGGGGAGACTGACCGAAAATGCACGCTTGGAAGAGACTCAATAATATGCAGGGACGGATATTCTTGGTCTCAAGCACACTACACAGTTCTCTGAACTCTACCTTGGTGACCCGTATGTCGATGAACACAAGAACGATCTGCGCCCAAACACCGGAGCGGTCGACGATCGGATTACATGTGAACACATCGGGACTTTCAGCAGTTGGTTGGAAACACGTCTCGAGGTGACAGCACTGTTTGTGATGAGTTGTACTTGGTGTCCAGGGGACCATCTTCGACTGTAATGATTTGGAAAGGATACGAGATAAATGGGAATACATTTTACACGATTGACCAAGATGAAAAGAGCACCAAGCAAAACCGCGGTGTCCGCTTTGATGGAGCAACCGACAAGGGAAATGACACATATTATGGTTACATAGTAGACATATGGGAACTTGACTACGGAGTAGATTTTAAGGTCCCTTTGTTTAAGTGCAAGTGGGTCAATCTGTCAGGAGGTGGGGTACAGGTAGACCCACAGTACGGAATGACAACAGTGGATCTGAAAAATCTTGGGTACACTGACGAACCGTTCGTCCTAGCCAATGATGTGGCACAGGTTATCTATGTGAAGGACATGTCTACGGACCGAGGAAAAGAAAAGATAAGGAAGCGAATACATCACACAATGAGCCAAAGCGGCACATAGTTCTTTCGGGAAAAGGGACATCCACGGGAGTGGAGGGCAAGATGACATGTCTCAAGAGTATGAAAAGTTTCATGAAATTCCCCCTTCAAAGTCAAGGCTGACCCAAGCATCACGATAAATGATGAAGATTATCCATGGTTACGGCGCAATAAGCAAGCGACACAAGCGAAGAAAAAGTGAAGACTTTCTCCGCAACTATTATGATGATACCATGCCAACTTTGTAACACACGAGTATGATACCATTGTCCGTTTTGTTCATGAACATGCTATGCCAACTTTTTGAGTTCATTTGAAAACTATGAATTTGAAAACCTCGCCAATCAAGGGCGCCACACGGTTTATAATTAAGCCCGTCCCTCTACGCCTTGTTGAGCTCACAAACTTGTGATTCACACAAATTTCAAAGAATTCAAATTTTATAAAACTAATAGCACAAACAGAAAGTTTATAATTGTTCTAAAACAAATGGCACTAACAGAAAGTTTATAATTTTGCTGACCTAAAAGCAAAAAGAATTAAAAATAAAGCAAAAACCGAAAGAAAATAAATAATGCAGGAAACAAAACAAAAAACTTGAAAAAAAATAATAATAGCAACAATAAGCATTTTGTTGTAAGTAGAAACAAAATAAAATAAATAAAGCAACAAAGAAAACAAAAAAATGTTTTTGAATTTGAAAACTAATGACACAAGCAGAAAGATTATATTTTTCTAAAACTAAAAGCACTAACAGAAAGTTTATAATTTTGCTGACCTAAAAGCAAAAAGAATTAAAAAATAAAGCAAAAACCAAAAGAAAATAAATAATGCAGAAAACAAAACAAAAAACTTGAAAAAAATAAAAATAGCAACAATAAGTATTTTGTTGTAAGTAGAAACAAAATAAAATAAATAAAGCAACAAAGAAAACAAAAAAGTGTTTTCAAATTTTAAAACTAATGGCACTAATAGAAAGTTTATATTTTTCTAAAACTAAAAGCAAAAAGAAATAAAATATAAAGCAAAAAAACTGCCACCTAGTAGGCCCCATGGCCTGAATAGGACTAGAAACCCTACATGGGCCAGATTCAGGCCCAAGAGGCCCAATAGGCCCACAGAAGAGCATGATTAGGCCCAAAGCCTGCATTAGAGAGGAGCTCGAAAGGGACGACACCAGCGCTTATAAACCAGTGCTGGCGCCCTTCAACTAGCGAGGTGGGACTAAACATTTGGGTTCAGGGCAGCACATGCCTTTGGTCGGTTGGTGGCACCAACCGGGACTAAAGGTGGTTTAGTCCGGTTGGTGCGCGACCGGGACTAATGCCCCTTTAGTCGGTTGGTGCCACCAACCGACCAAAGGTCGCCGCTTCCGCCCTTTGGGCTGCTGAAATTTGGCCTTTGGTCCCGGTTGGTGGCACCAACGGGACTAAAGGGGGCCATTAGTCCCGGGTCGTGCCACGAACCGGGACCAATGCTCTTTCTATATAAGCAAGACTTGTGAAATTTTCACATCTCCCTCGCCCATTTGCCCCCAACCTCCCCGACGCCGCCAGGCTGCCCCGACGCCGCCCGACGCCGTCGCATCGCCGCCGCCTCGTCGTCGCCGTCGCCCTGCCTCGTCGTCGCCGTCCCCCTGCCTCGTCGTTGCCGTCGCCTGCCCGCCCCGCCCGCCGCCGCCGCCGCCGCCGTCGCCGTCGCCTGCCTCCTCGTCGCCGTCCCGCCCGTCGCCGCGCCCTCGCCGTCGCCGCCCTGCCTCCGCGACCTCGCCGACCTCGCCGTCGCCGCCCTGCCTCCCGACCTCGCCGTCGCCTCCGCCTCCCGACCTCGCCGTCGCCTCCGCCTCCCCGCCCCCCATCGCGCGACCTCGCCGTCGCCTCCGCCCTGATGAGCCCAGCAGCACTGCCTGCCTGCCCTGCCTGCGCCGCCATGATTTTTTTTTTCTGCATATATATGTGATGTTTTTTGTATATATATTGATGTATAGAATATGACGTTTTTTATTGATGTATAGAATATGATGTTTTTATTGATGTATAGAATATGATGTTTTTGCAGATAAATGTTCATGTATATATATTGATATATTCATTGATGTATAGAATATTTTATAAAAAGAAGAAGAAGAAGAAGAAGAAGAAGAAGAAGAAGAAATGAGAAGAAGAAAAAAGAGAAGAAGAAGAAAGAAGAAGAAAAAATAGAGGGTCGAGAAATGTATATAAATTTTTTCTTCTTCTCCTCTTTTCCTTCTTCTTCTCCTCTCTTTTTTTCTTCTATTTTTTCTTCTTCTTTCTTCTTCTTCTCTTTTTTCTTCTTCTCATTTCTTCTTCTTCTTCTTCTTCTTCTTCTTCTTCTTCTTCTTCTTCTTCTTCTTATTTTTATCGGGAACGAGGGTGTCGAGGATCGCTGAGGGGTCGATGGTCGGGAACTAGGCTAGAGGGTCGAGAGGGTCACAGAGGGGTCGAGGGTCGTCGAGGCCGGTCGAGGGTCGTCGAGGCCGGTCGAGGTTTCGAGGCACAAGGGTTTGAGGGTTCGAGGGTTCTAGGGTCGAGGGTTCGAGGGTTCTAGGGTCGAGGGTTCGAGGGTTCTAGGATCGAAGGAAGAAGGAAGAAGAAGAAAAAGAATGAGAGGAAAAGAAGAAAAGAAAGGAGAAGAAGAAAGGAATAGAGGAGAAGAAGAAAAATAGAATTTTTTCTATTTTTCTTCTTCTCCTCTATTCTTCTTCTTCTCCTTTTTTTCTTTTTTTTCTTCTTCTTCTTTCTTCTTCCTCTTTTCTTCCTTTTCCGATGAGGGGTACCGATAGTGTCAAAGTATTGAAGAAATCCATCGCTTCATCATTAGCGGAAGTAACCATGGCATGATGGTACAAAGTCCTCAAAGTTGTTACGGAATGGAGTCCGGATAGGATAATTTGCCTTTTAGTGAACTTTGTACCAAAAGCAAATTATCCTATCGGGACTCCGCTCCAAAACAAATTTGGAGAGCTTGCACCATCATGCACCTGTTACTTTAGCCTAATGATGAAGACATGGTTTTGTTGAATCCTTTGACACTAGGCAACCTCCCGACCCTCGGCGATCTTGACCCTTGACCTCGACCGCTCGGCGATCCACGACCCTCTACCCTACTTGTGGGACATAGATGTACTGTTCAACGCCGACCCCTCCCGATAGCTTCAACACGTTGGGGGGTCGATATTACGCACCCCTCCTAGCTTGAAGCGTTCTCGAGGCCACCCCCTAACCCTTGAAGCGTTGTCGAGGCCACCCCAAACCCTAGAGAAGCAGCGTCGAGGCCACTAATATGATTCCTTATTGTGATTAGCTAGCTAGTTCTACGTTGGCACTAATATATCCATATCTGTCATGTTTGAATAATAATTGCCATGTTGTAAATATTTGTAGAAACTATGGACACCCACCGAGACGAAGCACAAGAAGCGTTGCTGAGGGACATAATCGCACATGGAAGTGATGCCGTCTCCTCGATGATGTTTCTCAACGTCGATAACGATGGTCTGGAAGGAGAGGGTGAAGAAGCAGCTGGCTATGATTTACATGGCTCCGATGACCCAATGCTGGTGCAAGAAGTAGACCGTGAGGACGGCTCCGGTGATCACCAAACCGAGTCCGGCCAGGTATATATATTAGTTAAGCCTGTGCTGACTAGCTCTCGTCTTTGTTTTGGTATATATATATGTACACATATTAATTAACTCTCGTCTTTGTTCTTTTTTCTAGCCCTCCGGATCGAGCACAACGGTAAAGAGACGAGGCCGAAGAAAAAGTTGAGCTCGGATGAAAAGTTTGAGATCATACAAATCGTGGCGACGGCCAACCGATTGAACCCTACCGGACAAAGAAGGCATTTGTTGCTCGGTCGCGGGGTTCGGTTAGGGACAAGATCCCGATCAGCATCCACCAATGGTATAAGCCTAAGAACGAAGACCCCGAGGTGTCTTATGTGAATGATATGCGAAAAATGATCTTTGGACCTGAGCTGAAGTCAAATTTTACCCTACCGCCAGAGGATGATCCGGAGAAGCCAGAATAGAGCCATTAATCAAGTCTTTTGCTCTTAAGAAGATGGCAGAACAATTCAGGAATTGGAAGAAAGACCTCAATACGTATGTCGAAAAAATGAGACACCAGAATTCACGGGCAAATATGAGAAGATCAGAGATGGTGGCCCGCATTTGTGGCCTACAAGACATCGGAAAAGAGTAAAAAGATGTCAGCGACAAACAAGAGAAATGCTGCGAAGAAGAAGCTTCATCATCGCACGGGTCGGTGGCTACCTCATAGCCCGCCTAAGTGGTCCAAGGCTGAGAATGATCTGCTTGATAAAGGGATCGAACCGAGACAATGAACTGGCCAGACCGTTGCCGGACTTGGTTCTTCGGGGCCGGCGGATCCTTGGACCCTATAACGGGGAAGTGCATTTGGACGGACGAACAATTGGACATACCAGTCAAGAGGCTTAAGCATTATATCGAAGCAGCACAGCAAGGGAAGTTCGTTCCAGACAGGGAGAAGGACGAGCTCACAATGGCCCTCGGGAATCCTGAGCACCCTGGACGGACACGAGGCACGCCAGGCTCCCTTTCGTGGAAGGCTGGATTTCCGGACGCAGGGGGTTACAAAACCCATGAGAGGAGGAAGAAACTGGAGCAGAGCCTAATGCAGGCGCTGCACGAAAGGGTAGTGGGGCTAGAGGAACGAGAAGAGGAACGAGAAGCAGCCGATCACAAAAAACGACCTGCCGAAGCTTCCCCCGAAGCTACCCCGCCATCTCAGCGGAGAAGCAGCGTGGCTTCCACCGAGCTGCTTCAGCCAGAGCAGCATGCCTTGACGGCTCCTGCCAGCTATCCCGTGGATGCTATCACGGATGCTGAAAGTTGCCACCTTATGGCGCAATGGAGCAATTTAAAGGTCAAGGCGGCTGTTGGCTCTGTTTATCCCACTAAACCCGACTCAACTTTTCACTTGCCGCCGATTCGAAGGATATGCTAAGGTGATGGTCGATGAAATAACGGAGGGATTTGAGGAGCTCGGCTTGACCACCCTACGGTGAAGGGAGTATCGGCTGGGTTCTGCTCAAGACTCCATGCCTATGGGGAAGGATCTCATCAACCTTCCGAACTGGACGCCTCCGCCTCCTCCTCCTCCTCCAGTGAGTCAGGCACTCCGCCTCCTCCACCGCCTCCTCCTCCTCCTCCCGTGAGTCAGGGCACTCCGCCTCCTCCACCGCCTCCTCCTCCGCGAGTGACGATCAGGGCACTCGGGCGGCTCCTTCTCCGTGCGTGGCGGCACTCCGTCTCCTTCTCCGCTTTGCACCGGCGCGTCCGGCAGCCAGCCTCCTCCTTCTCCGCCTCGTCGGCAAGGGCGGAAGAGACCCGCCGCCGCTCCGGCTGCTCCGGCGTCGTAGTCCTTCTCCTCCGCCTCGTAAGCAAGGAAAGAAGACATCCGCCCGTCTGCTCTGCCGGCGTCTAGCAATCTTGCCAAAGGCGGAGGAGATCTGATTCGGTCCTTCTCTCAAGACTCGGAGAAGTTACCGTCTGAGAGGAGCGAGGAGGAAAACGCGAAGATCGCGCAGACCAAGTGGATGACTGGTTTCAAGGGTTGAGAGCAAAGAGACATCCACCTCCGGAGGAGAAGGTAGATCCGGTCAAAGCGAAGCGCACTGCTGCCCCGACAAAACCACCCAAGTCTCCGCGAAAGGCAACTATGAGCGCATTATTGGAAAGGCATTTGCCGAGGCGGAGAGATCGGGAAGTACTGTCGGTGATCAAAGGATGAAAGAACGACGAGCTGGGAAACAAATTGCCCAGCTCGGCAAACAAGCGAAGAATCGTGCCCCCGCTCAAGGTGCTCGCTAGCGACATCGTCGATCCGAGGATGGTGCCCGTTATGGCAATCTGAAGATTACTTGCCCGACGATGTACAATTTGATTTCTTGGAGGTGCAGATAGAAAGATACGAGTACGGAAGCCTCTCGTAAAGATGAAAGCTCTCTAACAACGATGATGCGAAGATTGCATGATTGGTACATGAAAACCTGCAAAGAGTCTCGACGGGAGGAATACTTTGTATTTGAGAGTTAAAAAGGAGCATGACCTCCTTGGAATTGAACTGTTGCCTATTCCATTTGAGGAGTTCTATCAGTTTTTCAATCAATTGGCCATCGATAAAGCAACGGTCACCTGCTACTGTCTGTAAGTAGTACTACTTCTGTCATTAAGTATCTCTATATAACTCAGCTCTTTCATTGCATGTATTTATAAATATCCTCACTATATTATGCAGATTGAAGATCGCAGAAATGAAGAAAAAACAAGTGGGTGATATTGGGTTCATTAACACATATCTCATCGATGCAAATGAGGTTAAATATCGTGCCAAGGAAACCGAGGCCAACTTGCTACGATCGTTGGATATAAATGAACACAAAATACAATACTCTTTCCTTACAACTACACGTGAGTGTTCTTGTCTTGTGGCATATTCGGTTTCCTTATTTAGTCCAGGTTATAGAAATGTAATATTGATGAGTTATGCATGCGCGCAGGTTCCACTATATTCTCCTAGAGATTAAGCTTGAGCAGGAGTAGTAACTGTCTTAGACTCGAGACGAAAAGATCCCAAGGAGTATGCGGAAATGACTGAATTGCTCGAGAAGTAAGTTAAATCGATCATTATCCACCATATCAGCAACTTTGTTCATTTCTGATATCAAGTAATTGTTTTCTTTGTATGGCAGGGCTTGGGAAAATTCACCAAAAAGCTCGGGACTACCGAAGAAGCTACAATTTAGACACCAAAGTAAGTACTATATAGTAGCATATTCCACGCAAGATCTCCTAGTGATTCAAGCGCTAGTTTCATCAATACCATTTAGCATGTGCTTGCTATATATAATTATCAGTTTGATTGACCTCTGTTTCTTGTAAAGTGGTTGTGGCAGGAACAAGGGAATGATTTACTGTGGATACTACGCTTATGAGTCCATCCGCCACACGACCTGTGAGAGGGGCTACTCCGACAAACAATTTGAAGTGCGTAAATAAAAATATTCACAATTTTATTTTATTACCATCATTTGTGTTGAGTTTCATTCATTCATATATATATATATATATATATGTATTGACCCCTTTCTTAAAATTAGATGTTTCGGCAGCGGGATGAACTCCTAGCACCAGATCGCATGCGAGCAATTCAAGAGGAATTGGCGGCATTCTTTCTTGACCACGTGATCGCTGAAGACGGAGAATACTATGTGGACCACGCGTCCGTATTGTAAAAGATAACTATTGTATATATGTAGCCGGTAGTGTCGGATAGATATACGAGAAATTGTTGTTCGACCAATCTCTCGGAGAAGGAGAGGTGGTCGATATCACTTCTCTCTGTATGCATATATATGTTCATGACGATCTTCTGTTTGCTTAATTACTAGCTAGCTAGCATGTCTAGTTAGTCCTCTCTATACGTATGTATAGTACGTAGCGTCGACCAAGCACGGACAAAAGAAAGGACACTTTCTCTATTAATTAGCTAGCTATAGCACAATATATGAAACACCTAAATTAACCCCCAAAACCCCCAAACCCCCCCTCTTTTGAAAAAAAACAAAACCAGAGCTAAAGAAACGCTGACGCGTGGATGCCTATTGGTCCCGGTTGGTGCCACCAACCGGGACCAAAGGCCCTCCCGCTAGGGCTCAGCGGACAGGCCACGTGGAGGGCCATCTGTCCCGGTTCTGGATAGAACTGGGACTAAAGGGAGAGGGTATTAGTACCGACCCTTTAGTCCCGGTTCATGAACCGGGACTAAAGGCCCTTATGAACCGGGACTATAGGCCCTTTTTCTACTAGTGGTGTTAAAGGGGCTGTCAATCCCTTTCGGGTACGACGCCTCAAGATAGGCAAATAACGTGAGGTAAAAGTGGTAGATAGGATAAATAGATCGCGGAAAAAAATAAATTGCAGCGATGTATTTTTGTATTTTTGGTTTAATAGGTCTGAAAATGAATTCGAAGGAAAATAGATCGCAAAGTCAAATATGATGAAAAGAGACCCGGGGGCCGTAGGTTTCACTTGTGGCTTCTCTCGAGAGAAATAACAAACGGTGGGAAAACAATTACTGTTGGGCAATTGATAGAACTTCAAATCATCCTGACGATATCTTGGCAATGATCATTATATAGGCATCACGTCCAAGATTAGTAGACCGACTCGTGCCAGCATCTACTACTATTACTCCACACATCGACCGCTATCCAGCATGCATCTAGTGTATTAAGTTCATGGAAAAACGGAGTAATGCAATAAGAAGGATGACATGATGTAGACAAGATCCGTTTATCTATTATGAAGATATAGATCCCATCTTGTTATCCTTAGTGGCAACGATACATACGTGTCGGTTCCCCTTCTGTCTCTGAATCCTCCTCTGAGGAGCTCCCTATAACCATCGAGATATATGCTTCAACAGGTACCATTGCCTGCTCTAAAGACCTTGTTTTCACTCCAGATTTTTCCATAACCGGCTCAAATGGCTGATACACATGAAGTGTAGTTCAATATACACAGGTTGTCGACAAATGGAATACATAATGGAAAAAAGATGGCATGAGATAATTCACATATATGATGCCTGGCTCCATGGCGGTGCATAATTCACATATATGATAACTGGCTGAAAAACATGGCATTGCATAATTCACATATCTGATATAGAAAACAAACATGAGGCATTCACACAAAGGATGTCTAATCTAAGAAGATGGCATGGCAATGCAAGACACCATATGCATGATATGAGCAATATAACCTAGTCAAGTTAGAGCATGCACCTCGGGGGGACACGATTGGTCATCTCTCTCTGAATCCTCCTCTCGAGGAGCTATCAGAACCAGCAAGAAATCTGCATCGATGTGTAGCATCGATCGCTCGAGAAGACCTTGTTTTCACTCCAGATTTTCCCATGACCGACTCAAATGGCTGATGCAGTGAAGAGTAGATGAATGTATAAACATTGTTGACAAATGGAATACATTATGGAAAAAATATGACACGATACAATTCACATATACGATGACTGGCTAAACAGGATGGCATTGCATGATTCACGTATATGATGCCTGGCTAAAGAAGATGTCATTATATAATTCCCATATACTCCCTCCATTCCTAAATATTTGTCTTTTTAGAGATTTCAAATGGACTACCACATACGGATGTATATAGACATATTTTAGGGTGTAGATTCACTCATTTTGTTCCATATGTAGTCACTTGTTGAAATCTCTAAAAAGACAAATATTTAGGAATGGTGGGAGTATGATATAGGAACCAAACAGGTGGCATTCACACAAGAAAATCTAAACTAAGCTGATGACATATAAGATGTATAATGTAAGCAATGCAAGGCGCCATATGCATGATATGACCAACATCAGCATGCCAGGTTAGAGCAAACACCTCAGGTGGTAAACAGGCGTGGTCGGCTCCTTCTGAATCTCCATCTGAACAGTTATCTTCATCTGGAATACAATCTGGAAATCCAGGAGAGGGGGGTCACTTCGCCCACCATGGAGTGGCATCTGCATTACATTATATTCGCATGCAACGGTCTTCTCTTTTTCTCTACATGTTCAGTACGATTGTGTACAATATCTGACATGCATAATAAAAAAATAGTTAGATTTTGTAAGGCCTAAGGGGTGCATGCAAAAATCAAGACTGATGGTAGCAAACGAGTGGATGGATCCAAAACTAATGATAGCAGGTAGGTTATAGCTTCAGTTCAAAAAGATAGACAATGGATCATCTATTGTTTGTTGCCCACCCAACATGAACCACATAGAAGACCCCAGATGAACCAGATATTAGACAGATACTATCCATTGCTGGCTCGATATCAGACCCATGGGCAATTCAAAACTCAAGATTGAACGATAAAGTAGCAGGTAATAATAACCGATGTATAACGTAAGCAAACACGAAAGACTGCGACCTCTCTTCCGGAACTGTGTAGTCCTCAGGTTCATCTGCTCAGTCGATGATGGTAATGCAGTTGGCGTGGCTGCCGGCAACGGGGAAGATGATCTGAGGCGGCGAAAGAAAGTCTGCAGGGGGGATCTCTGCTGCAGTGGAAGCTTCTGTCGATGGTGCACCTCAGGTGGGGTGGATGACAACACGGCAGGAGCAGGACATAACACACAGAGTTTTCTTTTACGCCAATCTAAAAATGAAGTAAATCTGTAAGGGCTCCTTAGAATTGGAGGATTCTATAAACGCAGGGACAGGAAAAACAAAGGAATAGGATAGGAATGCACGTGCAAAACAGAGCATTTGGAAACATAGGATTTCAGTCAACCTGGGTGTTTGGCTCACATGAATTGGAAGAACAGAGGAATGGAGAAACAAAGTGATGCGACGAGTGTACAACCTCTTTGGCATAGCCTTGTGGACCTCAACATCATTGGGTTGGACGTGGAGGATGGTGATGATGCTGGTGTGACTGTCGGAGGCGGGGAAGAAGATCCGAGGCCTCTGGAAACGGCGCCGAGGGCACTGCTTCGTTGTGATGGACGGTTCTGTCGTTGGAGCAGCTCCGCTAAGGTGTACGACGACGAGGCTGAAGCATGACAAGACAGACAACGTTAATCTGAAGTGGGACCCTAATATCATCTGCAATAGATGATGTAAAATGCATCACCAAAAAGTGCTAGATGTAAAACGCATCATACGCGCCACGGCCGCTCCGACAGATGCTGTAAGGACTGTTCACTCTGAACTTAACTGAAGAAAATTCACTTCACAGTTGAACTGAATTTTACTGTCGAAACTGATTGAACAAGTAACAGAGCATTGCAATAGATGTTTAGGGCGTTCGAGCACTAGTAGAAGAGAAGCAGTGATCTAAATCAGCAGACGCTCGAGCAGGGAACGCACTAGCAGAGAGCAAGTCATGCAGTAGCACCGCGAGCGAGTGCTAAAGCAACAACTCCTGTAGCTGCCGGAGGTCATGCAGTAGCAGCAGCAGCGCATGCGAGAGCAAGAGCAGAGCAGCAGCACGAACGAAAGCAGGAGCAGTGCAGCAGCGCGACCGACAGCAATAACAGAGCCGCAGCACGAGCGAGAGCCGGAGCAGCTGCAGCTAGTGCAGTTGTGGAAGTCACCGCCGAGGAAGCAACGACATGGGGGAGAGACGCCATGGATGATGTGGCCGACGACGGCGCCGTCGATGGAGACGCCATGTCTGCTCGGTATCGAGGACCGGCAGCCCCGTGAGATCGAATACAAGATAAAATGCAGCGGTGAGTGGAGAACCTCCTTGGTGGCGCCGAGTTGGCCTTGGCTTCATCAGAGGAATTGGTGAGGGTGCTGCGGTTCCGGTGGGGCAGGTCAAGACGGCACTTAGGGATTGAGGTGGCGTGATAGATGAGGCGAACGTCGGGGCAGCTCCTTGGAGGTGGAGGACGGGGTGGCTGATCCAGTGGGGCGACGAGATCGACAACTGATCCTCATTCAGTGCGGTGGATGAGGGACGGCGAGCTGTTGCGGTGGACGATGTAGTCGGGGAAGAGTCTCCGGCTGGGCGGCGGTCGTGAGGCCGACGAAGGAGCGTGGGGTTTTGCAGGTTTTGGCGTCCTCGGTGTACGAATGGGGGGGCGAGGGGGGGGGGAGCCAAGCTTAGGAACGCGCTTGTCCGAAATGTTGGGTAAGTTACCAGCGTACCCCACCGGTTTTGACACCGCAACGTGGAGCTTCATTTCCGGCTGAGGGGTAGAAGGGGGATTTCGTGTGTCTGGGCTGCGGGAGCGATTTCGGATGAGGAGGGAGTTCTCGCGCGCGTCCAAATTTAGGGATAACAAGGCGCGGTGCGGGTTGAAGAAGCGGGAGTTTCAAAGCAGGTGAGACTAAAGATACTCGAGCTTGAAAATTTCGGGATAACAAGGTGCGGATTCCTTGTTCGGCAGAACAAACTTAACATGTAAAAAAAACAATTCATACAAGACACAAGAGAGTCATGTCCCCTTTTACTATATTGCTATAGATGCCATTGAAAAAACTACAAGAAAAATGTACAAAAAATCGGGAGAACAAGATTACCCTGCACAGTACCAAATCGATTCGCACTTCCCAACAACAACAAAAAACAAATCAATTCCCACCAAAGAAAGAGTAATGTCCCTTTTCATATGATTACAGATGCCATGATCTCGAATTTCAATTTTTTAATCCATGTTATGTTGAATTCGAATATATCATTAGGTGACCTTGCGGTTTATAATTCATGTAGTCGTACATTTTGATCTTCCTTCATATATGAACATTTTACTCCACCATGTGAACATATATATTGTCGTCTACCATATGGACAAAATTTGAATCAATTTTCCTTATTTTGTTATGATTGTTGTCAAGTTATAATATAATTTAAATATTATCTTGATAACAAAAATACATGCATATAGCAGTAATCATATTTCACTATGAAGTACATGTACCATACGCTCTCCAATTCAAATATTTGTATCCATTTTATGTTGAATTCAAATCATAGTACATTATTGGTCTAGGTAGCGAGATGTTCGGGATAATCTAAACCCTGTTTTCATACGTATAATTTTTGGCTGAATTGGGACAAGTTTTGGTATAAGCCTCTTGCAAAACCGGAGATTCTCTCAACAAGCCTCGTGGTTTCGAGAGGGAACTTGTCACCTTTGTGTGCGAAACGATATACGCTGCCTCCCCCCTGATTTTATTTACAGAGGCAACATAGAACTATATGAGTGCCCTGTTAAATTTTGGAATTATTTCAGGTTCATTTGGCCTTTTTATACATTAATTGAGTTTCTGGACTTTTAATGTGCATAATCTAAATATGAATTGCATGCACGTGCACCGGTGCACCAAAGTGGGTTAAAAAATCACATGTGTGTCCTTGGTTGAATTTCTAGGTCCCATGGAAGAAATGAGAATGAAATTCAAACATCTAGGCGTCATGACTCTGCCGAGAACATCGAGAAACTTAGATTTTAAATTTATGTAAATCCAAAACTCGGCTGGAAATCATGAAACTTGGCATGGTGTCATGTCATGGCACTAACATGTTGTGGTAAAAAATTGGGCCGATTTGGAAGCTCGTGGTTCTAAGAGGTAACGTGCCACCTCTGAGTGTGAACCGATATACGCTGCCCCCCCCCCCCCCTTGAGTTTCTTAACAAAGGCAACATAGAACTACATTAGTGCCCTGTTAAATTTTGGAATTATTCCGGGTTCGTTTGTCATTTTTTATACATTAATTGAGTTTCGGTCATTTAATGTGCATAAGTCAAATTTGAACTACAAGCACATGCTCTCGTGCACCAAAGTTGGTTGAAAAATCACATTTGTGTCCTTGGGTGAATTTCTAGGTCCCATCCAAGAAATGAGAATAAAATTAAAACATCTGGGCATCGTGGCTCGGCCGAGAACATTGAGAAACTTGGTTTTAAAATTCTTGTAAATCCAAAACACGTCTGAAAATCATGAAACTTGGCATGGATGTCATGTCATGGTACTACCATGTTGTGGTAAAAAAATGGCCGAATAGGAACAGATTTTGGTATAAGCTTCTTGCAAACCGAAGCTTCTCTCAAGAAGGCTCGTGGTTACGAGAGGAACGTGCCATCTTTGAGTGCTAAACGATATCGTTGTCCCCTTGAGTTTATTTACAAAGGCAACATAGAACTACATGAGTGCCTGTTAAATTTTGGAATTATTCCGCTTCGTTTGGCCTTATTTACACATTAATTGAGTTTTGGTCATTTAATGTGCATAATTCAAATTTGAACTACAAGCACATGCTCCGTGCACCAAAGTTGGTTGAAAAAACACATTTGTGTCCTCGGGTGAATTTCTACTCCCTCCTTCCATCTATATAGGTCCTAATGCATTTTTCGAGGCTAACTTTGACCAAACGTTAGAGCAATAATATATGACATGCAACTTACACAAAGCATACCTTCAAATTTGTATGTCAAAGGAGCTTCCAATAATATAATTTTCATAGTATACATCTCATGTGCTATTAATCTTGTCAATAGTCAAAGATTGTCTTGAAAAACACATTAGGCCCTATATAGATGGAAGGAGGGAGTAGGTCCCATGCAAAAAATGAGAATAAGATTCAAACATCTGGGCATCGTGGCTCGGTCGAGAACATTGAGAAACTTGGTTTTAAAATCATGAAACTTGGCATGGTGTCATGTCATGGTAGTACCATGCCGTGGTAAAAAAAAATTGGCCGAATAGGAACAAATTTTGGTATAAACTTCTTGCAAATCGGAGCTTCTCTTAAGAAGGCTCGTTGTTCTGGGAGGGAACGTGTCTCCTTTGTGTGCATAATTCAAATTTGAAATACAAGCACATGTTCCAGTGCACCAAAGTTGGTTGAAAAATCACATGTGTGTCCTCGGGTAAATTTCTAGGTTCCATGCAAGAAATGGGAATGAAATTCAAAATTCTGGGCGTCGTGGCTGGGTTGGAAACATTGAGAAACTTAGTTTTTTAATTCCTGTAAATCCAAAACATGCATGAAAATAATGAAACTTGGCTTGGTGCTATGACATGGCACCAACATGTTGTGGTAAATTTGCAGTCCGATCTGCGAAGGCGCACACATTAACAATCAACAAAGTCATTTTGGAACAAGTCCTGTCACGTTACAATCGGAAACACAAGTATTATTGAAACCGTGGGCGTTCTACTTACTAGTACCTTTTGCATGTCGCCACGCGTCCCCATTTTTTATTAGCTAGGAGGCGCCGTGCAGGGTAGCTATTTCAGTACGAGAGGCGTGCGATCAGACCCCTGCGCCTGCTTTTCAGGAGGAGAGCCCTTTGACCTCCATCTGCCGTCCACCTCTCTCCCAAGGTCTCCATTAATGGCGCCCGAGCCTCTCTTTAATGGCATGGCTATGTCTCACTTGACTGAGATTTAAGAGAGAAAAAAGAAAATCTGAAAGCACGGATCTTGATGTAAGATCCGACGGACCTATATAGCATCTACTGTGACTTATAGCAAGACTGATGAATATATAAGGATGATTAATTTTTTTTATCAAAGAAGGGCTTGCCTCTTTCGATTTTCATTACTGAAAACCACCACAATTCACAAGAAGTTCAGCACAACTCCAGCCTAACACGAAGGACTAAAAGCTACCAGATTGAAATCGCAACATCCCAAGAGGCCAACAAAGGCCAAACATCCGCGCTAGAACCCAACATTTCACAACCGACGACACAATCCACATACTAAACCTATTATTACATCAAAAGAAACCAGGAAACTGAAGGAAGCCCAGCAGCAACTAGAAGAACAGCAACGCCAGGGTCGCCACATCAAGAGTTTTCTTCATTCCAGCCTTGCTACATTGATCTTCCACAGAAAGATAAGGATGATTAATTGTCTTACATAATTAGAAAGATAATTAAAAAGCCACATGCGGCTACGCCCGAAATATACAAGGGCAAAAGAAGAAGGAAGACAAGGATCTGGCTCGCTTATCTCTACTTTCTTGATGCATTACTGCAGACCGCGGGAACTAGTCTCCACGGATTGCTCCACCAGCCTTTGGCGCTCATTGCGGAGCATGTCATTCTCGTCCATAAGTTTCTTGACGATGACGCCAGTCCTCTTCAACAAGGCACTGGTCTCTCCTGCTGGTACGCACTTGGACGATCTTCTCCCTCGGCAGGTCGCGCCGCCCGAGCCTCTCATTGCCCTCCCTTAGTTGCGGATGGCGCCTATAGCCTGTTCAAGCGAGGCTTTCACGCCGTCCTGCAACCTCGCCAGCTGGAGATCTGATCCATCGGCTATGGACGATCGCATGCATGCGCTTGTAACAGTCGTCGCCTGCCCGCGAGAAATTTTCCCAGGCCACCGCGGCGCGGCGGGATATCTCTGCTGCATTCGTGGCGCGGCGGGACATCTCTGCTGCTTCTGTTGCACGGCTGGACCAGTCTGCTGCATCGACAGCACGGCGGAACCTCCGTGCTACTTCAGCGGCGCGACGAGACCTCTGTGCTGCTACTTCCGTGCGGCGGGACATGTCGGCTGCTCTCGCAGCGAGGCGGGACATCTCTCGTGCTTCCGCTTCCATGCTCGCCTCTCCCTGGTGGCAATCTCTCGACCCAGAACTCACGTTGGCCATGGCAAACGCAAGGGAAGGATGCTGAATGACTTGTTTGTTTTTGTGGATGAGGAGTTGAGGAGGAATGTGCAGTCATCTTGGCATACTAGTATTTATAACCGAGTACTAATACGCTCCTAAGTGGGAAACCGTTTAGCTTGTGATCGGTGTGAACAGGTTTGGAATTCAATATAGCGTGGTACTAATACACTCCTAAGTGGGAAACTGTTTAGGTTGTGATCGGTGTGAACAGGTTTGCAATTCAATATAGCATGGAGTAATTTGGAATGTGACGAGACACAAGCTACTTTATGCATGCATGCATTGCAATTAATGCATTGATAAACATAATTTTTTGAGAAAAAACAAGAGCATTAAGTAGGTGCTTTTGCAAACTACAAAAAATATTCCACCACTCACCATCTTGGTTGGTGAGATTTTTGAATTAAGCCCTATAAACCGAAAAGGAGGGAGTACTGCTGTGTACGTGCATTAACTGGCACCGTCGTATACATATCTTATAGTTAATGGGGCGTTCGACAGGAATAGCCGTGTGGCGAGCTCTAGGCTAGTCCTTTTTTCAGACGCATTAAACCTATCTCTCTGGACTTCTCGCACGCACCATCATGCCATCCACAAAAACTTGTACTCTGAGTTTAGTAGTACGCTATACAGGAAGAGAAGAGGTGCACACACGCACTCGTCCTCTCACACACGCGTCTGTTTTTTCTCGAAAAGGAGGATGATGACCCCCGGCCTCTGCATCTGGGAGTCACACACACATCTGTAGCTACAAATTGTAGAGTTCTCAACCATCCGATTGGCTCTATCATGGATGTACCTATATACTAAAACATGTCTAGATACATCTATATTTTGACAAATGGAAGGCATGTATTGTGGAACGGAGGGTGTGCTTGTCATCAAAATGGATAAAAAGGGACTTATCTAGAACTAAAATACGTCTACATACATCTCCTTTTATCCATTTTGATGACAAGTAGTACTTCTTACCCAAAGGAACTTTATATCCAACAGACACAAAATATCCGTTCGACTGTTGGAAATAACTGATCTGATGTCGAAGTAATTGCTGCATCGCCACCAAAACCCACCATTTCTTAAGCTAAAGTAGACCAAGGTAATCCCTATATTAGCATATTACTAAGATAAACAGAAGGCACTGTAGAAACATTTAGGACGTGAGCTTGTCAATCTGAATGTGGAGGGACACAAGCTTAGCCCCGGCCAGCAGCTTGGGCGGAACTGTCAAGAAGGTCAGCTCTTGCACGTCGACGTCGCAGGGATCCTTGCTGCTTGTCACCTCCATTTCCACCTTGACAGCGTCGGTCGTGCTTTTGGGCTCCCCCAGCAGGCCGTTCGCCCATAGCTTGGCCAAGTAGTGCGGCAGTGGGGACGCCCCCGCTCTGATGCAGATGACCGACACGGAGATAGGCGCGCCGATGTCGAGCACGCCGCCAACCAAGAAAAACGCGCGGCGGTCCTCCTCCGCGAACAGCAAGAGCCGTGGCTCCGACAGTGGCACTTGCAGCTGGAGCACCTTGCCGTACTGGATCCTGTGCACGGGCATGGGATGCGCAGTGCTGATGTGGTGGTAGAGCGCCGGCGGTGGGCCTTCGTAGCCGCGGACGGGCATGGGGCATTTGCAGGGCGCGAGCGGACACACGCTCTGGTGATCGGCGAGCTTGTGGTAAGTGACGTAGAGCCCACAGCCTTCGTGCGGGCACTCCACCCTCACCGACGAAAGGACGGACTCCACCGCCGTGTTCCGCATGTCGAAGCCACCGCCGCGCTCGCACTTCTGGCACTGCCGCTGGTTCCCGGGGTGCTCGACGCGGTAGTCCGTGCAGGCTAGGTGCCCTCCCTTGCACTGCAGAAATCAATCAAACGGCACATGAATCAAGAAACCTTCACCTTGCTCAATCAGCCGAACGGACGAGCTGTATTCGAACCTCATACACTGGAGGCGTCAAGGGGCGAAGGCACAAGGGGCAGTGGAGCACGGTGAGGTCCATCGAGACCTTAGAAAGCTCCATCGTCGGGTCCTGTTCGGTCTGCATGATCTCGCCCTCCTCGTGCACAACCATCTCTCGACTTGGGCCGGGGTATTACAAAGCTTTACCGTCACATATTTTATAGTACTACTTCAAGGTGCATTAAATCAACACATGCAAGTAGTATCAAAAGAAGAGTCACGGCATGCATGCATGCGTTGTAATTAATGCATCGGAAAATGCAAATTATTGAAATACTCCCTCCTTTCCGGTTTATAGGGTTTATCTCAAAATTTCAGTTTTTCCATTTTATAAGGCTCAATTTGGTTGTTCCCCATGACATGTTCAGATTCCAAGGTGCATTAAATCATTGCATGCAAGTATTAAAAGAAAATTGACCAATGGATGTAATTTATGCATGCATGCATTGCAATTAATGCATTGATAAATATACTTTTTTGAGAAAAACAAGACCACTAGTTGGGTGCTTTTTGCAAACTACAAAAAATATTCCACCACTCACCATCTAATACCTTGGTTGGTGAGATTTTTGAATTGAGCCTTATAAACCGGAAAGGTGGGAGTATATCGAGTGCAGTGCTTTGATGTGTCGCGTCAACTCGTACATCAACGAGAAGGTTGATTATCCTCTCCCTCACGGATTTAACTACACCTGCCTTTGGTTGTATGACAGGTAGGCCACAGACCTGTCGGGCCCACTTGTCATACACGCAAAGGTAGGAGCGTCCCTCCCTCGCCCATGAGTGTGGTGGCTGGCAAGACTAGGAGATTCTTTCGCTACACGCTCTCCCTCCCGCACGCGGCGGACATGCAGTAGTTCAATCGGTGTCAGCTGGCCAGAAGCGTACTGTAGTACTCCTCCAGTGCAGTAGTACTCCATCATTGTTTGACTTCCCGAAGAGGCGAAGAGGCAAGCGCAGCCCGGACGCTCGTGTGGCAGTTTCATGTGTAGAGTAGTCTAGGATAGCTTGTACTGTGCCTGTAAGCTTAAAATCATTGGGGTCGGCTCCATGCTATGTGGCCGTCTCGAAGTTTTCTATAAAAAAATTAAAATAGTCTTCTGGACCTACCCGTCACCCTGGTGATTGTAGTTTGCACGCTCATCTGGTCAAGACGGGAATGTATATTTTAATTTGTTTTTTCGAAAAGGGGGGACTCCCCGGCCTCTGCATCAGAACGATCCAAACGACCACATATATTTTAATTTGTGGTGGGTAAATGTTAGAGGTTGCAGCTAATATATTGTACACTGCGGGTCTTTCAGCCAAGTTTAGAGGCAAGCATGTGGGGCCAGTGCTATGATGTGTCGCGTCAACTCGTACAATGAGGAGAAGCTTGATTTTACTACACGCCTTCTCCCTCGCCCATGCGTGCGGTTTCCCGCAAACGAGGACAGGCTTTTTCTTAGTAGTAGTTATACAACAAGCTATCCGTCCCACTCGCGGTGGACGGACATGCAGCAGTGGATTCGACACTGTAGAAGCAGTAGTAGTAACATCATTGTTCGTCTTCTCGAAGAGGCGAAGAGCCAAGCGCAAACCGAACGTTGAAGTTGCGAACATTGGAGCACGCATATGGCCAGGCTCTTGCATGAGACAAAATTGCTATGTGAGCCCACTATTGTACTAGTACGTACAACTACTTGCTAGTATAGCCCTGTAAACCAGAAAGGAGTATTTGCCTTTCTAGAGATTTCGACAAGTGACTAGACTACACAAAGACGGAGTACATATGGAGCAAAATGAGTGAATCTGCACCGTAAATAAATACGTACTAGTTTTATCGTTTTCCTTTCCGAGGTGCACAATATTGAGTATACTAACTAGTCTCTTTTTGACACGCACTTACGTTTTTTTGACACAGTACAGACACAAGCGCTCATATACACGCGCATACACTCACCCCTATGAATGCACACACGCACGGCACTATCATCTTGAAATTTTTGAAGTCACCATAGGCACCTCGTCGTCGACGGGTCCATAGGTGCTTGAATGCCAAGGAGGAAGAGGGTAGCGGTTCCCGAGACGTTGAACGGTCAATGATGCACCCTCAATTACATGCAGAGGGAATTAATTGGAGAAGCAGAATAGAGCCAGCACGATGTGAATGCAACAGAGTTTGGACTCTCATATAATAAAGGCGCCTCACCACTCCAATCCATCTACTCCCAAGTCTCTGCGCAACACTGCTCACTCCAATCCAAGACCAAGTGAACAGAAGCCACAAGCACCTATGGAGGCGATGGACGCGAGTGGTAGATGGCTGTGCCAAATCATCCAAGGTGCCGGCCTGCGGCTCCGCACCGCGCAACGTTTCCAGACGGTGCTGGCGACCGCAGGCATCGTAGCCCTCGCCGATGCCGGCTTCGCCTCTCGCATGGACGACATGATGGTCAACTCCATCCGCAAGTTCACCTACCGTCAAGAAGCGCACGGACGACCTTGCCATACTACTCCAGCCCGTGCGCCCAGGCTCCTCATTGCCTGCCACCCTCATCGGCCTACATGGTGACGAACTCTTTCAAGCCCTGGTGGCCCTGCAGGTGCCGGAGGTCGCGAAGAAGAATGTGCACCTCAAGGCCGCGCTCGCCGTGCAGCGCCTCGCCATGCAAGAAACTGTCGACCTCCACATCCACATTACGAGGAAATCGTCTACATAGGCCACTACAAGGCAAGCGAGGACAGAAAGACGTTGGCCTTTTTTCAGCGGCTGGAATCTTTGGACGCTATTGTTCAGAAGCACGTCGACCTGGCCACGAAAGCCGTTGCTACTTAGGCGCCGTTCAGTGGGCCGGCGCCCTGAGTCGAGGAGGTGGACGTCGTTGATGGATGCATCTCTTCTTCTTGTCTCCTGTAACCAGCACTGCATTGCCTCATGGCCTTATTGTTTTATTAGTATAGTACTCCCTCCGTTCCCAAATATAAGTCTTTTTAAAGATTCCAGCAAGTCACTACTACATACGGAGCAAAATGAGTGAATCTACACTCTAAACTATGTCTACATACATCTGTATGTTGTATTCCATTTGAACTAGTATCTAAAAAGGCTTATATTTATGAGCGGAGGGAGTATATGGCATTTTATTCCAGTCTAACGTTTTCACCGTGAGGTGGGGCGCAGATTGAGCAAACCCACCTCACCCACCGGCGTCGGCCGAGTTTAGAATTAGAAGAGAGAAGCGAGGGGACGAGAGCTAGCTGTAGCACAGACATTTGTCGTCGAGATGGGACTCGTGTTTATAGAATAGAGTCTTGAGCACTCATGCCTCTTTTTTTTAGGGAAAAATTAGTCGTATGTCTATTACCACTAGTTGGGTGCGTGCGACCTATAGGTGTCATCACTTTAGGTCTCCTTTTCGAACCACGGCTACGTTTCACAGTACATATTTTTTCACGCATTTATCCTCCTATATGTACTCCTAGGCTATTTCCGCATGCCCCCATTCACCGACATGTGGGACATAGAGCATCTGGGTCGTAGTGCATGCACGACTCGGAGCATATGCCGGAGTACTTTACATTTCAGACCTCACGAATTACATGCAAACCCCCGCAGAAGAATAAATAAATGAATGAATTACTACATGAAACCAGACTATTTTCGTGGAAACCGGAGCATGTTCATTAAATTTTGGACATAACACGTTTATAAAAAATGACCGGACCTAAACCGGTCTAAGGGCCTCCTTGTTTTTTCCCGCAAAAAAGGGCCTCTTTGATTCGCAGGATACTGAAAACACAGGAATGGGGAAAGTATGATGGCGATGAACCGAGACGAGGAGAACTCTAACTCAGTTAGAGGTTAGAGCTAGATTCTAACCCTGAACTAACTCTAAACCAAAGAGGTGTATGGATGGCAGGGTTAGATTGACAATAAATGCTCCATCTCAATCATTTGACTACTTTGGACCCTATTTTTAGTCAGACTAAAATAAGTCCCTTGGATCCAAGCACCCTTTTGGTGTGGCCGGCTCTTCTGTGGCCTCCTCCCGCTCACAATTGACATAAACAAACCATCTATACAAATCAAGCATGCAAAACATAATAATTTTTACTTTGTCCATACAAATGAGATATCCCACTTAAACATACAAGTCGTCAATCAAGCTTCACGAAATAAAAAAAACACTTCATGAAACAAAGAATGAGCTAACTCATCACGGAAGTCATTCACGATAGGGAGCCCGGAGCCCCTCACGCACCGAGGGAGGAGCTCGCCATCGTCGCTCTGTAGGAAGGCTCTGTAGAGCCCAAGCCCCGGGAACCCCTCCGACGCCGGCCCTTGTGAGTTGAGGTCGACACTGGCATGGGTAGCAGGGCCGCTTGCCGCCGACTGGGAACTTAATCTTTGGGCCTCGAGAAATAATGCAAGCCTGAAATTGAAATACCTAGAAAGGTGAACTGAATCTTTGGGCCTCTACAAATAATGCAAGCCTGAAATTGAAATACCTAGAAAGGTGACCTGAATCTTTGGTCCTCTAGAAAGATTTATTACCTCCTCAAGCAGCATCAAACAATTCCATGCGTGCACCACAAATCTATAGCAAGTTTGATCAGGATCTAATTTTCCAAATCAGAATTAGGGCTAGAGCAAGCAAGATCAATGATATGGCCGTGAGACAGTGAAGGAACGAACAAACTCACCCCTCTCGCGACCTTCCTGGTAGATGCGCCGCTGCCGCGCACGATAGAGGGAGAAAAACGACTGGTGAAGGGGGAGCGGGGCGACCTT
Source organism: Aegilops longissima (assembly GCA_021605205.1). Lineage (NCBI taxonomy): Eukaryota > Viridiplantae > Streptophyta > Magnoliopsida > Poales > Poaceae > Aegilops > Aegilops longissima. Next base: position 788,533,194 of record CM038677.1, on the reverse strand, counting down.
CGAAGGCTGGAGGGAGAGGGCGGCCGGAGTAGGGCGGCGGAGGCCGGAAGGAGAGGGCAACCGGAGGAGAGAGAGGGCGAGCGGCGCTTGGGCGGGCGACCCTATGGGGAACAGAGAGGAGTCGTGCGAGAGGGGGGTGGGAGCGATCTGGTGCGGGCAGGTGAGATTTTTTTAGTTCTCTTTTAGTGGGCCCGAGGATAACTAACCCAATTAGAAGCTCTCCATTGGGCTAGTTTTTTTAGCCGGGTTAGAGCAAACTAGCTCAAACTAACCCCTCTTGTTTCGATAATTTGAGGCTATTTCAACCCAAACTAGCTCTAACTCAGGGATCCAAACAAAGAGGAGTGTTACTGCACATGCTACAGTGTGGACCGTAGCACATTGTTTTTTATGGCCATATCACCACATTTGTTTTCTACTGCTGGTTCACTGGGCTACCGTGGTTCACACTGCTGGTTCACTGGGCTGCTGTGGTTTGCACTCCTCCGACCTGAGTAGTACTCCCTCCCTTCCTAAATATAAGTCTTCGTAGATATTTCACTGTGGACCACATACGGATGTATATAGATGCATTTATGTGTAGATTCACTCATTTTTCTCCGTATGTGGTCCATAGTGAAATCTCTCCAAAAATTTTATATTTAGGAACGGAGGAGTAGTATAGTACTAGTATATACCGCATCATTCTTTACTCCTTCTTACTACTCTGACATGTGGGAGAGCCAGCATCCGGGTCGACGTGTCACGCACCAGATTAGAGCGCGGAACGGAAGGGGTCATCACCCCGGTCGGAGCGCCAGTAATTCATGACTATAGTGAGTGGTCATATCACTAGTCTATCCAGCAGTAACGCGCCGTCAAATCGCACAGTCCCACTCGCTCACCCTCCTGGCCTCTCTGTCAAACCGCCTACCCGAAAACTACCGCGCGTACTGCCCGGGAAAAGCCCCGCCCTCAACTTTTAACTACGCGAAAATAGTTCGAGCTTGTTCGTTCTATATAAATACATTACTTACTGTATGTTTATTCACCCGTGGGGTTGTTCAATGAATGGAGGGGCGGGGAGAACAAGTGAACCTTAAATAGAGAGTTTCTTTTCTTTAATGCCACGTACACAAATTGAAACGCTTGTTGTGGAGAGAAAAAATATAATCACTCCACTATATATGGGCCTTGAGGGCCTGAGCGCTTGCTTTACTAGGGTTGCTCTCTTCATTCTCTCATCCTCTCCAGATATAAACAAGACAGCGGTAGCGACATTTTCTCTCTGCTCACCGCTGGTCACAGATCCGGCGGATCCTTGGCGGTGTGTGTAGAGGACTAAAGGTGCATCTTTCACGCGGTCATCGCCGCCGAGGGAGGAAACCCACAGCTGCCGGAGGGGCCCGATCCTCTGCCCGTGTCGTTCTCTCCGACACAGCGCTGGCTCGGGAGGTCCTCCGACCCTTCTTCCTCCCTGCCGTATTGTCCGTAGATCTGACCTGCCGCCGCCGACATCCCGGCGACCCTCAGGTATAAGTTCATGGAAAGCGGCCTTGCTCTACTACCCCAGCTCCCCACGTGTCTGCATGTGCATCTTTTTCTACTCCCGTCAGCTCTTCCAAAGCCACCTAAATTTTTAGTATTATTAGAGGTAAAGCTACTTCATGCATTCGAATCTAGGGCTTTGTTCATACAACGAAGAAAGGGGGAAAGTTGTAGCATGAATCTAGGACTTGATTCAAAGAGGAAATAATATGGTGAAAGTAGTAGAGACCGGATACCCAACCGGTCTCTTGGTTGAAAAGGGAAATAATGGGAAAATGATGTACAAACTGGCTAAGGATCAGATCTATTATTGGTTGAAAAAAGGATAGAGAGTGGCGGTTGGTGGACAAGTCAACAGATTATGTCCAGGATTAGATTTGCTGCCATCACATAGTAAAAGGTCTCCTAGATTAGATTTGCTACCCTCACATAGTAAAAGGTCTCAGGATTAGATTTGCTGCCCTCACATAGTAAAAGGTCTCCAGGATTAGATTTGCTGCCCTCACATAGTAAAAGGTCTCCAGGATTAGATTTGCTGCCCTCACATAGTACAAGGTCTCCAGGATTAGGTTTGCTGCCCTCACATAGCGTGAACAAGCTCGGCATCACCACTTTATGCCTCCTTGTAGGTACATTGTCTTGATCGCCCACCGTCGCATGTCCTTATACCAACCTTTTGATGTTGTTAATGTAAGGGCGCATGTAAAATGAAGCGATCACACTGTTACCTTAGGGACATGTCTAACCAGTGTTATTGTTAATCTAATGCCTCCAGTGATAAGATGCAATTAAACTGTGTTACAAATGGCACTACTACTGTTTTCCCCAGTATGATAAGTAAGTTGCTCCTTTACGCTGCTGAGTGTTCTGGTGTCCCCATGGTCCCATGCCCTTAAACCAACTCTTTAGCTGCTGTTGATTTACTGTGTCTGGTAAACAAGCAATGCCACCATTAAAGTAATCCCATATTTGAGGAATCTCCTTGTTGATCATAATGCTTCTGGTAACATGAAGCATTGCTGACATTTTAAAATTTCTAATGTCCTTGCGTGATTGCCATGAACATAATAAGATGCTTCTTTTCATTTTGTATATGTTTCTTATATTCTTATTGACCAGCAATTGTTTACTTTTTATCATTTTGTGCAGATAGGGATATCCATTTCACCTTGTTGCTATTGTGACCTTTTGGTGAACTGCACAAAACACTTTTTTTTTGGAATGAGTGTCTTGTGCAGTTCAACTAAAATGTCACGTGGGCAACATCTCTCAATTTTGGTGGAACTGCACAAAATGGTGATTGGAGTTTCCAAAATCTCCGTCAAGTTCTGCTTGTAATCTCGTGCAACATTTTATTAGCCTTTGTAAGATGGAGCCATCACTGTCACCACAATGGCACTTTATTTTAGTGGAACCGCACAAAAGGATAAGAAAATTATAGTTGCACCTTACATGAGCCGGACAGCCAACCTTAATGTTCCTCAATTTTAGTGCAACTACTAAAGAAGAACCTGCCAGCTCACAAGAGCAAGTAATTCTTGCTAGATGAATGATGCAATCTTTGCTTCATTTCAGGTGAACTGCAGAAAAAGGCGCATGAATTGAATCATGGAACTCCAGGCAGACCTCATCCAAGTAGAGCTGGATGTTGAGTTCAAGGAGGCCGCTATTAAAGTGTAATCATGCTCTCCTGTCTCCTTGTTTGTGCTGTGCAAACATGCTGTGCAAATAGGAATACTCACCTACAGATGTTGTGACGGTCAAGAGCATTCGCCAAGTTCTTCGATTGTATGACATGGCTAGCCAAGATGGATTTAATCCCGATATTCACTTTATCAAAAGGCTCTAATGGGTTGGTTCTGAATCTTGCAAGCTTGGAATCAGTGAGATGTGTAGGCATATTTGTTGTACTTATCATTTGAATCTTATTTGTTGGTTCTGAATCTTGCTAGCTGGGAATCAATGAGATGTGTAGGCATCTTTCTTGTACTTATTATTTGGATCTTATTTGTTGGTTCCGAATCTTGCAAGCTGGGAATCAATGAGATGTGTAGGCATCTTTGTTGTACTAATTATTTGGATCTTATTTGTTGGTTATGAATCTTGCAAGCTGGGAAACACGGCATGATGATGCAGAGGACAACAACCATAACAAACAGTTCAAACTTGGTAGTATTATCTTTGTGAAAGTCGACAAATGTCTTGATCGTATGCCCGAGAATAATAATTCTAATTGTTGTGCATGTTGATCCTGTGGCAGCGATAGAGCAGTGAATGCATTGTTTGTTTTAATTATAAGTTTCTATTAAAGCTAATTAAATTTAAGTAAAGTGACCACTAACTCCTGTTATTACTGATACCAATCTGAGACCCGCTCATGAACCGACGTGTGGCCGGAGTAGGTTTCTTAATGGAGGCGTTTGAATGCGCCGTGGGTGCATCTTCTGCCGGGCGTGCAGCGGACGAGGGAGGGGTAGTAACTGTTGCCGCATGTACACACTCAGCTTACTGTTGAATACAGTTCCCCAAGAGCTGAAAAACGAACTGCTGTCGCCGCCTACACACTCGTTCACTCGAAGAGACTCCAATGGCGATCCGAGGGGTGAGCCTGCTGGATATGGACTTCAGCAAGGAGTTCCCCTTTGAGTTCGCTGTTCATTCCTATGGCTGCACCAAGTTGAATGTGATGTACACCAACGATACGGACTCGGTGTAGCTCTGCCTCGCCTCAGTCCTATGGCTGCACCAGGTTCTGGAGCATTCGCCCGTTTCATCGGCAGCGTCGACTGCACCTTCGCTATGGTGGAGAGAAGGAAGAACGCGATGATTCGGCCATCTGGTGCAACAAGCTTGTCGACATCCAGAAGCAATACAAGATCATCAGCAACGGGCAGGAGAAGGACTCCGTGGTTGACCTCGCTGAGACCATCATCGACCCCTGATACGCCAACATGAAAGAAGAAGACCTGAACACGTGGGAGGTACCTCTGAATCTAGCCTACATAACCTACGCAACCAAGGACACATACGCATGCTACGACATGTACAGGCAGATCTTGGACATGAGGGTGTGTCTGCTTCCCGTAACCGACGAGTACAAGGACAGCCGCAGCGTCATGATCAAGCGTGCCAGGAAGGTCTAGATGTTGTACTTTATCTGTTTATAAGCACCTTTATCATCTGAGTGTTTCATGCACTAGACTATGTAGCGTAATTATCTGTTTTGTCCGAAATATTTCTTTTAAGAACCCATTAACCCGATTGCTTTTTTTAGTGGCTATTTGCTTATGTATGTAAACTAGTTCACTTGTCCGTAAAAAAAATAGTTAACTTGTCCGCAAAAAAACTAGTTCACTCAGCTGCCGTGCTTTGAATCTCCTTCCTCCCAACATATTCCTCTCCTCAGGTGGACCCAGCAGGTCTCTGAATTTTCTCCCACTTTCTTTTTCGATGTAAACTGAGTTTTCTCCCAGTACTTTCCCCTAGAACCAATTCAACTGTCCCACGTCTAGCCTAGAAAATAATAATACCCCACGTACTATTAACTCATCAAATTAAAATGATATTTTATTTTGTAAGTTGAAAGTTCTTACAAAATAATACTCCAATAATAAGTGTTTATATATAACTTGCCAAGTTAACTCCTAGTGATTGCGTACATAAGCTTGCAAAGATTTTACTAACGTGCAATCACATGTTTATGTTTTTATAACATTTCTCCGTCTAGCCCAACATGATATTTTCACCCAGCCCAACAAGTCCACGGATATCGAGAAAAATGTGAATGGGATTTAAACGGGCTGCATAGATGCTACATCATTGTTTCACCCAGCCCACCAAATGGACTAAAAAACAAATGGACTGGCTGACATGTGGGCCAGTAGGTCGAAGCCTAAGAAGGCGTTGGATATACATCCAACGGCCGGCATTCTTCTTCAATCTCTTGTCTTCTTCCCCCAGCGCTGCCGGAACCGCCTGCTCCAGCCTTCGGCGTCCAGCGCCGTTGTTTTGCGCTCCTCAGCGAAACGCTACCCCGCCAACGGCTAGGCCATCCCTCCACTCCGCACCTCCTGTTATTCTCTACCGAGTGTAGGCCCACCCCGCACCCGAACCAGTCAAGTTTCCCACTCCTCTCCGTCTGCGACTCCACTGCCACGTCTTCCCCATCTCCGGGTTGTTCCAGTCTGGGGCCTCGCCGTCGTCCACCACCTCGGTGCGCTCGGCGCGGCGTGGTCAACATACGAGAGTCATCGGAAGAGGACTGTACGTGGAGAGCCTGACGGCTGGGACCCACGAGGTCCATGGTCGCATGCAAGGAAAGTTCCTCCTTATTATCCACTGTACGTGCACTGTACGTGGGAAGGGCTTCTGTATTTCGCGAAAAAACGTTCCCCCCGCTGACAGGTCAGACCCACCAGCTATATCTTCGCACGCAAGGAAGTGCCTCCTTATTACACACCAAAAAATGAATACCCCCTGCTAGCTGGGACCCACTATAGTGGATGGCTGACTTGTGGGCCTACTAAGTTGACGAGAACGGAGGGCTTTGTCAACTTAGTCAATATGAACGATTCTAGATCCAGTGACCGTACGATGTCCATCCAACGGCCATAGTGCTTCTTCAACCTCTGGTCTTCTTGCTCCAGCCGCACAAAGCAGCGTCGGTCGTGCCGCGTGCTCCTGCCTCTCGTGGCCGGCTGTGATGCCGCGGAGGCCTCACCGCCCCCTACTACTCCCACCGCTGGCCCAGGGTATCCCTCTACTCACCCACACCCCCTGTTATTCTGCGGCGATGGCAGCCTCACGCCGCAGCCGAACCAGTGAACCCTCGTACTCCTCTCCGCGTGGGCATCCACTGCCGCGTCTTCCCCGGCTCCGCGTTGTCCCCTTCTTAGGCCTCACCGTCGTCCACCGCCTTGGTGCTCTCAGCGCGGCGTGGTCAATTTGGTCAACGACCGACTTCCATCGGAAGAGTACTGTACGTGGAGACGCTGACAGCTAGGTCCACGGACACAGCCCAGTTTTTTTGTGATTTGCCAAGTAAGTCGCTTTGTCAGGCCTGTTGGGCTGCAAATCTTTCAAGACGAGGAGAGCTTCATTCGGCTGGCCGAGAAAATGGCCTATTAAAAATGAGAAATGGGTTGTACATTTTTAAAACACATCTAACCGGCAATTAGTTTCAAATATCTTTTTTTCATTTCAAGATTTTAAATTACATTAATTTTTATGTGTGGAGAATTTGTTGGATTTTATATTGACTTATGTTTATTTTTAAAATCATTTTGAATGTGAGTCGAAATTTCGGGATTAAAAATAGTTCGGACCGCACCGAAATATGCAAAATTTCGTATAATTTTTTAACCGTGGCCACAATATGGGCTGTAATGCTAAAAAAAAGAATATGGGCTCCAACAAAAAACCTAAAGAATTAGCAAATGGGTTGTAAATTATTAGAAATAATGGCAGATGGGCTGTATGCTGTTTTCTACAGATTTGAGGCTTTCCTAAAAAAAGGTTAACGCACAAGCAGTGACTGTTGGATGTCCATCCAACGGCCGTCGTGCTTCTTCAATCTCTGCTCTTCCTGCTCCAGCCGCTCAAACAAGCGCCGGCGGGACTGCCTGCTCCCTCCTCCCCGCGGCCGGCTGTGCTGCCGCGCAGGCCTCCGTACTCCCATCGCTGGCCTAGCCATCCCTCTACTCACCAACACCTGTTGTTATTCTCCGGCGATGGGAGACGAACCAGTAAACCCTCATACAGTCGTACTCCCCTCCGTGTGGGAAACAACTGCCGAGTTTTCCCTGCCTCTGTGTCGTCCCCTTCCTAGGCCTCGCCGTCGTCCACCGCCCTGGTGCTCTCGGCGCGGCCTGGTCAACGTGGTCAATGACCGACATGCATCTGAAGAGGACTGTACGTGGAGAGGCCGACAGCTGGGTCCACGGCCGCACGCAAGGAAATGCCTCCTTATTACATGCAAAATAATGTTTCCTCCACCTGACATAAGGGACCCACCGAAAGGGCCTCTGTATTTCACGAAAAAAACGTTACCGCTGTTGACAGCTCGGACCCACCAGCTATATCTTCGCACGCAAGGAAGTGCCTCCTTATTACGCACAAAAAAATGAATACTCCCCCTGTTAGCTGGGACCCAGTATAGTGGCAGGCTAACTTGTGGGCCTACTAAGTTGATGGGGACGGAGGGCTTTGTCAACTTAGTTAATATGCATGATTCTAGCTCCAGTGACCGTACGAATTGTCTTCTTGCTCCAGCCGCCAAACCAGCGCCGGTCATGCCTCGTGCTCCTGCCTCCCGTGGCGGGCTGCGATGCGGCGGAGGCCTCACCGCCCCCTACTACTCCCACCGCTGGCCAGGCCATCCCTCTACTCACCCACACCCCCTGTTATTCGGCGGTGACAGGAGCCTCACACCGCAGTGAACCAGTGAACCCTCGTACTCCTCTACGCGTGGGCATGCACTGCCGCGTCTTTCCCGGCTCCGGGTCATCCCCTTCCTAGGCCTCGCCGTCGTACACCGCCCTGGTGCTCTCGGCGCGGCATGGTCAACGTGGTCAAGGAATGGCTTCCATCGGACATGGACTGTACGTGGAGAGGCTGACAGCTGGGTCCACGGCCGCAGCAAGGAAGTGCCTCCTTATTACGCGTAAAATAATTATTCCTCCACCTGACAGCGGGGACCCACCGGACAGTTCACCGCATTTCGCGAAAAAACGTTTCCCCCTGACTGCTGGGACCCACCAGCTACATCTTCGCACGCAAGGAAGTGCGTACGGGCAAAAAAAAACGATTCACCTCCCTGACTGCTGGGACCCACCAGCTACATCTTCACAGGCAAGGAAGTACCTGACAGTCGGGACCCACCTGGTCGAAGCTTACGTAGCGTTGTCATTCTGGTTGCGAACGTGTACGTACATGTTGGTCGTTGTAGAGGCGTGCACATGTCGTAGTAGAGGTGTGCACGTAGCATGTACACGTAGTACAGCGGCGAGGGTGCAAGAAAGAAAATACGGCAACGTACGTACATACGGGCAGGGTCTCGAACACCTACTCGCGCATACGTACGGCCAGGGGCTCGTGTACATGGCTGGGTCGAAACAGAGAAACAGCGTTGTCGTCGTGTCATGGGGAGGCAATGGAATGCGTCGTGTTCATCGGAAGGCAACGGAATGCGTCGTGTTCATCGGGAGGCAACAGAACGCGTGGGAGCCAACTAGCTTGGACGGAACAGGCGATGGAAATGAGGCCTGGCGTACCGCAACGGAGGAAACGGACCTCCTACGTTCAGAACCGGGTCTTGTTGATCGGGAGGGGTGTGGCGCACCACAAAACGGAGGAAACGGACCTCCTACAGTCGAAACGGGGGTCCTGTTGATCGGGATGGGTGTGGCGTACCCTAAAACGGATGAAACGGACCTCCTACGGTCGAAACGGGGGTCCACCGGCTCCTGCTCAACCACCCCTCCACGGGAACCCCTCCACCGTCTACTCTTCATCCAGTCCTCCACACCACGGGGTCCTGTTCAACCACCCCTCCACGGCCACCCCTCCACCGTCTACTGTTCATCCAGCCCTCCACACCACGGGTCATGTTCATCCGGAGGCAACGCCATCGCTCCTTATTCATCAAACCCCCCCTCCCAGCGCCACTTTGTTCATCAATCGTTCGCTTGATTAGCAGCGATGGCGAAAGAATCGCTCGATCGGGTTCAGTTAACAGCCATCGATCGATCGCTCGGGTTCAGTAACGCATAGCCTGCAGTGCAATCGCTCGGGTTCAGTTAGAGCCCAACGCCTCCCTCGGGTTCAATTAGAGCCAATGCCTCGCACGTGTACGAGAAACACGCGCATCGCTCGGCCCTCGACCTCCCACCGTAACCGGGAACTCCCCAAAATTTTCCTCCCCCTCGCTTCTACCACGGTTTTTTCCGTCATGGACGGCCCAAAGAATGTCATGCAGCTGCGTCTCCGGCCCGCCCAAGACGAAAAGCCCATTTTCTGTCATGATTTGTTGTCATAGAAGTAGGAGCCCACCACATCTATGATGATACCGGGTTTTGTCACAATTATTGTCATAGAAGTGTCATATGTATGACAGAAAAAAAATTCGTTCGGCCCAAAATGTCACGGATGTGTCTTTTTTTTGTAGTGAATGGGCTCCGAAAGAGTTTCGAATGGTTCCGAAAGAGTTTTGGGTGTTCCCAAAAATGTTTTGGGAGGTCCCAGAAGGTCCTAGGAAGTTTTGGTGATTCTAGAAGGTTACAGAACCTTCTAGATGAATTCAAAGGGTCCCTGTTGCGAAGACACCTTGGTTGGGACAAGGGGTAAGGCTCACGAGGCCTTAGGTTAGAGCAGAAAGGGGTTGCATGGAAGGCACGGGCTAGATGCAGGGGTTCACGATATCTACCCCTATGGCAGATGCCAGAGTCCATGGCGTTTACGTAAATGCCATGATCCGTTGCGTTTAGCCCTAGAGTCCGAGGAGGTCTCATCTTTCAGGTCCAAACCGACTTTGGGAAGGCCCTCTCTATTGGAAATATAGCATGGAGGCAATAATATTGTATTATATTATATTTCCGTGTTCATAATGTGAAGGCCCAAGAAGATGTTGAAGATGGCAGTTCATGAAGCAAGCATATTGAAGGCCCAAGACCCGGAGGAGACTTGAGGCCCACGGGCATAAGCCGCCATATGTTTAACTTGTATGTTAAGGAAAGTGTAGTTCTGTCACCGAGCCGGACACGTTGTGTATGAGCCGGCCGGGACTCTGTAAGCCGCCGGGCATCAGCCTGTGTATATAAAGGGGTGACCCAGCGGCGGGTTAGAAAAAGAGATAACAGGTCGAGAACTAGGTCAAGCGTATTCGCTCCCTACTAATCGAGACCCAAGCAATACAACCTAAAGCAGGAGTAGGCCTTTACCTCGTTGCGAGGGGCTGAACCCGGGTAAAACTCTCTGTGTCCTTTGTCCAGTTTAACCCCTTCAAGATAACTACATTGCGATGGCTCCACACCTAAGTCCTCATGCTAGGGCATCTGCCGTGACAATTCCACAACAGTTGGCACCTTATGTGGGGCCAGTGCACGGTTGTTTCGAGTTCTTGAAGGGCAGCTTCGCAGGGCTCAAGGGATACGTTGTGGGCCGGATGAACAGGAGTCCACAGAAAACTCTACATCGACGACGCAGGCTAGAGCCCTAAGGCTGGCTCAATCGAGTATGGGTACTGGGTCCCCTTCGGTGGAATTCATGTCTTCATCGGCAAGATTGGTGAGTCGGAAGTTGAGTCGGACACCTGCACCGACATCATTGAGAGGCTCAGCGCGTGCGACCCACCAAAGTTCAAACTGCCCCGAAGCATGTCTTTGTTTGCTTTACTCAAGGAGTAGATCTACAAGGAGGATCTGAATCCGGTGGTGGGACGGTCGTCTATTCAGGTGATGAGTCCTCAACCGGTGAGACCAATTCCATGTATCAAGTTCAAGATGGTGGGCTTGGGGGCTGTTCCGATGGTGACAGTATTCCGGACCCTTACGAGCCGCCAAACCGGGTAACAATCTTCATGGCCGGTACACAGCCAGGGCAGAATTCTTCAACTGCAGCCGCAAGGATCTCCGGTTCGGTGACATCAACGACAGCTGGGGCAGGAGGCCCTGTGCGCCCGCCGACTCAAGTTTTGTCTGATCTGTTGGAGGCTCTGGCAACGTTGTTGATGGCAGAGTTGACCCCGGCGAACCATACACAGCATAACGCGGACGTTGCAAAGTTACGTGATGAGATAGCTCAAGCCAAAGAGGATCTAAACACTGAGAACACCCAGATGGCGATGGAGCGAGCCACTTTGGAGAGGGAGGCAGAACGGCTTCAAGCAGAGAACTTTTGCTTGAGCTTGGACCAGGACGCATCAAACACTGTATTCAACAGAAGGCATGTGAGTCGTTTACCTCCGGTTTACGATGCGAGGAATCTTTTCAACACGCCTGGGGCAGGAACCAGTAACCCGCCTGGTGTGGATCGGGCCGTTCAGGCGCGGCGGCTGGAGCACCGGTTCAGCCTCGTGCTGCAGATCCCTCACGTTTGAATTTGACCCCTCAGCACGTTCTGACGCCCCCGGAGGTAAACGACTACTCCTTTGGATAACATGATAGCTGAGGCTACCCGATTGGCGGCTCTCCCGGTTCAGGATGAGTCGCCAGCGGCGATGGAAATATGGAGAGCCGGAGAACTTCTTCAGACAACGGTGGCTCAACAGCCGGCCTATTCATATAGTCGTGATCGGATTCATTCAACCCAACGTCCAAGCCGGAGTTACAACAGGCACATTGATGAACCAGCCGTGTCGAGCAATGAGCGGCACCGCAATCAACCTCGTAGGCCTGACCCGCCGCGCGCTGGTAATTAGGCTCAGACTTTGGTGGACCAAGGTAGAGCGCGGCGTGAGGCGGAGTTGGCAGCTCAGCTGGCGGCTCAACAGCAATCTCCAATTTATCTGTCAGCGTATGTCAAGGCAGGAGTGACCTCTAGAACCTTGGGTGTGCCGTGTTTAGTGTCGGCTCAACGCAATGAGCGCTTGCATAAGGATTTCAAGGGCCCCCGCAAGGTGCCTAATTACACAGCGGATCAGCCCCTAGAGGCTAGGATTGAGAGCTATGAGATGGCTATGGAGATGCTGGATGTCAGTGATGCTGCATGTGCTAAGTATTTCACCATGATGTTGGATGGGCCAGCTCGTACTTGGTTGAAAGGGCTTCCCGCTAACTCCATTGGGTCATGGCCAGAGTTGAGAAAGCGATTTGTTGAAAATTTCAAAGACAAATGCAAGCAGCCTATGTCGATTCTGGATTTGGACTCTTGCGTCCAGGGTGAGTGTCACGCCCAATATGCGACCCTATCCAAAAGGAACTCGACGGTCAGACCAAGGATAGACCCGCATATTGAAACGCTTTTGCAAGGTGGATATCATTACATCAACATTACATAATAGATGGGGATACATACATAAGGCATGAGTGCCACAAGAATACATCAACAATACAACATACAAGATCAACATCCGACTACGGATGAAACATAAACAGAAGCTCAAACGACATCCACCCTGGTAGCCCAGGCTGCCGACCTGGAACCTATCCCTGATCGAAGAAGAAGCAGAAGAAGAACTCCAACACAAGTAAACATCGCTCTCGCGTCAAGATCATCGCATAACCTGTACCTGCAACTGGTGGTGTAGTAATCTGTGAGCCACGAGGGCTCAGCAATCCCATTACCATGGGTATCAAGACTAGCAAAGCTTAAAGGGAAAGGAAGGGGTAAAGTGGTGAGGTTGCAGCAGCGGCTAAGCATAAATGGTGGCTAACATACGCAAATGAGGCGAGAAGAGAAACAAAGGGCAGTCGTCAACTAGTAATGATCAAGAAGTGATCCTGAACTCCTACTTACGTCAAACATAACCCGAAACCATGTTCTCCTCTCGATCAACCCGAAAAGAGACACTCACAGTTACGCTACGGTTGGTGTATTTTAGAAGAGTTTGCTTCAAGTTTACTACAACGGATATTAACAAATTCCCATCGCCACATAACGCGGGCATGGCTCTCGAAAGTTTATACCTGCGGGGTGTCCCAACTTAGCCCATGATAAGCTCTCGCGATCAACGAAGGATATTCCTTCTCCCGGGAAGACCGATCAGTCTCGGAATCCCAACTACAAGACATTTCGACAGCAATAAAACAAGACCAGCAAGACCTTCCAGCGTGCCGACACCACGATAGTAGCCGCGCGTATCTAAATCTCGAGCCACGACCGGATAAGCTAAGCGTCTGGTACCGGCGTAACCCAAGTTGCCAAGGGATGGTCCATACGGTGCTCTAGTTTGGACCAACGCTTAGACAAGCACTGGCCCGGGGGTAAATAAAGATGACCCTCGGGATCGCGACTCCCAAGGGAAAAAAGGCTAGGTAAGGCAAATGTAAAACCAATGTTGGGCCTTCTTTGGAAAAGTCTTATTCAAAGCGAACTGTCAAGGGGTCCCATAAATCACCCGACCGCGTTAGGGACGCAAAATCCGGGAACATAATACTGATATGACGGAAACTAGGGCGGCAAGAGTGGAACAAAACACCAGGCATAAGGCCGAGCCTTCCACCCTTTACCAAGTATATAGATGCATTAATTAAATAAGATATATTGTGATATCCCAACAAATAAACATGTTCCAACAAGGAACAACATCTCCATGTTCCAACAAGGAACAAACTTCATCTTCACCTGCAACTAACAACGCTATAAGAGGAGCTGAGCAAAGTAGTAACATAGCCAAACAATGGTTTGCTAGGAAGGGTGACAAAGGTTAGAGGCTGACATGGCAATTTGGGATGGCTTGATAAACAGGTAATAGGTAGCGCAGCATAGCGATAGAACGAAGCAACTAGCATAGCAATGATAGTAGTGAGATCCGAGGTAACGGTCATCTTGCACGAAATCCCGCAAGGAAGAAGAAGCGAGTCCATGAAGAAGATGAACGGATGAAGCCGAACCAAACGTAGACGAACGAGTCCTCACGATCGCAACGAAACGGGAACTATCGAGAAGAAGCACACAACATGGTAAACACACCACACATGAACAAGACATGATACACAACAAGCATGATGCATGACAAAGCTAGATGAGGCTACTCATGGCAAGAGATGATGCAAACAAGAGCAACACATCAAAGCAAGTTTAAATGAGGCCGGGAACAACATAGAACAACTCCGGCAAGTCCTCATATGCAAATTTCGAAATTGGTCCAGATCTGAATAAACCTTATGTTCAAGTAGTTAAACAGCAATTTAATATGCACCACGATGATCTACACGAAATTCTAGTCAAGTTACATATAAAGTTCATTTAATTCGGAGCTACGGCCTAGAAGATATGAGCAAAACAAGTTAAACATGGCATTGACGCAAAATGCATACAAACCTCAAGCAAACACCTCAAGACAAGGATGCAACATGATAATATGAAACTACATGAAAAAACAAGCAAGTTTCATATAGAGCACACTCAAAACGGAGCAACGGATCAACACATACACTCTATACAAGTTTGAAGGACAAGCTGTCCAAAACAGCAACTAGGCATATTGCAAGCATCAAAACAACATGCTACAGCACTGAGCTATCTCCAGAAATCACTAGAACATGCTCAAAATGACATGGCAAGATTGCAAATAATAACAGTTTCAGACTTTAGCAGAAATAACATCAGGTTGCAATGTTTAGAGCTATCAAACAACATGTTACGGGAACTTATCATGGCAAACAAAGGCATGGCATGAATCTACTAGTTGCACAGAACAAAACTCCTTTACTGACCATAAGCCAAAAAGGATCAGAAAATATGATGGCACCCATGTAAACATGGCAAGTTATATTACAGATTCATACATGGCAGGAACAACGATACGTAGGCATGTTGGTGAACTTGAACCACTCACCACAGAGTAATACATGGCATGGCAAGGCAACTCACAGTAAGAAGACATGGCATAGAAGCTATACATGGCAAGAACAACATCATAGGGTGCATGGATCAACCACAACAACCTTGGCAAAATTGAATAACATGTAAACAATCTGCCAGGAAACATTTTATAGCAAAAGTAGAGCTTGATTGACTCAAGCTACGGCACTCCATAATTGCAAACAAGGGCATGTATGGATAGAGCAAGACATGTAGAACAAAACATCCTTACTGAAGTATCTCAAAATAAGCATGGATCTCTCGGTAGCATCAAGTTAACATGGCATAAAAATATCAGCAGAACAGGGCTGAAATCGGCAACATCAAGAAGCCTAGTTTGCATGCTTGTGCTAGTCACCACATTGATCACAAAAATACATGGCATACACCCCTGGAAAGATGACATGGCATATTACAAAACACATGTAGGACTCAAGATCATAGGGTGCACACATCAATCATGGCAAAAATGACAAAAGTGCATGTTCTGATAAGAATCAGAAACTAACATCGCATAGCACTCTTCCAACAGCATTTCGGGCATCAATATGAGCTCAAATGAAAATGATGCAATGAGATGAAATGATCTACTCATCGAGTGGAACATTTTGACATATTATACGCACAAAACGGAGCCACGGATGCAGAGTTATGGCATGATGAAAATGCAACAAAAATGCAACAATTTCGGGGACTTAGTGGAAAATTTCACCTCGCGGAAAAAAAAACAGAGGCGGAGGAGGATCGGGCGCGGAGGGCAAATGGGCGGCTCGGGGTCGCGGGAGTTGGACCAGCGGGGCGCGGCCCGTGGGGTCTCCTCCTCCGATCCCTCTGGATCGGGAAGAAGCGAGGCGCGGCGGCGGCCGTGGCGGCGCTCCCGCGAACGGAGGACGGCGGCGGCGAGGAGGCGGATCCGGCCGAGCGCGCCGGATCTGAGACGGCACACGCGCTGCCGCGCAAGCATAAGCAAGCAGGGTTCGTGTTGATGGCGGCGGCGAGATCCGGACGGCGCGAAGCAGCCTCCGGCAGCGGCGGCAAGGACCGCGCAGTTGGAATTCGGGCGGCGGAGGAGGCGCTTGGGCGGCCAGGGCGGAGGCGAGGCGCCGGTCCGGCGAGGCAGGACCTGGCGGCGGCTCGGCGGCAGCTGCTGGAACTGGCGGGCAACCCAGGCCCGCATGCAGCAAGGGCGGAAGGGGAGGAAGCGGCGGCGGCGTGGCGGCGAGAATGGCTCGGGGCGGCGGCGCGATGGCGTGGCAGCATGGGATTGGCGGGGTGAGGTGGCGGCGGACGTGTCCGCGCAGACGGACAGCGTCCCGCGAGCGCGAGGAGGAGTTTTAGGGTTTGAGGATTTCATCGCGAAAATGAAGGGAGGACCTATTTATAGGTAGAGGGAGCTAGGAGACTCCAAATGAGGTGCGGTTTTCGCCACGCGATCGTGATCGAGCGACCGAGAGCATGGAGGGAGTTAGATGGGTTTTGGGCCACTTTGAAAGGGTGTTGGGCTGCACACAAAGAGGCTTTTGCGGTTACCGGTTAACCGTTGGAGTATCAAACGACCTCCAAATGGCACGAAACTTGAGGCGGTCTACGGTGCTATACCAAGGCCGCTTGACAAACCTCGGTCCGTTCGAGACCGTTTAACACCCGCACATGAAAAGAGGTAAAAGGCGGCCGGGAGACATAGGAGTGCGGATTGCAAAAGCGGACAACGGGAAAATGCTCGGATGCATGAGGCGAACACGTATGCAAATCGATGCACATGACAACATGATATGAAATGCAGATGATGACATGGCAAAGTGCAACACGCAAGCACATGACATGGCAACTACGGCGAATAACTGGCGGACACCTGGCGCATCGAATCCGGGGCGTTACAGTGAGGGCGAGTCAACAACCAATTGGTTGCGCCAGATCTCAGCCGTTATACACTCATCAAACAGTATCAATGCCGGTTCAGCAGTCCTGATGTTAGAAAAGAATTGCCGTTTTCTTCCCCTTAAGAAAAAATTGGGGCGGCTTAAGCGCAAATGCAATGATATGGGGGATCTCATGGTGGCTCTCGTCATGTATGACGACTCTGATAGCACTAATAAAGACCCCGAGTCTGATGAGGACAACATTGGGAAAGGGAAGAAGAGTGGCAATGCAAAGGGACAACATAACACAGCGAGTCAAGGTGGCAATGGTAAAGGTAAGGCGGACGGTGGGTTAGACTTCATGGCTAACACCAATACGCATAGTAATAACATGCATCGTAAGGTTAAAATGCAAGCGCCCCGGTTTGGAGGGCCGAAGTTCAGCCTTGAGGCCATGATGAATCAGCCTTGTCCCAAGCACAGAACCTAGGACAAGCCGGCCAGTCATCAGTGGAAGGGTTGCTTCATCATTAGAGAGTATAGAAACTCTATTTTTTTCCAGAACAATCATGGCCCGCTTGGAGGTTCAGGTTCTGGCTCTCACGGGCCTGGTTTTGGGGGTGGCGGTTCAAGCTCTGGTTTTCAAGGCCAAGGTAATCAAGGTAGTTTAATCAGCAATCTGGCCAAGGGAATCAGCAGCAACATTCTGGTTATCAGAGTAATCCAAAGCAGCTAAATAATGGTCAATATCATGTGTTCTCCACAAGCCTATGCAAGCGAGATCAGAAAATCTATAAGCGGGCGGTGAACTCAGTTGAGCCGGCAGTACCTCGTTATTTGAGGTGGTCTGAGCAGCCTATTGTATGGAGCCGAGAGGATCACCCGCCCTGGGTTGACAACCCTGATCAATTGGCGTTGGTAGTTGCTCCCCAGGTAGGAGAGTATAATCTTACAAAGGAGCTCATTGATGGGGGCAGTAGCATCAATATCCTTTACGATGAGACTTTTCGTCATATGAATTTGACTGACAAGGATCTTAAGACGTCTTCTACTATTTTCCATGGGGTGGTGCCTGGTAAGTAAGTGTATCCAGTGGGTAAGATAACTCTGGAGGTGGCCTTTGGAGATGACCATGATTCTAGAGTTGAGAAACTGACCTTTGAGGTGGTTAAGATCAACAGCCCGTACCATGCTTTATTCGTGCGGCTGGCTTATGCAAAGTTTATGGCATGACCGTGTTATGTTTATTTGCAGCTTAAAATGCTAGGTCGTAAGGGCACCATCACGGTGCATGGTGATAGGAAGATTGCTATGGACTATGAAGAAGGTGATGCAGCGTATGCTGAGTCGACCTATGCTACTGAGGAGTTAATTTTTTATAAAGATAATGTTGACCCGACAGATATGACACCTTTGAGGAAGCCAACTATAGAGAATGATCCCTTGTTGAGGTTTAAATCGGCAGATGATACTAATTTGGTTGATTTTGTGCCTGGCGACTCGTCCAAGCAGTTCATCATCAGTGCTAATATGGATCCGAAATAGGAAAGTGCGCTCATCGAGTTCATCCATGAGAACCGGGATATCTTTGCATGGAAACCATCTGACATGCCAGGTGTACCAAGGGAACTCGCTGAGCACACTCTTAATGAGGATCCAAAGTATGAACTGGTCAAGCAATTCCTTCGTCGTTTTAATGAAGAGAGGCGCAAGGCAATTGGTGAAGAAGTGGCCCAGCTCTTGGCGGCAGGGATCATCATTGAAGTTTTGCATCCTGAGTGCTGGTACTTAAGAAAAATGGCACTTGGCGTATGTGTGTGGATTATACAGACCTTAATAAGGCCTGTCCGGCTGATCCTTTTGCTCTCCCTCGTATTCATCCGATTATTGATGCTCGAGTTGTGAGCATTTGAGCTTTTTGGATGCTTATTCTGGTTGTCATCAGATCAAGATGGTAGTTAAGGACCAGAAGAAGACAACTTTCATCACTCCCTTTGGAGCCTTCTGCTATGTGTCTATGCCCTATGGGCTCAAGAGTGCCCAGGCAACTTACCAACGGTGTGTTCAGAATTGCCTCCATGACCAGATTGGGCACAATGTTCATGCCTATGTGGATGATATCATTGTGAAATCCAGGAAAAAACAGACTTTGATAGATGATTTGAAAGAGATATTTCACAATCTCCGGGTTTATAAGATGATGCTCAACCCGACCAAGTGTGTCTTTGGCGTGCCAGCAGATAAGCTTTTGGGTTTCCTGGTTTCTGAGAGGGGCATTGAAGCTAACCCAGAGAATATCAAGGCTATCACTTCTTTGGCTAAGCCGGCATGTATCAATGACGTCCAGCGTTTTGCGGGTTGAATTGCGGCTTTGAGCCGGTTTATAAGCCGCCTGGGAGAGAAGGCTATCCCTTTGTATCAAATGATGAAAAAGACAGATGACTTCGTCTGGAGTGATGCTGCTAATGAGGCATTTGAGGCGCTTAAGAGACAGCTGTCTGAGCCGCCGATTCTTGCAGCCACTATTGAGAAGGAGCCCTTGCTATTATATGTGGATGCAAACAACAGATCCGTCAGTGTGGCAGTTGTGGTTGAAAGGAAGGAGTCAGGCAAGGAGTATCCGGTTCAAAGGTCGGTTTATTATGTCAGTGAGGTGCTCATTGAGTCTAAATAGAGATATCCAATTGGCAGAAATTGGTGTACATCATGTTCATGGCTGGCCGCAAGTTGAAGCAATATTTCCTTGGTCATCCCATCACTGTGGTTAGCTCTGCTCCCTTGGGGGATATTATTCACAACGAAGCCACATGTCGGGTAGCTAAGTGGGCCATTGAGCTTGGACCCCATGGCTTGAAGTATATGCCTCGGACAGCTATAAAGTCTCAAACACTTATGTATTTCATCAATGTCTGGACGGAATTGCAGATGCTTGAGGATAAGCCGGATAACACATATTGGACTATTCACTTTGATGGATCCAGGCAATTGGAAGGATCGGGGGCTGAAGTTATATTGACTTCCCCACGTGGTGATAAATTTTGTTATCTTTTAAGGGTGATTTTCCCTTGTACTAACAATGCAGCTAAGTATGAAGCCTTACTCCATGGTCTTTGGATGGCTAAAGAGATGAATCTAAGCCGGGTGAGGTGTTTTGGCGACTCAGACTTGCTGGCTCAGCAAGTGTCAGGAACTTGGTATTGAAAGGATCCACTCATGGTGGCTTATCGCCGAGAGGTTGACACTGCTGTTGGTCATTTCAAAGGTTATCAAGTGGAGCATGTTGATCGAAGGAAAAATGAAACCGATGATGCTTTAAGCTGGCTGGGGTCTCAGCATAAGCCGGTACGTACTGTCGGTGTCAAAACCAGCGGATCTCGGGTAGGGGGTCCCGAACTGTGCGTCTAAGGCTAATGGTAACAGGAAGCAGGGGACACGATGTTTTACCCAGGTTCGGGCCTTCTCGATGGAGGTAAGACCCTACTTCTTGCTTGATTGATCTTGATGATATGAGTATTGCAAGAGTTGATCTACCACGAGATCGTAGAGGCTATACCGTAGAAGCTAGCCTATGATTATGATTGTTGTTGTCCTACGGACTAAACCCTCCGGTTTATATAGACACCGGAGGGGGCTAGGGATACACAGAGTCGTTTACAGAGAAGGAGATCTACATATCCGAATTGCCAAGCTTGCCTTCCATGCAAAGGAGAGTCCCATCCGGACACGGGATGAAGTCTTCAATCTTGTATCTTCATAGTCCAATAGTCCGGCCAAAGCATATAGTCTGGCTATCCGAGGACCCCTTAATCCAGGACTCCCTCAGTAGCCCCTGAACCAGGCTTCAATGACGATGAGTCTGGCGCGCAGATTGTCTTCGGCATTGCAAGGCGGGTTCCTTCTCCGAATACTCCATAGAAGATTTTGAACACAAGGATCATGTCCGGGTCTGCAAAACATATTCCACATACCACCATAGAGAGTACAATATTCCACAAATCTAATCTGCTGACGACTTTTCATAGCGTGACGTCACACCACGGCCCGATCTTTATTTGAACCGTTTTTCATAACTAGCCACTACACGTAATGCGAGGCGGTTCAATTGGCACGTCTTGTCGAAGCAGAGATCGTCTCCCCCTTATCACGGGATTCTCATCAATACAGGTGTGGGTAACCCAACCGTGTTTGTTTAATGTGACTCCTTGATTTTAGGGAAGTCCCAAACGGTCACGCGGGGGACGCTTGATATTCGTCCTCTTTATAAGGGGGGCCAAGGCCCGTCCTTTTCTTCCCACGCTCGATCCTTCCCCTCCCGCACCTCGAGTTCCAACACCCAAGGCTCAAGCTAAAGCACTTCGGACCTTCGATCATGTCCGGATCCAATCTTCAAGGCCAGTGGATGGCCTCCTCCGTCACAGAGGAGGACGTCCAGAAGCTTAGGGAGGCCAGGTATCTCACGCCGAGATTCCGCATAGGCTACCTGCTCAAGGGCAGGTCGTCCCCACTCCCGAACCCAACGAGAGTGTTGTTTTTATCTCCCACATTCTTCGAGGGCTAGGTTTTAACGTTGATCCCTTCGTGAGAGGGCTCATGTTTTACTATGGGCTAGATTTCCATGATCTAGCTCCGGATTCCGTCCTTCACATCTCGTCGTTTACCGTCGTGTGTGAAGCCCTCCTCCGCATCACCCCCTACTTAGGCCTATGGCTCAAGATCTTCAATGTGAGGAGGGTGATCGACGGGCGTCACGCGGAGTGCGGAGGCGCTATAATAAGCAAAGGAGCTGACGCCCCATGGCCAAAGGGTTCTTTCACGAGAACTTCTGATTTATGGCAGCGGGAGTGGTTTTACATCACCGCTCCCCGAGGTACAAAGCGGGTGGCAATTCCCGCGTTCCGCTTGGGCCCTCCGCCGCAACTGGCATCATGGGTCAACCAGGGGCTGGACTGGGGGCTGGTTAATGACGTGCTGACATTGCAAAGCCGCACCCGAGACCTTCTCAAGAGGCACTACAAGAAATATGTCAACTTGTGACCACCACTATTGGTCACTGAATGGTCATGGTTTTTCATTTGCGACCTTTTTGTGACCAAAAACAGAATGTCAAAAGTTGGCGGTCGTAAACTGACTATAGCGACCTTTCTTCTGGAATGGTCGAAGACGTTTATGACCAAAATACGTCTACTATGGCGTTTTGGTCACTAGCAACCTCCCCAGGCCACGTAGGCATCCAACGTGGCAATCTGATGTGGCACAAGATTCAGCCCGGTCCAATTCGATTTTCTACATGGGCCTAGCCCATTTAGTATTTTTTTCATGTTAAGTCTAGTCGGCTTCATGGGCCACGCCCTACAATTCAGACTTAATTTTTTGGGTCATGGCTCTTTTGCAAACCATTTCATTAGGCCTTTTTGTTCAGGTTTTCCAGAAATGCACAATGTTCCAGTCCACTATTATTTGGGCTGTAGCCTTTTTAGAGCCCATATATTATTTGGTCCAATAGAACATTTGGTCTTTTTATCCACTGATTTCCAGTTTACACATTTGAACAACAAACACTAAATAATTCTCTCAACTAAATGATTAAATTCAAAAATCATTCTTCCAAATACACACGACAGCACATACAACTCTGCACGTCCAACATGATCTAAAACAAGCAAAAACAGATACACAAGCACATACAAGTGTGCTTACAAGGAAAAACAGATACACAAGCACCAAAACATGGTTCAACATCAACTAAAGATGTGGTGCGCATCTCCAGCCTGTTCTGATCTTCCATCACAGCAGCAGCAACCTAAACGACATTATTAAATGTTTAGAAACAAGGCCATCAACATGAGGCAGTAATCCAACTTAACACTTTGTGAGGAGCGGCGCCACCAGGAGAATGCCGATCACCCAAGGCGCTCAGCCAGGCGACATGTGGGAGCTAGAGATGCCAATGGAGTACAGGTCAGCCTCACGGTACTTGGCCACAGTTCACAAACTTGGTGTGAGCATTTGTTATGACATTAACATGCAACACAAGCAAAGATGGCATGGTGAACCTTGCATAGTAAAAACTTGCAAGTAAATAAGAACAATCTTTGAGAAGACAAAACATGCACATTTCAGCCTAGTTAAAATTGAAAATTACAGTATGTACAATTCTCATTCATGGGTAGATGCAATGCAAGATGAACTCATTACATAAGGGAGAAATTTCCACGGAGAGCAACAGTAAAGTCAATATGCGTGCAGATATCACCATCGATCTACTAATCATGCAAAGTTCTAAGGGTTAAGATATGATTTCACATCAAAAGCTAAAGAAGATGGTCCAGCCCGACAGCAGTGCGCATCAATGGGCATGCAGGCTCAATCGTGCCTTCCGGAAGGTTGTAATAATAAACATGAAAATCCAAACTTAAGTTAATTCTGAAAAGGTCAATTGGATCCAAATAAACATGAAATTCACATAACTACATAAAACAATACCAAACAGTACGAATGCAGATATCATCACTGACCAGCATTTAGTCATGCAAACTGTTGCTGATCTAGATATGGTTTCACATAAGAAATATTCAAAAATCGGTTGAACAGAATTGACCACAAAAGAAATCAGAATTGAACAGGATTATCATGCTTGTCTACTTTCAGGAAAGTTAATACGTATTTCCATGCTTGTCTATCAAATAAATTGTATCAACTTAACACTTAGTCATGCATAAGTGTTTCACATAAAAACATCTGAAGTGCGAGACTCGAAATTGTATCAAGCTGAACACTTAGTCATGCAGAGATACAAGTACTACAGGTTTCTCTAAGGTGTAGAATTGACCTAGCGTGTCACAAGAGACATATTAGTACATTTTGTTGGTGAGCCAAGGAAACAGACAACACTATGTACCGCATCTAGAGAATTATGCCCAGTTCACTTCATTTGGAGTTAATAAACTCGATAAACTGTCACTAGCAGTAAGACACCACTACTACAAGTACTATTTTAGTAGTTGAGGAAGAAGATTATAGTACAGTACTACTACACACGTGTACTAACTAGTAAGTAATAGGATACACACAAGTAACTAGGTGTAGTAGTAGAAGGGACCTAGATAGTACCCAAGACACATCTTGCTAGTAAATTGTTGTTATGGGTGAGACAAGAGAGCGGTGGTACTACGTGGTGCTGCTAGGAAGGAATTATAGCCACTCGGAATAAATTAATAGTGAGTACTCCATGGAGTGTCACCAGAACAAGATAGCACTACTCTTCTAGTACTCCAAACAAGAAGAATAAAGTATATAATACATAGGCAAGGCAGACTTGGTGCTAATAGAAAACAGGAGCAGGGAGTAGCACAGTAATTAACAAAGAAATGAACAACATATAAAATACTCCTACTAGTGTAGTAGTTAAGATGATGAGACAAAGGACAACAGCATGCAGAATTCCTGATGCATTGGTGTGGCCCAACTCGGCTGCACCACACCGAGGCACTGTTGTTCCATCGAGCTCAACCATGTGCAGGGCTTCATCGTCGCCGTGGAGGTCCCGGTGGCCGTCCTGGTCATGGAGTGTGAGCCTTATTATTTCATTTCAAAGAAAGCGTTAAACACAAATGGCATGTATATGGATCACTGTGGAGAAGCAAACTTCGCTAATAAAGATGAACAAGGCCTACTATAGCATAGCAGGTAAGGAGTTAGATTAACTCAAGTATTGGTGACTAATAGACCTATTATTTCATTTCAGAGAAAGCATGAAACACAAATGGCATGCATATATATACCAAGGACAAGCAAACTTAGCTAATAAATATGAACAAGGTCTACTATAGCATAGCAGGCAAGTATTGGTG
Organism: Aegilops longissima; assembly: GCA_021605205.1. Lineage (NCBI taxonomy): Eukaryota > Viridiplantae > Streptophyta > Magnoliopsida > Poales > Poaceae > Aegilops > Aegilops longissima. The sequence continues at coordinate 788,508,437 of CM038677.1, read as the reverse complement.
ACAAATAGACCTATATTAAGAGTAAAAAGAACTAGCTTGGAAAACAACTCTATATTAAGAGTAACATGTGTGAATGTGATACAGTAAAAAATTGTGTGCTATGTACATCAAGTTAAAAGGCACAAGTTATCTGATTGCCTCAAGCGAGCAAGTGTACAACAAGTTGATAAAAGAATGCCCATCATGGCATTTGATTTCACAAGAGAAGAATGTGTAAGGTGCAATGTTGTGTACACTTTGTAATTCTATAATAATTTGTAGTGCCTTTGTGGCTAGAAGCGAGTACATTTGAAGCTACGAACTATGCAACAAGCCTGAAACTCCAACAACAAGAAGCGAGTTGAGTTCTAGCCATCGAGACAAAACTGGAACTCCCAGCATTTGCCTGTCAAATTTTTATATAAAGTGAAAATTCCCAGCAGGGTAGATAGACATATGCTATTGTTTAGAATTGCATGATAAATTGCGAGAAGTCTTCGAATACAGAGTCTTATGCAAAGTTATTACAATCAGCATGATGTTGTCAAGGTCATCCAAGTACTTGCCCTTTTAGATGCATATATAGCTATATGTAGGAGAATAATAGAGTACTAGCTGCACCTGCTAGATGTATTTCAGAATGAGAGGTCAAAAATAGGTAAAAATACTGATGCAAGCTATGCTCTACAACAACTTCAGAGCAGCTACACAAGAAAAATACAAGCCCACTGATACTAGTTGTGCACTTGTTTCTTTCGTTCACCACTTATCTGATCTGTAGTGAAAGCGAAAGCACGGCCAAAAGAAGTAAAAAATTGTTATGAGTTGTAAGAGGATAGAGATGCCACTGGATCTGAGAAAAATATCAGATTAGGTTGTTGAAGACGTTGATGACGATGTTGTTGTTAGTGACGGCGTCGATCTGCGGCCCCGGGAACTACATGTTGATCAGGATCCCCTGCACCGCCACCAGCATCAGCCCAAGAACAGAGCAAGAGGAAGAGTGCAATGCACGCGCGTGCTGCCGACCTGTCCTACCTGTAGAGACAGAGACGGGGGTGAGAGGGAGGGGGAGATTGATCCACCTGTAGTACTAGGAGTACACAACAACTAGTAGCAGAACTAGCAAGAAATAACCAAATTGAGTGTACACCAATATCATATGAATCCGCAACACAATCGAGCAACAGATTGGTAGAAGAACAGCTGCTGCATAAACCGTGAACTACAGGAGGAGAAATAACCCTTTTCATGAGTATACTAAGCACTAATATGGGTTACAGCTAGTTGACAACTAACACCGTGTAGACCATGATGTGAGTATACTAAGCACTCATATGAGTATTACCAAGGACTTCCATGACATTATTACCCCAAAGACATACTGGAAAATTAAAACTGCACTATTTATGCCTCTTTTCACATAAAAGCAGCTACCTCCCTTAACAAATTCACATCATTGTCATTTTTGTGATATTATTGCATAAATAGCTCTAAGATCAAGTTAATAAATCTATTTAAAATGTAGTGTGTGCAGCAAGAAACTTGATTGAGAAACCATGCTCTGTCTAGGCATAATACTTGGTGAGGTAGAAAAAACATTGGTCTTCTAAGTTGACTTCAGCGCCAACCAGATCTGATGAAATGCGTGCAGCGTGCAGACTAGTCAATGTAAGCATGCTGCACTCCTATCTATATCTAGTAGCTGAATTAGTACACGGATAGACTAATCCTGCCTGTCTAGTAGCTCAATTGACATCTCAATCGTCCTAGTTGGATATAAACTTCAGCTCAAACAGGGACGTCTCTTTGGTATAAGCTGGAAAAGTCTATGCCATAAGGGATGACGAGAACCGAACTGTTGTAACTCTTACAGTTAACAGAATTTCATAGCTAACCTCTGCAATCGGGAATATCTTGAACAATATGTGTCCATTCCTGATACAGGCCAATCAGTGGTTTCTCTAGTGTTCCGCGTACCGCTAGCTTTGCCCGGCACCGCCATTCTGACTAAAAACAAGGTTCCCACATCCAGACTTAGCGACAAAGCAAATCCACCAACTAATCACATCAATTGCATATGCACCTAAAACATTTACTAGGAAGTGGGAACATTTTGAACCTAAAATTCTTCTCCCTTACAGGATCAGGTGACCAGAAGCTATGCAAACTAATTTAGTGGAAACCAAATAGACACATCATCCCACACATTTCCTGCTAGAGATTCGTGGGAGCTGCACTCACCAGCCTGCCCCTGCTGAAGGTGAAGTACTCGATTTCGTGGCCACTGAAGAAATCCGCCACCTCCTGCGACACCGGCGGCTTGTCCAAGTCGAACTCGTGCATGCATCCAGAACACCTACTAACCACGCAGAAGAAGAGTCAGCTCACACGCACGCACGTACCGAAGTGGTACACAATATCTTGTTGAATCGAAGGAATCGAAGCGGAGAGAACCGAACTGTTGGAGAGACGAGATCGACGGATCACTCCCGTGGCGGAGGTCGGCCTTGAGGCGCGCGGCCTCCGGGGCGACGAGGCCGTCGTCGTCACCATGAGCGCATCACCGTGAGGGCGGCCAGCAAGCTTGGCTGGGCGTGCTTGACCTTGGAGAGGATCTCCTGGACGCCATCACTGCTGCTGCTGCTGCTGGATCCGAGATTCGGGATTGGGGTCGGGAGGCGAAACCCTAGCTGCAGCGGAGGAGGAAGAAGAGCTAGGAGCGGAGCGAGGTTCAGTGCAGCATGAGGGAAGGAGGCGCCGCCCGGTGACAGAAAGGAAGGAGGCGCCGTCGGTGACAATGTGACGGAAGGAGGGCGCCAGCGCCGAGGTGAGGGAGAGGCCGATCTGGATCGGGGAGAGAGAGGGAGGCGATGGGCGGAAGGAAGGAGGAGAGGTGAGAGAGAGGTAGGGTTTGGTGCGGTGGGTTTTTTTCCTTTTCTTTGCATGGACGGATGGATGGACGTTGGATTTTAGCAATGGATGGTAGGATGTTTGCCATCTCATCGATCCGTGCCACAAGCAGTTCCACCAATCACAATGTAATACGCACTTTGGCGATTTTATAACCATCTCAATTGGTCGTGTCGATTAAATAATATGCTAAATCATGTCAGCTATTTTATAACATCATAGAATTAGAAAAAAAATAAGAACAATAGCATCGTGTCACATGTGAGACTTGTTTTTCAGAAAAATAACAAACCAGGAATAATACAAATATCTTTAAAAATTGATCTCAAAAATGATTTTTTTTGCAAAGAAAAACATTTTCTACCTTTGGAGTGTCGAAAATGGTATATATTTTTTGAAGCACCTACCAATATTTTTTGCAAAATGGCACCACTCTATTTTTCAATAATATTAGATCATATTTTAGGTACAATTGACCAAATGCTTTTGTCTCAATAGTTGTATATCCACCTCTCGTCAAATTGACAAATTTTCGACGATTCAGCTGGAAGTGGATCAAATTTGTTCAAATTGTCACATATTGTGCAGAAGGGTGCATCTTGGAATAGCAAACACTGTTGCCTAAGAAAGTTTTCATTTTCTTTGGACGAAAATACCATTTTCCATTTTTCGAATACGCAAAATGAGTTTTTTTTGTGAAGGACCTACCAAATATTTGTTACAAAATTGGACTCCATCAATTTTCTAAAATACTAGGCCATATTTAATGGAAAATTGACAAAATGGTTGGGTGTCAAAAGTTTTGATCCACCTCTGGTGAAAAAGACAAATTCTCGCCGATTCAGTTGGAAGCGGGTCAAATTTGAAGTGCATGTGCCTCATAGTTTGCTATTTATTTTTTCCAAAAATCATTTCTAGGTACATAAGTACCTATTTAATCCGAGAAACACCAAAAAAATTCCAAGATTCAACCACTAGCTGGGAACGGTCATTCCCGCCGTTTTGACAGCATTTTGAAAAGGGCATAAAAATTCAAAAAAATTCAAAAAATTGGGAAACCTTCGCATTGTGTCATTATATGTGGCCAAGTTCACAGGAAAAATAACAAACTTGTAATATGGCAATTATTTTAAAAAAGTGTTCTCAGAAACGAGCTATCACGTGTGGAGATCAATGGCTTTCAAGACAAATGATCAATCTTATGGCCACATTCATGGCATAGTTTGTTCAAATGATATCATATTGTGCACAAAGGTGCATATTGGAATGGAAAACAATGTTGCCTAAGGAAGTTTTCATTTTCTTTGGACGAAAAAACCATTTTCCATTTTTCGAGTGCCCAAAAGGAGGTTTTTTTGTGAAGGACCTCCCAAATATTTGTTGCAAAATTGGACCAAATCATTTTTCTAAAATACTAGGCCATATTTAATGCACAATTGACAAAATGTTTGGGTGTCAAAAGTTTTGATCCACCTTTGGTGAAAAAGACAAATTCCCGTCGATTCAGATGGAAGCGGGTCAAATTTGAACTGTAGCTGCCTCATAGTTTGCTATTTATTTTTTCCAAAAATCATTTCTATGTAAATAAGTATCTAGTTAATCAGAAATACATGGTTTGATGGCGAGACATCGAGGTTTGGACGGTGGCCGAGGGCCCCAACTCTAGAGCGCGTAAGCTCACATGCCCGCCGCGTGGTCACCGCGTGACCGTGGCGTTGCCATGTGTTCTGTGCGGCCTAGGCATGTCTAGTGAGTTGGGCACTCCCTAGGTAGGTGCTAGGAAGAAAATCACAACATAAGATTCTCACGAGGAGACCGATCGATGCTCAAACATGAATAAGCAGCCAAGTGTTTGATTTGCGATACGGGAAATGCACATGGCTAATGGGCATGAGTTTTGGCTGAGGATGATCAGTTACTAAGAAGACCGTCTTCAAAAATTTTCACCTCAAAAGGAGGAGCCTAGGTGGTACTTGCTTTGCAAAGTACCACACTGGACATAAATACGAATGTTGAAGCTGGGCTCAAAATAATAAATGGATTGAGCTGGCATTTGGTGGAGGATGGTTATTTGGCATAGGAAAGCACTGTAGAAAATGGATACCATTTGGACATGCCAAAGTGGTACTTCCTTCACAAAGTGCTGCTTTGAACAGGATAGGAAAATGAATATTGTTGAGTTATTTTTGAACTAGGAAAGGAAGGTTTTTTACATATTTGATGAAGATATGATCCAAAACATTTATGAGAATTTTTTAGGAATTTTTGGAATAACAGAAATATAGGTTGCTTCACAGCCTAGGGCAAAAAGACACATGGACATGACACATAGGCAAAACTGATGAGATAGCGCCTAGTCATCACAACCCACCACAATCTACAAGGCTATGACCATCTATATTGGTCATTAACAACTAGAAATAAGGCAGCGGACCTGCACTGTTTGCTTTGTGACCATTTCGTGTAAGCAAATTACGACCTTTCTGACCAAAATGGTCGCAATGGTTTAGGGTTTGGAGGCCCCCGAACGACTTTTGACCAATTGGTCTCAAATGGTCATAGATCTATGACCAATTCTTCCAGGGTCACTGACAGAAGGTCACTAATTGACATATTTCTTGTAGTGAGGGATGTCAGTCTTGTCAAGATAATGCCAGTGATGCTGGTTCGTCGAGTCCTGCCCTGCCAACGTCGTCCTCTTTGTATGTGGGAGTTCAACCCGGAAGGACCACGAACCGTTCAACAATTCTTTGACATGACGCTCAAAGAGATGTATGGATCATTCTCCGGATCACGAATAAAGTGTCCGGACACCACCGAGGACGTGGGTCTCAATTGCAACCGCCCGGATACCCAAGGAAGTAATTCCTCTACTGAACACAGCATCCTTTATGTTTATTATCATTCTAAAAAATTGCTCTCTGCCTGGACTGGCTAAGGAAGGCAGAGAGGATTAGGTGTCCGGCCCCTCTTCTCGAAGGCTCGCCGGATCCTTTGTTGACTAGGATGCTTGAGCGCGCGCCGTATCAGGTGCCATCAGGAGAAGAAGAGGGAAGGAATACAGGTGGGCCTCACATTCTACACATCCAAATCGGAGGAGTAAGTGCCTCTGCGAAGGAGAATAATCGGGGAGGGGAATCTAAAATCCCCCCTCCTCAAGGTAAGAAAAGGGCCGCCTCCGAAGATTTGGAAACGAAGGCTTCTAAATGATGGAAGAAAACCTCGCCAAGGGGCCCTGCCCCCGAGGGTGTTCTTGCCGCACAGCGCCCGCAAGGGGGCCAGCCCTCCACCGAGCCGTAACTAAAAGAGTACTTTGGTAAATATACCCTGTTTTGTCTATGAGGATAATGACCGAAACATATTTGTTGCAGTCCGGCTCGTAGCCCTTCTCCACAGAGTTCGTCCTCGGGGGATCTTCCTCCGGAGATGATGGAGAGCGAGACGCCTCCCCTGCCTCCCCACCACATGGGGCGGACGACCCCGAGGTGTCGTCGCAGAGGATTTCTCCTAACCCACCAAGGCCAGAAGTTGACACTTCGGCTGCCTGGAGTCTAGAATATCGGGCTCCCAAAGAGAGGTTTAGGAGGAGTCCGGGATTGTCCGACACACAGCCGGACACACTAATGGGCCTTCTGGAGCGAGCGACCATCTCAGAGACACATCGTGCCTTAATGGGTACGGTGGTTGAGAGGATTTCATCCGCGAAAAGCGGTTTGAATGAAGCTTTTACGAGTCTGCTGAGAGGCTTTGAGGTACGCAAAAAATGTATTTTTGATGGTACCGCACATGCTAAGTGTGCTCTATATAGATAGTAGCCCCTGAGACTCTGGTTTCCATCAACGTGGTGAACAGAGGAACAATAATCATACCATAGGGTCACCTCGCCTCCCACCGGCGCCCTAGGCTCTCCGGCGATCTTCTTCCTCAGCCAGTAAATCTGGCCTTCTCTCCATCCATCTTCTTCGGCGTTCTCTGATCTACCACCCTATACCCATCTCACATGGGTCCGCATGGTGGATCGACTTTGGATATGGACTTCTCCAAAGGTGTGGCTTTTGCGGAGGAGGTTTTCAGATCTTGTGGGAAAACAATTCATCCTTCGGATGACACGAGCCATTTTATCATGGTTGTGTCATTCAGCAGACATCGATTTCGTCTTGATGAGGATTCGGCGGCTGCGGCTTTGGAATGTGCAATCGGAGGATCCGCAATTGATCTATCTGTGAAATTCATTGCGGATAAGGTATTCTCATTTCTGGTATCATGCAAACGTGTTGGTATTCTTATTCTTCACTTGCGATCTTTTGTGTGTCCGCAATTCAAATGCCACTTTCACCTATGGGGTAATGGCGGCCCTAATTGGAGACGTGAGTTTGTTCTTTGGAAGAAAGAGTGTGATGCCGAATGGATTATCATTAGCCCTTCTAAAAAGCGTGCTGCTTTGGGTTTACTTGCTATGCATAAACCTCCTTCCAAATCTGCCTTACGTTCGACCTCGGACCTCAAGAGGATTTCTTTTGCCACTTTTCAACAGTATGATGTTTGCAAGGGATACTCTTTTCCGGCTTCGCCAGGTCTTGTTGAAGCGGTTTCAGATGCTGGGTACAAGGTGCTGTCCCGTGAAAGAGTCACCGTTCCTCCGCCGCCGGTGACTGAACTCCGATGGACGGTGGCAGAACCACCAATTATTTTCGGAACAGTCAACGTCCACGCTACTTCCTTGGCCGAAATATCTGGGATTAAGCCAACTTCTTCGGACGTGAATCTGCATGTGCATGGGATGGAACGGGCCAGTCCGGTGGCGGCCCAACTTTCCCTGCCCCAGGAGGTTTCTCCGGCCCGGTCTGCTTTGGCCCAAGGTGCTTCCGAACCTGCATCTTCACCTGTTTTTGGAAACGAGGAACTTATTAATCCTAAGACATTGGAATCACCTGTTGATTGTGATGGATTTAATGATCTTGTGGATGACATGGTTTTCAAAGTTTGGAAATGTCAAAATTGCTTGTCAATGAAGCATTTATCCAGCGCGTGCACCAGCAGGGTTAGGTGCCGTAGATGCTTTCGGTTGGGGCACAGGGCGAAGGGCTGTTCCGATTCTAGCCTATCTCCCTCTTACAGGTGGGTCCTGCGGTCCAAATCCCCCGTATCTAACCGGTCAGCGAGTTTTTTGGAGCGGGACTCCTCGTTTTCTCCCATAGCTAGCCCGGAGGGGTCTATGCCCAGTCCCATCAAGCCTGCCGCCCCGTCATCCCCACCATTGCCAGTTGAGCCACCGCCCACAACGCCTCTGCCGCCTTCCTCACCACCACCCTCGCCTCAGGCTCTGGTTCATCCCTCCGCTGCTCCAGCAATGGCCAACTTTCCGTTGGACCCGATGGACTTCCTCCCGCATGGATTCGATATCATCGATGGAGGGGAACTACGATTGCCTCGCACTTTCTTTGCGCCAGCGGTGGCTCCGGATCGACAGCATGAGGCGTATGCTGTCGCCATTGTCGAACCTGCTCCTCTGCCTGAAGAAGTCGCCATCTACAGGAATCTGGTCAGTGATTTTATCGTCAATCCTTGCAGAGAGCCGTGTTGGATGCCCAGCCATGGATCCAAGGGGTTGGTTTATTTCAACTACGCAGTGCTCGCCCGTCAAGCGTTAGTCGACCACCCTCCTTTCGATTTGGGCAACGATAGATTTGTCAGGTTTATTCCGCATGATGAGGGTATTAACTACAGAGCTGTGCAAGGTTTTCGAAGGGGATGGATAATGCTGCTAGGAGTTCCTTTGGATTATAGGCGCTCTCAATATCTTGCAGATGTTATTAGTACTTTTGGTCGATTCCACCATTGGCATCAGGATGATCCAATGAAGGTCCGCTCCTTGGTTTATGCGTCTTTTCCTGCACCTTCTATGGTCCCCAGATCAGTGACATACAGAGAATTTTCTGACTTTGGTGGGGTTCGGATTTCTTGGTCTGCTCCAGTTTATATTCTATCTGCAGACTTTGCAGATATCCTACCTGCTGATGAGGACCCAATTCCCCTCAATGGCAATCCCCACCCCCTCCCTGGCAACATGCAATTCAATAATCACAATTGGGTTTTACCTGAGTTCCCGGAGCTGGGTTGGAATGATGTGCCTGCACCCAATGAACAGCCACAGGATGACCCTCCACAAGTTCAGGAGGTGGAGCAGCAGGTTAATATCGAGGAAGTTCAGTCTCAAGAGTCAATTGTGATTCAGTTATCTGATGATTTAGTAAACAATGACATCGCTGCTGATGAAGTTGCCGTGCTCCAACAGCCATTGGGACCTCAACAGCTTCCTTTAATGATCGGACAAGTGTTAACTATTTTTGGGCCTGTCCTGCCCCCTGTGATGCAATGGAAACGCTCGTTTGAGAAAGTATTGCCGCTTTTTGGGATCTCTGACATTCCAAAGGTTGTCTTTCGGTCTCATCTTGGTGCTCTTTTGAACAATCAGTCCTGGACGATTCCCGCTCCGGCTCCAAAATTGCAGCTCCTGCCTGCACCTGTCTCTATGTCTCAGTTTGAGGAAACGTCTTCGATTAAAAGGCCTGTAGCTCGAGCTCTTTGTTTTGACGATATTGATGAACCTGTTCTTTGAAGCATTTGAGTTTCTTGTTGTTCCTAAAGTCACTCAAGCGTGGAAGAAAGCCCAAAGCCTCTAGAGTCATTGTGGAATCTGAGGTCAGCGCGAAGGTTTCGCCTAAGTGCGATGCGTGATGGCTACTGTCAGGTAGTTATTGGGTCATCTCCTAGGAAGACACACACGGGGAAAAAGCGCAAAACTGCACCTCCCAAGACTGATGATGATACTGCAGTGCCTCCTCTGACGACGATAGTTGATCTTCAGCGAATTGGTGCTCGTCTTCGTATTGCACCGGAGAAAATCTCTACGGATAAGCTTGTGGCTGATCCCTCCTGCTACAGCAACAGTGCAAGTTCCGATGATTAGTTTAATCATCCAGGGTTTAGGTCCATGGCGTACCATAATCGCCTTTTTTATGTCTTTATATGTTTGGAACTTTGCAGTTTGCATCTGTCTTCTGGGATGTAGGTCATTGTGTGGCTTACTTTTGCTCTACCCTCTTTTGGTCTGTAATGAATCAAACCTTGTTTAGAGATTGGAAAGTACTCTGTTGGAATGCTAGGGGTCTAAATTCTGAAGCGCGTCAGCTTGCGGTTAGGCAAAAGATCAATGAAAGTGGATGCTCTGTTATTTGCCTCCAAGAAACCAAATGCATGCATATTGATCATCGGTTCATTAGAAAATTCTGTCCACGGCGCTTTGACAACTTTGTTTATGTACCATCAGTTGGTGCATCTGCTGGTATTGTGGTCATATGGAATTCATCTCTCTTCATAGGCAGCTTAATTGAGGCTAAATCATATGGCATTATTGTGAAATTTCAATCTAAACATACATCTGAGTCTTGGTTTCTTGTCTCCATATATGGTCCGTGTCAGGGACCTGCGCGTGATGATTTTGTGCAATGGTTATATAATTTGGATATTTAGATAGAGGACAATTGGTTGCTTTTAGGAGACTTTAATTTTATGCGTTCCATTGAGAATCGAAACCAGCCAGGTGGTGATGTGAATGATATCTTTTTGTTTAATGAAATAATTGGCCATTTGGGTCTTGTTGAACTTCCAATCAAGGGTCGTCAGTACACATGGTCTAATATGCAAGCCACACCCCTCCTCGAACAACTTGATTGGTTTTTTACATCTGTTGCTTGGACACATGATCATCCCAACACAATGGTCATTCCGCTTGCTCGCACTGCCTCTGACCACGTCCCGTGTGTGGTTTCAATTGCCACTGCTATACCCAAGGCAAAGATTTTTCAATTTGAAAACTATTGGGTTGATCTGCCTGGCTTTATGGATTGTGTATCTGAGGTTTGGAATCGCTCTGTGGATAAATCCTCAACTGCCTTAATCATCTCCGCTAAATTCAAATCTCTTCGTTATGCTCTTAAGAAATGGCATCTTAACCTATCCACAGTTAAAGCGCCATTGCTGATTGCAACAAAGTAATTGTTTTTTGGATAATATTGAGGAATTTAGGCCCTTGAGTTGGCCGGAGTTCAACTTCGGAAGATTGTCAAATTACATCTTGAAGATATACTTCATTGGCAGTTCATTTATTGGAAGCAACGTTGCACGATCAGAAATATTAAAGTTGGTGAGGAGAATTCAAAGTTCTTCCACGCAATGGCAACCGAAAGATATAGGATAAACACTATTTCTTCGATCAAATCTGAGGATGGGGAAGTGGTTTATGATCATCAACAGTTAGCTGGGATGTTTTGGTCGGATTTCAATCGTAGAATGGGCCAAGCAAAAGGTATACAAATGGGTTTTGACCTTGACACATTAATTGACCGTATTGATGGGCTGGAGAGCTTATCCTTACCTTTCACGGACTGTGAGGTGGATACGGTGATTAAGAATATGCCTTGACCGTGTTCGGCCCCGATGGGTTTCTGGTCTTTTCTCAAGACTTGCTGGAATATATTGAGGACAGATTTTATGAATTTGGTCAGGGAGTTTTATGATGGAAAGTGCAACCTGGAGTGTATGAATACATCTCTCATTACACTCATTCCAAAAAAGTTGAGCCCAGAATATATTGGTGAGTTTAGACCCATATCATTGACCAACACTTGCCACAAGTTTTTAACTAAACTTTTGGCAAATCGGTTGCAGAGTGTGATTCTCAAATGTATTCATCGCAATCAATATGGGTTTCTTCGGTGTAGATCCATTCAAGATTGCCTTGCATGGTGTTTTGAATATATACATCAGTGTAAGGCATCCAAAAGATCTATAATCCTTCTTAAACTGGACTTCACGAAGGCGTTTGATACCATCGAACATGATCTGATTCTCAGGATTCTGAAATGCAAGGGTTTTGATGACCGTTGGACAGGTTGGATTGACAGCATTTTGTCCTCTGGCTCCTCTTCGATCCTCTTAAATGGGGTGCCTGGTAATCACTTTGTTTGCCGTTCGGGTGTGCGACAGGGAGATCCTTTGTCTCCTTTGTTATTTGTGATTGCGGTGGATTTATTGCAGTCCGTGGTCAATGAGATGTGTGCAAGGAACATTCTCACACTGCCCATACCTACCTCTTCACGGGATTATCCGATTGTTCAATATGCGGACGACACTTTAATTGTCCTTCCTGCGGTGGATGACCAACTCATTGCTTTCAAGGAGATGCTTGAGACCTTTGCTAAGTCAACAGGTTTGAGGGTTCATTTTAGTAAGTCATCTTTGATTCCATCGAATATGTCGATGAAGAGGGTCAACGATGGCAACTTTGCTTGGATGTGATGTTGGCTCTATGCCATTTACTTACAGGACTGCCAATGGGTACTACTCGACCCACAATATATGACTTGCTACCTTTAGTGGACCGCATTGAGAGCGATTATCTTCCTCATCCCGTCTGCATTGAATCAGGGTAGCCGATCGCAACTCTTGAAATCGGTTTTATGTTCCATGTCAATATACTTCTTGTGTTCCCTTTCATTACCTCAAGGAATTTTGAAACAGATAGAACGTATCATGCGGCAATGTGCGTGGCGAGGCAACTCGACACGCCAAGACAACCTTTAGCAGCTTGGGAGTTAGTTTGTCGCCCAAGAACCAGGGAGGACTTGGGGTTTTGGACCTTGGCAAACAAAATGAAGCCTTGTTGATCAAGCACCTCTTCAAATTTTATAATAAGTTGGATGTACCCAGGTTTCACTTATCCGGGACACATATTATGTTGTTGCTCCACCCCAAGTAACGCAAAGTTGTGGTTCCTTTTGGTGGCGTGATGTGATGAAACTTTATGACAAATTTTGTAAGTTGGCCATCCCTCATGTTCGCTCCGGGGACTCGGTGGTTTTCTGGCTGGATCGGTGGCAACTTAATAACGAGGTGGTTTTTATGCAACAGCGTTTTCCGCGGCTTCATTCTTTTGTCATTGATGACACACTTACCATTAAAAATGTGATGGAGCTGCCTGTCCCATCCGACAATTTTCACCTGCCTTTATCAGTTGAAGCTTTTGAGGAATTCAATCAACTTCAGGCTATAATGCCTCTCATAAACTTACGTGAGGGAGTTAGTGACGTGTGGAAATGGCCTTCAAAAACTGGGGACTATCAATCCAGGATCTACTATTTGTCCTGTTTTTCTGATGTCGTGGCTGACCCTCTTTTTCGGTGGATCTGGAAATGTGCTTGCACCCTCAAACTCAAGGTGTTCGGATGGCTTCTTTTGATGGATCGCCTGAACACCAGGGATATGATGCTTGAAGACGTCATTGGATTATTCAGATGATACTTGTGCCATTTGCTTCTCAGGTTTGCATGAAGATAGAGCTCATCTCTTTTTGCTTGCAACTTTAGCCAATGTCGGAATTATTTGGGCATTTCATGGAATGTTCAACCTAATCAGACCACTTTTGAAATGGCTTGTGAGGCCAGGAGGGAATTTGGTCAACCATTTTCACCGAGGTAGTATTTACGGCCACCGGAATATTTGGACCCAAAGGAATGGAAGGATCTTGAAATGAGCTGCCCACTTTCGGAGCTTGGAGGAGGAATTTTATTCATGATATTACTCTCTTAGCTCATAGAATCAAGTGTAAATATAGAGATAGACTAACTGATTGGATAGATTCTTTACACTAATCCCCCTGTAAGTAGCCTTCTTTTCCCCTCTTGTTTTCCTTTCTAATTTTGTACAGAATCTATATTTGTTTTAATAAAGGGCTGTGAGGCTGTTGCCTTGCAGTACATAGTCAAAAAAAAAACGTGGTGAACAGAGGATCATAATCTCTGGTAATAAGTGCATTGCTTTATGTGCAGGTGGCTAAGGGTCCAGCGGCTGACCGATCTGGTGATTTTGTCGAACTAAAGCGACAGCTTGACGTGGCCGATGTCAACATCGCGCTGGTTAACAAATGGCTTGACGAGGCCCACGGTATGTATATTCGGCTTGTCAGCAGATGTTTTAAGAGGAGCATGATGCTAGTATCTATAATATGCTGTGACTGCAGATGGAGCTGCTGCCGTGGAGACCCTTCGTGTGGAGCTTGCCCGAGCCAAGGAGCAAGCACGAATAAGTGATGCGGCCGCTCTGAAGGCGGTCGAAGAGTTAAGAGCCGAACAGGCTGCGCATCGCCGGAGCGAAGAAAAGATAGCCCAGATGGCTACCCAGTTGGAAGATGCCGCCAACCGCCGTGAGCTCCTTGAAAAGGAAAATCAAGCAAAAGCGGCTGACCTGAAGAAGGCTCTGGAGGCAGCTAAGGAAACCCGCTCTGAAATGAGGGGGATAAGGGAGGAGCTTCGTGAAGCTGGAGATATCGTGGCTGGGAAGCCCTATTTGTTGCGGATGAAATTCGGAGATCCGAAGTATGCCCCTCTGGATCAATCGTGGAGTGTGGCGGACGCGTATGTGGACCTGGCAAAGAATGCTGCTGATGCGACCGAGTTTTTCAAAGGTCGGAAAGACCATAAGGCTGAGAGGTTATTCTGGTCGCAGTTCAGTGCCCCGACGCGTCCCCTGCCATTGAATGAAAAGATGGCCGCATGGGCTGACCTCCACAGGTTGTCCGGGCTTGCTATGAGGTCTGTCGTGGATCAACTTTGGCCACGTGGTCCAAGGCTGGACAACTATTTTGGATTGGTGCGACAATTCCTTCATGCTGTGTCGCATATCGATGCTGTGAAGAGGTCTTTGTGCATAGAGGGTGCGCGAATGGATCTTGCCCGTGTTAAAACATACTGGGCTGGGATGGAAACCACCGCTATTGCAACCCGGGGTGCGGCGGAAGGCCAGGACCCGGCCGAGCACTATTTTGAAGAAGTCTTAGAAGGCGCCCGTTTAATAGAGGCTCAGTGCTCGAAGAGTGCCATGTTCGAATGACATGTATCTCGATTGAAAAGACAATGCTATTTTGATTATAAAGGTTGTGTTTATACTTTTTCCCGAAAGTGTTATAATGCCTCATGTGTGGCCATTTATGTATGTATATAACCTGAATGTTTGCAGTCATCGGCTTCAGCCCCCACGCATATAATGCGGGGGTGTTCGAGACAACATCTAGTCACACTGGATCCAACGTCTTGGTCCGTTAAGGAGGTGATAGCGCGGCGAACCAGGCAATCGAACTATATAGCTTTAACACTTTCACTTAGCCATAGGAGTTTGACGGTGGGGCTACTATATAGCCCCTGGTACTTTCGCGTTCATCCAGATATGTTGCGCGTATGTACGTGACCGGGAAACTAGTCCTTCGTTAATGCGGAGAAATCGTGAAGATTCCGCTGGGTCATCGAGTGGTTGACCAGTCTCGCACTTTATCATGACAGTCAGTTTTCGGCTTTCTCTACTGAGGTGCTCATCCAGATGAACCAGGGCACAATTGCAGTAGTTCTCCCGGTGCCGCCTTAGCCGATAGAGCGGAACGTAAGGTAGCAAAACACGGGAGCCGGACAAACCCAACATTTGACCAAAGACATGATTGGGAGCTGATGCATATAAGGCCAAACTAGCGAAGCCGAACACTCCCTAATGTATTCGGACTTTATAATGTGTACCAGGCTGAATAACGCCCTTGATAATAGGCCCTAAGTTTCCAGGTATGAGCAATAGTCTGGTGTGACAAAAATGCCGAAAACGCCAGTATCCCTCCCGATTGCATAAAGTTTCTGGAGGGGAAGAAGCAACAAGAGACATTAAAAAGGTTTACGCAGGGTCTTAATCTAAAAAGAAACCTTTGAGCGGGGCCCTACTGCACGTCTGGGCCTTTATCTCCATTGTGCCGTATCCTGGAAGGGTGTAGCACGATGATCATCTGTAAAAAGAAAAAACCCCGCTGAAAGACTTCGTGCGAGGACTTAGTTAATCTGAATGAACCACGAAAATTCAATATGTTATTGTACTGATAGGGTCGAGCCAAACTATGGGCTCTTTTTGCGGGCAGCCCCTAGCATCTTTTATGGGGAAATCCCAACTGGGTTGTTACATTGGGTGGAGCGCTAGACTCGTCTAACCGTGTCCGTGGTCTTGACGATCGACCATTTCTCCTGGTTGGAGGGACCGCTCAGTGTTCGGCTGCTAGAGCCACCACGTATTCTTCCGCACGTAAGGAACACTCTGTATTTCCGCTAATTGTGATGACACCGCGTGGACTGGGCATCTTAAGTTTAAGGTAAGTGTAATGCGGTACTGCATTAAAACGAGCAAAGGCCGTTCTTCCGAGTAGTGGGTGATAAACGCTTTGGAATGGAGCGATACGAAGGTTAGTTCCTCGCTTCTGAAGTTGTCAGGGGAACTGAATACAACCTCTAGTACTAGAGAGCTCGTATAGTGGGCCTCGACGCCTGGTATCACTCCTTTAAAGATAGTGTTGCTTAGGCTGATTCTTCAAGGGTGTATCCCCATTTTGCAGACAGTATCCTGATATATCGTGTTTAGACTACTACCGACGTCCATAAGGACTCGTGTGAGATGGTATCCGTCAATTATTGGGTCGAGCACCAAGGCAACCGATCCTCCGTGTCAGATACTAGTCGGATGGTCCCTGCAATCGATGGTGATCGGACAGGCCGACCAAGGATTAAATTTGGGGGCGACAGGCTCCACGGCGTATACGTCTCGGAGTGCGTGTTTGCGCCTACTCTTTGGAATGTGAGTTGCGTAAATCATATTACTATTTTGACTTCTGGTGGGAATTTTTCTGTCCTCCAGTGTTCGGCTGGCGAGGCTCATCCTCGTCTTCACTTAGCGTCTCCCTCCCCTTTTGCTCAGCATTCAGCTTGCTGGCCTGCTTGAAAACCCAACACTCTCTGTGGGTGTGGTTTGCAGGTTTTTCGGGGGTGCCGTGAATCTGACGTAATTTGTCTATAATCTTGTTTAGGTTGGAAGGTCCATCTCTGCTGCCTTTAAATGGCTTCTTCCATTAACCGGGTCGAGAGCCCCTGAATCAAGCGTTGACCATCGTGTTCTCGGGGCTGTCATCATTGTTTTGACGCTTGTTTTTGTTGCGTCGCGGCTTCCTGTTGCCATCCATGACTTCGGATGTGCCTGGGTCACTGGTGCCGCTACGGGCCAACCAGCTATCCTCACCCGCGCAAAAGCGGGTCATAAGGCTTGTTAAGGCTGCCATTGTCCTTGATTTTTCTTGGCCGAGGTGTCTGGCAAGCCGTTCGCCCCGGATACTGTGTTTGAAGGCCGCGAAGGCTTCGGCGTCCGGCCAATCGACTATTTGATTCTTCTTAGTAAGAAATCGGTTCCAGAGTTTTCGGGCTGACTCTTCGGGCTGTTGAATTATGTGACTTAGGTCATCTGCGTCCGGAGGTCGGACATAGGTCCCTTGAAAATTGGCCCTAAAAGCATCCTCAAGTTCGTCCCAACTTCCAATTGAGTTTTCAGGAAGGCTTTTCAACCAGTGCCTAGCTGGTCCTTTCAATTTGAGGGGTAGGTATTTAATGGCGTGGAGATCGTCTCCGCGAGCCATGTGGATGTGAAGGATAAAGTCCTCGATCCAGACCCCAGGGTCTGTAGTTCCGTCGTATGCCTCTATATTCACGGGTTTAAATCCTTCCGGAAATTCACGATCCAGCACCTCATCGGTGAAGCACAGGGGGTGTGCGGCACCCCTGTATTTGGACGTGTCGTGGCATGCTGTCGATGGTTGTTGTGTTCGGTGCTGGTTCCTAGCTGGTATTCGATCAATGTGATCGTTTCGGTAGCTCCGATCCTGTGCCGAAGCGCACTTCCTAGATCCATAGATGGATCTGGCCATACCGGACTTTTTGTCCAGGAGCTCACGTAAATCGTGTGTTGTCTTGTGCATGGCCTCATTAGCCGTCTTGTCACGGCCACGGGGCGGTCGGTCCGGCTGATCGGTCGTTTTCGGCTGAATGGGCTTCATGGCCTCATCGTCGAATTCGGGCAGCAGCTTGCGCTTTGGATAGCTCTTTGTGTGACAATCGCCGCCGTGTTTTTCTTCTGTGTCGAGCACTTTGTTCCACCTGCAGTTGAGCGTATCCTGCGCGGCCTTAAGCCTTTGCTTCTGCTTCTTTAGGCTCCTCGCAGTGGCGATAAGCCTTCTATGGAGGTTCTCTTGTTCCAAGAGTTTTTCTGGGATGATGAGTGCTTCATCGTCCGGGCTGTTCTCCTCTTCGGAGACAGGTTGGTGAATTTTACCCTCGGGATCGGCGTCATCTGACGTCACCTCTGGACTATGTTCATCGTCCCCTGGCTCATTCTGCTCCATCGCTGGGTCCATGGGGTCGTCGTTTCCTTTGGAGTCAATCGGGGTATCATTACGTTTTGTGCTGTTGTCGCTGTTTTTACTGTGGCGGGATTTAGAGCGGCGTCTACGGTGCCGCTTTGGTGGCTTATCAAGGAGATTATCCTTCGTTGCATCGTCACCATTGCCTTCTTTTAGTGTATCCACCATATATATATATATATATATATATATATATATATATATATATATATATATATATATATATATATATATATATATATATATATATATATCATATGATGAGGTGGCAGTCCAGCGCCCAGTGGGCGGTGGTTCCTGTTCTTCTCCTGCGTCGTCGTAAATACCGTCGATGTCTTCGGAGTCGAAATCGAGCGTGTTGGTTAAGTCATCGACATTGCCTATGAAGTGGGTAGTGGGTGGGGAACGAATTTCTTCATCGTCCGCTTCCCACTCGAGCCGGACATAGTTCGGCCAAGAATCTCCCGACAAGGAAACAGACCTTAATGAGTTTAGCATATCGCCTAAGGGCGAGTGTTGAAAATATCCGCGGAGGTGAACTCCATGACTGGTGCCCAGTCTGACTCGATAGGCATGGACGTACGCGGTTCAGATCCTGTGGCCGGAGATGAGTCCGAGGGTCTGAGGATACCATCCTCACAGGAGGTGGCTTCAGTGTTTGGCTCCAACCCCGATGAGTGCACGGCCTCCGTGGCGGGGTCCATCCACCTGTCCTCGGAGGGAATGATCTGCTCCAGATTGATTCCCAGCGCCGCCGAAGGCGCGACCTCCTGAATAGTGTCCAATGGCAGATCAAAGTCATGCCCGTCGTGACGGTCCAGCGCGCCTGACATGGGCTCGAATCCGTCGAATATCAAGTCTCCGCGGATGTCGGCAGTATAGTTCAAGCTTCCGAACCTGACCTGATGGCCAGGGGCGTAGCTATCGATCTGCTCCAGATGG
The DNA here is from genome assembly GCA_021605205.1 of Aegilops longissima. NCBI lineage: Eukaryota > Viridiplantae > Streptophyta > Magnoliopsida > Poales > Poaceae > Aegilops > Aegilops longissima. The sequence continues at coordinate 788,489,278 of CM038677.1, read as the reverse complement.
CCAAGCGAGTTGGCCCGCAGTACGAATCCGCCGAATACGAAGATTTGTCCAGGAAGGAAAACCTCACCCTGGACCGCATTGTTGAAGATAATCGAAGGAGCCATAAAGCCTTACCGCGACGACACAGTGGAACTCTCCATGAAAGCACCAATGTCGGTGTCAAAACTGGCGTATCTCGGGTAGGGGGTCCCGAACTGTGCGTCTAAGGCTAATGGTAACAGGAGGCAGGGGACATGATGTTTTACCCAGGTTCGGGCCCTCTGGATGGAGGTAATACCCTACTTTTTGCTTGATTGTTCTTGATGATATGAGTATTACAAGAGTTGATCTACCACGAGATCGTAGAGGCTAAACCCTAGAAGCTAGCCTATGATTATGATTGTTGTTGTCCTACGGACTAAACCCTCCGATTTATATAGACACCGGAGGGGGCTAGGGTTACATAGAGTCGGTTATAGAGAAGGAGATCTACATATCCGAATTGCCAAGCTTGCCTTCCACGCAAAGGAGAGTCCCATCCGGACGTGGGACGAAGTCTTCAATCTTGTATGTTCATAGTCCAACAGTCCGGCCAAAGCATATATAGTCCGGCTGTCCGAGGACCCATTAATCCAGGACTCCCTCAGGTACACCCTAATGTTTTCCTGCATGTTTTGCATAACCCATCAGTCAAATTGCCTACAAAGGAAGATCTTGCAATTCCTGACCCGGAGGCACAGTTGGTGGTGGCATGTTATTCCTGATTGTCCTGTTCCATATTTTGCTTATATGACCCGGGGTGAGTTACCTGAGGATGAAACCTTGGCTAGGCAAATAACCCGGAGGTCTAAGTCAATGACTATTGTCAATGGTGAGCTACACAGATGCAGTGTTACAGCAGTGTTTCAATGATGCATTTCTCCTGAGGAGGGCCGTGAAATTGTAAGGGAGATTTGATGACCCACAAGTATAGGGCATCTATTGTAGTCCTTTCGATAATTAAGAGTGTCAAACCCAACGAGGAGCAGAAGGAAATGACAAGCGGTTTTCAGTAAGGTATTCTCTACAAGCACTGAAATTATCGTAACAAATAGTTTTGTGATAAGGTAATTCATAACAGGTAACAAGTAACAAAAGTAAACAAGGTGCAGCAAGGTGGCCCAATTCTTTTTGTAGCAAAGGAAAAGCCTGGAGAAACTCTTATATAAAGGAAAGCGCTCCCGAGGACACATGGGAATTATCGTCAAGCTAGTTTTCATCATGCTCATATGATTCGCGTTCGTTACTTTGATAATTTGATATGTGGTTGGACCGGTGATTGGGTACTTCCCTTCCTTGGACAAGCATCCCACTTATGATTAACCCCTCTCGCAAGCATCCGCAACTACGAAAGAAGAATTAAGTTAAACCTAACCATAGCATGAAACATATGGATCCAAATGTGCCCCTTACGATGCAACGCATAAACTAGGGTTTAAGTTTCTGTCACTCTAGAAACCCATCATCTACTTATACTTCCCAATACCTTCCTCTAGGCCCAAACAATGGTGAAGTGTCATGTAGTCGACGTTCACATAACACCACTAGAGGAAAGACAACATACATCTCATCAAATTATCGAACGAATAACAAATTCACATGACTACTTATAACAAGACTTCTCCCATGTCCTCAGGAACAAACGTAACTACTCACAAATCAAATTCATGTTCATAATCAGAGGGGTATTAATATGCATAAAGGATCTGAACAGATGATCTTCCACCAAATAAACCAACTAGCATCAACTACAAGAAGTAATCAACACTACTAGCAACCCACAGGTACCAATCTGAGGTTTTGAGACAAAGATCGGATACAAGAGATGAACTAGGGTTTGAGAGGAGATGGTGTTGGTGAAGATGTTGATGGAGATTGACCCCCTCCCGATGAGAGGATCGATGGTGATGACGATGGCGACGATTTCCCCTCCTGGAGGGATGTTTCCTCGGCAGAACAACTCCGCCGGAACCCTAGATTGGTTCCGCCAAGGTTCCTCCTTGAGACGTCGGCGCTTCGTCCCCAAAGCTTCCTTATGATTTTTTCGAGGGCAAAAGACATCTTATACCAGAAGATGGGCATCAGGGGGCTTCCAGGGGCCCATGAGGCAGGGGGCGTGCCCAGGGGGGTAGGGCGCGCCCCCACCCTCGTGGACAGTGGGTGGCCCCCCTCTGGTGCTTTCTTTGCCCAATATTATTAATATATTCCAAACTGACTTTCGTGGAGTTTCAGGACTTTTGGAGTTGTGCAGAATAGGTCTCTAACATTTTGCTCCTTTTTCAACCTAGAATCCAGCTGCCGGCATTCTCCCTCTTCGTGTAAACCTTGTAAAATGAGAGAGAAAAGGCATAAGTATTGTGACATAATGTGTAGTAATATCCCATATTGCAATAAATATCTATATAAAAGCATGATGCAAAATGGACGTATCAACTCCCCCAGGCTTAGACCTCGCTTATCCTCAAGCGGAAGCCGATATCAAAAATATTTCCACATGTTTAGATATAGAGGTGTCGATCAAATAAAATATGGACATGAGGGCATCATGATATATATATATATATATATATATATATATATATATATATATATATATAAAATATCACTACAAGAAATATGTCAACTTGTGACCCTCACTATTGGTCGCTGAAAGGTCATAGTTTTTCATTTGCGACCTTTTTGTGACCAAAAACAGAAGGTCAAAAGCTGGCGGTCGTAAACTGAAATTAGTGACCTTTGTGATATGTAAAAGGTCGTTGGTTCCACGACCAAATTTTTGGTCACTAGTAACCTCCCCAGGCCACGTAGGCATTAAACATGGCAAGCTGATGTGGCACAAGAATCAGCCTGGTCCGATTCGGCGTTTTACATGGGCCGAGCCGAACAATTCGGCCTTTTTGATGTATTTTTTCCTGTTATTTTTTGCTAGCTACATGGGCCTAGCCCAGCAATTCAGTGTTTTTTTTCTTGGCCATTGCCTTTTATAGTACATTTTTTTCACCCTCAACCCTTTTATAGTCCATTTCTGTTTTGGGCCTCAGCCTTTTTACATTCCATCTACTTTTTGGGCCTTGGCATTTTCGTTTGTCACACTTTCACAATAAACAAATGAAAAATATTTCAAATGGCAAGAGAACATATGAAACTGTAAAATGATAGCCAATATTAGCACCAAATATGCTGACTACTGTACAAATACGAAATTACAGTATTTACAATAGTGTTCATACAACCAAATATGCTGGCTACTATACAACATAACTAGCACTACATTATTACTCGCTACTCTTTACTTTGTCGGGCTTCAAGCTTGTTCAAATTTCTTCAGCCCAGAGCTCCTATAAAGAGAGGTAACACCACACTTTTAGAGCTAGATCAAGGCACAAAATGTTTATTTGGTCGGGTCATGCTGCAACAATCACATAGAAGCATAATTATAAGCACAAATATACAAATCATCTCAGTTCAAGAAAATCATCTATAGTAGCAAAGCATGAAAAAGGAAGAAGCACATGGCAGGAATGTTTACAACAGCTCAGTTGATGACTTCAAATAGGAATAATGTATACAAGTATAATACAAAAATATGAGAAACTATCACAGTACAGAAATGGTATCACGGATATATATAGCTAACTCAATGACAGATTGAATTTTTTTACTCAATGTATGGAACTCAAAGAACTTTTCTGGTTAGTCACCAGCATCGTGCATTTTAACTTCAATAACTGCAGAAATTAGATAGTATATGAAGGCAATATTCTAAAGATATATCTCTCCCAAACATATAGAGTACAACTGAAGCAAATGCAGCTGCTCTTGCTGATATATCTCACTAGACATGGTCTTGCTAACTTACTATGTTAACACAGACTAATCCGAGTGAACCAGCGAATTATAGTTCGTCCACGGACCACACAACGAATGATTGCATCAAGGTTTGAAGACAGTACTACGTATATCCTACAACCCCGAATCAGCACAACAAAACCGTAGACCATGCAACCAATGAGCTGCAGCTGCGGCACTGAATTAGGAGCAGAAAAACCGAGCTTTGCGCCAGATGCAGCTAGCAAGCATAAAGAAAGGGGCGAACATGGAAAGCAAGATACCTTGATCTGGTACAGCTTGAGCCATGTCGAGCATCCATTACTTTGTCGGGTGCCTAGCATCCTCAGTGATGGGGATGACATTGGTCCTCTTCTTGGCCATGTTGACAAGATCCCTACCACACCGGTGAGAGAACTCAACGGCATACACCAACCCAGTCTGCAAAGTGACAAGACTTCGTTAAGACAACTCACATTAAGTTGCATTCACTTGAAATACACAAAGGAAATAGCGACGAGATCTCACCGGTCCAACAATGTCAGAGACATGAGATACGGTTGTTCCAAAGGCAGCTCCAAGGTACAGCACACGTGTTCCAGGAGCCTGAACCAAGAACCACAAAGTCAGCTACTACAACAATGGTTCCAGTCTGAATTACATCCTTGACAAAACAAGGTATTCAAACAATCCGAAATGCAAGCGGAGGCACAAAAAGGATTTACAATCCAGATGTTGTCCATACCACCTAGCACAGCAGCAGCCAGCTTGGATCTGAAGGGGTTCCACACCCTATACTCAACCTTGGATGCGTCCTTGTTCTGTACAATTAACAAAACAGCGATAAACATCGGTCTACTGCATCTGTAGAACAATCACGAACATCAATTCAAATCAACACCAATAAGTGCATCTCTCAGCCAGGACGGGTGCATCATAATTTTGCAAGGAAAGAACTTATAATGACAACATCTTTGCTTAATCCCCCTGGATGGATAGGAATAATGCAACCAAGGCCTAAGTACCTAACTACTAGTATCTACTAACGATAGATACAGATAGCAAGATATATGCATACCGCATACCAGATACAACATTTAATGATCAAACTAATGTATAACAATTACATTATTATCTACTTAAGTTTTTATCTGGTACAAACAAACTCCAAAATGCCACAGAGAAGAGAACAGAAACATGCCACACGCGTAACATAACTGCTTTCCCACCTGATAGGCTGATACTGCAACCAGAAGTAGGATTGCCTAGTGGGAGCATGTGTCCGATCTACCCATGTTGTCTAAATTGTTTAATAGGGGTCGTGGATGGAAGAACTGCAATAGGATGGGGTCGCGCTGATTATAAGCCTAGTGGGGACAACCACTTTGGCACACAATCATTTTTCGAGTGTCCAAAATAAGATTTTTTGTGAAGGACCTATAATATATTTGTTGTAAAATTGGACCAAATCAATTTTCTAAAATACTAGGCCCTGTTTAATGCACAATTGACTAAATGGTTGGGTGTCAAAAGTTTTGATCCACCTCTATTGAAAAAGACAAATTCCCGCCGATTCAGTAGGAAGCGGGTCAAATTTGAACTGCAGCTGCCTCATAGTTTGCTCTTTATTTTTTTCAAAACTCATTTCTAGGTACATAAGTATCTATTTAATCAGAGAAACACCAAAAAAATTCCAAGATTCAACCACTAGCTACGAACGGTCAAGCCCACCGTTTTGACCGCATTTTGAAACCGGCATAAAAAATTAAAAAAAACAAAAAATTGGAAAACCTTCGCATTGTGTCATTATATATGACCAAGTTTCGAGGAAAAATAATAAACTTGTAATACAGAAATTATTTTAAAAAAAGTGTTCTCAGAAATGAGCTATCATGCGTGGAGATTCATGGCTTTCAACCCAAATGATCGATCTTATGACCACATTCATGGCATAGTTTGTTCGAATGATCTCGTATTGTGCACAAGGGTGCATGTTGGAATGACAAACAATGTTGCCTAAGAAAGTTTTCATTTTCTTTGCACGAAAAAATCATTTTCCATTTTTCGAGCGCCCAAAATGAGGTTTTTTTGTGAAGGACCTACCATATACTTGTTGCAAAATTGGACCAAATCAATTTTCTAAAATACTAGGCCATGTTTAATGCACAATTTACCAAATGGTTGGGTGTCAAAAGTTTTGATCCACCTCTGGTGGAAAAGACAAATTCCCACCGATTTAGTTGAAGCGGGTCAAATTTGAACTGCAGCTGCCTCATAGTTTGCTCTTCATTTAAAAAAAATCATTTCTAGGTACATAAGTATCTATTTAATCAGAGAAACACAAAAGGTTTTCCAAGATTCAACCACTAGCTAGGAATGGTCATGCCCGCCGTTTTGACCGCATTTTGAAACGGGCATAAAAAATTCAAAAAAACATCAAAAAATTGGAAAACCTACGCATTGTGTCATTATATGCGGCCAAGTTACCAGGAAAAATAATAAACTTGTACTACGATAATTTTTTTAAAAAAGTGTTCTCAGAAACGAGCTATCATGGGTGAAGATTCATGGCTTTCAAGCCAAATCATCAATCTTATTGCCACATTCATGGCATAGTTTGTTCAAATGATCTCATATTGTGCAAAATGGTGCATCTTGGAATTCCAAACAATGTTGCCTAAGGGAGTTTCCATTTTCTTTGCACGGAAAATTCATTTTCCATTTTATGAGTGCCCGAAATGAGTTTTTTTTGTGAAGGACCTACCATATATTTGTTTCAAAATTGGACCTAATAAATTTGATGAAATACTAGGACATATTTAATGCACAATTGACAAAATGGTTGGGTTTCAAAAGTTTTGATCCACCTCTGGTGAAAAAGACAAATTTCCGCCGATTCAGGAGAAGCGGGTCAAATTTGAACTGCAACTACCTTATTGTTTGCTCTTTATTTTTTAACAAAAATCATTTCTAGTTACATAAGTATCTATTTAATCAAAGAAACACCAAAAAATCCAAGATTCAACCACTAGCTAGGAACGGTCATGCCCTCTGTTTTGACAGCATTTTGAAACGGGCATAAAAAATTAAAAAAAATCAAAAAATTGGAAAACCTTCGCATTGTGTCATTATATGTGACCAAGTTTCCAGGAAAAATAATAAAATTGTAATACGATAATTATTTTGAAAAAGTGTCCTCAGAAATGAGCTATCATGCGTGAAAATTCATGGCTTTTCAAGCGAAATGATCAATGTTATGGCCACATTCATGGCATAGTTTGTTCAAATGATCTCATATTGTGCGCAATGGTGCATATTAGAATTCCAAACAATGTTTCCTAAGGGATTTTTCATTTTCTTTGGACGAAAATTTCATTTTCAATTTTTCGAGTGCCCGAAATGAGTTTTTTTGTGAAGGACCTACCATATATTTGTTGCAAAATTGGACCAAATCATTTTTATAAAATAATAGGCCATATTTAATGCACAATTGACAAAATGGTTGGGTGTCAAAAGTTTTGATCCACCTCTGGTGAAAAAGACAAATTCCTGACGATTCAGCAGGAAGCGGGTCAAATTTGAACCGCAACTGCCTCATAGTTTGCTATTTATTTTTTCCAAAAATATTTTATAGTTACATAAGTACCTATTTAATCATAAAAACATGGTTTGGTGGCAATACGTCGAGGTTTGGACGGTGGCCAAGGGCCCCAACTCTAGAGCGCGTAAACTCACATGCCCGCCGCGTGGTCACTGCGTGACCTTGGCGTTGCCATGTGTTCTGGGTGGCCTAGGCATGTCTAGTGGGTTGGGCACTCCCTAGGTAGGTGCTAGGAATAAAATCATAACATAATATTCTCACGAGGAGACCGATCGATGCTCAAACATGAATAAGCAGCGAAGTGTTTGATTAGCGGTACGGGAAATGCACATGGCTAATGGGCGTGAGTTTTGGCTGAGGATGATCAGTTACTAAGAAGACCGTCTTCACAAATTTTCAGCTCAAAAGGAGGAGCCTAGGTGGTACTTGCTTTGTAAAGTACCACACTGGACATAAATACGAATGTTGAAGCTGGGCTCAGAATAATGAATGGATTGAGCTGGCATTTGGTGGAGGATAGTTATTTGGGCATAGGAAAGCACTGTAGAAAATGGATACCATTTGGATATGCCAAAGTGGTACTTCCTTCACAAAGTGTTTTTCTGAACAAAATAGGAAGATGAATATTTTTGAATTATTTATGAACTAGGCAAGGAAGGTTTTTTACATATTTGATGAATATATGACCCAAAGAATTTATGAGATTTTTTTTGGGAATTTTGGGAATGACAGAAATATAGGTTGCTTCACAACCTAGGGCAAAAACTGCCACATGGACATGACACATAGGCAAAACTGATGAGGTGGCGCCTAGTCATAGCAACAAGTACTACTGCATCCACGTTCACAACCTCATGACCATTTATATTGGTCGTAATCAGGTAGAAAGAAGGTCATGGACCACTCTTGTCTGCTTTATGACCATTTGGTGTAAGCCAATTTAGGGTTTGAGCCCTTCCAAGCGAAATGGCCGTGGATTTACGACCAATTCAGCTAGGGTCACTAAGAGAAGGTCACTAGTTGACATATTTCTTGTAGTGTATATATATATATATATATATATAATATTGTCGTATGATTTCTTATGCTTAAAGTAACAATCTTTTTATAATGTTAAGTATGAATCAGAAACTTCATTGAAAACTAGCAAACTATAATCTCAGTCATTGAAGCAATTGCAATTTATCATAACATGGGAAAGAGTCAAATATAAGAGCTTTTCAACAAGTCCACATACTTAACTATCATCTAGTCTTTCACAATTGCTAACACTCACGCGATACTTATAGGTATGAAGTTTTAATCGAACACAGAGAAAGTTAGGGGTTTATAGTTTTGCCTCCCAACCTTTTACCTCAAGGGTAATGTCAACAATAATGTTTTATGAAAACCCACATCCAATTGGATATATATAGCAGGATCTTTCCAAGACATAATGCTTGGCAAAGGATAAAGTGTAAAAAGGAAAGGTGAAGATCACCATGACTCTTGTATAAGATAGAAGACAAAAATAAAAGATAGGCCCTTTGCAGAGGGAAGCAGAGGTTTTCATGTTCTTTTATGGTTGGATGCACAAAATCTTAATGCAAAATAACATCACTTGATATTTTCACTTGTGATAGGGAACTTTATTATGCAGTCCGTTGCTTTTATTTCATCCCTATCACAAGCTTGTACAAAGCTTATTTTCTCCACACTAATAAATCATACATATTTAGAGAGCAATTTTTATTTCTTGCAAAAATGGCAACTTACTTGAGGGATCTTACTCAATCCTTAGGTAGATATGGTGGACTCTCATGGCAAAACTGGGTTTAAGGATATTTGGAAGCACAAGTAGTATCTCTACTTGGTGCAAAGGAGGCTAGCATGAGAGGGAAGGGCAAGCTCAACATGTTGGATGATCCATGACAATATAATTTATTTCGGATATAAGAAAACATAACCCATTACGTTGTCTTCCTTGTCCAACATCAAATTTTTAGCATGTCATATTTTATTAAGTGCTCACAATCATACAAGATGTCCAACATAGCATATGTATATGTGAAAACCTCTCTTTCTTTATTACTTCCTATTAATTGCAACGATGACCAAAACTATGTTTGCCAACACTCAACAACTTTTATTCATCATACTCTTTATATGTGAAGTCATAATCTCCATAAGATCAATATGATATTTTTGTTTATGTTCATTCTTTCTTTTTATTTTATTCCCTCAAGATCATAGCAAGATAGCAAAGCCCTCAACTCAAAACTAATCTTTATTATATATAGCTAACGGACTCGATTACATTGATAGGGATCAACACAAAAACTCAAAGCTAGATCATACTAAACTTTATTCTAAAAGATCAAAATATAACCAAAAGGATCGAACTAAGAAAAACGGTAAGGATAGAAGTGTGATGGTGATACGATACCGGGGCATCTCCCCCAAGCTTGGCGATTCCCAAGGGGAGTGCCCATACCCATGTGTTTATGTTTCTTTCTTCAGAGGTGGTGATGATGGAGTTGTTGATGACGTAGGCTTGTCGTCCATATTCCAAGGCATAGGCTCACCATCATTGAAGGATGATCGAGTCTCCGGGATCGTCAAATCTGAAGCCAAACTCATCCTCTTGAATCTATATTCATACTCACAGTTTTGGTTTTGCAGGTCATAGATCTGTGCTTGGAGGTGCTCGATCTTCTCGTGAAGCTTGAAGATGGTCTCCCCAATGTTCTTGGCATCCAGCTGATGGTTGTTGGTGAACTCCGCAATCATCATGTGGTTGGTGTTGAGTCCACGTTCCACCATCCCTTGGCACTTGAAAACTTGTTGCTCCATTGCTTCGAGTCTTATCTCCACGCTTCCGGTCCTCCTTGGTCCCTCAACATCACGGATGTGCAGCACCCCCTTAGGCATCTCAATGGTTTGAGGGTGTTGCAGCACCTCCGCGAGGTAGGGGTTGATGACCTTCTTCAAAAACTTGTCCTTGGGGGCACTTGGAGACGTCATGGTGATCTAGATATGTCAGAAAAACAGCTCGAAAGAAAAGCAGAGGATTTTGTCGTGGTACGGTGGTCAAAACCTTCGGGAGATTATATAATGAATTTTTACCAACCAAAAGAAGTATCGTGCAAGAAAACAGACTCCGGAGGGCACACGAGGTGCCCACGAGGCAGGGGGCGCACCCTCCACCCTCGTGGATGCCCTCTGTCCTTTCCAGACTACTTCTTATTTTCTTATTTCTTAAATATTCCAAAACGGAGAAAAATTGCTAGTAGAACATATTTGGAGTCGGTTTACTTACTGTACCACATACTTATTTCTTTTGGAGTCTGAAACATTCTGGAAAGTGTCCCTTATGTAGTCCTCCAGGGTTACGGTATCAATAACATTGGTTTCAACATTTATGGGATTACTTGAGATATAATGTTTGATTCTTTGACCATTCACCACCTTCGGATTTGTGCCTTCAAAGTTGTTGATTTTTATGGCATCGAAATGATAGACCCCCTCGATAATGTAAGGACCTTCCCATTTAGAGAGAAGTTTTCCTGCAAAAAATGTTAAACAAGAGTTGTATCGCAAAACATAATCACCTATATTAAACTCACGCTTCTGTATCCTTTTTTCATGCCATCTTTTAACTTTTTCTTTAAACAGTTTGGCATTCTCATAGGCCTGGCTTCTCCATTCATCAAGTGAGCTAATGTCAAATAGCCTCTTTTCACCGGCAAGTTTGAAAACATAATTGAGCTCTTTAATAGCCCAATATGCCTTATGTTCTAGTTCGAGAGGTAAGTGACGGGCTTTTCCATAAACCATTTTATACGGAGACATACCCATAGGATTTTTATATGCAGTTCTATAGGACCATAATGCATCTTCAAGTTTCTTTGACCAATTCTTTCTAGATCTATTAACAGTCTTTCGAAAAATTAATTTAAGCTCTCTATTACTCAATTCTACTTGACCGCTAGACCGTGGATGGTATGGAGATGCAATTCTATGATTAACATCATACTTAGCAAGCATTTTACAAAAAGCACCATGAATAAAATGTGAGCCACCATCAGTCATTAAATATCTAGGACTCCAAACCTCTGAAAAATAACTTCTTTAATCATCTTAAAAGAGGTGTTATGATCAGCACTACTAGTTGGAATAACTTCTACCCACTTAGTAACGTAATCAACAACGATTAAAATATGTGTATACCCATTAGACTAAGGAAACGGTCCCATATAATCAAAGCCCCAAACATCAAATGGTTCAATAACAAGTGAATAGTTCATAAGCATTTCTTGACGTCTACTAATATTACCAATTCTTTGACATTCATCGCAAGACAAGACAAACTTACGTGCATCTTTGAAGAGAGTAGGCCAATAAAAACCTGATTGCAATAACTTATGTGCAGTTCTATCTCCAGCGTGGTGTCCTCCATATGCCTCGGAGTGACACTTGCATAGGATCTGTTCCTGTTCATGCTAAAGTACACAACATCTAATAACACCATCTACTCCTTCTTTATAAATGTGTGGGTCATCCCAGAAGTAATGTCTTAAATTATAGAAAAACTTTTTCTTTTGCTGGTATGTGAAACTAGGTGGTATAAATTTAGCAACAATGTAATTAGCATAATCAACATACCATGGAGCAGTACGAGAAGCACTTATGACAGCTAATTGTTCATAAGGAAAGCTATCATCAATAGGTAGTGGGTCATCAAGAACATTCTCTAACCTAGACAAGTTGTCTGCAACGGGGTTCTCAGCTACCTTTCTATCAATAATATGCAAATCAAATTCTTGTAGCAAGAGAAACCATCTAATAAGTCTAGGTTTAGCATCTTTCTTTTCCATAAGGTATTTAATAGCAGCATGATCAATGTGAACAGTTACTTTGGAATCAACAATATAAGGTCTGAACTTATCACAAGCAAACACAACTGCTGAAAATTATTTTTCAGTAGTAGTATAATTTCTCTGGGCACTGTCTAGAGTTTTACTAGCATCTTGGATAACATTTAATTTCTTATCAACTCTTTGTCCTAGAACAACACCTACCGCATAATCACTAGCATCACACATTATTTCAAAGGGTAAATTCCAATTAGGTGGCTGAACAATAGGTGCAGAAATCAAAGCTTTCTTAAGTATTTCAAATGCTTCTACACAATCATCATCAAAGACAAAAGGAACATCTTTTTGTAATAGATTAGTGAGAGGCCTAGAAATTTTTGAGAAGTCTTTAATGAACCTCCTATAAAAACCGGCATGACCAGGGAAACTTCTTATACCTTTGATGTCCTTGGGATACGGCATCTTTTCAATAGCATCAACTTTAGCTTTATCAACTTGAATACCTCTTTCAGAAATCTTACGCCCCAAGACAATACCTTCATTAACCATAAAGTGGCACTTCTCCCAATTCAATACAAGATTAGTTTCTTCGCATCTCTGCAAGACTCGATCAAGGTTGCTTAAGCAATCATCAAAATAAGTTCCATACACAGATAAATCATCCATGAAAACCTCAACAATCTTTTCACAAAAATCAGAGAATATAGCAGTCATACATCTTTGAAAAGTAGAAGGTCTATTATATAAACCCAAAGGCATACGTCTATAAGCAAAGGTACCGAAAGGGCAAGTAAAGGTGGTCTTTTCCTTATCCTCTTTTGACACATGTGATGACCCACAAGTATAGGGGATCTATCATAGTCCTTTCGATAAGTAAGAGTGTCGAACCCAACGACGAGCAGAAGGAAATGACAAGCAGTTTTCAGTAAGGTATTCTCTGCAAGCACTGAAATTGTAAGTAACAGATAGTTTTGTGATAAGATAATTTGTAACGGGTAACAAGCAATGAAAGTAAATAAAGTGCAGCAAGGTGGCCCAATACTTTTTGTAGCAAAGGACAAGCCTGGACAATTTCTTATAATGAGAAAAGCGCTCCCGAGGACACATGGGAATTATCGTCAAGCTAGTTTTCCTCACGCTCATATGATTCGCGTTCGGTACTTTGATAATTTATATGTGGGTGGACCGGTGCTTGGGTAGTTCCCTTACTTGGACAAGCATCCCACTTATGATTAACCCCTACTGCAAGCATCCGCAACTACAGAAGAAGTATTAAGGTAAACCTAACCATAGCATGAAACTAATGGATCCAAATCAGCCCCTTATGAAGCAACGCATAAACTAGGGTTTAAGCTTCTGCCACTCTAGCAATCCATCATCTAATTATTACTCCCCAATGCCTTCCTCTAGGACCAAATAATGATGAGGTGTCATCTAGTCGACGTTCACATGACACCACTAGAGGAGAGACAACATAAAACTCATCAAAATATGGAACAAATACCAAATTCACATGACTACTAATAGCAAGACTTCACCCATGTCCTCAGGAACAAACGTAACTACTCACAAAGCATATTCATGTTCATGATCAGAGGAGTATTAATATGCATTAAGGATCTGAACATATGATCTTCCTCCAAGTAAACCAATTAGCATCAACTACAAGGAGTAATCAACACTACTAGCAACCCACAGGTACCAATTTGTGGTTTTGATACAAGATTGGATACAAGAGATGAACTAGGGTTTTGAGAGGGGATGGTGCTGGTGAAGATGTTGATGCAGATTGACCCCCTCCCGATGAGAGGATCGTTGGTGATGGCGATGGTGATGATTTCCCCTCCGGAGGGTTTCCCAGCAGAACAGCTCCGCGGAGCCCTAGATTAGTTCCGCCAAGGTTCCGTCTCGTGGCGGCGGAGTTTAATCCGTAAGCTTGCTTATGATTTTTCAGGTAAAATCCTTCATATAGCGAAGATGGGCACCGGAGGGCCACCGGGGGCAGGAGGCAGGGGCACGCCCGGTGAGGCGGGCGCCCCACCCTCTGGCCAGGTGTGGGCCCCTCTGGTGTTTTTTTAACTCGATAATTCTTATTAATTCCAAAAATGACTTCCGTGGAGTTTCAGGATTTTTGGAGCTGTGTAGAATAGGTTTCCAATATTTGCTCTTTTTCCAGCCAGAATTCAGCTGCCGGCATTCCCCCTATTCATGGTAAACCTTGTAAAATAAGAGAGAATAGCCATAAGTATTGATACATAATGTTTAATAACAACCCATAATGCAATAAATATTGATATAAAAGCATGATGCAAAATGGATGTATCAACAGGTATTTGAGAGAAACCTGAATAACCATCTAGAAAGCAAAAATGTGTATGTTTGGATAATCTTTCTAGAATTTGATCAATAAAAGTAAATGGGTAATGATGTTTTCCAGTAGCTTTATTTAATTTGCGGAAATAAATTACCATTCTATAACCTGTAACTATTCTTTGTGGGATCAATTCATCTTTATCATTAGGAAAAACAGTAATACCTCCCTTCTTCGGGACACAATGGACAAGCCTTACCCACTGACTATCAGCAACAGGATAAATTATACCTGCCTCCAGAAGCTTTAGTATTTCATTTCTTACCACTTCTTTCATCTTAGGATTTAACCATCATTGGTGATCAACAACCGGTTTAGTGTCTTTCTCCAATTTTATTTTGTGCTGGCATAGAGGGGACTAATGCCCTTAAGATCATCAAGAGTATATCTAATAGCAGCACGGTGCTTCTTCAGAGTTTCAATATTTTCTCTTCTTCCTGCTATGAAACGTTAGCACTAATAATAACAGGATATATCTCCTTTTCATAAACATAAGCATATTGAAGAGTATCAGGTAAAGGTTTAAGCTCAAACACGGGATGATAGAGGCAAAGGTGTCCCGTCTTTCGATGAGATGTTGGTTTTCGCTTTGGAGGAAGTCGACTTTGACGATCCGACTCTGAGCGTCTTGAGGGCGTCGCACCTTAGCAATCGCTAAACCAACTCCGAGAGGTTATTGACCACGCCAGAGCACGATCAACCTGACCACGAGGGTCTGCATTTCCTGCGAGCAAACGAAGAACAAGCAAGAAACTGAGATTGCAATCTGGATATTGCGAATATAAGATGAAAGCTTTATTCATCAAGGTGGGGTTCTGTGACGCCTTTGTCTGGTCGTTGAACACAAACGAAGTACGCGAAGTTACAGCAATGGCGAACTTTTAATCTAAACAAAACCCAAGTCTAAACGGTGCCCTAAGGGCTGTATATATGGAGGAAGAGGGGGGGGGGGGATTTCGTGGCCCTTAGTGGAGGGGTCCGAAATCAACCCTATCTCTTGTTTCCCCACACATACGAACTCTAAAAATAGCCTATACTTGTGTATTTCGAAATTACAAGGGCCTGGCCCGATAATAAGGTGACGCAGCACCTAGAATAGCCTCGGGACGAAATTTATGAAGTAGCATCTTGTATATTTCGTCCAAGGCTTCATGCACCCATTATGGTGGCTTCAAAGTCCTGAAATCATCACTTGTAACTCCGTTCTTGTTCCCCTTAGCATGGCATCATCTCCATGCTTGTTCTTGCTCAATGTCCACCCTTCTCCAAGCTAGGCCCTTCATTTGTAAGCAAAACAAATGTATCCAATTTAGGCAGCATCATATTCTCATGAACATTAGAATCATTACCAAGAAGCGAAAGTACACGATAATTTAAATGGCGTGTGCGAGCTCTAGTAATTGGTCCGATTATATGTAGCAGAGGGGCTGCGGGTGTAACAATGGTATTGATGTCCTCATCATCCTCCCTTCTTGAAATGAAGTCGTCCTCGACGGAAGCTCATCTTCCTCACCCAAGTAAGGCTTCAAATCTGCAATGTTAAAAGTGGGACTAACCCCAAAATCTGCAGGCAGCTCAAGTTTATATGCATTATCATTTATTTTCTCCAACACCTTAAAGGGACCATCAGACGTGCCATTAGCTTTGATTTGCGCAAATCAGAAATCTATCCTTACATAAATGTAACCAAACAAGATCTCCAGGAGCAAACACAACATGTTTTCTACCCTTATCTCCAGCAAGTTTATATTTAGCATTCATACGCTCAATGTTTTCCTTAGTTAACTCATGCATTTTTAAAATCAATTCAACACATTGTTTAGCATCAAAATTAACCTTCTCCGAAGATGGAAGAGGCAACAAATCAATAGGTGCACGAGGTAGGAAACCATACACAATTCGAAAGGGCACATCTTAGTAGTAGAATGCAATGAACGTTTATAAGCAAATTCAATATGAGGCAAGCATTCCTCCCACATTTTCTTATTATTCTTCAAAACAGCCCTAAGCATAGTAGACAATGTTCTATTGACTACTTCAGTTTGTCCATCAGTTTGGGGGTGACAAGTAGTACTAAAAAGCAGTTTAGTCCCCAACTTAGCCAATAAACATCTCCAAAAGTGGCTAAGAAATTTAGTATCACGATCTGAAACAATAGTATTTGGCACACCATGCAAGCGAATAATTTCACGAAAGAACAAATCAGCAACATTAACAGCATCATCGCTTTTATGACATGGTATAAAGTGTGCCATTTTCGAGAATCTATCCACGACAAGAAATATGCTATCCCTCCCCTTCTTTGTTCTAGGTAAACCTAAAACAAAGTCCATAGATATATCCTCCCAAGGAACACTAGGTACAGGCAAAGGCATATATAAACCATGAGGATTGAGTCGTGACTTAGCTTTTTGACATGTAGTGCAGCGAGCAATAAAACGCTCAACATCTCGTCTCATCTTTGGCAAAAAGAAATGTGTAGCAAGTACATCCTCCATCTTCTTCACGCCAAAGTGTCCCATTAGTCCTCCTCCATGCGCCTCCTGCAACAACAAAAGACGAACGGAGCTAGCTGGAATGCATAGCTTGTTAGCACGGAACACAAATCCATCATTAACGACGAACTTGTTCCATGTTCTTCCTTCTTTACAATTCTGCAATACATCTTTAAAATCAGCATCATGCACATATTGATCTTTGATGGTCTCCAAACCAAATATTTTTAAGTCAAGTTGTGAAAGCATAGTATAGCGACGAGACAATGCATCAGCAATAACATTTTCTTTACCCTTCTTGTGTTTAATGACATAACGGAAAGTCTCAATGAAGTCAACCCATTTAGCATGTCTACGATTCAGTTTAGCTTGACTTTTAATTTGTTTCAAAGATTCATGATCAGACTGTATAACAAATTCTTTGGGCCATAAATAATGTTGCCATGTTTCTAAAGTCCGAACAAGAGCATATAATTCTTTATCATAAGTAGAATAATTCAGACTAGGCCCACTCAATTTTTCAGAAAACTATGCAACAGGTTTGCCATCTTGTAATAACACACCTCCTAATCCAATTCCACTAGCATCACATTCAAGCTCAAAAGTCTTATTAAAATCAGGAAGTTGGAGTAAAGGAGCATGTGGCAACTTATCTTTCAATACCGTGAAGGCTTCTTCCTGTGTGGTACCCCAAACAAAAGGCACATCCTTCTTTGTAAGCTCATTGAGAGGTGCAGCAATGGTGCTAAAGTCTCTCGCAAAACGCCTATAGGAACCAGCGAGTCCAAGAAAACTCCTCACTTGTGTGACCGTTTTGGGCTGCGGGCAACTCTCAATAGCTTCAATCTTGGCTTTATCAACTTCAATTCCCTGTGGAGTAACAACATAGCCAAGAAAAGATACTCGGTCGGTGCAAAAGGTGCACTTCCCAAGGTTACCAAACAAACGTGCATCACGTAGAGCATTAAAAACAGCACGTAAATGTTCCAAATGTTCTTCCAAAGATTTGCTATAAATCAGTATATCATCAAAATAGACTACCACAAATCGTCCAATGAAAGCACGTAAAACTCCGTTCATTAGTCTCATGAAAGTACTAGGTGCATTAGTTAACCCAAAAGGCATGACTAACCACTCATATAAACCAAACTTAGTTTTAAATGCTGTTTTCCATTCATCTCCCAATTTCATACGAATTTGATGGTATCCACTACGCAAATCAACTTTGGAGAATATTGTAGAGCCACTCAATTCATCAAGCATATCATCTAGCATAGGAATAGGATGACGATAACGAATAGTAATATTATTAATGCCTCAACAATCAACACACATACGCGACGTACCATCCTTTTTAGGCACTGGTATAATAGGAACAACACAAGGACTAAGAGATTCGCGTATATAACCTTTGTCGAGCAGCTCCTGTACTTGACGCATAATCTCCTTCGTCTCCTCTGGATTGGTGCGGTATGGTGCACGGTTGGGTAGCGATGCACGGAATTAAGTCAATTTGATGCTCAATCCCTCGAATAGGTGGTAATCCGGTGGCACGTCACGTGGGAAGGCGTCGTGAACTCACTGCAAAATGTTAGTGACAGCAGGGGCAAAGAGGAAAACACGTCCTCGAATGAAAATAATGCCTCTTTTCACACAAAAGCATAGAAAACAGATTTGCTAGAATCTAGCTCATCAATATCAGATTTGGTGGCAAGTAAACATGCACTTTTCAGTTTAATTTCAGAAGCAACATTAGATGGTTTATTATTAGGCTTCATTTGTTGCTCAAATTCTTTTGCCACAATCTGATTTTTCACTCTTATTTTTCTCCTGTTTTGCTTTATTAGCTCTATTAATATCATCTTTCAAAATGGAATCAGGAGTCATAGGAAGCAAAGTAATATTTTTATCCTTGTGAACAAGAGTATACTGATTGTTTCTACCATGGTGTACAGAATTTTTATCAAATTGCCATGGTCTACCAAGTAATAAGGAACATGCTTGCATAGGTACCACATCACAATCAACATAATGAGCATATGTAGAGATACTAAAATACACACGAACAGAGACGTGTTACCTTAACCTTGCGCTGTTGTTGAACCATTGGATGTAGTAAGGATGTGGATGTGGCCTTGTGGTGAGAGAAAGCTTCTCCACCATATCCATGCTAGCCAAGTTGTTGCAGCTCCCTCCATCTATGATGGCCAGCGTATAG
Source organism: Aegilops longissima (assembly GCA_021605205.1). Taxonomy (NCBI): domain Eukaryota; kingdom Viridiplantae; phylum Streptophyta; class Magnoliopsida; order Poales; family Poaceae; genus Aegilops; species Aegilops longissima. The sequence goes on along the minus strand of CM038677.1, from coordinate 788,469,891 downwards.
AACGTTCCTTCACAACTCCCTTTGTATGGAACAAGTTATGCCTCTGATTTTGCTCAGCTTGTGTAACCTGCACACTCAAAACACGTTGAGCAACTAAACATTCATACCTTTCAGCATCTTCAGCAGCCATGTATTGCGTCTCATGATCAGAATCATCTCCACCGTGTTCTTCATGTGTAATAAGAGCCAAAGTCTCTTCATCATAGTCACTAGCGGACTCATACCCACCATCCTCAGTAGCAATCATCACACGCTGAGATTGGCATTCTCTCGCAAAATGTCCTCTTCCCTTACAACGACGACCAATAATATCACTTGTGTGCCCTGTTGACGCCATGGAAGAAGAAGAGCTCTGTGTAGGCCCAGCAGGTGTGCTCTTGGCAGATAGTGGTGGTTGTGCCTGCTTTCTTGTATCACGGTTGGAGGTGGCAGCCGGCGGAGGTGCCGGTGTAGTAGAACGTGTGGAAGTAGATGATGCACGTGGTGTCCATGATGAAGGTCGACCTGCAGAAAAGTTAGTCCGCGCCATACTGTCGATCTGCACTTCACGTTCAGCTTTACAAGCAAGATGGAATAATCGAGTGATATTATTATAATCCTTGTAGTCTAGAATGGTCTGAATATCTCTATTTAATCCACCTAGAAAACGTGCAAGCATAGCTTCATTCTCCTCAACAATACCACATCTAATCAAGCCAGTTTGTAATTCGATAATATTCTTCTACCGAATTTTTCCTTGTCTTAAGCGCTGCAATTTTGAAGTAATTCACGTTGATAATATGGTGGAACCCAACGATACGCATAGCAGTTTTCAAAGCAGCCCAAGTAGCTGGAACAGGATATAATCTACAATGTTCAGACCACCAAACACATGCAAAGCTAGTGAAAGCACAAACAGCAGCAGGAACACGTCTCTCCTCAGGATATTGTAAACATGTAAGTCGTTGTTCAGTTTCTAACTCCCAAGTAAGATATATATCAGGAACATATCTACCCTCAAATGGTGGAATATTCAATTTCAGTTTAGGGAGATGGTCATGATCTCGTACTGAGGGGAGCCCTAACATTGCCATTATGTGCATGTGGGCGACCTGGTGGTTGTGGTGCTGGTGGTTGCACGTGGTTCGATGTTGATCAACCTCATCCTCGTAATCTCCCACATAATCATCCTCCCCGCATCAGCAGCAGGAGCCACGAAGTATCAACAGCAGCACCAGCAGCTTGGCGGTGAAGAGGGACACTGGTCGCTTTCGGCGGAGGGCTGTTTCGCGATGTGGAGGTAGTCGTTGTTGTTTTTGTAGAGGTGCGTTAGGTGCAGCCGGTGGTGGTGGTGGTAGACGCGCGAGCAATTCATTAAACTTGTTATCGAGCTTTGTTTGACGCCTTCTCAATGCCATCTATCTTCTCCATGGCCTCTTCAAATCTATTTAGCACATCTTCCACCTGCCCACTCATCATTTGTTGAAACTTATCATGTGGCGCTTTGTTTGTCATGTTCTCCCGGTCGGTCTCCTCGGCTTGTGATCCTGCCATGGTTAGCAGCAATAGAAACACACAAGAATATGATTGACAGGACTACTAGGAAGTGGTGGTGGTGGTGTGGTGGACGATCACAAATCCGTCAAGCAAATCTCAAATTCTTACCAGTTCTTACCCAGCAAGAAGCGGTGATCGGCAACCGATGTAGTCAAAACTCTCAAAGCTTGGATAGAGATTACCAGGGAGAGTCAAACGCACGATGTAGATGTATGTGGAGCTGGGAAGGCTTATAATATGGTAGCAAAAAGGGTCAACAATAATCAATTCAGAGATGCAAAGTTGAATAAACGCTCAACGACGGTACTGTGCTGGTCCTAGGCTAGACCGTGCTAGAGACGCGAGCCTAGAACACTAACAAAATCACGGCGCTGCACGTAAACAAGGGAAAAGCACACGCTGGAATTTTTTTTCGCTCTTTTTTTGCGCTGTTTCTTTTTTGCGCTGCTCTTTTTTTTTGCGAAAAATCACTATAATGGCGAGTGTCTCAACACTCTTCCCAAGTCAAACTGACAGGATGGGCACGAAATTTTTTCGACCAAATTTTTTTTCGATTGCCGGACCCAAAACTGAAACAGGTCAAAAAACTTTCTATCTTGACTGTCTCAATACGCTTAGAAACACCTAAAAATAGGATAGCCAGAAAATTTTTCGACAAGTGCGTTTTTAGAAAATTTTGGGCCTAAACGGAGGGTGGTTTCCGGACACTTTTTTCGAAACCTACTCCGGCAAGGAAACACGAAACAAACCTAATATGCAAGGAACTCGGATTGGTGGTGGATATATGGTGGTGGTATATGGCAGCGGTGGTGGTAGCGGTGGTGGTATATGGACCCGGATTGGTGGTGGTATATGGATACGGATTCGGAGCGGTGGTGGTAGGTGGCAGGGGCGATGATGATGGTGCGGTGGCGGCGTGACAACTTATGACCAGAACTCGAAACTCTAAAAGACTAGACGCTAAGACCAGCAACTAGACACGACGATGCAACCGCAAATTCAACAAAGCAAAACCCTAAAAAGATTATGCAAAGGCTCAGATTGGTTCGGATATGATGAACTAACCCTAACTTTTTTTGTGGCTTTTTCGTGGACTATAGGTATGAAGAACAGACTCGATCTAAACTACGAAAAACTGTAAAATCTCACCGAGCAACCTGGAAATCTGATACCAATTGATAGAGGCAAAGGTGTCCCGTCTTTCGATGAGATGTTGGTTTTCGCTTTGGAGGAAGTCGACTTTGACGATCCGACTACTGAGCGTGCGAGGGCGTCGCGCCTTAGCAATCGCTAAACCAACTCCGAGAGGTTATTGACCACGCCCGAGCACGATCAACCTGACCACGAGGGTCATTTCTGCGAGAAAATGAAGAACAAGCAAGAAACCGAGATTGCAATCTGGATATTGTGAATATAAGATGAAATCTTTATTGATCAAGGTGGGGTTACTGTGGCGCCTTTATGCAGTCGTTGAACACAAACGGCACGTGAAGTTGCAGCTATGGCGAACTTTTAATCTAAACAAAACCCAAAGTCTAAATGGTGCCCTAAGGGCTGTATATATGGAGGAAGAGGGGGGGAATTTCGTGGCCCTTGGTGGAGGGGTCCGAAATCAACCCTATCTCTTGTTTCCCCACATCTGAGACTCTAAAAATAGCCTATACTTGTGTATTTCGAAATTACAAGGGCCTGGCCCAATAATAAGGTGACGCAGCACCTAGAATAGCCTCGGGACGAAATTTATGAAGTAGCATCTTGTATATTTCGTCCAAGGCTTCATGCACCCATTATGGTGGCTTCAAAGTCCTGAAATCATCACTTGTAACTCCGTTCTTGTTACCCTTGCGCATGGCATCATCTCCATGCTTGTTCTTGCTCCAATGTCCATCCTTCTCCAAGCTAGGCCCTTCATTTGTAAGCAAAACAAATGTATCCAATTTAGGCAGCATCATATTCTCATGAACATTAGAAGCATTACCAAGAAACGGAAGTACCTCATAATTTAATTGGCGTGCGCGAGCTCTAGTAATTGGTCCAGTATATGTAGCAGTAGGGGCTGCGGGTGTAACAATGGTATTGATGTCCTCATCACGGGATCACCCTTGGGTGGAGGAGGATCCCCTAGGATTTCAACAGGCAAGTTGTGTTTTATTATAGGTCCCTATTTAAAGAATAGTTCATCTATTTCCCTTCTTTCATTCATAAACATATCGTTTTCATGGTCTAGCATATATTGTTCTAAAGGATCATTAGGAGGCACGACAATTGGAGCAAGAACAATCATTTCATCTTTACTAGGCAATTCTTTATCATGGGGTTGTTTACGGAATTTAGCAAAATTAAAATCATCAGTCATGTCCCCTAAACCAACAGTAACAATATCCTTTTCGCAATCTATCTTAGCATTAACAGTATTCAAGAAGGGTCTACCGAATATAGCGGGACAAAAATCATCTTGTGGGGCAGCAAGAACAAGAAAATCAGTAGGATATTTAATTTTCCCACACAATACATCAACATCTCTAACAATCCCAATTGGTGAAATAGTATCTCTATTGGCAATCTTAATAGTAACATCAATATCTTATGTCTCAGCAGGCGCAGTATCATGCATAATTTCTATATATAAAGTGCAAGGTATTGCACTGACACTAGCACCCATATCACATAAGCCATGATAACAATGATCTCCTATTTTAACAGAAACAAAAGGCATGCCAACAACAGGTCTATGTTTATGTTTAGTATCGGGTCTATCAATTCTAGCAGCTTCATCACAGAAGGAAATAACATGCCCATCAATATTATCGACCAAGAGATCCTTAACCATAGCATTACTAGGTTCAACATTAATTTGTTCAGAGGGTGTAGGTATTCTAGCATTACTCTTACGAACCACAGTTGAAGCTTTAGCATGATCCTTTATTCTAACAGGGAAAGGTGGTTTCTCAATATAAGCAGTAGGAACAATAGGATCGACACTATAAGTGATAGTCTTTTCTTCAACTTAATAGGTTCAACTACTTTTACTTCAATGGGAGGATGATATTTAAACCACTTCTCTTTAGGGAGATCAACATGAGTAGCAAATGATTCACCAAAGGAAGCTACTATCTCAGAGTGATGTCCATATTTAGTGCTAAATTCACGAAAAGCATCGGTATCCATAAAAGATTTAAGACAATCAAACTTAGGTGTTATACCTGACTCCTTACTTTCGTTGAGTTCCCAATCTTCAGAGTTGTGTTTAATTCTTTCCAATAAATCCCATCTGAATTCAATAGTCTTCATCATAAAAGAACTAGTACAAGAAGTATCGAGCATGGAGCGATTATTGAGAGAAAGTCGAGCATAAATTTTTTGAATAATAATTTCTCTTGAGAGCTCATGATTGGGGCATGAATATAAGATTGACTTAAGCCTCCCCCTAGCTTGAGCGATACTTTCTCCTTCGTGAGGCCAAAAATTATATATATAATTGCTATCACGATGAACCAGATGCATAGGATAAAACTTCCGATGAAATTCCAGTTTAATTCGGTTGTAGTTCCATGATCCAATATCATCAAATAGCCTAAACCATGTCAATTCCTTTCCCTTCAAAGATAAAGGGAATACCTTCTTGATAACATCCTCAGGCATACCTGCAAGCTTAAATAATCCACAAACTTCATCCACATAGATAAGGTGCATATCGGGATGTAATTTTCCATCTCCTGCAATAGGATTAGCTAGCAGTTTCTCTATCATACCCGAAGGAATTTCAAAGTAAACATTTCAGTAGGTTCAGCAGGTTGAGTAGAAACTGTTTGCTCTACTGGTCAGGGTGAAGATACCCGAACAAGCCCCTCAAAGGATTATTTTCCATAGTAACAAGTGACAGTAAATTTTAGCACACCATATAAATTTTTCCTTACCAAATTTGTGCACCCCGGCTCACAGAAACCGAAACGCCTCATATTCTAGCCCAGAGATTGAGGAGAAGTCTTCTAGAATACGGCACTACTTAGCATAGAACAAATCAGCCCTTTACTACAATCTATATTGGGTACAGGGGGATTCCGATATAATAGGGAATTACATCGGCAAGGCGACACTACGCCTGCCACGGTTGCACTATGCAAGCAGCAGAACAACACGAAGCAGCGGAATAACTTCTAGCAGTGGAACAACGACGACGGTGGTGAACTCCACTCCGCAGGGACTCTGGCTGGAACGCTTATCCTAGCTCGCAAACAAGGAATCCACGGAAAACAAGCAATCAAGTCCAGCATGACCTACAAACTGGCATGACATGCTAGGTCAGTACATTGAATGTACTTGCAAGCTCACAATAACCAGAAGCATTCAGGACAAAAAACAGCATGGCAATTACAGCTTACCAAGGATTAACATGATACCGTCAGCATAACATGGCAGGAACAACATGATACTGCTAGCCTAATATGAGCATGGCATGAACATATAAAGATGATGACACTAACATGCAGCATGATGACACTATCATGCACCAACTTACTCTGCTCGGGGTTACCTCGTAATAACCACATGCATTACTTACCACCGTGGACATCACATGATCATCTCAGGATCAAATCAAGCTTGGTATAACAATACCGTAGTAATCATTACATGACCACAAGGAGCTTCACCTTTACCCATGATTGTCTAGTAACACCAAAAATATCCAACAACCCGGTATCATTGATACCACGGTGATCCTCTCACGATCACATATAGATCAGCCAACTTCTCTTATCATCGAACCGGGGTTGTTATTACGCACATCATTATTATTACTGTTGACCCATAGTGTGACCAACTACGAACTAGGCCCATATTCGTGGGCGCGGCTATCGATAGATCTCACACACACTCTACAGAGGTAGCACACTTTACCCACACCACAGAACGCATGGCCTCGCACTCCCATTTGGGTGGACCAACGACGTTCCGACGAAACCCTTCCCTTGACATGACACTCTCCCGGCCACTCCGACCAACTCCCTCTCACACTACAAGGGAAAAGCCTAGCAGCAGCGCGGGTTTTAGGTCTATCAGGAGCGCGGGCTGGAGCGCTACTGGTACGGCGCTACAGCTAAAGCTTAGCAGTAGCGTGCCTCAACCAACACTACTGCTAAATCGACTTAGTAGTAGCGATTTCCCAGAGGAGCGCCACTGGTAATTAGTAGTAGCGCTTCTCCCTGCCCGCGCTACTACTATTATTTCGTATTTTATTTGTTTTTTATTTCATGTTGTATTCATACACCTTTACACAAGTTTTCATACAACAGGAATTAAGAGATTGTTTTTACATCATAATGAGTTATTACATCATGGGGTGAAAGAACCGTGGACTAGTTTCAAGTGGATGTCCATCCACTTGAAACTAATCCGCGGTTCTTTCACCCAATGATATAATAAATATCATCATCATCATGATCATCATCATCATCATCATCATCATATCATTAACAACTTATCATCATAATACATCATTGTTGTCATATAACACCTCCTCAAGATCATCGTTTTCACCAATGACATCACATAGCAAATTGGTCACTAGTCGTAATCACCAGTACTCCTCATCATCAACTCTAACACATTGTACCACATAATAAACATATTGTACCTTATAGGACCTACTACATTCTCTTAGGACCTACTACATTATTTAAGGTAAAATAGCAAAAAACAAGATAGCCCATGAATCTCCATTATGGAGAATGGAGATTATCCTGTCTCCAATTCTTACCTTTCGCTTAATGTTACTTCCAAGAACCTCCTTGCGAATGTCCAAATTTTTTTTTTCCGTTCTTTGATGAGCATGTGTTCACCGGTTTTAGAAATACGATATGCACAGGTAAGCTCCCTAGATTGACTTGGTAGTATGTTCAGAACTCTAAGCCGACCATTCAGATACATCAGATGAGGCACACAATCCATCTTGATTTTCTGTTGAAAAACATAGTAATAACTTCGTAGTTAGAAATGATACACTAGTTTTAGAAGTATGCAAAAGATGCACGGATGTCGTAATAGTAAAAAATCTTACCAGGGTATCTCCATAGAAGTTACCGTGGTTCAACACGTGCACTAGTGGCACGTATTCACCATAATTTGGAGGAGTTCGATAATAGGTATTGTAATTCTCAAGATAAGTACAATAAGCGATCAGATGACTTTTCTCCTTATAAGTTAATTCAGAGCCATCAGTGTAGTGGGTTTTGTCTACCATCTTTCGCACATTCTTTGAAGAATCAAAATAAGCTGTCAATGGAAATAAGCTGTCAACTATTTTGAAATAAACAATATAAATTAGTTAATAACTATCTATGTTTGAGAAACTCACATTGTGGTAGAATCGGAAGCGTATCAACAAGGACCCAAATGTCCATATTGTCTTGCTCAATGTCAGGATCACCAAGATCCATGGTGATAATCATACCCTCATAAAAACCATACATTTTGCAAAGTGCTTCCCAATTTTGGCAACCAAAATGGGTTATGCTCTGAGCATTGCACAGATTTACTTCAAAATCCATATCATGATGGGTCCCTAGGTGTATTTTCTTTGTTTCAAAATTTTCATGGTCTTCAAAACCCATCCTCTCCAAGACATAGCGTCTTGCATGGCATCGGATAAGCTAGTCGAATTGTAAAAGATGAAAATTAGATGTTGAAATAGTTGAAGTCATGCTTAATTACGAAAAAACACTTGTCATTGTTGCGTACCGTTTCAACATCGAATGTCTACTCGAGCTTAATACTGAAGCGTCGATCTTCGTCCAGCTCAACGAACCTGTCGCACATACCTCGATCGTCGTGGAACCAGCTGCACTCCCCCGGGAGACTGTCGTCATCCGAGTACGACATTTCCTACGTTCATAATTCAAATATTAAACTTGTACATATTCTAGCACAAGTCATGCCAGAAATCACGGAAAAATCCGGCATGACCTTTGCTAAAAAAGGACATATCACTAGTAGAAAAAGGGCCTATAGTCCCGGTTGGTGAGGGCCTTTAGTCCCGGTTCATGAACCAGGACTAAAGGGTCGGTACTAATGCCCTGACCCTTTAGTCCCGGTTCAATCCAGAACCGGGACAGATGGGCCTCCACGTGGCATGTCCGCTGAGCCCAGCGAGGGAGGGCCTTTGGTCGGTTGGTGGCACCAACCGGGACCAATAAACATCCGCGTCAACATTTCTATGGCTGTGGTTTTCGTTTTTTTTTGAAAGGGGGGTTGGGGGTTAATTTAGGTGTTTCATATATTGTGCTATAGCTAGCTAATTAATAGAGAAAAGTGTCCTCTCTTTTGTCCGTGCTTGGTCGACGCTACGTACTATACATACGTATAGAGAGGACTAGCTAGACACACTAGCTAGCTAGTAATTAAGCAAACAGAAGATCGTCATGAACATATATGCATACAGAGAGAAGTGATATCGACCACCTCTCCTTCTCCGAGAGATTGGTCGAACAACAAGTTCTCGTATATCTATCCGACACTACCGGCTACATATATACAATAATTATCTTTTACAAATATATAATCTCCTAACATACGGACGCGTTGTCCACATAGTATTCTCCTTCTTCAGTGATCACGTGGTCAAGAAAGAATGCCACCAATTCCTCTTGAATTGCTCGCATGCGATCTGGTGCTAGGAGTTCATCCCGCATCCGAAACATCTAATTTTAAGAAAGGGGTCAATACATACATATATATATATATATATATATATATATATATATATATATATATATATATATATATATATATATATATATATATATATATATATATATATATATATATATGAATGAATGAAACTCAACACAAATGATGGTAATAAAATAAAATTGTGAATATTTTTATTTACGCACTTCATATTGTTTGTCGGAGTATCCCCGCTCACAGGTCGTGTGGCGGATGGACTCGCAAACGTAGTATCCACAGAAATCATTCCCTTGTTCCTGCCACAACCACTTTACAAGAAATAGAGGTCAATCAAACTGATAATTAGCAAGCATGCTAAATGGTATTGATGAAACTAGCGCTTGAATCACTAGGAGATGCGTGGAATATGCTACTATATAGTACTTACTTTTGGGTGTCTAAATTGCAGCTTCTTGGTAATCCGGAGCTTTTTGGTGAATTTTCTCCAAGCCCTGCCATACAAAGAAAACAATTACTTGATATCAGAAATGAACAAAGTTGCTGACATGGTGGATACTGATCGATTTAACTTACTTCTCGAGCATTTCAGTCATGTCCGCATACTCCTTGGGATCTTTTCGCTTGGAGTCTAAGACAGTTACTACTCCCTTCTCAAGCTTAATCTCTAGGAGAATATAGTGGTAGCTGCGCACACATGCATAACTCATCAATATTACATTACTATAAACTGGACTAATAAGGAAACCAAATATGCCACAAGACAGTAACACTCACTTGAAGTTGTAAGGAAAGAGTATTATATCTTTGTGTTTATTTATTACCAACGATTGTAGCAAGTTGGCCTCGGTATTTTCTTTATGAAATTCAACCTCAGTTTTATCTATGAGATATGTGTTAATGAACCCAATATCACCCACTTGTCTTTTCTTCAATTCGGCGATCTTCAATCTTCATAATATAGTGAGGATAATTATAAATGCATGCAATGAAAGGGCTGAGTTATATAGAGAGAATTAATGACAGAAGTAGTACTACTTACAGACAGTAACAGGTGACCGTTGCTTTATCGAGGGCCAATTGATTGAAAACTGATAGAACTCCTCAAATGGAATAGGCAACAGTTCAATTCCAAGGAGGTCATGCTCCTTTTAACTCTCACATACAAAGTACTCCTCCCTCAGACTCTTTGCAGGTTTTCATGTACCAATCATGCAATCTTTGCATCATCGTTGATAGAGAACTTTCATCTTTGACGAGAGGCTTCCGTACTCGTATCTTTGTATCTGCACCTCCAAGAAATCATAATGTACATCGTCGGGCAGGTAATCTGCAGGATTGCCATAACCGGGCACCATCCTCGGATCGGCGATGTCGCTAGCGCACACCTTGAGCGGGGGCACGATTGCTTTGCTTGTTCGCCGAGCTGGGCAATTTGTTTCCCAGCTCGTCGTTCTTTCATCCTTTGATCATCGACAGTACTTCCCGACCTCTCCGCCCGGCAAATGCCTTTCCAATAATGCGCTCATAGTTGCCTTTCGGCGGAGACTTGGGTGGTTTTGTCGGGGCAGCAGAGTGCGCTTCGCTTTCACGGATCTACCTTCTCCTCCGGAGGTGGATGTCTCTTTGCTTTCAACCCTTGAAACCAGTCATCCACTTGGTCTCGCGATCTTCGCATTTTCCTCCTCGCTCCTCTCGACGGTAACTTCTCCGAGTCTTGAGAGAAGGACCGAATCATATCTCCTCCGCCTTTGGCTGTACTGCTAGACGCCGGCAGAGCAGACGGAGCGGATGTCTTCTTTCCTTGCTTACGAGGCGGAGGAGAAGGACTACGATGCGCCGGAGCAGCCGGAGCAGCGGCGGGTCTCTTCCGCCCTTGCTGACGAGGCGGAGAAGGAGGAGGCTGGCTGCTCGGGCGCGCCGGTGTAGGCGGAGAAGGAGGCGGAATGCCGCCATGCGCCGGAGAAGGAGCCGGCCGAGTGCCCTGATCGTCACTTGCCAGAGGAGGAGGCGGTGGAGGAGGCGGAGTGCCCTGACTCGCCGGAGGAGGAGGAGAAGGCGGAGGCGTCCAGTTCGGAAGGTTGATGAGATCCTTCCGCCATAGGCATGGAGTCTTCAGAGAAGAACCCAGCCGATACTCCCCTTCACCGGTAGGGTGGTCAAGCCGGAGGTCCTCAAATCCCTCCGTTATTTCATCGACCATCACCTTAGCATATCCTTCTGGAATCGGCTGGCAGTGAAAAGTTGAGTCGGGTTTAGTAGGATAAACAGATCCAAGAGCCGCCTTGACCTTCAAATTGCTCCATTGCGCCATAAGGTGGCAATTTTCAGCATCCGTGATAGCATCCACGAGATAGCTGGCAGGAGCCGTCAAGGCATGCTGCTCTGGCTGAAGCAGCTCGGTGGAAGCCACACTGCTTCTTCGCTGAGATGGCGGGGTAGCTTCGGGGGAAGCTTCGGCAGGTCGTTTGCTGTGATCTGCTGCTTCTCGTTCCTTTTCTCGTTCCTCTAGCCCCATTACCCTTTCGTGCAGCGCTTTGCATTTGGCTCTGCTCGGTTTCTTCCTCCTCTCATGGGTTTTGTAACCCCTGCGTCCGAAATCCAGCCTTCCATGAAGCGGAGCTGGCGTGCCTCGTGTCCGTCCAGGGTGCTCAGGATTCCGAGGGCCATTGTGAGCTCGTCCTTCTCCCTGCTCGAACGAACTTCCCTTGCTGCGCTGCTTCGATATATTGCTGAAGCCTCTTGGTGGTATGTCCAATTGTTCGTCCGCCCAAATGCACTTCCCTGTTATAGGGTCCAAGGATTCGCCGGCCCGAAGAACCACGTCCGCAACGGTGCAGCGATTCATTGTCTCGGTTCGATCCCTTTATCAAGCAGATCATTCTCAGCCTTGGCCCACTTAGGCGGGCTATGAGGTAGCCACGACCCGTGCGATGGTGAAGCTTCTTCTTCGCAGCATTTCTCTTGTTTGTCGCCGACATCTTTTTACTCTTTTCCGATGTCTTGTAGGCCACAAATGCGGGCAGATCATCTCTCGATCTTCTCATATTTGCCCTTGAATTCTGGTGTCTCATTTTTTTTACATACGTATTGAGTTCTTTCTTCCAATTCCTGAATAGGTCTGCCATCTTCTTAAGAGCAAAAGACTTGATTAATGGCTCTATTACTGGCTTCTCCAGATCATCCTCTAGCGGTAGGGTAAAATTTGACTTCAGCTTAGTCCAAAGATCATTTTTCTGCATATCATTGACATAAGACACCTCAGGGTCTTCGTTCTTAGGCTTATACCATTGGTGGATGCTGATCGGGATATTGTCCCTAACCAGAACCCCGCACTGAGCAACAAATGCCTTCTTTGTCCGGTAGGGTTCAATCGGTTGGGCGTCGCGCGCGATTTGTATGATCTCAAACTTTTCATCCGAGCTCAACTTTTTCTTCGGGCCTCGTCTGTTTACCGAAGTTGTGCTCGATCCGGAGGGCTAGAAAAAAGAACAAAGACGAGAGTTAATTAATATGTGTACATACCAAAACAATGAATGCATCAATTAGCTAGTCAGACAGGCTTAACTAATATATATACCTGGCGGACTCGGTTTGGTGATCACGGAGCCGTCCTCACGGTCTACTTCTTCACCCTCTCCTTCTTGCACCGGCATTGGGTCGCCAGACCATGTAAATCATAGCCAGCTGCTTCTTCATCCTCTCCTTCCAGGACCATCGTTGTCGTTGAGAAACATCAACGAGCGGGCGGCATCACTTCCTTGTGCGATTATGTCCCTCAACAACGCTTCTTGTGCTTCGTCTCGGGGGTGTCCATAGTTTCTACAAATATTTACAACATGGCAACTATTATTCAAACATGACAGATATGGATATATTAGTGGCAAACGTAGAACTAGCTAGCTAATCACAATAAGGAATCATATTAGTGGCCTCGATGCTCCTTCTCTAGGGTTTGGGGTGGCCTCGACAACGCTTCAAGGGTTAGGGGGTGGCCTCGAGAACGCTTCAAGGAGGGGGTAATATCGACCCCCCCCCCCCACGTGTTGAAGCTATCGGGAGGGGGTCGGCGTTGAACACTACATCTATGTCCCACAAGTGACGTGGGCATCGACGCCCATGATAGGGTAGAGGGTCGTGGATCGCCGGCGGTCGAGGTCAAGGGTCGAGGATCGCCGAGGGTCGGGAGGTTGCCTAGTGTCAAAGGATTCAACAAAACCATGTCTTCATCATTAGGCGAAAATAATGAGGTGCATGATGGTGCAAGCTCTCCAAAGTTATTTTGGAGCGGAGGTCCCGGTAGGATAATTCACTTTTTGGTACAAAGTTCAGCAAGAACCTTCTAAATATCGTTATTTGAAAGGCCTTTGCTGAAATTCATACAAAAGGCAAATTATCCTATCCGGACTCCATTCGAAATAACTTTGAGGACTTCATACCATCATGCCATGGTTACTTCCGCTAATGATGAAGCCATGGATTTCTTCAATACTTTGACACTATAGGAACCTCGACCTGAAACCTTGACCCTTGACCCTTAACGACCCTCGACCCTCTACCCTAGTTCCCGACCCTCGACCCTCGGCGATCCTCGACACCCTCGTTATATCGACAATGATGCGACATACATATACATGGGAAAATAATGTTATCGGGGAGTGGGTATCGTACCCCCCTCGTGTTGAAGTTTCTTCTTTCTCCTCTATTCCTTTCTTTCTTCTTCTCCTCTTCTTTTTCTTCTTATCCCTCGAAAAAGGAAAATAAGGAAAAGGAAGAAAAAAGAGGATGAAGGAAGAAGGAAGAAGAAGAAGAAAAAAAAGAAGAAACAAAAAGAGGAGAAGAAGAAAAGAATAGAGGAGAAGAAGAAAAAATAGAATTTTTTTTCTATTTTTTCTTCTTCTCCTCTCTCTTCTTCTTTTCCTCTCATTCTTTTCTTCTTCTTCTTCCTTCTTCCTTCTTCCTCTTTTCTTCCTTTTCCTTATTTTACTTTTCCTCTACACTAACCTAATTAAAATGCACTAACCTTTTCCTGCACTAACCTAATTAAAATTGTAACTTTCTATATATGAACAAAAACTAAACTAATAAAAATAAAAACATATACATTATAGCCACATACACATATACATCACATATGAACAAAAAAATAAACTAATAAAAATAAAAAACATATTGCAACATATGAGCAGAGGCTCGGCGGCGGCTCACAACGGGCGGCGGCGAGGGCATCGGCGACAACGACAACAGGCTCGAGGCGGCGGGGGCAGGGGGCGACGACGGGCTCAGGCGGGCGAGGCAGAGGCGGCGAGGACGGCGGGCTCGGGGCAGGGCGACGACAGGCTCGAGGCGGTGAGGCAAGGGCGATAAGGACGGCGGGCTCGGGCGGCCAGCGGGACGGCGGGCTCGGGCGGCGCAGGGACGACAGGCTCGAAGGCGGCGGCAAGCGGCAGGGGCGGCAAGCGGCGACGACGCGGCAGCGCGAGGCGGCCTTGAAGCGGCAACAAGGGCTGGAAGCGACGACGAAGCGGACGACGACGAGCAGCAGGCGTCGAAGCGAGGCGGCGTTGCGGCGGGATGAGGAACTGAATGAAATTTTCGCAAAGTCTGTATATATAGAAAGTGCATTGGACCGGTTCTTGGCACAAACGGGACTAATGTTATTTTAGTCCGGTTGGTGCCACCAACGGGACCAAAGGCCTGTTTTCAGACAGCCCAAGGGGAAGCGGCGGCCTTTGTCGGTTGGTGGCACCAACCGGGACTAAAGGCATTAGTCGGTTTGTTCCATGAACCGACTAATATCTGCTAGTCCCGGTTGGTGCCACCAACCGGGACCAAAAACTGTGCTGCCCGAACCCAAATATTTAGTCCCACCTCGCTAGTTGAGAGGAGGCGCACTGTTTATAAGGTGCGGTGCGCCTTCCCTCTCGAACTCCTCTCTAAAGCAGGCTTTCGGGCCTAAACCTGCAATTTGTGCCTGTGGGCCTACTGGGCCTCCCATGGGCCTGAATCCTGGCCTTGGTAGGGTTTCTAGTCGTATTCAGGCCGTGGGGGCCCAGTAGGTGGCACTTTTTTTTGTTTTTTTGTTTTCTTTGTAGCTTTATTTATTTTATTTTGTTGCTATTTTTATTTTATTTTCTAGTTTTTTTGTTTTGCTTTCTGCATTATTTATTTTTTGTTGTTTTTTGCTTTATTTTTTAATTCTTTTTGCTTTTAGTTTTAGAAAAATTATAAACTTTCTGTTAGTTCCATTAGTTTTCAAATTTGAAAACACTTTTTTGTTTTCTTTGTTGCTTTATTTATTTTATTTTGTTTCTACTTACAACAAAATACTTATTGTTGCTATTTTATTTTTTCAAGTTTTTTGTTTTGTTTTCTGCATTATTTATTTTCTTTTGGTTTTTCCTTTATTTTTAATTCTTTTTGCTTTTAGGTCAGCAAAATTATAAACTTTTTCTCCTCTGAGATGTGTTTCCAACCAACTACTGAAAGTCCTGATGTGTTCACATGTAATCCAGTTGTCGACTTTGCCCGAGGTGTTTGGGCGCAGACTATTCTTGTGTTCATCGACATACGGGGTCACCAAGGTAGAGTTCAGTAGAAGCTGTAGTGTGCTTGAGACCAAGAATATCCGTCCTGCATATTATTGAGTCCCTTCCAAAGCGTGCCTTTTCGATCAGTCTCCCCTCATACCGCGATTTAGGGAGACCTATCTTCTTAAGGCCAGGAATGAAGTCAACACAAAACCCGATGACATCCTCTGTTTGATGGCCCATGGAGATGCTTCCTTCGGCCTAGCGCGATTCTGAACATATTTGGTTAGGACTCCATGAACCTCTCAAAGGGGTACATATTGTGTAGAAATATGGGCCCCAGAATGACAATCTCGTCGACTAGATGAACTAGGACGTGCGTCATGATATTGAAGAAGGATGGTGGGAACACCAGCTCGAAACTGACAAGACATTGCACCACATCACTCCTTAGCGTTGGTACGATTTCTGGATCGATCACCTTCTTAGATATTGCATTGAGGAATGCACATAGCTTCACAATGGCTAATCGGACGTTTTCCGGTAGAAGCCCCCTCAATGCAACCGGAAGGAGTTGCGTCATAATCATGTGGCAGTCATGAGACTTTAGGTTCGGAACTTTTCTCCGCATATTTATTATTCCCTTTATATTTGACGAGAAGCGGTCGGGACCTTCATCTTGAGCAGGCATTGAAAGAATATTTCTTTCTCTTCTTTAAAAGAGCGTAGCTGGCAGGACCTTCATCTTGCTTCGGAGGCATGCCCTCTTTTTCGTGCAAGCGTTGCAGGTCCTCTCGTGCCTCGTGTGTATCTTTTGTCTTCCCATACACGCCCAAGAAGCCTAGCAGGTTCATGCAAAGGTTCTTCGTCACGTGCATCACGTCGATCAAGAGCGGACCTCTAGGTCTTTCCAGAGGGTAGGTCCCAAAATATAGATTTCCTCTTCCACATGGGTGCGTGATTCTCAGCGTCATTCGAACAGCTAGTCCGCCGACCCTTTCCAAAGATTACGTGTAAATCATTGACCATAGAAAGTACGTGATCACCGATACGCATGGCGGGCTTCTTCGGTGATCTGCCTCGCTTTGTGAAATGCTTGCCTTTCTTTCGACATTGATGGTTGGTCGGAAGAAATCGACGATGCCCTGTACACATTCTTCCTACAGCTTCCCGGTATATACTATCGGTGTCAAGTAAGCAGTGCGTGCATGCGTGGTATCCCTTGTTTGTCTGTCCCGAAGGTTATTGAGAGCGGACCAATCGTTGATGGTCACGAACAGCAACGCCTTTAGGTCAAATTCCTCCTTTTGTGCTCATCCCACGACGTACACCGCTTCCATTCCACAGCTGTAAAAGTTCTTCAACTAATGGCCTTAGGTACACATCAATGTCGTTGCCGGGTTGTTTAGGGCCTTGGATGAGAACGGCATCATAATGAACTTCCGCTTCATGCACATCCAAGGAGGAAGGTTATACATACATAGAGTCACGGGCCAGGTGCTGTGGTTGCTGCTCTGCTCCCCGAAAGGATTAATGCCATCCGCGCTTAAAGCAAACCATACGTTCCTTGGGTCCTTTGCAAACTCATCCCAGTATTTCTCTCGATTTTTCTCCACTGCGACCCGTCGTGGGTGCTCTCAACTTCCGTCTTTCTTACGGTCCTCACTGTGCCACCGCATCAACTTGGCATGCTCTCCGTTTACGAACAGACGTTTCAACCGTGGTATTATAGGAGCATACCACATCACCTTTGCAGAACCCTCTTCCGGGAGGCTCGCCGCCAACATCACCAGGGTCATCTCGTCTGATCTTATACCACAATGCACCGCATACCGGGCATGCGTTCAGATCCTTGTAGGAACCACGGTAGAGGATGCAGTCATTAGGGCATGCATGTATCTTCTCCACCTCCAATCCTAGAGGGCATCGACCTTGTTTGCTGCGTATGTCTTGTCGGGCAATTCGTTATCCTTTGGAAGCTTCTTCTTCATTATTTTCATAGCTTCTCAAATCCTTTATCGAGCACTGACATTCTCTGCCTTCCTTTGCAGCAATTCGAGTACGGTACCGAGCTTTGTGTTGCCATTTTCGCAATAGGGGTACAACCCTTTTTTGTGATCCTCTAACATGCGATCGAACTTCAGCTTCTCCTTTTGACTTTCGCATTGTGTCCTTGCATTGACAATGACCCGGCGGAGATCATCATCATCGGGCACATCATCTGGTTCCTCTTGATCTTCAGCAGCTTCGCCGTGCAGCACCATCGCACATCGTCTGCAGTGCATCTTGATGTTCAGTAGCATCACCGTATTCAGGGGGCACATAGTTGTCATCGTACTCTTCTTCCTCGTCGTCTTCCATCATAACCCCTATTTCTCCGTGCCTCGTCCAAACATTATAGTGTGGCATGAAACCCTTGTAAAGCAGGTGGGTGTGAAGGATTTTCCGGTCAGAGTAAGACTTCGTATTCCCACATATAGGGCATGGACAACACATAAAACCATTCTGCTTGTTTGCCTCAGCCACTTCGAGAAAATCAGCACGCCCTTAATGTACTCGGAGGTGTGTCTGTCACCGTACATCCATTGCCGGTTCATCTGCGTGCATTGTATATAATTAAGTGTGTCAAAAATCATTACAGAACATCATGAATAGATAATTAAGTGACCAAATTAATAAAAGTTCATCATCACATAAAAACCAAAGTACATACATAGTTCTCATCTAACAACATAAAGCTCTGCAGAGCATCTAAATTAATTAAACCATACATTGAAACTATGTAAAACATTTCAATGCGAAAACAAATGCGATCATAATCGCAACCAAGGTAACAACTGATCCAACGGCATAATGATACCAAGCCTCGGTATGAATGGCATATTTTCTAATCTTTCTCATCTTCAAGCGCATTGCATCCATCTTGATCTTGTGATCATCGACGACATCCGCAACATGCAACTCCAATATCATCTTCTCCTCCTCAAGTTTTTTATTTTTCCTTCAAGAAATTGTTTTCTTCTTCAACTAAATTTAAGCTCTCGACAATAGGGTCGGTTGGAATTTCGGTTCAACAACCTCCTAGATAAATAAAATCTATGTCACGTTGGTGGCATAATTTTCATAAACAATAAATTAACCAATAGTTATGAAAAGATAATATATACCACATCTGAATCATAGAGCGGACGAGGGCCGACGGGCGGATACCAAAACCATCGCACTATATAAGATGCAATAATAAAAGTAAGAAAATAATACAAGTAAGAATATTTTTCCTTTCGTAAAGAAGATAAGAACAAGAGGCTCACCACGGTGGTCTTGGCGATGAGATCGGCGCTGGTGATCGACGCGGTGAAGACGGGACGGGCGTGACGGACCGCTAAACCTAGACAAATATTGAGGAAAATGGAGGTTGGAGGTCGAGCTTGGAGAGGAGAAAGCTTAAGTATTGTGGCTCGGGCATTTCATCGAACACCTCATGTGCATAGGAGGTGAGCTAGAGCACCACACACTACTAGGAAAAGGGCTATAGATGGAATTGACACTAATGGCGCACCAGACATGTGGTGCGCCATTAGTATATACTAATGGTGCACCACCCTCTGATGCGCCATTAGTGTTGAAACTACTAATGGCGCACCCTGCCCATGGTGCGCCATTAGTACCAATTTTTTTTTAACTAGTGCGCCTGTCCAAACATACTAATGGCGCATCCGCTGGTGGTGCGCCATTACTAGTTGTAACTAGTAATGGCGCACCAGCCAGAAGGTGCGCCACTAATGTTTTTTTTATTATTGTTTTTATTCCTTTTTTTGCAAAAGTACTAATGGCGCACCACCAGGGGGTGCGCCATTAGTAACCTGGATTACTAATGGCGCATTTGTTGCTGGTGCGCCATTAGTAAGTGGGCAGCAACAAGATATTTTGGACAGCCTCTCCTCCCACACTCACTTTCTCCCCACTTCATTCTCTCCACCGCCTCCTCCTTGTCTCGGGTACCTCCTCTTTTTCACCTCATTTCCACCATAGATTCATTCAAATTAAGTGGTTAAGTTACCTTGTTTTGCTAGGTAAGTAAGGGGGGAAGCTATATTTATGTTGTTCTCCCTACAACAATGTGCACATGCACTTTTTATGGCCTAGCTAGATCTATGTATGTTCGTGGTGTTGCATATGTTTGTGGTGTTGCATATGTGTTTGTGTTTGGAGGTGTACCGTATTTGAAATGCGATAGTTGCCAATATTTTGCGGAATGTTGATTCATTTCCGTTCAAGTGAGAATTTTGGCATTAAGCATTCTTTTGGTCCTATTTTAGGAAAGTCATGCCAAATTTTTCTTGGTTCTAAAATATCGTTTTGCTCTACCCATGACGACCATGGTCCGCACGATGACCGAAGGCATCGTGAATAGGTTTTTGAGGTCCGAAGGCGAGATGCTTCAAAAGAACGAGACGGAGATAAGATGTCCGTGTCGAAGATGCAAGCTGAATAGCCTTATTGCGGACCGGATTCCGTGCAGGTGCGGGACCACCTGCTCTTGCGTGGTTTCATGGATGGCTATCGGTGGCAAGGTGATGAAGATGACTACTGAAGTCATCCATGGGGGCCGGGCAAGAAATGAGGAAGGGCAGCAAGACAACCACCGCGGCTCGGGGCGAGAAGGCGAAGAATCCCGGAGATGATCACGACGGTGATGCTGTACAGATCATCATGTAGAAGATGCAGGACATGATGATGATGCCGGGCGGAGCGACGACGCTGGACCATCGATGGGCTGGGTGCAGGACCCTCATATTCAAGAGCTGCTTCTCAAGCGAGACGGATAATGCAAGAGCTGCCGCCGAGAGAAAGCCAAGATGGATCAACTTGAGTTAGACGCGTTACTCCATTGTATGAAGGATGCAGGCCCGAGGATACCCTTTGAAAGTAACGCTCATGGCTCTGGAGATGAAGGTAAAACACAAAATGACCGGACGATGCTTCGACGAGAACATGTCATTACGCACGAACGTCTTCCCAAGGGGAAAAAGTGCCCGACCAGTTTGGAGGAGGCGAAGAAAATCGTGTGTCCTCTGGATTTACCGCACGTGAAATACCATGTGTGCATGAACAATTGCATCATTTATCGCGACGAGCACGCGGAGTCTACCATATGTCCGGTGTGCGGTGTCACTCGATACAAGAAGAGGAAGAAAGCTCCTCGAAAAGTGGTGTGGTACTTTCCGATCACTCCTCGTCTGCAGCGGTATTTCGCGGATCCTAAGGTAGCAAAGCTCCTGCGTTGGCACGCGGATAGGGAGGAGAAGAAGCGAAGATGACACAAATGATCCGAAGATAGATAAAAAGACAAGATGCTGAGTCACCCTAAGGATGCGAGCAGTGGCAAGCGTTGAACTTGAATACCAGAATTTGGGAACGATCCAAGGAACATCGTCTTGGGCGCGAGCACCGATGGAGTCAATCCGTTTGGCAGCGAGAGAAGCACACATAGCACCTGGCCTGTGTTTGTGTGGATGTACAACCTTCCCCTGGTTGTGCATGAAGAGGAAGTACATTCACATGAGTATGCTAATTGAAGGGTCGAAACAACCAGGAGCGACATCAATCATGTATCGGGGCTGCTGAAAGAGGAGCTTGACACGCTGTGGAAAACGCCAGCCAATACGTGGGACGCCGCGAGAGAAAGAATATTTCCCTATGAGAGCCGCACCGCTCACGACGGTGCACGACTATCTCGATTACGGATATCTTGCGGGCAGGTAGTCCACGGATTTTCCGGATGCGTAAGGTGCATGGATGACACAACGTATCGCCAGCTAGATAGAGATCCCGGGTCTTCGAAAACTGTGTTCATGGGACATCGAAGGTGGCTTCGCGACGATGACCCGTGGAGGAAACGCAAGGATCTGTTCGATGGTGAAACCGAACCCAAAACGCCGATGTACGAGGAGCGGCGAGAAATAGACAAGCTGTTGAAAATTGGAAAACTGCCCACCGCCGGAAAGAAGCAAAAGGCGCCGAGCCGGAAAGAAGCGAAGGCGCCAGAGCCGCTGCTGAAGGTATGGAAAACGAGGTCTGTTTTACGGGACTTGCCATCTTGGAAGATCCACCGTGTGCCTCACAGCCTTGATGTCATGCATATCACGAAGAACGTTTGAGAGTCTGCTTGGTACCCTGCTCAACATGCCGAGAGGACCAAAGATGGGCCGAAAGCAAGGGCAGACTTGAAATCGGTGGGCATCGAGCGGGAGCTTCACGCTATATATGATGATGATGATGATGATGATGATGATGATGATGATGATGATGATGATGATGATGGCGAAGCAGGACACGTAAAGTCGTCGCAAAGGCAAAAGGCCAAGAAGACCGGAAATGACTACCCTCCGCGTGCTTCACTCTAAGTCGAGGAGATCGAGCAGTTTTTCACCTGCCTCCTAGGAGTAAAACTTCCTTAAGGTTACGCAGGGAAGATAAGCAGATACCTAGACCCAGTGAAGCGAAGTTCAGCGGGATGAAGTCTCACGGTATCACGTGCCGATGACGCAGATACTTCGATTGCAATCCGTGGGATCATGGACGCGCACGTCCGTGAAACGCTATTTGGCCTATGCAACTTCTTCGACGCCATCTCTCGGAAGTCGATTGGCGTGAGGCAACTCGAAGGCTACAGGAAGAGATCGTGGTGATACTATGCGAGCTTGAGATGTACTTCCGCCCGCATTCTTCGACGTTATGGTGCATCTGCTGGTCCATATAGTGGAGGATATCATCCAACTCGGCCGACGTTCCTGCACAGCATGATGCCGCTCGAAAGGATGAATGGTGTCATCAAAGGATACGTTCGCAACATGTCACGCCCGAAGGAAGCATAGCCGGGGCTTTTCGATCAAGAGTGCATCTCCATCGCACGAATTATCTAGGCATCGAGAACCCGCTGGTCTGCCCGTCAGCAGGCACCTCGGCAGGCTCGCTGGATGGGGTCACCGTGAGGGTCGCCGCGAAATGCATGTCAACTTCGAGGGTCGACTCGCCGACTTTGAAAGAGCAAACCTAGTCGCGCTACAACACATAGACGTGGTCGATCCTTGGGTGGTAGAGCACAAAACCTTTATTAAGAAGACGTACAATGATCGAGGCCAACAGAGGTCGGACGGAGATACACTCAAAGAGCACAACTCATGTTTCACGCGTTGGTTCAAGCAGAAGCTTCTGTCGTACCCTTTACATGAGGATTCTTCCGCGGAAGAACAACTCATATTCGCCTTGTCACAGGGCACCGAGCACAACCTGATGACCTATGAGGCGTACGATATCAACGGCTACACATTCTACACCGAGGCCAAGGACATGAAGAGCGATGGTTATCAGAACTCCGGGGTAACGATGGAATCCTACACCGGTAACGATAAGGACAGAAACTACGGAAGGATCGAGGAGATCTGGGAGCTGAGCTACGCTGGAGAGAAGGACCCGATGTTCCGTGTTAGATGGGCCAAGAACGTCATAAAAGAAGACCGGTATTTCACCACCATGGTTATACGAAGCCAAATCAAGACCCTGGGCAAACGTCACCCTTGAAAAATGAGCCATGGGTACTGGCTTCCCAAGTGGACCAATGCTTCTTCATTACCGACCGCCAAAGCCCGGTCGTGTTGTCATGAGGAGAGGCAAAGGAAGATCATCGGAATGGATGGAGTAGCCAATGAGCAAGACTTGACAAGCACGGCGACCGAGGATCGAACATGACGACGATGATGAAGTAGCAACATACACCACAAGAAGAAGCAGGACCACCCTACCTAAAGGACGTCAGTTCCACAGAAGAACTCCATTTGCGAAAAAGAAGGGCAAGAAGATTGTGAACAGATAGCTAGCTAAGATCGATTTTATTTAAATCGTAGCCTTGATTTCTTGATTGTATTTCATGGGTACTTTTTGAAATATCATGAATATTTTTAAATTTCATGGACACTCGATCTCGATCCCCCTCCATCTCGATCGCTATCCCACCTCGCCAGATCCGGTCCCCCTCACCGCCGAGCACCCCCCAGTCCACCGGCCGCCGCCGCCGACCCCCCGCACCCTCGATGCCCCTACTCAACCGCCGCCGCCGACCCCCCGCACCCCGCGCACCGTCTTATAAAAAAAATAAGTATCAAACAGCTTTTTAAATGCTACTGTCTTATAAAAAACTATTACTGTTATTATTTAAACAAGTTTGAACATATTTAAACACAAATAAGTATCAAACAGTTTTTTAAATGCTAAAAAAAATTTGTGGAGCCTGGGAGTCGAACCCATGACCTCCTGGTGTGAGAACTGGCTGCTGACCAGTCGAGCTAGTAGAGGGGACTTGATGTGGATCAGTTCTGGTTGTACATAACCTGTTGGCTCAAGTTGAAATAAAAAAAATACTAATGGCGCACCGCGGTGAGGTGCGCCATTAGTGTGGACATGCTAATGGCGCACCATGGTGAGGTGCGCCATTAGTATTGTGCCCGATCCCCCCCTTCCCTCTCCTCCTTCGCCCGATCCCCCCTTCCCTCTCCCCCTCGCCAGTTCCCTCTCCCTCTCGATCCACCGCGCCGCTGCTGCTGCCTGACCCACTGCTCGCCTCTCCTCGCCCTCTCCCTCCCTCGCCCTCTCCTCGCCTTCCCTCTCCTCGCCTCTCCTCTCCCTAGATCCCTTCCCTCTCCTCTCCCGACCTTGCTGCCCTCCGCCTCGGCGCTGCCCTCCGCCCCGACGCCGCCTCGGACGCCGCCCCGACGCCGCTGCCCCGCCACCTCGACGTCCAGTGACCTCGCCCTGCCTCCGGCCTCCCGCCCGGCTGCCACCGTCCGACCAGCCAGTTAGGTATTTCCCCTCTTCCCAGTGCTTCTTAATATTTGTTCTCTGAACTTAAAGCTTCAAATTAACAAGATGTATTTGAGGGTATCTGAAATTAAAGCTTCA
The DNA here is from genome assembly GCA_021605205.1 of Aegilops longissima. Lineage (NCBI taxonomy): Eukaryota > Viridiplantae > Streptophyta > Magnoliopsida > Poales > Poaceae > Aegilops > Aegilops longissima. The sequence continues at coordinate 788,445,184 of CM038677.1, read as the reverse complement.
AATTAGATGTTTTTGCTCTCTGAACTTGATGCTTCAAATTATCAAAAAGCACTGATTCCTAATATTTGTTCCAATTAACAATAAGACCGAAGACAAGATGAACAAAAGAACCAGGACAATGCCATCTTTTTTTTCAACCACAAAGCACCGATTCCATAGTAATACAAATTAACCGGCCCTTCAACTCGAGCAAGTGATGATGTTCCTCGTGTTACAACTCAACTTAAGCCCGGTTATATTGAGCCAGACCCTGGTAAGAGAATACCTATTGATAATTTGGATCCTGACATTAGAGATCTTGATAGAAGGGAGTACATTAGCAAGGGCCCTTGCCAACCAACTGATCTTAAATATGAACGAAAATGGGTAGGAAAAGGGTTTAGAAGCTTTCATGATTCTTGGTACAAAAATCATCGTGGCTGGTTGGAATATAGCATTGATAAAAATGCAAGCCTTTGCTTTTATTGCTTTCTATTTAAGCAACCAAGAGTTGAGAACTATGGTGTTCAAGCATTAACTAAGAATGGGTTTAAGAAGAAAGAGCTGTTTTGTTTACCTTGGTTTTGTCGATTTGACTATTTGGAATTGTCTTTGAAACTTGCTGCTTTGCAAAGATAAAATCCTGCAGATCGAGTAGATGGAAATAGAAAGCTGTTAAGGCTATTCAGTAATAATGAGGTAAAGCAAAGCAAATAAATGGTTTGACAGATGTGAACCTTGAACAGTTAAAGTAGTGGATTCATATACCGTAGAATAAATTTCTAAGCAGGGCATGGATTTCTTGTTGAGTGTGTGATGATTACTGATATAAATGGTTATACTGTAATTGTCCCTGAAATTTGCTCCACCGCAAAGTGGATAAAATCCTGTATAGTAGATGGAAACAGAAAACTGTATGAAAAGAGTTGATTATAACGTGTGTGTGTTCAGTTTTACTCTGAATCATCCTATCCATGCATACAAGTATTGTTGTTCAGTTGTTTGAAGTTGGCATGGATAGACATGCTGCTGATTGTCATAAGTACATTAAAAACAAGTATAAGACCAACATCCAGAGATGCTAGCATGGACATACATGTTGCTGATTGTCATGAGTACATGTTGCCAATTGTCATATTCAGAGAAGTACTCTATATTTTAAACATCAACCATAACCAACAGCTAGAAGTTTATTTGCTTCCACTTTGTAAATTCATATTCAGAAAAGTGCTCGTATTTGAGTGGAAGAACAAATTTTAAACTGAATTTTGAGGTGTAACCAAACTAAATTGATGATAACTCTTGTTGCCTAGAAATAGAGGTAGTTTACATATTGTTTAGAAGGGTGAGTGCCACAATTGAACTAGTAGGAAGTAATAGGAAGTAACTACATTGCCTTACTTTTTCTTGCATTTATGTTCGTTGTATGTTCAGTTGAACTCTGCTATAAATGGCTTCATCAAGACATGTCTAATTGCATTGCCTTCTGCTTTTACTGCATTTATCGTGGGTACCTAACCATTCTTGCAGAGTTCCTCGGTCAGCTAAAACTCATAAATACTTCTTAGAATTTTCCAGCAAAGTCTTGGTGCAGCATTGCTGGTGTTTGTTTATGTTCAGACTTTAAGCATGTGTAGTGTAGTGTAGTGTAGTGTAGTGAGCTTGTTCTAGTGTAGTGAGGTCTGAACCATTGCGCGATGTAGTGTAGTGTAGTGAGCTCACGAACCATGTTCAGTGTTGAGTACTTCAAGTTTATTGAACCGATTCATTTTGTGGACTTAGTGAACATGATAAGACAAGCCAGATGCTCTATTTTTAATTAACAGTAATCCATGACCAGCAACAGTTTCTTTCACTAATTTTTAGTTAACAGCAATCCATGAATTTTTTTTCACAATGATCAACAGTAGTTTTTGTATTAAAATGAATGTACTCCATGAATTTTAAGTTAACAACTGAATTTACTCCTCTATTGGCATTGTCATGATTCAGTTAACACTAAATCAACTTCATTAATTAGCAGCCGCAGCACAACACAGTCACTTGGATCAGCGGAAGAGGAGCATCAGCAACACGGGCAGAGGAGTAGCAACAGCTAGTTCTTCAGGTACAATGGAAAACAAGCAAGCTTATATCTGAAAAATGAGTTAGATAGGCTCAGAATTTTGAGTTGGCCCCTTTACATAAGTTTTAGATAAAGTTTCAAGGTTTCTTTAGAGTATTTATTTGTGTCGTTTGGATGTACGGTTTGAGAGCAGCTATCAGTTTAGTTTGCTGTATATACATTGTCATCTAAGTTGAGCTGATTTTGATTTCCGTATGTTATGGGGGGACAACAGATATTGCTATATGTTCATTCTTGAGGGTACAGACTTGCTAGACTATTGATGATTTTTTGTTGGGTGACCTATTAGATCTGGAATTGAAGCTCACATAAGTTGAGCTGATTTTTGTCCATATGAAAGCAGAGGACCATATGGTCTGTGGCCTTTTCATCCATATGAAAGTAGAGGCACATTGTGGTGCTAGTTTACTGGGTTTTGTCTCCGACCATCGTGTCATGATGATTTTGCAGGTACCCCGAGAGGCCCTTGAGTTTGCCGGAATGTCGATTAACTTCCGTTCCGGCAAATTCGGGTACTCCATATGTCCTATTTTCAGCAAAGGTCATGCTGAAATTTTCCGTGAATTTTAGCATGACTTTGCTAAAAATAGGACATATGGGGTACTTGTGACTAATGCATGGGCCGGGGTATCTTAGTAGTTAATTAAGTAGGATCAAGTGCCCCGGCGTACTTGTGACTAATGCATGGCTTTTAGGGTGCCTCGGTGTCGATAAAAACCGAAATGATGAAAGGTTAGGCTTTTAGGGTGCCTTGGCGTCGAAAAACCCTCAATGATAAAAGCTTAGATTTTAGGATGCCTCGGTGTCGACAAACCCTAAATGATGAGACCATGATCTTGTTCCTTGACAAAAACCAACTTTTTGACCAAACTTTTCTTGTATTTAGAGAGAAACATGGCCCACAACGATGAGGCCGGGGTTGGCGGCAAGGCATTCAGGAGCTGTCCCGGAGATGGAGGAACAACCTCACTTGTATGAGGCCGCCGCCTTCCCCACCGATCCTGAGACCACGGATGGTGCCTCCGAGGATGACCACACTGATGCCACCACTGATGGTGCCGCCGAGGATGCCACCACTGATGATGGCGGCGCACGCACAGATGGCAGCCAACCGAAGAGACAACGGAAGGACCGGCGCCCGATCGTGCTCCGCACCCTCAAGGAGGAAGTTACTGAAGTGGACTCCAACGGGAATCCAACGGCGCCCGAACGAATAGTCAAGGGGTACTCGCTTCAGCTCGGGTGCATTGTCCGGAGCACCGTCTCGATCAACACCGAGAACCTGAGGCATCCTGACCGAGGGAATTTGCGCAACCTCCTCTTCACGAAGCTGCACGAACGATACAAGTTCCCCGCTGAATTTGAAAACACAAGCCTCAAAGGGAATAAAGTGAACAATGCTGCCCTCACGAAGATGAGCAAGGCCATGTCTACTTGGAAAAGCAATGTGAAGAGAATGATCGAGAAAGGTGAGAGTTATCAGAAGATCAAGGAGAAAAATCCTTCGATCACCGAAGATGACTACAACGACTTCAAGATCAATTGCTCGAGCACCGCAAGCTCCCAATCAAGTGAGTGGGGGAAACAAATGCGGGAACTGAACATAGGGGAACACACACTCGGTCCCGGCGGTTACAGAGTGGCGGAGCCTATATGGGACAAGGAGGAGGCGGACCGTGCCGAGCAAGGCCTACCGCCCTCTTCGATACATACGGTGACAAGCGGACCAGGAACTTTGTCGGGGCCGGTACAAGAAGGACCCGAAAACAAAGGAGCTTACCACGGATTCAAGACCAGGCAGCTTGAGCTTGTTCAGTAAGGAATACACCCAGCGTAATTAGCTCCATATGGTTGCATTCTAATTAATGAAGCCGAATTTCTAAATGGTTCACATTCCTTCCGCAGGCGACTGAAAGCAGTAGCGCGGGGTTGACTAAGAGCAACCCTTGGGACACCATTCTAAATAGGGGCTTGAATGTAATGAAGAACAAGGATAAGCTCAGTAAGCCGACGTCAGCTGGTCGTGTGGCCGGCAAAGGCTTGTCGACAAAATGGGGGTCATACTATACGGCTGGTGTGCGGAAGGAGAAAAGACCAGCTCGGAAAGCCAGCGCGAGAGGTTCAAGAACTCAAGGCACAGGTGGCGCGGATTCGGAGATTGTCCAAGAGCAAGTGGAACAACGACTGGAGCGACGATCACCGCCCTTGTGCCTACCTTGATCTCGGGGTTGAGTCGTGGATTGCGGGCGCCAACAGGGCCGCCCGATTCCTAGCTTCACGGCCAGCAACTCGCATAATGCGATGGCGGGGCCATTGGTGCCCCGCGGAGGCGGCATTGGTGTCTCCGACGCCGCACGGGAGCTTAATGCACCGGGTGTACGCCGCCGGCACCTCTTCAACAAGCCGCCTCCGTTAATCGCACGCCCGCCGTTGGCGGTGCGTCGACATTAGCCGAGCTCGACGCCATCATCACGGTAACTAATTAAGCCTCTCTAGGCCGAGGACTTCATCTCCTTGCCTTTGACTGGGCATCCCTGACGCCCTACATGTTTTCGCAGGGCGCCGCCGACGTTCCATGCACTCTCCTCCACTTCGTGAACAACGAGTTGGTCGATGTCGCCAAGGGCAAAATCGTTCAACCGGGCAACCCCTTGTTCCACGGTACCCAGATGCCACCCAACTTGTTTAGGGTTCAACTGGTTCGGGTGCTGCCAGGCTGCGACGACTTGTTACCTCCGATGCGACCCGTCGGGGCCGACGATGAAGACGTGATGACCCTCAGCGCCTGCCTGAGCTAGCCCCTGCTTTGGCCGAAGAGCCAGATTCGTTTGGGGGCGGGGGACACCACCCCAAAGACAACACCGCCATCGTGCGGCGCCAAGTCGCCCCATGGCAAGACCGCCGTAACGGTGCGGACATCCCTATGCCATGGATCCAAACATGCATATGGCACAGGATCGTAACGACGACGACGGCGACGATGATACATTTGGCAACGCCGATCAAGTACTTTGCCGAGCATGGGTACGATGGCGACTTCATGGGGCCTCCTTCTCAAGAACCAAACCCAACAAAATACGTGTGCGATATAGCTGGTACCGCGGCGAAGCCAAGTTGCAACAGGCGCCGTCTGGCGTTCAGCTCTCAGGAGACGCCTCCAGCTGCCGACTTCACCGAGCCTCAGATAGGCGAGGTGCGAAATATTATCAGCCCCAACACACTCAAGAAGGCGGTCTGTGAGCAGAACTCGGTCCCATTACAGGAGAAGAAGAAGGCACGCAAAAGAAAGACTAAGAAGGGTGTGAGCCAGCCGGCACCGAGTACGTTCCGTGCTCGGGACGGGCCACCTTCACCGCAGGATATCTCGAGGAGGGTGCATGTGGCGGGTAGGGCGATGCTACCGACAAATATGCTCAATGCTGCAACCGGTGCTATGCGGAGTCTGCATGACAGTGTTCTTTCTTTGGAGAAGCGGCGTCTCAGGGAGAAGGATGTGGCATACCCGGTTTTCGCGGCCAAGGTGCCAGAGGGCAAGGGCTTTGTGGATAACTCCATCGGGCGTATGATCGTCCTGCGTTTTGATGACATCCACGCTATGTTGAACCTTCATCCGCTGCACTACACCTTCGTTCGGCTATTTTCGCTGAGTATGGAGATGTGGATCATTCACGACAAGACCCCGGACATCGTGATAGTCGAGCCCTTCTACATCCGTGCCAAGATCTTGGGCAGCGCTGGGGACCGGCAAGTCGCGAGTTCTTACCTCGAAGGCGTCATTCTGGCAAACCAAGATAAGGATAACTTCCTCGTGCCTTACTTTCCCGAGTAAGTCCTCCCTCAACCGCCCGTAACATATGAATTCTTACATTTCGATCGTTTTCTTTTAACATTCCGTGTTTTCTGCGGTGACACACGTTGCACGCCATCCTCCTAAGCCCCAAATATTCCATGGCCACGATTTCGACCCGGACCGTCATCGAACGTAGACTACACAAATGTCAAGAAGGTTCTTGATGATATTCTCCCCGGCTACGCCAAATCTGGAGGCACCTTCACGAGGCCTATTCGTAAGTACGGCAAGCACGTGTTCTCCCACAATACGACGTTCTGCTGCGTCAAGCAACCGCCTGGCGGTCAGAAGGGTGCCTACTACGCCATCCATCACATGCGGGCGATCGTACGGGACCATCATCAACTTCTGCTACCGAGTAAACTCAAAGATTGGGCCGCGAGCGTGTCGGCAATCCAGGACGCGGACCTCCGACAAGAATTCTTTCGCATCCAGTCGAAGTTTGCGGAAATCATCCATCAAGATGTCCTTCGTTACCTCGGGCAGTTCTACCTCAAAATCAACCGTCCAACGGTGACATCGACACAATGCGACAAATGCAGGATGACAACGCCCGTTCTTTCATGACTCCCACGATAGACGGCGGCTTCATCCACACTCCGTCCCTTGAGTCGAGTTGTCTCAGTTCTGAAACATCGATTGGCTCATGTTGTAATTAAACTTTAATGAACTTGTAGTATGTCTCTTTGGTTTCGAGAGTCGCTCAACTTAGATGTAATCGATGCATGCTATTAATGTCTTGCTTTATTCTTCCGATCGCTCTGTTGCATACTTATATATTGCTTATGTATTGTCGTGAATTGGTACTAACGCTTCGCTTGTCTAGTGCATAGCGATGCCGACGTATGTCGTGTACAAGGGTAAGGTTCCTGAGTCTACGATGACTGGGAGGAGTGTCGGAGACAGGTTCACCGATTCAGCGGTAACAGTTACAAAGGGTACACCACTAGGGCCGAGGCCGAATCTAGATACGCCCGCTATCTAGCGGGAGAGGGAGGGAGCGTTGAGGAACCGGATGAAGACGAAGTTTCATCGTGATGATGCTCATCGTGATGACCGCAGCTCTCTTCTATGTGATGGTAGTTTAGATGATCGATATCGACTTGTAATGTGAAGACAAACTCGCTACTCGCGGTCTCGAGACTTGTAATATAATGTTCTATCTTTGTTCGGTCTTTTCAATTCGGAGACTAATATGATGAATTGTATTAGGAGACTAATATGATGAATTGTATTCAAAGACTAATCTTCTATTGTATTTGATGAATCTGTTGTTGATGTGTGCTGTCTATATTTTGTCAAATTATACATTTTGTAACCTATGCAAAAACAGAAAATAAAAAATAAAAAACCTAATATTCATACTAATGGCGCATCACATGATAAAGGCGCCATTAGTATGACAAAGGCATACTAATGGCGCATCATCTGGGTAGTGCGCCATTAGTATGTCGCGTTACTAATGGCGATCAGAGGTGGTGCGCCATTAGTATGCCAAAGCACTGGTATACATGGCCTCGGGAGGCATACTAATGGCGCACCTGGCCTATACTAATGGCGCACCAGCAGTCGCCATTAGTATACCAGATACTAATGGCGCACCGGTGGTGCGCCATTAGTAAAATTACTAATGGCGTGCTATTAATAGCGCACCACAGATGCTCCATTAATAGCCATACTAGGTGCGCCATTAGTAGGGGTTTTTCTAGTAGTGACAAAGCCCCCCTCGTAGCGACCCGACCCAAAATCGGTCAAGTCTACGTAGCTGTACCATCCCAAGATCATGCCGCACACACAAGACATTGATGAAATAATCAAAGTTCAATCACACCTGAATTTATTACGATTCTCATATCGAGTCTTTATTACAATAGAATAAATTCGCCAAGGCCAACTCATGAGAAATAAACTAAATAAAGCTGCGGAAGCGAGAAGAATAGCGAGTCCATCCGACTCCAAAGGGCAATCGCCAAGCGTGGATCGTAGCCTCACTCCTGATCGGAATACTCCTCTGGCAACATAAGACGTTGCAGCCGTGTAGGTCAGCATTTTGAATATGCTGGCAAGTCATGAAGAGAGAACAATAATAAAATAACTAACACTATATGCAATTTGGCTGTGGGGCTCTAAGTTTCATTGTTTTGCGAAAAAGCCAGCTTTTCCCTACAATAAGGACTTGTTTGCAATTACTACGAAATGTTGGTAATTATTGAGATGGTTCCGCCAACCAATGTCTCATTCCCAATTATTAAATAATCCCCTCAATTAATTTATTAAGTTCGGTGTTGAGATATCCGAAATACTCCAGGTTCCAGAGGCTCAAATTGTCCGTAACCGGGGACACGGCTAACCGATTAGGTCTTCACTGCAGAGGTTTGTGCACTTTACCCGCAAGAATCGCTCCTCCTTTTAAGTCTTCGCACTTCATGGTGTTTGAAGACGGACGAACTAAACAGGGTCTTCCAAAGGGTTCCTCCGCCACCGCCGGTACCCATCCAATCCTACCGTTCTTCTACATCTTGTAGCACCGTCCGCCGAGTCACACCTAGGGTTGACCAAGCCGAGCCCATAATGGCTTGCGGCTGCATGTAAGCTTCCGTCAATGGGGTATACATCCGTCTCTTCGTGGCTGGGTGAAGCTTTCCGCAAGATGTCATGGCGCTTCTCCATGCATCCCGCCAACCGCTGGTTTTCTCCAGGTGCCCGTCAACCATCCTCCACCCAAGAGTGAATTTTGAAGTCCATCTTGAGCTTGAAGTCATGGGGTTGTCATCATCTTGACTCTCACATCTCCTTATGATTCACTCAACCAACCCCGTCTCACGAGCATAGCAAAATAAACTACTTCGTCCCGGGCAATGGTAACAAGGGGAATTGGGTTCATCCTACCTCATGATACTACTCAAGAACATAACTTCAAATTCTCCTACTGCATGCATGGTGGGGAGGTATAATTCTAATGCAATAAAATCATAGGTATAGTAAAAGAAATATGATCAATGACTTGCCTTGCTGACGATCTTCGAAAGCTAGGGACTCGTGGTAGCAAGCTTCGCACTCCGGAAATTCTATCGAGGCAAACAACAATCATATAAGCATACAAACATATGATCACTTAGCATAATAGCATACTAATATAACACATGAAACAATTGAACCAAAACCCAAAGAACACTCGAAGAAATCCAAATCAATGTTTTCACCATATCAAACAACAACCATGAAATAGTTTTGCACAACCAAAATTTTCTTAACAGAACCTAAGCATGGGTTTTTTGCTAACTAACAGAAAAGAAAACATCATGCAACTAGGAGCAAAAAGAATCACATCAAAAGCTATTATAGAACTCCTATTATGCCTATAACAAATCTAGCAATAAAAAATAGAATAAAATTTTTATTTATTGTAAATAAAAATCATGTTCTAAAGTTACAGAAACTAACCTAAAATAAACTATCACATAAGAAAAATAAAATTATTTGCTATATGAAACAATAGGAAAACAGTAGCTAGTTAAATAAATAAGAACCACATGATTTTGATTAAAACTATTTTTTATTACATCTAAAATGCCCAAATAAATTCCTACGGTTAGGTAAGGTCAAAACAAAGTAGTGACAAAAGAATCACTAAAATAAAATAATCCTAACTCATTTTATAGCAGAATTACTAATATGTCTAAATCTAAAATAAAACAATTTCTAATAACTTTAACATGACTAAACATATTTTCTACAGAAACTACAACAAATTTGGAAACTAACAAAAAAAGAATAAACTAAAAATATTCAGTAGATTAAAAGATATGGATTTTACAAAACTGAAACTATTCTGTTAAAACAGAAATGAAAAAATTAACTAAAAAGAAAACCGGGCCTATCTAATGCATCGGGCGTCAAATAACTAAATTGCGCCCGAGAAAATAAATCGCTTCGGGCCGGTCTAACTAAACTTAACTAAACCGGAACTAAACCGGAACTAAAACCGGTCTATTTAAATTAAACCGTACCCCTTCGGGGATCTAATCTACACCCTAGGATTTAGATCGAACGGCGGCGGGGTCTCCGGTGACTCACCGCGGTGGTCGACGGCGACGGCGGCTCGGCGACTCGGGCGATGACGGCGCGGCGGCTCCGGTGGTCGGGGAAGACGGCGGAGACCTCCGACGGGTGCGGCGGAGCGAGGGGAGCTCGGTGGTGGAGTCGGGGAAGCTCGAGGGGTTTCGGGGCGACCGGGGCAGGGCAAATGGCGCGGCGGCGGCGTCGGGCGTCCGGCGAGCGATTGCGGCGAGGGGAGAGGGTCGGGCGAGGGGGAAGTGGGGGGAACGGGTCGAGGGGGTATTTATAGGGGGGGGACCGGCTTGGAGGAGGGGGCGGATCGGGGGAGGATCGGGGAGGAGATCCCGGATCCTTCGGGATTCTGGCGAGGCGATCCGGTGCGGTGTGGCGTGGGGAGGAAGAAGGGGTGGGGTCGGGTGTCAGTGGGAGGAGAGAGAGGGATTCGGTCGGGCGACCGATTGGGAAAGGGTTCGGCGCGGCGGCTCGGTCGGCTGGCTCGGGCTGGCTGGGCTGCGCCTGGTGGGCTGCACCTGGCTGCGCTCGGGCTGGTTGGCTTGGCCCATGAGTGGGGGCCTGGTGCTGGTCTTGGCTGGGCAGTTGGCTGGTGGCGCTGGGTCTCCTTTTCCTTTTTTTTTAAATTAGTGAGAGAGAGAAAATATATTTAAATATAAATATTTTATATAGGACATATATATATCAAAATGATCAGGGGAATATTCCCTATAATTTGAACATTTTTCCAGGGGCAAAACTCAAACTTAAAAAAAAACATTTTTCTAAAATCCCAAATAAAATCAAAATTTGAATTCAAAAATTTTGGCAAAGCTTTTCCTCTGATATTTTTGGAGTGTCATGTTTACTCCTCTCATACTTTTTCTCAAGTATTTATCAGGTATTGTTTGAAATAAATTTCAACTGCCAAATTTTGAATTCAAATTCCAACAACTCAAAAACTTCTGAAACTTCAAATGCCACTCAATTTCAAACAATATGCATAGATGCTTAGCTAATATTGTAAAACATTCCAAATGGGAAATTTGGGATGTTACAAACCTACCCACCTTAAGATGAATCTCGCCCTCGAGATTCGGGTTGGCTTGCAAATAGGTGTGGGTGGTCTCGGCGGAGGTCTTCTTCTCGCTCCCAGGTGGCTTCCTCCTCGGAGTGATGACCCCTGACACCTTGCAAAACTTGATGATCTTGCTGCGGGTGACTCTGTTGCAGTCTCGAGAATTCGGACGGGTTTCTCCTCATAAGTCGATCACCGTCGAGCTGTATGGCCTCTAGGGGCACCGTGTGTCTCTCAACGGAATATCGGCCATGTCGGCATGGCATTTCTTGGTGAGAAACATGGAAGACATCATGAACTCCGGACAATCCTTCCGCAATTCCAACTTGTAAGCAACTTCTCCACGACGCTCGAGGATTTTGTAGGGGCCAATGAAGCGGGGTGCTAACTTTCCTTTGACACCGAACCTCTTGATTCCACGAAGTGGGGACACACGAAGATATGCCCGGTCTCCCGCTTCGTAAGTTACTTCCTTGCGTTCACTGTCGGCATAACTCTTCTGCCTCGACTGGGCTACCTTGAGTCTATCTCGAATCAGCTTGACTTTCTCTCGAATCTCTGATAAGATCGGGACCGAAAATTTTCGATCTCCAACACCATCCCACAAAGAATGGTGTTCGCACCTCCTTCCGTATAGAGCTTCGAAGGGGCCATCTTGATCGCTCGATAACTGTTATTGTACGAGAACTCCGCGTATGGCAAATTATCATCCCAGCTAGAACCATAGTCTAGCGCACAAGCTCTCAACATGTCCTCCAGGATCTGGTTGACTCTCTCGGTCTGTCCATCTATCTGCGGATGAAAAGCTGTAATGAACTCTAGCCTCGTACCCAAAGTTTCATCCAACTGATTCCAGAACTTTGAGGTAAATTGTGTTCCTCTATCTGACACGATACTCCTCGGAACTCCATGCAGACACACGATCCTGGTCATGTATATCTTGGCCAACTTAGCGCTGGTATAGGTAGTCTTCACGGGAATGAAATGTCAATCGATCAACCACTACCCAGATGGAATCATAACCTGAACGGGTCCTGGGTAATCCTGTGATAAAATCCATTCCAAGTTTTTCCCATTTCCACTTGGGAATCGGCAAAGGTTGAAGTAACCCTGCTGGCTTCTGATGTTCTGCCTTTACTCGTTGACAAACATCGCATACTGCTACGTACTCGGCAATATCCTTCTTCATACCTGTCCACCAGAAACTTTCCTTCAAATCCAGATACATCTTGGTGTTACCAGGGTGAATCGAGTACGGTGAATCATGAGCCTCCTGAAGAATTAGCTTCCTGAGTTCGGGATCATTGGGTACGTAAATACGATCCTCGAACCATATAGCTCCGTGTTCATCCTTACGAAACCCTTTAGCTTTTCCTTCATTCATCCTTTTCTTTATCTCATCAATTTCCTTGTCCGACTTATGGGCTTCACGAATTCTTTTCGCCAAAGTGGACTGAACTTCCGAGTTGCAACATATCCTCTCGGAACTATCTCCATCGGAGATCTCCGAGGTCATCGACTAACTCCTGGGTAATCCTCCGCTATAAGAGTATTCACATAACTCTTACGCCCAAAGCATATGCTACAACATTAGCCTTTCCGGGTGGTAATGCAATCTCATGTCATAGTCCTTGATTAACTCTAGCCATCTCCTCCGCTCGAGGTTCAACTCTTCTGCGTGAAAATATACTTCAAGCTCTTATGATCTGTGTAAACATCACAACGGTTTCCGATAAGGAAATGTCTCCAGTGTCTTGAGTGCATGCACTCTGCTGCTAACTCCAAATCATGTGTGGCATAATTCATCTCGTGTGGTCGTAGCTGTCTGGAGGTATAAGCTACAACTTTTCCTTCCTTCATGAGTACTCCTCCGAGTCCCTGATGAGAAGCGTCAAAATATACCGTAATCCTTGTGTATGTCCGCAAAATCAGATCGGGCTGTAACCAAACGTTTCTTCAATTCGGAAGCTGGCTTCACAATCCTCGGTCCAAATGTACTTGGCGTCCTTCTTCAACAGCTCAATCATGGGCTTGGCAATCTTCGAGAAATTCTCAATAAACCTCCGATAATATCCTGCGAGTCCGAGAAAACTGCGGATCTCCTTGGTCGAGGTGGGCGAACGCCAATCGGTGGTGATACAACCTTGGCGGGTCAAGCTGCTATTCCTTCTCCTGAAATAACATGTCCGAAGAATCCGACTTCCTTCAGCCAAAATTCACATTTACTGAACTTGGCATACAACTGATGTTCTCGGAGTTTCTCCAGAACTAGACACAAATGTTCCTTATGCTCTTCCTCGCTCTTGGAGAAAATCAGTATATCATCGATGAACACCACGACAAACTTGTCCAGATATTCCATAAATACCTTGTTCATCAAATTCATGAAGTATGCAGGGCATTAGTCAATCCGAATGACATGACGGTATACTCATATAAACCATACCGTGGTAAATGCTGTTTTGTGTATATCTTTTCACGGATCTTCAATCGATGATACCCGATCAAGATCGATCTTGGAGAATACCTTGGCTCCAACTAGCTGATCAAATAGGTCATTAATCATCGGTAGAGGGTACTTGTTCTTGATGGTCACGCTCGCTCAACTAACGATAATCCACAACCATTCTCGTGGTTCCATCCTTCTTCTCTACCAAAAGAACTGGGCTCCCCAAGGTGACGAGCTTGGCCGAATATATCCCTTCTCCAATAGCTCATTAATTTGATTCTTGATCTCTTTCAAATCGTTCGGGGGCATCCGATAGGGTCTCTTGGATATTGGGGCTGTGCCGGGCAATAACTCAATCAGAAATTCAATGTCTCTGTCCGGTGGCATTCCTGGTAATTCCTCCGGAAACACATCGGGAAAATCTTGCACTACCGACACTTCCTCCTGAACAACTCCCGTGAGGGAATTCACCTGATTCTTCATCGGGATACGTCTGGATACATACTTGATCCTCTTCTGCTCCGGGGTGGTGAGCAGAATCGACTTGCGGGCACAGTCTATGTTTCCTTCAAACTTTGTCAACCAATCCATGCCTAGGATTACATCCAAGGTCCGGGTTTCCAATACTATGAGGTCTGCGGAAATTTATGGTTTCCGATGTTGAGGGTTGCATGACAGCCTAAGCCTGCCATCATTTCTCCTCTGCGGAACCGACGTGAAGAGGGCTTCTAAGGGTTCTAGTGGGCAACCCGCATTTTTCCACAACTACCCTTGATATGAATGAATGCGTTGCACCGAATCAAAGAGTACAATATCGATGTGAATTTAATAAAACTTACCAACCACGATTGTCCGGCTGATCATAGACGCCCTCCACGTCAATGTGGTTCACCCGAGCACGAGGAAAAGGGTTGGGCTTCTTTGCTGAGCTTCCATTGCCGTTTCCATTCCTCCGCTTGGCCTCCGGGTAGTCGGTGGCATAGTGCCCTGTTTTACGGCACTTGAAGCAGTGATGTGACTCAGATCTTTCCGAGCCGGGCAGGACGATCTGGTTGCCATTGCTGTTTCCATTGCTCGACTTGTTGTCGGGTTGCGGTTGTTCCCATTCCTCCATGATTATGTCCTCCATGATTATGTCCTCCATGGTGTGATGGGTATGCCCTCCCCAGTATGGGGCATAACGAGGCTTCTGCTGGCTCCGAGTTGTACTTCCCCGACCATACTTCCGCTTATGCTATCAATCTGCTGCTGCTTGCCTTCAAGTATGGTGACCTTGTCTACCAGCTCCGGTAGTTGTTGAAGGTAGCCACCATAAGCTGCATTCCCAGCTCGTCATTGAGTCCTCGAGAAATTTTTCCTGCTTTATGCATCTGTGGCCACATCATCCGGGGCATAGCGAGCTAACTTGCTGAACTCATCCACGTACTACCCCACAGTACGGTTCCCCTGGCGTAAGCTGCGGAACCACGCTTCTTCAGACTCATGGCTCCAGCTGAGACATGAGCGGTGCGGAAAGCCTGCTGGAACTGATCCCACGTGATGGTGGCGATGGGATAAGTGGCAGTGTAGTTCTCCCACCAAGAGGCTGCAGGTCCATCAAGCTGATGTGTGGCAAAGCGCACCTTTTCTACATCTGTGCATCCAGCAGTGGCTAACTCCCTTCCGACCTTGCGGAGCCAATCATCGGCCACAATCGGCTCAGTGCTGCTAGAGAACACCGCGGATTCAGCCTTAGGAAGCGGGTCAAGTTGTCAGCAGGGGTGGTGGCGGTGATTGTTGTTGTTGTTGTTCGGTTCGGATGAGCATCCGCATGAGGGCATTCTGCTGCTGGATCACTGGGTGAGCTCCGCGGAAAGTTGAGACCGGGTCACGTCTCGGAGGCATCTGGTGTTTTGGAGTGGATGAGAAAATTAGAATAGAACAAGGGTCTAATGAGAAAATATCACTACCCAAATGAATGCACAAACATAATCACACCAAATCATTTATTCAATCCACTCAAACATGGTTCAATCTCGGATTACAAATTTCACGACTAATCGGAACTAACGGCCTAACTGATCGACGGAAAAATAAAATAACATGGCGGTCGACTAAATGTCTTCATCAATTATCCTTGCGTCCTCTGGTGCGGTGTCCTCCGGTGTGGCGTCCTCAGATGCGGCGCCTCCTCTTGCGGCTTTCTTCAGTGGAGCTCTCTTCATAATCCTGGTCATTGCTCACGAGAGGTCCGTCATCTCCACTCGGAAAAAGGTCTTCTCCCAAGTCCATCTTCTCCTCTAATGCGGCAACATCCATCTTCAGCTTGTCGACTCTCTCCATGAAATCCTTGATTTCTTCTTCATGGTCAAGGAAGTCTACGTGTGCTTTCTCCTCCAGTTCAGTTCACGGAACAACAGCCTCATGTGTACCTTCGAGTTACGGCGAGTCCGGATCTCCGCTTCTGAGGAGACACTCCAAGTCTTGGACATATGAGAGAATGGAGTCGTCCTCACGGTACGGATGATATCTCCATTCCTAGCTCTGAGAAATCATGGCGAGGTCGATGGGTCGAGCTCAGCCCTGTACTCTTCTCGGAGATGTCCAAGTGCACGATAAATCGCCATGTCTCTTCCGAGGATCCAATTGAAATCAGTAAACTCAAAGTCGATGGGCTCTGAATGTCCTCCGAAGGTCCTCCCTGGAATGTGCACCTCAATCCTGTAGCTGGTATCCGTCGGAAGTGCATTGGTAGGCTTCCCGGTGATTGAGGGCAGAGCAATCTTCAGCTTCTTCACGATCTGAACCAGCTTCTTGCCGAGAGGCATCGTCTCGTCTGGCTGGCAAAACTCCGGTAGCAGAACTGGGGTGAACTCGGCGGCCATCTAGAATGTTGAAAATCGGAGAGAAGTCAGAAATGAACAGGGGAGAATTACGGAATGATAAGGACATAAAATAAATAGTCTCTTCCTATGGCTTTCCGATCCTAGGGGTTACGCCCCACGGTCGGCGTGTGCTCGATACCATCTGTAGCGACCGACCCAAAATCGGTCAAGTCTCGTGTAGCTGTACCATCCCAAGATCATGCCGCACACACAAGACATTGATGAAATAATCAAAGTTCAATCACACCTGAATTTATTACACGATTCTCATATCGAGTCTTTATTACAATAGAATAAATTCGCCAAGGCCAACTCATGAGAAATAAACTAAATAAAGCTGCGGAAGCGAGAAGAATAGCGAGTCCATCCGACTCCAAAGGGCAATCGCCAAGCGTGGATCGTAGCCTCACTCCTGATCGGAATACTCCTCTGCAACATAAGACGTTGCAGCCGTGTAGGTCAGCATTTTGAATATGCTGGCAAGTCATGAAGAGAGAATAATAATAAAATTACTAACACTATATGCAATTTGGCTGTGGGGCTCTAAGTTTCATTGTTTTGCGAAAAAGCCAGTTTTTCCCTACAATAAGGACTTGTTTGCAATTACTACGAAATGTTGGTAATTATTGAGATGGTTCCGCCAACCAATGTCTCATTCCCAATTATTAAATAATCCCCTCAATTAATTTATTAAGTTCGGTGTTGAGATATCCGAAATACTCCAAGTTCCAGAGGCTCAAATTGTCCAGAATCGGGACACGGCTAACCGATTAGATCTTCACTCTGCAGAGGTTTGTGCACTTTACCCGCAAGAATCGTTCCTCCTTTTAAGTCTTCGCACTTCACGGTGTTTGAAGACGGACGAACGTAAACAGGGTCTTCCAAAGGGTTCCTCCGCCACCGCCGGTACCCATCCAATCCTACCGTTCTTCTACATCTCGTAGCACCGTCCGGCCAGAGTCACACCTAGGGTTGACCAAGCCGAGCCCATAATGGCTTGCGGCTGCATGTAAGCTTCGGTCAATGGGGTATACATCCGTCTCTTCGTGGCTGGGTGAAGCTTTCGCAAGATGTCATGGCGCTTCTCCATGCATCCCGGCCAACCGCTAGTTTTCTCCAGGGTGCCCGTCAACCGTCCTCCACCTAGTAGTGAATTTTGAAGTCCATCTTGAGCTTGAAGTCATGGGGTTGTCATCATCTTGACTCTCACATCTCCCTTATGATTCACTCAACCAACCCGTCACGAGCATAGCAAAATAAACTACTTCGTCCCGGCAATGGTAACAAGGGAATTGGGTTCATCCTACCTCATGATACTACTCAAGAACATAACTTCAAATTCTCCTACTGCATGCATGGTGGGAGGTATAATTCTAATGCAATAAAATCATAGGTATAGTAAAAGAAATATGATCAATGACTTGCCTTGCTGACGATCTTCGAAAGCTAGGGACTCGTGGTAGCAAGCTTCGCACTCCGGAAATTCTACCGAGGCAAACAACAATCATATAAGCATACAAACATATGATCACTTAGCATAACAGCATACTAATATAACACATGAAACAATTGAACCAAAACCCAAAGAACACTCGAAGAAACCCAAATCAATGTTTTCACCATATCAAACAACAACCATGAAATAGTTTTGCACAACCAAAATTTTCTTAACAGAACCTTAACATGGGTTTTTTGCTAACTAACAGAAAAGAAAACATCATGCAACTAGGAGCAAAAAGAATCACATCAAAAGCTATTATAGAACTCCTATTATGCCTATATCAAATCTAGCAAGAAAAAATAGAATAAAAATTTATTTATTGTAAATAAAAGTTCATGTTCTAAAGTTACAGAAACTAACCTAAAATAAACTATCACATAAGAAAAATAAAATTATTTGCTATATGAAACAATAGGAAAACAG
Organism: Aegilops longissima; assembly: GCA_021605205.1. NCBI lineage: Eukaryota > Viridiplantae > Streptophyta > Magnoliopsida > Poales > Poaceae > Aegilops > Aegilops longissima. The sequence continues at coordinate 788,426,865 of CM038677.1, read as the reverse complement.
TAGCTAGTTAAATAAATAAGAACCACATGATTTTGATTAAAACTATTTTTTATTACATCTAAAATGCCCAAATAAATTCCTACGGTTAGGTAAGGTCAAAACAAAGTAGTGACAAAAGAATCACTAAAATAAAATAATCCTAACTCATTTTATAGCAGAATTACTAATCTGTCTAAATTTAAAATAAAAAATATCTAATAATTTTAACATGACTAAACATATTTTCTACAGAAACTACAACAAATTTGGAAACTAAAAAAAAAGAATTAATTAAAAATATTAAGTAGATTAAAAGATATGGATTTTACAAAACTGAAACTATTCTGTTAAAACAGAAACGAAAAAATTAACTAAAAAGAAAACCGGGCCTATCTAACGCATCGGGCGTCAAATAACTAAATTGCGCCCGAGAAAATAAATTGCTTCGGGCCGGTCTAACTAAACCTAACTAAACCGGAACTAAAACCGGTCTATTTAAATTAAACCGTACCCCTTCGGGGATCTAATCTACACCCTAGGATTTAGATCGAACGGCGACGGGGTCTCCGGTGACTCATCGCGGTGGTCGACGGCGACGGCGGCTCGGCGACTCGGGCGATGACGGCGCGGCGGCTCCGGTGGTCGGGGAAGACGGCGGAGCGAGGGGAGCTCGGTGGTGGAGTCGGGGAAGCTCGAGGGGTTTCGGGGCGACCGGGGCAGGGCAAATGGCGCGGCGGCGGCGTCGGGCGTCCGGCGAGCGATTGCAGCGAGGGGAGAGGGTCGGCGAGGGGAAGTGGGGAACGGGTCGAGGGGTATTTATAGGGGGAACCGGCTTGGAGGAGGGGGCGGATCGGGGGAGGATCGGGGAGGAGATCCCGGATCCTTCGGGATTCCGACGAGGCGATCCGGTGCGGTGTGGTGTGGGGAGGAAGAAGGGGTGGGGTAGGGTGTCAGTGGGAGAGAGAGAGAGGGATTCGGTCGGGCGACCGATTGGGAAAGGGTTGTGTGGCTGGCTCGGCTGGCTGGCTCGGGCTGGCTGGCTGCGCCTGGGCTGGCTCGGGCTGGTTGGCTTGGCCCATGAGTGGGCCGCTGTGTCTTGGCTGGGCGGTTGGCTGGTGGCGCTGGGTCTCCTTTTTCCTTTTTTAAATTAGTGAGAGAGAGAAAATATATTTAAATATAAATATTTTATATTGGACATATATATACCAAAATGATCAAGGAATATTCCTATAATTTGAACATTTTCCAGGGCAAAACTCAAACTTAAAAAAACATTTTCTAAAATCCCAAATAAAATCAAAATTTGAATTCAAAATTTTGGCAAAGCTTTTCCTCTGATATTTTGGAGTGTCATGTTTACTCCTCTCATACTTTTCTCAAGTATTTATCAGGTATTGTTTGAAATAAATTTCAACCGCCAAATTTTGAATTCAAATTCCAACAACTCAAAAACTTCTGAAACTTCAAATGCCACTCAATTTCAAAAAATATGCATAGATGCTTAGCTAATATTGTAAAACATTCCAAATGGAAATTTGGGATGTTACACCCCCCGCCAAGAAGAGAAAAACAGAGCTTCGAGTGCTCGTCATGAGCGAGGGAATATATAGGCAGCACTATTGGTCCCGGTTCGTGGCATGAACCGACTAAAGGAAGCCTTTGATCCCGGTTCATGCCACCAACGGGACCAATAGTGGTGGGCCAGAGCCAGGCCCATTGGTCCCGGTTCGTCCCACCAACGGGACCAAAAGGTCCGGACGAACCGGGACCAATGGCCCACGTGGCCCGCCGCCCCTGGCTCATGAACTGGGCAATAGCTCCATTGGTCCCGGTTCTGGATTGAACCGGGACTAATGGGCTGAACTGGCCTGGGCCATTGCCCCCTTTTCTACTAGTGCATGTAGAATTTGAGCCTTGCCTCGGTACCCCCCTACACACACACACCCACACCCACCAACCATATAAGGGCTCAGGTGTAGAAATTGAGTCGTGCCTCTATACACCCCTACAAAAACCATAAGGGCAGTATGGTCTTTTGAGCACTTTCGTATGTATGAGGGTCACCAGCCGTATATGTTTTGTTTTAGACACTACCAGCCGTATACGTATATGTTGTACGGGGCGTCGCGTCACACAAACCACAACACTCACCCCTTCGTCCTGGGCTTGGCCCATTTTTTCTTTTTTTTTTACCTTCAAATAATAAGTGTGTGAGGTAGGATTTGTACTGCTCAACCTTTAGTTACACTCACTATAACCAACTAGGACAACTCACACCTTATGCCTAGTTACTTCTTTTATTGTTTTTGTTGCCCATCTTCATAGTCTGGTTTTCTTCTTTTTGCCTTTGTTTGGCCTTTTTTCTCCTTCGATTTAATTATCTTTTATTTTATTTATTTCTCTTTTCATTTTCATTTGCTTAAATTCGTGAAGTTTTTCAAATTCGTCAACTTCTTTAAATCAGTGGTTCTTTTTTCAAGTGAATGAATCTTTTCCGATTTTGCAAGCTTTATCAAATTTGCGATATTTTCTTAAAAATATCATGAACTTTTTTTAAATCAATGATCTTTTTCGATTTTATGAACTTCTTTTGTCAAATTCATGGTTTTTTTCAAATTGATGAACGTTTTTCAATTTTGCAAACTTGTTTGCCACTTTTGTGTACTTTTTTTCAAAAAAAAATATTTTTGCGGGATAAACATCCGATCTATCCATCTTCAATTATGATTGTACAACGAACATTGGAAATAATAAAAGTTACATCCAGATCCGTAACCACGGTAACACGCCTCGCTTCTCCCTGTATTTTCATATCCTCACTTCCCCAGCAGCCCAATTCATCTCATGGCTTCTAAGCCTCTTTGTATCTCAGTTTTTGTCACGTATATGTTTGTTAAGGCCCAAAAATAGTCTAGCAATCGGCCCGTACAAACACTATAGCAGCTTTTGATTTAGTACCACCTCGAGTGGCTATGATAAAGGAAGCATACCCGGCACTATGAAGGTAGCAGCTTGCCATCCATTTCTTTTTTTCTAAACAAAATACAGACGCAGACGCTCATATATACGCGCATCCACTCATTTCTGTGAACTCACACGTACACCTACCCCTATAAGCACCTCCGAGAGACTGAGCCGGTATATTATCTTGAGATTGACAAAGTCACCAAAGACGCCTCATAGTCAATGGGAACGCCTCCTTACACTGGAAGTGCATTGCTGGAAATTTTGAAAAAAATCTAGAAATAAATGCAAGCACAAGACTTGAACCCTGGTGGGCTGAGATACCACTGTATTCCTAACCATCCGACCACACGTTGATTCGCACTTGCCATCCATTTCTTTGGGACGTGCCGCATGGTGAGGCTAAAAAGGAACATACATTCTTATAGTTATATGCGTGAATTTCAGTTTTGCTCGGTCAATCCGATGATCGAACCAATTTTTTGGTTCCAAAATATATCAGTTGTGGAAACCCAAAATTTTTGTTAGCCGAGAGACTGAATCGGCCGTGTCGGTTACCGAACGCCCAGGCCTAGGGCAGTCTTTTTTACACGGTTGCCAATTTTTAAAACTAAAACATATACTAATAATATATTAAAGAAATGTTCAAAAGATTTAATGACCAAAATAGGATATTTTTTGTTTCAATACGAGTTTTCAGTTCGGTACATTGGTTCTCGGTTAATATGACCACCCCTATATATTATATACCCAAGCTTACTGCATCCATTCGTGTAACCAGAGGAGGTGGGACTGAAACCCCAATGGCACAGTGTGCTACCTACAGGTTTATGCCTTGCGTGCAAGTGATCAGCTTGGCCCATGAAATTTTCGACAATTCTTGCATTTTCTGAAGTTCTCTCGGTCAAAATAGGCCGATATATGACCGGATTTGTCACAATTTGCATACGTTGTCATAAATTGTTCAAACCTGGGAGCGATGCCTACCATGGCATGCTCACCTGCTTACAAAAGTTAGGGTCATTTCAAGAATTTCCAAAACAAAATCAATTTCAACCAAGGGTGTCCGGATAGGCCTGAAAGCTCCGTCTGCGATCACGTTGTTTTTCGACATCCTTGAGATGACCCAAAAACAATTCATGGCCTTCTATGAGCAATTAAAGGCGCACGATGCCAATTTGTTTGGTTTTTGACAAATTTTATATTTTCTGGAGTTTTCTTGGTCCAAAAAGGGCGATAAATGGCCGGACATGTCGTGACTTTCATACAGTGTTGAAAATCATTCCAACCTGGCATGGATTCGTACCATGGGCATGCCCACGTGCTTGCAACCAAAATTAGATCATGTTCAACAGAGAGTGTTCAGGTAGGGCCAGAAGTGTTCGTTTGAAAGCATGTAGTTGGCCGACATCTGTAAAATGGTCCCAATTTTTTTCAACAAGCTTCTATGAGCAATTCAAGGCACCATGCCAGGTTGTCCTAGTGTTTGACAATTTCTGCATTCTCTGGAATTTTCTCTCAAAAAATGGCCGATAAATGGCTTGACGTGACGCAACTTGCATACAATGTTGGAATTCGTTAAAACCTAGCATCCCGGAGTGTGCTAGACTAGGCCAAGGGCGCATCCGAGAGCTTGTAGTTTTTCCTAATGTAAATGCTTCTATTATTTGTAATTTCCGTCATTATCAATCAACATTAACATTTTCTTATATCCTAACCATTCCGTAAAATTTATCAACAATTATATAATTTCAAATGGTGTACGAAAATATTACAACCTAAGACTTTTTCCAAGATTATTAACAAATTCCCAACAATTGATGTTGAATACAAATTGCAAACAACATACTTTTTTACAAATTTATCAACTTTTTAAAACATAAATATTTCTTAAATTTATGAACAACAAATTCGGAAAGGTTTTTTGAAGGTCTTACAAAAGAGAAAAGAAAGTGTAAAACGGGTCGGCTCAGGGCGGAGGGGGTGTGCAGGCGGTGCATACACCGCATAAGGGGAGAGCAACTATACAGCACGTCCAACGCCGCTTGTGCTTGCTAGCACTCACGCGCTTCTGCTTTGTTGGCTCGCCTAAAAACACAATCATTGACTTTTGTAAAAACCAATGAATTTTGGAAACTCACAAAAAAAAACTGAAAAACATGGATTTGCAAAAAGTTCCTATATTTTGAGTAGAACTTCACAAATTCAAAGAAAAGTTCATCTATTTTCAAAAAGGTTCTTGGTTTTTAAAAAACCACAAACTTGGAAAAAAGTTCACTGATTTCAAAAAATGTTCATCGATTTTGAAAACAAGTTCATCAATTTTGTAAAAAGTTAATTTATTTCGGAAAGAATTCCAATTTTCAGAAAAAGTTCATGAATTTGAAAAATAAAGTTCACATGTTTCGAAAAAAGACTTGCATGGACTCCGAAAAGGAAACAGTTTTTAAGAAAAAGTTGGCAAATTTGAAGAGAAGTTCTCTGTTTTTAAAAAGTTCACGAATTTAAGAAAAGTCTACGATTTTTAAGAAAATTCCACGAATTTTAAAAAAGAAAATAAAATGGCAAAAGAAAGGGAAAGAGAAAATTGTCAATCTAGGGATAAACGTGGGCCTACTAACAACAACTTTTGATAAAAATTCATGTGATTCTATCTCCTGGCATTTTCTTTTTCGGTGCATTACTCTTTCTTGAATCTTTGGTAATTGGTGTTGGTAAGTTTGTAATCCTATGAATTGCCTCGAGTAATTGATATGCCAAAAAAAACACATTTTAAACCAGTAACATCAATTCAGTTGACCTATGGTGATCCTCTGTATCAACTACAATAGGTTTCCTACAAGCATGTGCATCAGAAGAAAATGGTGATCCTAGGAATCAACAAGTTGCATTCTTTGCACTAACTAATTGCATCGTGCGTAGGGGATGCCTCGAAGAGTTGACCTAGAACAAATCCATCTTGTTGTCATGCACTGTATGCAGTGCACTAATGCATCAATCAGAGATGGTGATCCTAGGTATCAAGTAATGGTTTACTAATTAATTTCATCGTACATGGACGTTGGGAATTAGAGAGAGGTTAGGATGCAACACAAACTTGTATTTACTACATGTGTGTACAATAATTACAGAGAGAGATAGAGAGAGAGAGATACACGACCCAAAGCATGCAGCATGATAATTGTCTAACTGAATTTATCTAGCTAAGATATGTTTGATTGTTGTTTGTATTGTATCGCCCATGCTCGTCCCTAGACATGGTCATATCGACCTATGTCTTTCATGCACGCGAACTCTCTCTCTCTCTCTCTCTCTCTCTCTCTCTCTGCGCGCACCAAGGGTCGGACAAGGACGCAACCCACTGCAGTGCGGCCTAGGTGTCATGGTAGGACATCGGCACACGATACTTCGGTGCCAGATGGTATTCCACGGACACGGCAAGCATCCCGCGCTATCAGCGAGGTATGTGGTGTAATGGTGGTACCTTCAAGAGAAAGCACTCTCCGTGCAGAAAGTACCACCATGGACGTAAAAACGAGGGGAAGCCTCACGCCGGTCGCAGCAACTTGGGAGGGAAGAAACAGGCGTACGAACACGCCGCTGCCTTGGTCGATGTCGATGTCCCTTGTTGCCACACCACAGTTGGCTGCCGGATCCGCTAATGCCGATCCCCCCTCTCTCTCTCTCTCTCTCTCTCGCTCACTCTCTCGCGCGCAGGGTCGGACAAGGATGCAACCCACCGCAATGCGGCCTAGGTGTCATTGTAGGACGTCGGCACGGGATACTCCAGTGCCAGATGGTATTCCACGGACACGGCAAGCACCCCTGCGCTATCATCGAGGTATGTGGCGTAATGGTGGTACCTTCGAGAGAAAGCACTCTCCGTGCAGAAAGTACCACCATGGACGTAAAAAACGAGGAGAAGCCTCATGCCGGCCGCATCAACTTGGGAGGGAAGAAACAGGCGTACGAACACGCCAGTACCTTGGTCGATGACAATGTCCCTTGTTGCCACACCACAGTTGGCTGCCGAATCCACTAATGCCGACCCACTCTCTCTCTCTCTCTCTCTCTCTCTCTCCATGACTCCATAGTAGATCTCATATTGGTGGTGTATGCAGTACTAGAATCACCACCTTTTCCATGTGCCGGGAACACTCGGCAAAGAGCCAATAACCGCCGGCAAAGCCTTTGCCGAGTGTTGCACTCGGGAAAGCCACCCGCGATACCTCCGTGCAAACAGGAATTTCCAGAGAGCCAAGACACGGACACTCGGCCAAGAGTTTGTCGAGGGCCAAACAGTGCATCTCGGCAAAATGAAGTGACTTCACGGCCGCTGGTTTCGTCAGCTCTTTGCCGAGAGTGACGCTCAGCAAAGCTGCCACAGCCAACTGCTAGCTGCCGCCAGTGCATGCTACTTTGCCGAGAGCAGCAATGGGTAAAGATACGTTTCCAGTCCAACTTTTCCTACTTTTCCCCGGATCCCTGCAGCAAAAATAGATATACAATACACAAACATGCATTTGAAGCCTCAAATTTTAACAACAAACTCACATAAGCATTATATAAAATAGTTCACACAAACTTCATTTTAAATCACAAAGTAGACCTTTGATACAAGTGCCTACTTAAGTTCCGTAATGTATTGTATGATTGTATGATTAGGACTTCCATGTCGTCCCCCCCCCCCCTCCCGCGGGCAACCCGGGAGGGCGCTGCCACCATCGCCTAGGGGTTCCCTTCCATGTTGCCCTTCCCCTCGCTGCCACCGACGGGCGCCACCGGGCAAAGCCCTAGTGGCATTGGCAGCGGCGGGGCTGCTCATCACCTGTTCTGCGAGGTGGGATGCAGGGCTCCTTCTCCTCAACAGCGTTGTAGGGCAGCAGGTCACTTCCGTCCCTAGCGTCTTCCCCTGACGCCCTGCTAACTCGACGGCATGGCATCCCTCCATTGGTGTGGCGTCCCTTGCAAGGGCGCTGCCTCCTGGCGGCGGATCTGGGTACTCCCAGATTGCATCGGGGATGGAGGCTTTGGAGATGGGAGTGGCCGGTGGCCCTATGGGATTGCGGTGGTGGTGCATCTGTTGGCCAGACACCGTCGTCGGTGATCTCGCGGCATCTGGGAATCGTGGAGATGTCAGCGGCAGCGTGTGCTAGCCTGGTGGTGGCGGCGGCCGTGCACGGGAGTTGGAATCCTTCGAACAGATCTGAGTGAAAACTTGCTTTCGGCTACTGCCAGGGCCGATGGTGGCAGCGCTATCTGCATCGTTCCCTTCTTGAAGGCATTGCCGTGGATAAGTTCAAGGCCACTCTCTGCTACCTTCGGGGGAAACCCTAGGTCGGATGATCGGATGACAGCGGTGCTCTGGTGTCGTTCCCCCCTGGGGGCGTCATTCTTGGAGGTAAACACGTGATTGAGGGACTAGAGGACGGATTCTTTGGTGGAGCGGTGTGTCGTCTCACTCATTGATGGCGGCGGGTCTCGGCGGCATGGCGTTGTGTGAGTCGGTGTTCGATGCGTGGAGATGGACTCATGCAGGAGGGTGACGCGGTCTGGCGTCGTGGTGGCGTCGACGGCAACTAGACCAGGCAAGGTAGATGCAACAGTACAACTCTGAAGATGGACTGGTGGCAGGTGGCTGCGGCGGCCTCGTACCCGACAGGCGTCCTGGTTGAGGAGTACGCCAAACCGGTAGGTGACCCATACCCGGCAGGCGTCCTGGATGGGACCTGAGGTCTTAGATGTTAGGTTTGGCTGCGAGGTCTGTTTGGTATTAGGCCCAGACTATCAGCATCCCTTCATCAATTGGATAGGAGTAGCGACAGATGTTGCCTAGACGGTGGCTTTAGTCTTACTGTTGTATCACTTTGTAAGGTGTTGTGTGAGCAATTAATAAAGTGGCTGCATGCATCGCCCAGATGCAGAGGCCGGGGGCCCTCCTCCTTTTCTAAAAAAACTTACTAAACAATAAAGTGATCAATGCATGTTTACATGCGACCACATGATAAAAGCAAAACAACAATTGTCCGCTATCAGAATTTCTTACACATGGCAAGCATCATGCCCTTCTGATAATATGTGTTGCAGACCATATTGATAGGACAAATGTTGACGGATACAACATAAATATCCTACCCGTAGCTGAGAATGTTGACGATACTTACTCAATGGATCCAGGTATAAGTCTGTGTGAACATGGCCTGCATACTTTGTCACCTAATATATCATTGGCCTTGTAATGCTCCAGGCCACAACACATCAGATGGATCAAGTTTGGCACGGGTAGGACAGCATCATGATGCTTCATTGCCGGCTCCAAGTAATCTCACACTGGTTTATGGCAAAGATGTACCACAAAATTCAAATGGTACTGCCGGATCCGCCTTTCATATGAAAATTTTTATGCTTATGGTTGTTCATCTTCATGTACATATGAGGGGAATCCGGTAGGGCTTGATGCGAGTTCGAGGGAATGTCCAACATCCCAGCACCAAACAACAGGAGTTGTCTTGAGTGATAATGCAAGGGAGCACGTTAATACCCACACGGGAGCTAATTATCAGAAGAAAAAAGATGAGCGTACGGTCAAGGTCCATTATGAAGAACAATCTGGTATGTTTGTTTAATCTTGCAGATTGTTCACCGACCCCCTCTCTGTGATATCACGAATGTTCATAACTTCACATTTGATATCAGGTACACTTGTGACATTTTGCAATGTCGTCAATTATATTGGACGTAATCGGTAAGCATTCAATGTCAGGTTCTGCTTATCTTCTTTTTGGCTTCTGATTATGTCCTGAATTACACCAGGAGCTGTCTTGAATGACGCCGAACAAACCAGTGAAATACGTGTGGTACATTGCAATCCTACCTTGTCACAAGAAAAGAGGGAGCAGATAAACGCCCAAAGATGACCTGCTTATCAGATGAAAAATGATCTGTTTATCCAAGATGAAAATCTGCGTGCCCTTACAATGTTAGGTAGGATTGTTGTATGTTTCATCTTAACGTACAGAGTATGTATGTATGTTTGTATAAATTAAGGGTTGCATGCGGTTGACGTTCGAGTCAGTAGATTCATTGGTGTGGTCCGAGGTTTTGAGAGGAACGCTATTGACGCAGAAATCGTGATTTGACAACAAATGGGCAGAAGGGTCTTCCTTCCTCGAATACCCCTATGCCTGTCTGACAAGGATCTCCTCGGCCACCGGCGTCTGCCGCGTCGCCCGTTCGCGCTGGCACGGGCAGACCGGCTCCATACGAATCGATCGCCGTGATCGTCTTCTTCTTCGGAGCCATCGTGCTGATGAAACTGACGTACTAAACACCGAACTAGATTTGCACCACTTCTGCTCCCCTACCTGGAGCGCCAAAGATGTCGGGGAATCGACACCTATGGGATCACGAGGATCCCTTCTACGGTTGGCGGGGAGAGAGTTGCACAAAAAGCAGGTCTGGTGATCAGCACGGGGGATTTTTACCCAGATTCGGGCCGCTATGGAGCGTAAAACCCTAGTCCTGCTTGAGTGTATATTTGGTGTTCTTGAACCCTAGCTAGCTGCTATGCGTGCCTGGTCCAAAAAGTCTGAATCCTTCTCCAGTACGCCTCGGGCCTCCTTTTATATGTCAAAGGGGTCGCCATAGTGTCTCACAGGAGGTGTAAAGTAGCTACAGTGTACAAGCTTATCACTGGCATTGTAGGACAAAACACATTAAATGCGCTTCTTACGTGCCCTCCAACTTTATCGGGGACGGTAATAGAACTTGTCTCGCTCGTCGCCGCCTCACCTTGCCTTGACATGCGTCCAGGCTGATGAGGCATGCAGCGCCAGGCTGGCTGGCTAGCCGCTGTGCTGGCGCGTTGGCAGGACCTTCACAAAGATCTGCATGCCACCACGAAGGTGCTTGCTTAGTTGGCCTAGAATGTGCATACCACCACGCAGGCGTCTACCTAGTTGGCAAGCTGGTCGCCGTGTTGGAACGACTGTGAGGTGGCGAAACCTTGTCGGGTGCGGGCCTGGCGGTGGCCCCACAATTGTCCCCGGCAAGGGTCTTGCCGGGGTCTCGCAGTCGTCCCCGGCAAGGGCCTTGCCAGGGGGTCTTCGTCTTCTGGTCTCCAAGTAGATCTACGTGCCACCAGTCTTCACACATATTTGCATGCTACTATGCACGCCCCCCCAAGTCTTGGCCTTAACGTTGTCGATGATGTCAGAGCTCTCAGCTTGAAGGGTGATGGCCTTGCTAGTGCTTCATGAGCTGCTCGGCAAGCTCCCTTGCCGGGGCTACGCAAGCCGCCCCGACAAGGATGTAACCGGGGAAGTCTAGCTTGTCTTCTGCTCTCTGTTTACTGGCCTGAATTCTGTCTTGGTAGTCTTGTATCTTTTCTTCTACTGCCCCGCCAAGCCCTCGCCACAGGTGCAGCTTCAACTTCCTGTGCACAAGTAAAGGGTACATAAAGGCCCATACTTTCGTACACCGACACCTACCATGGCATGCTCACCTACTTACAAAAGTTTGGGTCATTTCAAGAATTTCAAAAACTAAATCAAATTCAACCGAGGGTGTCCGGATAGGCCTGAAAGCTCCGTCTGAGATCACGTTGTTTCTCGACATCCTTGAGATGACCCAAAAAAAATCATGGCCTTCTGTGACCAATTAAAGGCACCATGTCAATTTGTTTGGTTTTCGATAAATTTTGCATTTTCTGGAGTTTTCTCGGTCCAAAAAGGACGATAAATGGCCGGACGTGTCATGACTTTCATACAGTGTCGAAAATCATTCCAACCAAGCATGGATTCGTACCATGGGCATACCCACCTGCTTGCAAAAGATGAGGTCATTTGAAGAATGTCCAAAATTAGATCATGCCAGAAGTGTTCATTTGAAAGCACGTAGTTGGTCGACATCTGTAAAATGTCCCCAAATTTATTCAACATGCTTCTATGACCAATTCAAGGCACCATGCCATGTTGTTCTAGTGTTTGACAATTTTTGCATTCTCTGAAATTTTCTCTGTAAAAAATGGCCAATAAATGGCTAGACGTGACGCAACTTGCATACAGTGTCGGAATTCGTTCAAACCTAGCATGAATGTCTCATATGTTTGTGTCAAACTGTTGGAGGAAGTTGAGGTCATTTATCCATAGTTAAAAAAACACCACTTCAGAGTGTGCTAGACTAGGCCAAGGGCGCATCCGTGAGCTTGTAGTTTTTGCTAATGTAAATTCTTCTATTATTTGCAATTTCCATCATTCTCAATCAACATTAACATTTTCTTATATCCTAATCATTCCTTAAAATTTATCAACAATTTTATAATTTCAAATTGTGTATGAAAATATTACAATCTAAGACTTTTTCCAAAATTATTATCAAATTCCCAACAATTGATGTTTAATACAAATTACAAACAACATACTTTTTTTACAAATTTATTAACTTTTCAAAACATAAACATTTCTTAAATTTGTGGACAAAAAATTCGGAAAGGTTTTATGAAGGTCTTACAAAAGAGAACCAAAAGTGTAAAATATGTCGGCCCAGGGCGGAGGGGGTGTGGAGGCGGTGTATACACAGGCCGCATAAGGGGAGAGCAACTAAACAGCGTGTCCAACGCTGCTTGTGCTTGCTAGCGCTCACGTGCTTCGGAACCTGGGCCTGGCCTAATAGGAGCGCGTGTCCCTGCTTTGTTGGCTCGCCTAAAAACACAATAATTGACTTTTGTAAAAACCAATGACTCTGGGAAAAACACAAAAAAACTAAAAAAACATGGATTTGGAAAAAGTTACTATATTTTGAATAGAACTTCACAAATTCAAAGAAAAGTGCATCAATTTTGATAAAGGTTCTTTGTTTAAAAAAATCACAAACTTGGAAAAAAAATTCATCGATTTTGTAAAAAAGATCATCAATTTTGTAAAAAGTTAATTTATTTCGAAACAAATACTAATTTTCAGAAAAAGTTCATGAATTTGAAAAATAAAGTTCATATGTTTCGAAAAAAGACATGTGTGGATTCCGAAAAGGAAACAGCTTTAAAGAAAAAGTTTGCAAATTTGAAGAGAAGTTCTCTGTGTTTAAAAAGTTCGCAAATTTAAGAAAAAATCACGATTTGTAAGAAAATTGCACGAATTTTTAAAAAGAAAATGAAAAGGCAAAAGAAAGGGAAAGAGAAAAAAAGAAAAGACTAGAGGAAAAACCAGCCAAACGAAAACCAGAAAAAATAAAACCAAAGCAGGGAAACAACTGCGTCTTTTTAGTGTTATTGAGAAGAAAAAAGAAGTATAAAAGTTGCAACAAGTAAAGTGTCCTGTTGGTTACCATTGTTTTTACGCTGCTTGGAGGTCTCAAGTTCAAATTAGGAGGGTGTACAGAAACAGAAGTCGTAGAATTTATAGTTTGAGCCGCTCGAGAAAAAATATTTATTGTTTCAGAAATATGCATCTTTCTCTTTTTTCTCTCCTTGTTTTCGTTACAAGAGATACATATTTCTCTTATAGTTTCAGAAATATGCATCTTCCTCTTTTTTTCTCTCCTTGTTTTCGTTACAAGAGATACATATAATCGCTCTTAAATTTAAACCCGCAACTTATTTTTTGAATAGGTTTTTCCAATGAATGAATGTTTTTCGATTTCATGATTTTTTTGGACAAATATGTGAACTTTTCTCAAATCGATGAACTTTTTCGAATTTGGAACTTTTTTGTCAAATTCGTGAATTTATTTCCAAATTTATGAATTTATTTCAATTTTTGGAACTTTTTTTGTCACATTTGTGTATTTTTTTCGTATCAATGAACTTTTTTAAACATGTAAACATTTCTTTAATATATGAATATTTTTTGAGTTTTTAAAACCGACAACCGTGTAAAAAGACTTTCCTATGCTTGGGCATTCGGCAACCTTACACGATCTTTTCGGTCTTTCTCCTAACAAAGAAAGTTGTTCAATATTATCGCATTTTCTTTTTGAGTGCATTACTTTTTCATGCATCTTTGATGAAAATTTGGCATGTGATTCTACCTCCTGGCATTTTATTTTTGCGAGCGTTATTTTTTCTTGGATCTTTGGTAATTTTTGTTGTTAATAGACTTTTATTAATATATCCAGAAAATGATATAAAATACATCCCAAGTTGCACATTAGTATACATACTTTTGTTTAAAAAGTAAAAGAAATCGTGCCCGGATCTCTACGTAAGAACTAACGAATGTAGCATCGAGTGATACTTTGTTAAATCTCAATCGAATAGGATTAGCAATCCTTATTAGTATACTTACATTTGTGTGATAATACGGTTTTATTAATGCATCCAAAAAATGATATAAAATACATCCCAAATTACACATTAGTATACATACTTTTATTTAAAAAGTAAAAGAAATCATGCACGGATCTTTACGGAATGTAGCATCGAGTGAGACTTTGTTAAATCTCAGTCGACTAGGATTAGCAATCCCTTATTAGTATACTTACATTTGCGTGATAATACGCTTTTATTAATGCATCCAGAAAATGATATAAAATACATCCCAAATTGCACATTAGTATGCATACTTTTATTAATGACAGGGATAACTTGTCTGAAAGACAGAAAGATCGCAGGGTCGAGTGTCAAATCTTGTTTTTGAGGTTGCTGGCTGCCGCATGCAGCACCATGGTCTCAATGGAGAAGCCCGGTCCAAATCCCATCATCACACCCCACTCACCCGTCTCCCCATCCTCCTCCATCCGCCGGCGTTGCTCGTCGAGCACGAAGATCAGTGTGGCGCCAAGCATGTTTCCGTACTCTCTCAGCACAGTCCGGCTTGCCGCCAGCTTCCCCGGTTCCAGGTGGAGAGCCCCGTCGATGTGGTCCATTATTCGGCGGGCGCCGGGGTGCACCACGAAGAAGAGGTCGTTCCACTTCCATTTGGCCGCGCCGCCGGCGCCGCTCATTACTCCAAGCGGCATGAACGCATCCGTGAGACACTGTACGATGTGCTGCCCCGCTAGAGGAACCAGCTCCCTGGGGAAGATGCGGCCGTCCAGGCCGGCCTCCGTGAGCTGCATGTTGAGCACGCCATGCGTTCCCGGTATCGTGGTCTGCGAGGCGGACACCATCTCGAAGAGGGGCCGCTCCAAGGGCTCCACGGCGTCAGCGCCGACGATGACCGCGCCTGCGCCGTCACCGAAAACTACCTGGCTGATGAGCTCGTGGGGACATTCCTCCTCTGGGCCACGGAAGGAGACGACGGTGAGCTCGACACAGGCAACTAGGACGCGCGCACCCCGGTTGTTCTCGGCCAGGTCCTTGGCGAGGCGCAGCGAGGCGGAGCCAGCGGAGCAGCCGGTGAGGTTGAGCATCGTCCTGCAGACAGAAGCGCGAAGGCCAAGGAGAGATGCCAGGCGGAGGTCGGCGCCTGGGGCGTGCGTTCCCGAGTTGGTGCTGACGACGAGGTGGGTGATGTTGCTGGCTGGACGGCCCCACTTGGCTATGGCCTTGGCTGCGGCCGACGCCGCCAGCTCTGGCGCAGCGGCGGCAGCAATGGCCAGCCGTGCATCCAGGGACGGTTTCCCGCGGCAGAGGAAATCAGGGTTGGCGTCCAGTAGCTCCTCTGTGTGGTGGAAGTAGCGCTTCACCGTGGATGACATCTGGCCTGATAATCATATATAGGAAACAAGAGTTTGTCACTGAATGATCATCGTTACAAACTACTAAGATGCATGTACACTTGCTTTTCTTTCTGCTTACAGAAGGCCTTGAGTGTTTGTTTGAGATCAGTGAGGTGTTGGCTCTTGGTCACTCGCAAGTAGTAGTCTGGGAACTCCTCCTGGGACACGCAGTTGGGCGGGTTCGCGGTGCCGATGGCGAGGATGGCCGCCGGACCGTCCGCGCGCTGCGAACACCGGATCTGACCCAACGACGGCATGGTGTTGCTACCCATGGTCTTTTCACAAAATCAACAGCTCTTAACTAGGCCCATTTGAGGGGGAAAAAGAGAAAGATAAGCGAGCAATAGAGGAAATACCTAAATAACGAGCGGTCAGTCGAGAACTCAGTGTGATGGAGGAGTGGGAAAGACCTGCTTCAAGACCCTTTGCTCTAAGAGATGGGATACGTTAGACAAGAAAGATGGCAAGTATTTATAAAGACGGGAGGGGAGTAGGGCCCGTGTATATGAGGGGGAAATAAGCCAGCTAGGATATCTGAACAAATTCGGTGTAATCCTTTTTCTGTACAGACTGGAGATATTATTTCAGAGTACATTATAAATAAAAGCCAAAGCCGACTCAAGTCGGTGAGTTCATTTTGATATGTTCATTCCTGAAAACCACCTAGAGGAGAGTTTTTATCAGCGGTTTCGCAAAACCATCACTCTATCCAACTAGACATAGCAGATACTCATCACTAAATATACACACAGTAGCACATTCATCTTCACATTCATCTCTTCATAAAGTCTGAGAAATATATAATTGAGAAATACTACACATTTTTGAAAGAAAAAAAATTCCTTACACAGTGCACCGAAATATCACAATACGGACGAGTTGAAGCAATATAGCGCTGAATATCCCCTATTGTACATATGGTGCAATTTCCCAAAAAAGTTACTCCACCGTCTTATATATCCTGATGAAATCATAATTACCAATAACCTTCCAATTTGTCATACGATATCATGGGCCAATTAATGTGCTAGCTAGTTTCATTCCAAAAAAAGATGGTATCTGATCTATGTTATACGATAAGTTAAGTTAAATTTATTAATGCATCTTGAAAATGAAGCAAAATACACTACACATATTTCATAGAAAGCAAACAAAATGTGGAAGAAAATATGCTAACCAAAAAATATTTCAATTCTTTGTGGAGAGAAAGTTGTACAATATGATCGCATATAATTGTATTTATTCATTTTATATGCAAATTATAAATGACAGAATTATTTTCGCGAAATTAACAAAAATAACACCAAATTATTTGACTGTATGCGCTTCGCTTAGCTTTGCTTGTTCATGTTCCTTGCGCTCTTGTTTGCCGTGTTGTGCTTCCCTTGTATATGTGTTATCCGCAACATTAGTGTTTGTGTGTGGGAGCACGCGCGTGTGTGTGTGCTTTCTATAAAACGGGGTGAAGGCCTATTTTGAGATGGGATAAGAATATTTTCCGTGCTCGAACTCTTCCGAGAATTTACAAATCGTCCCTCAACTCCAAACCGGATAGTTTTTGTCCCTCGACTATCAAAACCAGTTAGTTTTCGTCCCTTGTGCCACTTCGGGCGGTTTTCGTCCGGAATCAACTATATCGTGAACCTCAATTCTCAGTTTTTGTCATCCAGACCCATGATCTATATCGTGAACCTCGATGCAATCCCATCATAACACCCAGTTCATTTGTCTCTCCTTCGTCCTCCATCCGCAAGCATTGCCTAGAGAGCCTGACGACCAACTTTGTGCTAAGCATGTTTCAATACTCTCTCAGGCTCTCAGCGCAGTACATATCACAACCAGCTTCCCCCGGTTAGAGCAGAGAGCCACTTCAATGAGGTCAAGTATTCCATGTTCGCCGGGGTGCACCACAAGAAACAGATTGATCCACTTTTATTTTGTAGCGTCGCAGCTCATTATTTCATTGAGAAAAACAGCACTCTTTCCAAATCGAACATTCTTTGGAATGGATCCAGCGGTGATGCTAGCGGGGAAGAAATGAGTGGAACTCCGTGTATATCTGCAATGAAGTCATGCTTATCTCTATATGTATAATTATGGCTATCTTTATACTAAATACTTGACAAAGTATGCACCTATGGCAGTGAGACGCACGATTCCCTCAATGATCTGGACTCCGACAATTAACAGATAAGTTTCGACGAAAGCTGATAAAAGAACATTTTATATGTGCCTGTAGTTTTCTTGATTTGCAGCCCAACTATCTTGCATGTGCACTACTTTTTATGTTCTGTCAAGACTGGGATGAGTAGTTGATCTGCAAACAAAAGAAACACAATTTAATGAAGCCATCAACATCAATTTAGTTGACCTATGGTGATCCTACGTATCAACCTTAAAAGGTTTCCTACAACCATGTGCATCAGTAGGAAACGGTGATCCTGGGTATCAACCGGTTGCATTCTTTTCACTAACTAATTGCATCATTCCTGGGGGATGCCTCACAGAAGTGCATATATATATATACATGAGCTAATACAATAACTAGCTAACATAAATACAAGGGACCGAATCGATATGACCTATGCCTCATTTCCTGTTTATAGGCTCTGCGTGTATCACTAGAAAATTATATCATTAGAAAAATAATAATATTTGAAGTTTCTACTGGTATAATTTGTTAGCCAAATAATCTGCGGCCGTGGCTCGGGCGCGTCGGGCGCGTGTGTGGGCGCGCGCTGGTCGCGTCGGCTCCGCGGCGTGTGTGGGTGTGTGTGTGCATGTGGTGCACGGGGGTGTCCGTGCACAAGCACACCGTGTGCGCCTGTGTGGGGCTAGACTGTCGACAAGACGCGTGGTACGATCGTGGGCATTTTTGTTGGAGCTCGCCGTGAGCCGCGTGCGTTGGAGCGCATCGCGGGCGGGGCCAGAGCGGGCGGAACGCGCGCACGTTCGGGGCAGTGGAGGCGTGGGTGAGTCCCAGTGCGCTGGCTCGGGTATAAAGTCGCGCGGTGGCCGTTGTAACAGCTGGGCCGTCGACTTCATGCTAGGGAGAAGTAAAAGACCGTTCATGTGGCAGGCGTTTGAGCACCGAAAAAACTCTCGGTGCCCACCGTGTCTTCTTCTCCCCCCTTCTTCCTCCTCGGTTCGAGTCCGTGCGAGGTGAGCAGGAGAGAGAGAGAGAGAGAGAGAGAGAGAGAGAGAGAGAGAGAGAGGATCCGGCGAGCTAGGGCTAGAGCTTTAGCTCCAACGTAATTTTAGTAACATATACCTCGTCTTATGTAGGTCAAATTGTCAATCTAGGGATAAACATGGGCCTACTAACAACATCTTTTGATAAAAATTCATATGATTCTATCTCCTGGCATTTTCTTTTTCGGTGCATTACTTTTTCTTGAATCTTTGGTAATTGGTGTTGGTAAGTTTGTAATCCTATGAATTGCCCCGAGTAATTGATATGCCAAAAAAAACACATTTTAAACCAGTAACATCAATTCAGTTGACCTATGGTGATCCTCTGTATCAACTACAATAGGTTTCCCACAAGCATGTGCATCAGAAGAAAATGGTGATCCTAGGAATCAACAAGTTGCATTCTTTGCACTAACTAATTGCATCGTGCGTAGGGGATGCCTCGAAGAGTTGACCTAGAACAAATCCATCTTGTTGTCATGCACTGTATGCAGTGCACTAATGCATCAATCAGAGATGGTGATCCTAGGTATCAAGTAATGGTTTACTAATTAATTTCATCATACATGGACGTTGGGAATTAGAGAGAGGTTAGGATGCAACACAAACTTGTATTTACTACATGTGTGTACAATAATTACAGAGAGAGATAGAGAGAGAGAGAGAGATACACGACCCAATGCATGCAGCATGATAATTGTCTAACTTAATTTATCTAGCTAAGATATGTTTGATTGTTGTTTGTATTGTATCGCCCATGCTCGTCCCTAGACATGGTCATATCAACCTATGTCTTTCATGCACGCGAACTCTCTCTCTCTCTCTCTCTCTCTCTCTCTCTCTCTCTCTCTCTCTCTCTCTCTCTCTCTCTCTCTCTCTCTCTTGCGCGCACCAAGGGTCGGACAAGGACGCAACCCACTACAGTGCGGCCTAGGTGTCATGGTAGGACGTCGGCACGTGATACTTCGGTGCCAGATGGTATTCCACGGACACGGCAAGCACCCCGCGCTATCAGCGAGGTATGTGGCGTAATGGTGGTACCTTCAAGAGAAAGCACTCTCTCTCTCTCTCTCTCATGCGCAGGGTCGGACAAGGACGCAACCCACTGCAATGCGGCCTAGGTGTCATTGTAGGACGTCGGCATGGGATACTCCAGTGCCAGATGGTATTCCACGGACACGGTAAGCACCCCTGCGCTATCAACGAGGTATGTGGCGTAATGGTGGTACCTTCGAGAGAAAGCACTCTCCATGCAGAAAGTACCACCATGGACGTGAAAACCGAGGAGAAGCCTCATGCCGGCCGCAGCAACTTGGGAGGGAAGAAACAGGCATACGAACACGCCGGTACCTTGGTCGATGACGATGTCCCTTGTTGCCACACCACAGTTGGCTGCCGAATCCACTAGTGCCGACCCTCTCTCTCTCTCTCTCTCTCTCCATGACTCCATAGTAGATCTCATATCGGTGGTGTATGCACTACTAGAATCACCACCTTTTCCATGTGCCGGGAACACTCGGCAAAGAGCCAATAACCGCCGGCAAAGCCTTTGCCGAGTGTTGCACTGGGGAAAGCCACTCGGCGTATACCTCCCAGGCAAACAGGAATTTCCCGAGAGCCAAGACACGGACACTCGGCCAAGACTTTGTCGAGGGACAAACAGTGCATCTCGGCAAAATGAAGTGACTTCACGGCCGCTGGTTTCGTCAGCTCTTTGCCGAGAGCGACGCTCAGCAAAGCTGCCACAGTGCATCAGTAGGAAATGGTGACTTAATTTGTAGGAGATGGTGATGCACATGGTTGTAGGAAACCTTTTAAGGTTGATACGTAGGATCACCATAGGTCAACTAAATTGACGTTGATGGCTTAATTAAATTGTGTTTCTTTTGTTTGTAGATCAACTACTCATCCCAGTCTTGACAGAAAATAAAAAATAGTGCACATGCAAGATAGTTGGACTGCGAATCAAGAACTATATGCACATATAAAATGTTCTTTTATCAGCTTTCGTCGAAACTTATCTGTTAATTGTCGGAGTCCAGATCATTGAGGGAATCACGCGTCTCACTGCCATAGGTGCATACTTTGTCAAGTATTTAGTATAAAGATAGCCATAATTATACATATAGAAATAAGCATGACTTCGTTGCAGATATACATGGAGTTCCACTCATTTCTTCCCAGCTAGCATCACCACATGATCCATTCCAAAGAATGTTTGATTTGTAAAGAGTGCTGTTTTTCTCAATGAAATAATGAGCTGCAATGCTACCAAATGAAAGTGGATCGACCTCTTTCTTGTGGTGCACCCCAGCGAACGTGGAATACTTGACCCCATTGAAGTGGCCCTCTGCTCTAACCGGGGGAAGCTGGTTGTGATATGTACTGCACTGAGAGCCTGAGAGAGTATTGAAACATGCTTAGCGCAAAGTTGGTCGTCAGGCTCTCTAGGCAATGCTTGCGGATGGAGGACGAAGGAGAGACAAATGAACTGGGAGTTATGATGGGATTGCATCGAGGTTCACGATATAGACCATGGGTCTGGATGACAAAAACTGACAATCAATCTCAAAATAGGCCTTCACCCCGTTTTATGGATCACGCGCACACACACTTGCGCCCACACACAAACAATAATGTTGCGGATCCCACATATACAAGGGAAGCACAACACGCCAAACAAGAGCGCAAGAAACCTGAACAAGCAAAGCTAAGCGAAGCACATAAACTCAAACAATTTGGTGTTATTTATGTCTATTCGTCCTTCCAAGAATAAGAAGGAAGAGAAACTAAAGCAACCAAGTGATCCATGATATTGAAGAAGAAATGAGTATTTCAAAAACTAAACTAATAAAAATAAAAAACATATACATTATAGCCACATACACATATACATCACATATGAAAAAAATAAACTAATAAAAATAAAAAAACATATTGCAACATATGAGCAGAGGCTCGACGGCGGCGGCTCACAACGGGGCGGCCGGCGAGGGCGAGGGCGGCGGCGGCGAGGGCGCGACGACGGCGACGACGGGCTCGGGCGGCGGGGCAGGGCGACGACGGGCTCGGGCGGCGGGGCAGGGGCGACGAGGACGGCGGGCTCGGGCAGGGCGACGACGGGCTCGGGCGGCACGGGCATGGGCGACGAGGACGGCGGGCTCGGGCGGCGACGGGACGGCGGGTCTGGTGGTGACGGGACGACGGTCGGGCGGCGCGGGTAGGGCGGCAATGGGCGGCGGCGACGTCGACGCGGCGGCGGCGCGGCGACGACGGGCGGGCGGGCGCTGGGCGACGACGGGGGCGGCGACGACGTCTGTGGCGACGACGACGAGGAGCAGGCGTCGAAGGGAGAGGCGGCGCGCTCGGCGGGATGAGGAACTGAATGAAATTTTCGCAAAGTCCAGTATATATAGAAAGTGCATTGGTCCCGGTTCGTGGCACAAACGGGACTAATGCCCTTTTAGTCCCGGTTGGTGCCACCAACCGACCAAAATCTATTTTGAGCCTTTGGTCGGTTGGTGGCACCAACTGGACTAAAGGTGGCATTAGTCCCGGTTTGTTCCATGAACCGACTAATCTTTAGTCGGTTGGTGCCACCAACCGGGACCAAAGGCCTGTGCTGCCCCGAACCCAAATATTTAGTCCCACTCGCTAGTTGAGAGGAGGCGCACCTGTTTATAAGGTGCGGTGCGCCTTCCCTCTCGAACTCCTCTCTAAAGCAGGCTTCGGGCCTAAACCTGCAATCTGTGCCAGGCTCCTCTGAGCCTCCCGCGGGCCTGAATCCTGGCCTTGGTAGGGTTTGTAGTCGTATTCAGGCCGTGGGGGCCCAGTAGGTGGCACTTTTTTTTGTTTTCTTTGTTGCTTTATTTATTTTATTTTGTTGCTATTTTTATTTTTTTCCAGTTTTTTTGTTTTGCTTTCTGCATTATTTATTTTTTGTTGTTTTTTGCTTTATTTTTTAATTCTTTTTTGCTTTTAGTTTTAGAAAAATTATAAACTTTCTGTTAGTGCCATTAGTTTTAAAATTTGAAAACACTTTTTTGTTTTCTTTGTTGCTTTATTTATTTTATTTTGTTTCTACTTACAACAAAATACTTATTGTTGCTATTTTTATTTTTTTTCAAGTTTCTTTGTTTTGTTTTCTGCATTATTTTTTTTTGGATTTTTGCTTTATTTTTTAATTCTTTTTGCTTTTAGGTCAGCAAAATTATAAACTTTTTCTCCTCTGAGACGTGTTTCCAACCAACTGCTGAAAGTCCTGATGTGTTCACATGTAATCTAGTCGTCGCACTGCTCCGGGTGTTTGGAGCGCAGACTGTTCTTGTGTTCATCGACATACGGGGTCACCAAGGTAGAGTTCAGAGAACTGTAGTGTGCTTGAGACCAAGAATATCCGTCCCTGCATATTATTGAGTCCCTTCCAAGCGTGTTTTTCCGGTCAGTCTCCCCTCATACCGCGATTTAGGGAGACCTATCTTCTTAAGGCCAGGAATGAAGTCAACACAAAACCCGATGACATCCTCTCGCTTGATGGCCCATGGAGATGCTTCCTTCGGCCTAGCGATTCTGAACATATTTCTTTAGGACTCCCATGAACCTCTCAAAGGGGTACATATTGTGTAGAAATACGGGCCCTAGAATGACAATCTCGCCGACTAGATGAACTAGGACGTGCGCCATGATATTGAAGAAGGATGGTGGGAACACCAGCTCGAAACCGACAAGACATTGCGCCACATCACTCCTTAGCGTTGGTACGATTTATGGATCGATCACCTTCGAGATATTGCATTGAGGAATGCACATAGCTTCACAATGGCTAATCGGACGTTTTCGGTAGAAGCCCCTCAATGCAACCGGAAGCGATTGCGTCATAATCACGTGGCAGTCATGAGACTTTAGGTTTTGGAACTTTTTCTCTGGCATATTTATTATTCCCTTTATATTCGACGAGAAGCTAGTCGGGACCTTCATACTGAGCAGGCATTGAAATAATATTTCTTTCTCTTCTTTCGTAAGAGCATAGCTGGCAGGACCTTCATACTGCTTCGGAGGCATGCCCTCTTTTTCGTAAGCGTTGCAGGTCCTCTCGTGCCTCGGTGTATCTTTTGTCTTCCCATACACGCCAAGAAGCCTAGCAGGTTCACGCAAAGGTTCTTCGTCACGTGCATCACGTTGATCAAGAGCGGACCTCTAGGTCTTTCCAGAGGGTAGGTCCCAAAATATAGATTTCTTCTTCCACATGGGTGCGTGATTCTCACCGTCATTCGGAACAGCTAGTCCGCCGGGACCCTTTCCAAAGATTACGTGTAAATCATTGACCATAGCAAGTACGTGATCACCGGTACGCATGGCGGGCTTCTTCCGGTGATCTTCCTCGCCTTTGAAATGCTTGCCTTTCTTTCGACATTGATGGTTGGTCGGAAGAAATCGACGATGGCCCAGGTACACATTCTTCCCGCAGCTTCCGGTATATACTATCGGTGTCAAGTAAACAGTGCGTGCATGCGTGGTATCCCTTGTTTGTCCGTCCCGAAAGGTTCGAGAGCGGGCCAATCGTTGATGGTCACGAACAACAACGCCTTTAGGTCAAATTCCTCCTTTTGTGCTCATCCCACGACGCACACCGCTTCCATTCCACAGCTGTAAAAGTTCTTCAACTAATGGCCTTAGGTACACATCAATGTCGTTGCCGGGTTGCTTAGGGCCTTGGATGAGAACGGCATCATAATGAACTTCCGCTTCATGCACATCCAAGGAGGAAGGTTATACATACATAGAGTCACGGGCCAGGTGCTGTGATTGCTGCTCTGCTCCCGAAAGGATTAATGTCATCCGCGCTTAAAGCAAACCATACGCTCCATGGGTCCTTTGCAAACTCATCTCATTACTTTCTCTCGATTTTTCTCCATCTGCGACCCGTCACGGGTGATCTCAACTTCCGCCTTTCTTACGGTCCTCATTGTGCCATCGCATCAACTTGGCATGCTCTCCGCTTCTGAACAGACGTTTCAACCGTGGTATTATAGGAGCATACCACATCACCTTCGCAGAACCCTCTTCCGGAGGCTCGCCGTCAACATCACCGAGGTCATCTCGTCGATCTTATATCGCAATGCACCGCATACCGGGCATGCGTTCAGATCCTTGTAGGCACCACGGTAGAGGATGCAGTCATTAGGGCATGCATGTATCTTCTCCACCTCCAATCCTAGAGGGCATACGACCTTCTTTGCTGCGTATGTACTGTCGGGCAATTCGTTATCCTTTGGAAGCTTCTTCTTCATTATTTTCAGTAGCTTCTCAAATCCTTTATCGAGCACAAGATTCTCTCGCTTCCACCGCAGCAATTCGAGTACGGCACCGAGCTTTGTGTTGCCATCTTCGCAATTGGGGTACAACCCTTTTTGTGATCCTATAACATGCGATCGAACTTCAGCTTCTCCTTTTGACTTTCGCATTGTGTCCTTGCATCGACAGTGACCCGGCGGAGATCATCATCATCGGGCACATCATCTGGTTCCTCTTAATATTCAGCAGCTTTGCCTGTTGCAGCACCATCGTGCACATCGTCTGGTGCATCTTGATGTTCAGTAGCATCACCGTATTTAGGGGGCACATAGTTGTCATCGTACTCTTCTTCCTCGCAGTCTTCCATCATAACCCCTATTTCTCCGTGCCTTGTCCAAACATTATAGTGTGGCATGAAACCCTTTTAAAGCAGGTGGGTGTGAAGGATTTTCCGGTCGAGTAAGACTTCAGATTCCACATATAGGGCATGGACAACACATAAAACCATTCTGCTTGTTTGCCTCAGCCACTTGAGAAAATCATGCACCCTTACTGTCTTTGGGAGGTGTGTACATCACCGTACATCCATTGCGGTTCATCTGCGTGCATTATATATAATTATGTGTCAAAATCATTACGTAACATCATGAATAGATAATTAAGTGACCAAATTAATAGAAGTTCATCATCACATAAAACCAAAGTACATACATAGTTCTCATCTAACAACATAAAGCTCGCAGAGCATCTAAATTAATTAAACCATACATTGAAACTATGTAAAACATTTCAATGCGAAACAAATGCGATCATAATCGCAACCAAGGTAACAACTGATCCAACGGCATAATGATACCAAGCCTCGGTATGAATGGCATATTTTCTAATCTTTCTCATCTTCAAGCGCATTGCATCCATCTTGATCTTGTGATCATCGATTTACATCCGCAACATGCAACTCCAATATCATCTTCTCCTCCTCATGTTTTTTTATTTTTTCCTTTAAGAAATTGTTTTCTTCTTCAACTAAATTTAACCTCTCGACAATAGGGTCAGTTGGAATTTCCGGTTCAACAACCTCCTAGATAAATAAAATCTATGTCACGTTGGTCGGCATAATTTTCATAAACAATAAACGAACCAATAGTTATGAAAAGATAATATATACCACATCCGAATCATAGACAGGACGAGGGCCGACGGGGGCGGATACCAAAACCATCGCACTATATAAGATGCAATAATAAAAGTAAGAAAATAATACAAGTAAGAATATTTTTCCTTTCGTAAAGAAGATAAGAACAAGAGGCTCACCACGGTGGTCTTGGCGATGAGATCGGCGCTGGTGATCGACGGCGGTGAAGACGGGGACGGGGCGTGACGGACCGCTAAACCTAGACAAATATTGAGGAAAATGGAGGTTGGAGGTCGATCTTGGAGAGGAGAAAGCTTAAGTAGTGTGGCTCGGGCATTTCATCGAACACCTCATGTGCATAGGAGGTGAGCTAGAACACCACAAAGCCCCCCCTCGCCGGCAAGAGAAAAACAGAGCACTGGAGTGCTCTGCTCGCGAGCGAGGGGTATATATAGGCAGCACTATTGGTCCCGGTTCGTGGCATGAACCGGGACTAAAGGGAAGCCTTTGGTCCCGGTTCATGCCACCAACCGGGACCAATAGTGGTGGGCCAGGAGCCAGGCCCATTGGTCCCGGTTCGTCCCACCAACCGGGACCAAAAGGTCCGGACGAACCGGGACCAATGGCCCACATGGCCCGGCCGCCCCCGGCTCACGAACTGGGCAATAGTTTCCATTGGTCCCGGTTCTGGATTGAACCGGGACTAATGGGCTGAACTGGCTTGGGCCATTGCCCCCTTTTCTACTAGTGTATCGAGCGCCTGAAATTTGCCGGAATGGAAATTAATCAACACTCCGGCAAAACATAGGCCACTCGGAGGTGTAACCTGAACATGACCGGCCACTTGGGCAACCATATATCCTATTTGAGCAACACAAGATTTACATGGAGATTTGGCAGGTCTCACCTCGAGGTCGGAGGGGGTCGGTGACGGGGACGACGGCGGGGATGATGGAGGGGCTCCTTGATTTCTGCAAAAGCAAAAACCCTATAAGTTATCACTAATAGATCCCGAATAATTGCTTAAACTAAAAAAATAACAACAAATATGACATGTTCAACTAGTTCTATTAATTCAACTTGTTCTTACTAAATATAAACTTGCTATAAATAGAAAAAAAACTAGTTCTTTCTAAAAATAAAGTAGTTCAACTAGTTATATTAATTATCTTATTAAAAATACATTAGTTAAACTAGTTCAACTAGTTTATTGATTTACTTACTAAACTAGTTCAACTAAAACTAAACTAGTTCAACTAAAACTAAACTAGTTCAGCTAAAACTAAACTAGTTCAACTACTAAAAATCATTATCTATGAACCCTAAATTAACATCTACTACTACTAAAAAACATCTAGTACTAATTAAGCAGAGAGAAAGGGGGTGGGGGAGGGGTGGGGGCTTACAGAGAGGGGAGAGATGGTGGCGGGGAGGTGCTCGGCGACGGAGAGGTAGGGGCGGTGAGGGCGGGCTCGGGATCGGGATTCGGCGGTGTTGGACGGGCTCGGGCGGCGGCGGTGAGGTCGAGGGCGGCAGCGATGAGGTCGAGGGCGGCGACGGTGAGGTCGAGAGCGGCGGCGGGTGGAGGCGCTGAGGTTGAGGGCGGGCGGCGGCGCTGAGGGCAGGCTCGGGCGGCGGCGACAGAGGAGTAGGCGAAAGGGGGGAATGGAGGACTTAGCAAAATTTTGAGCCCACGGGTGGTTAATTCAGAAGTAGCAGTAGTGCGTTCCAGAAAGCGTGCTACTGCTACGTTAGCTACAGCGCGTTCTGGTATACACGCTACTACTACTCCTTTCTCTTTTTCCCCTTTTTCATTTATTTTTCTTCACATTTTTTTCCTTTCACCTTATTCTATTTCTTTTATTTTCAATTACCTTTCTATTTGCTTTCCATTTAATTTTATATCCTTTAGCAGTAGCGAGTTTAGAAGAAAACGCACTGCTACAAAGGAAGTAGCGGTAGCGCGGATCAATATGGATCGCTACTACTATGTGTAGCCTATCGGCTAAGCCGTGGGAATTATAGTGGTAGCGCTTGTTTCTGAACATGCGCCGCTGCTAAAGTTTGAGCTATAGCGCGCTTTGCATGAACGCGCTAGTACAAATTAGCAGTAGCGCCCTATTTTAACCAGCGCTACTGCTATACCTCTGTGTATAGGCTTTTCCCTAGTAGTGTCAGGGCTAAATCATGGGTTTCCCCGCCTACCAAAGCACCAACAACCACCGTCGTGGCAAAACAAAAACGGTCCCAAACGGGGACTACCCGGGTACACAACAACAACGGGCACACAAGGCTTATGTCCGCCTACCTGATCAGGGTAGCGCACACATAACCTTCCCTCATTGGAGGCACCGGCAAGAGGCACGACAAAGGTCCGAATAAAGACCCCACATAAAGGTAAATGTGGTTGCACTGGTCAGCTCGATATGGTGGCACCATGACTCAGCCAACAACTGTTCAAGTTCAACTAAGTCCGGTTAAACTTGAATGCAATAATCTGAGTCATATGAGAATAACATGATGCAACTACAATGCATGAGCATGATATCAACATAAACATGGATGCAGCATAAATCTTAAGCATGACAACAGTGAAGCATTAATCCAGATGAGCATGGCATACGGAGGAGCATGAATATCACAAGCATAACACTACTCATAAACAGATCATGACCACTAGCATCGAGAAAAAAATACCATGCAATGACATAACGATAATACTACCATGCAAGCCTTTAACCAACTAGATGCAAAGGAACATGCATAGCAACGGCACTCGGAACAGACGATAGCCATGCACCGAAGACCATCACCAACATCAACATGTACTACTACCGAGCATGAAAGTAATACTAGCAAGACAATTGATAACCAGATGCATCGAAACATAGGACAAAGATGAACATGAAACCATAAGCAGTACCGAAACAATGATAACAGTGGCAGGCAAACAAACAGACAGTTATTAAATGTTCAAGTTGAAAACCATGACTACTGCATGGCCATCATGCAAGTGGGTGGTGTGGCTTGCCTGGGGATGAAGAAGGCTCCGTGAAGATGTGCGGTGAAGCGGCGGAAAGAATCGCCGGAAAGGGTTCTCTCTCAGAGGGGGATGATTAGGGGCAAGGGAAAACTGGTCATTTATAGTATGTCAAACCATAGTGAAAATGATGGGAACAGAACGGGCTCGACGAGACGAAGACGTGGGCGTTGGTTTCACCTCAATCGGAGTCTCGAGGAAAAAGTTACGGCCGTTCGTTCGTTAGGGAGAAAAATAAATAAAAAGTATTCTTTTTCAGCGCTAACAGGTGAACGTTCACAACTTAGAGGTTTCGGCCGGCTGAGCTGAAAAAGAGAAAGTGCATTACTGAAAATATGTTATCCGCACAGAGAAGCGCACTTTATTCAACCTCACTCGTGCCCGCGAGGCAGAGGCACGGCGCGCGGCGCTAGAGCTGGCCCGGGCAACTCCGGCTGCCTCCGGTGGATCTCCGGCTACCAGAGTGCTCGGGAGAAGGAGCCGCACCCGTCTAGGGGGAAAATGAGCACCAGGGAAGGGCTAGGACAGCGGCGTTGCGTGATAACCGAAAGTAGGGGGCGGCAACCAATCTTGGGGATGACAGCAACAGGGGCTCCGGCGACTCGCTGAGGGGGTGGGGAGGACCACTGGGGTATGAGGGAGCTAGAGCTGGAGAGACTGGTGGAGGGGAGGGCCTGGTTGCCACAGATTTAGGAGGAGGCCCGAGGCAGCCATGGAGGGGGAGGAGGGCTCCTGGAGGGGTTGGACGTGGTCCTGGGAGGTGGGTGAGGCCGCTGGTGAGGTCGCAAGCGCTCGGGGTGAGCTTATATAGGCGGGGCGAGGCGGTTGGGTGAGCACGACCGCGTGACACATCGTCGGAGTCCGGCCAAGCCTCTGGCAATGCTCAGCGAGCACGGGAGGGGCGAGGAACTCGACGAGGGCTCGATGCAGCGTTCACGGACCAGAGAGGGCCAAGGGGACACGGGGAGGAAGAAGACAGAGGAGGAAAAACGATGGCCAGCTACAACGCGTCCGTGGGCGCACGGCGACAAGCGCCAGCGAGGAGGCTTCCGGAGGGGGAGGTGGCTCCAGGGGACGGCAACGACGCGGAAAACATGCTAGACATGGTCAGGTGATGAGGGGACGAGTGCATAGACGGGGAGCAGGAGACAGAGGCGCCAGAGCGCGCGTTTGGCTGGCGTGACCCATGGTCACCGCCTAAGCTGGCGCACGCGGTTGCGCCTTGGCCAACCGACCATGTCTAGTAGATAGGACATCCAAAGAAGAGTGCCAAAGTGCAAGAAAATGAGCACATGGGCTTGATGGGTGACTAGGGCTTGCACTGTTTCAGTTGAACAACAAGGTGTTTGTATCTTGCTGTGACTCACATGCTTTTCCATCACAGCTGAGCTTTGACTGGGGTTGATCACTCACTAAGGTGATTAGGATGGAAAGGTTTCCGCTCAAGAAGAGGAGTTTAGATAGCACTTGCTGTAGAAATTGCCCTACTGGCCAGATTGGGAAATGAGGAAGAAGCACTCACTAGGAGTGCCAACTTGAGCTCAACTTGGGGAAGGCAGAGGTATTTGGTCATGTGAAGAAGCTGAAAAAGGTTTCATACCAAATGGACATTCCAAAATGGTACTTGCTTCACAAGCATCACCACTTACCAGATGGAGGGAGTTTATATGGATAAGAGAAGGCCTAGGAAAATTTTCAGCCATAATTGAGCAAGATAAAATATACTTGCTTCACAAACTAAAAATTTGGACGGAATAAAACAATTGATGATGAGCTTACATGGAGGCATGACATGAGCTCAACTTTGGTGGAGGGCTATGATTTGATGATACGAAGGACCATGGAAAATTGCAACTCATTTGGATATGCCTAGCTTGTACCTCCTTCACAAAGTTTCTTTCTGGACAGAAACTTTCGAAAATCATAAATAAATAATCACTAGGAAAATGAGGTTGCATTTTGGCATGTGGCAATGATATGGACAGGCAATGATGTCCAAGGATTTTGAGGTCAATTGGGCAAAGGAAAATAGCACTTGCTTCACAATGTGCTATTTAGGGCAGAATAGGAAATGAATTATTTGAGGATTATTTTTTTAACATGGATATGAAATTTTTTGCCACATTTGATGAAGATATGACCCAAAAAATTTATGAGAATTATTTGGGAATTTTTGGAGTGATGGAAATATAGGTTGCTTCACAACCTAGGGCAATTCGGGTTATTCCTTTAATAGAAAAGGAATATTCCCAATAAAAAGAATATTGGGATTTGGTCCAAGGTGGAAATGGAAAGGTCTCGGGAAGGATTTGGGTATGACAAGCCACTTTGGAACCAAAGAAGAGTTCATCTTCTTTAGTTTCCAGACCACATAGCCACGGAAAAAGAAAACCTAGGCAAAAATCTCAGAAAGTCAAAAAAAAAGAAAGGGCCAAACATCAGGCTGTTACAAAATTCCACCTACCAAAGGCGCCTCACTCCCCGGCAATGACGCCAGAAAAGAGTCTTGATGACCCAAAAGTATAGGGGATCTATCATAGTCCTTTCGATAAGTAAGAGTGTCGAACCCACCGAGGAGCAGAAGGAAATGACAAGCGGTTTTCAGTAAGGTATTCTCTACAAGCACTGAA
Organism: Aegilops longissima; assembly: GCA_021605205.1. Lineage (NCBI taxonomy): Eukaryota > Viridiplantae > Streptophyta > Magnoliopsida > Poales > Poaceae > Aegilops > Aegilops longissima. The sequence goes on along the minus strand of CM038677.1, from coordinate 788,394,974 downwards.
ATTATCGGTAACAGATGGTTTGGCGATAAGGTAATTCGTAATGGGTAACAAGTAACAAAAGTAAACAAGGTGCAGCAAGGTGGCCCAATCCTTTCTGTAGAAAAGGACAAGCCTGGACAAACTCTTATATAAAGGAAAGCGCTCCCGAGGACACATGGGAATTATGGTCATGCTAGTTTTCATCATGCTCATACCACTACTAGGAAAAAGCCTAGCAGCAGCGCGGGTTTTGGGCCTATTAGTAGCGCGGGGGCCGGCGCTACTAATAAGGCGCTACAGCTAACGTATAGCAGTAGCGCGGGTGCCCCCCACGCTACTACTATGTCCTTTAGTAGTAGTGTGGGTAAAAACCCGCGCTACTACTACCAGCGCGGGTTTTTTTTGAATATTTTTGAAATCTGTAGAAAAGGACAAGCCTGGACAAACTCTTATATAAAGGAAAGCGCTCCCGAGGAAACATGGGAATTATGGTCATGCTAGTTTTCATCATGCTCATACCACTACTAGGGAAAAGCCTAGCAACAGCGTGGGTTTTGGGCCTATTAGTAGCGCGGGGCCCGGCGCTACTAATAAGGCGCTATAGCTAACGTATAGCAGTAGCGCGGGTGCCCCCCGCGCTACTACTATGTCCTTTAGTAGTAGCGTGGGTAAAAACCCGCGCTTCTACTACCAGCGCGTGTTTTTTTGAATTTTTTCGAAAAATTATTTCGATTTTTCCCTAATTTTCAAATTTCTGAATTATTTTAACCTCAAATCTCTAATCACCCCTCATCGCTGCTCAATTTAATCTCTAATCACCCTCATCATTCCAAATGATCTAACTTCCCGGACGGTCACCCATCCACTCACTACTCCAGCCTGAGCACGCTTAACTTCCGGGTTCTATTCTCCCTCGTTTCTAAGTCTGCACTTGTTGTTTTCCTGACAATAGTAAGATGTCAATCCTATTAGCCTCAGGAATTTAGCTTGAGCATGAAGTCACACATTTCACTATTTGAGTTTGAAACTATTGTTCTAAAAAATTAGTAACACTAATCTTTCTTGAATAATTAGTTTGACCACAGTTTGACCATAGTTTGACCAGATTTGACCAAAATTCAAAAAAACAAAAATAATTATTTAGTAACACTAATATTCTAGAATAATTAGTTTGACCATTGTTTGACCACAGTTTGACCACATAGTTTGAAATTTTTTCGATTTTTTCCACTCTAGATCTTAAAAGCCCCGTAACTTTTTTCTTTTTGGTTTTTGAGGATTTTGAAAATGTTTAACGGGGTTCCCATATAAAAAACTCAAATAAAAAACTTTTTCATCCGAGCTAGTATGCAAAAGTTATTCCCATTTTTACAAATTCTCGAGAGATTTTGCAAATAAAGTCGAAATTCATATTTGCAAATTTTCCCAACAACTAGACCACATATCACATGGGAAACTTATTTTCTTTTATTTTTTTGACATTTTCATCATTTTCTTTTATTTTTTAAAACTGAAAAGGCTATCCACCGGGGGTAGAGTTTGAAAATGGGACCTTTAGTAGTAGCTGTTTTACCCCTCGCTACTACTATGGCACCACTTAGTAGTAGCGAGGGCTAAAAACCAACGCTACTGCTTTCAAACTTAGCAGTAGCGAGGTTTTAAAAACCCGCGCTACTACTATGGCATGTCCCGGGGGGCACGGTAGAGACCACTTAGTAGTAGCGTGGGTTAAAAACCCGCGCTACTGCTATCAACTTAGTAGTAGCAAGGTTTAAAATATCAACTTAGTAGTAGCAAGGTTTAAAAACCTGCGCTACTGGTAAGTAGCAGTAGCGAGGGTTTTTAACCCTCGCTACTAGTAACTTTCTGTGTATAGGCTTTTCCCTAGTAGTGTACGATTCACGTTCGTTACTTTGATAATTTGATATGTGGGTGGACCGGTGCTTGGGTACTGCCCTTCCTTGGACAAGCATCCCACTTATGATTAACCCCTCTAGCAAGCATCCGCAACTACAAAAGAAGAATTAAGGTAAACCTAACCATAGCATGAAACATATGGATCCAAATGAGCCCCTTACGAAGCAACGCATAAACGAAGGTTTAAGCTTCTGTCACTCTAGCAACCCATCATCTACTTATTACTTCCCAATGCCTTCCTCTAGGCCCAAACAATGGTGAAGTGTCATGTAGTCGACGTTCACATAACACCACTAGAGGAAAGACAACATACATCGCATTATCGAACGAATACCAAATTCACATCACTACTTATAATAAGACTTCTCCCATGTCCTCAGGAAGAAACGTAACTACTCACAAATCATATTCATGTTCATAATCAGAGGGGTATTAATATGCATAAAGGATCTGAATAGATGATCTTCCACCGAATAAACCAACTAGCATCAACTACAAGGAGTAATCAACACTACTAGCAACCCACAGGTACCAATCTGAGGTTTTGAGACAAAAATCGGATACAAGAGATGAACTAGGGTTTGAGAGGAGATGGTGCTGGTGAAGATGTGGATGGAGATTGACCACTTGCCGATGAGAGGATCGATGGTGATGACGATGGAGATGATTTCCCCCTCCCAGAGGGATGTTTCCCCGGCAGAACAGCTCCGCCGGAGCCCTAGATTGGTTCCGCCTCGAAATTGCGACGCTTCGTTCCGAAAGCTTTCGTATGATTTTTTCCATGGCATCAGGGGGCTTCCAGGTGGCTCACGAGGCAGGGGGCGCGCCCAAGGGGGTAGGCCGCGCCCCCACCCTCGTGGACAGTGGGCGACCCCCTTCTGGTGCTTTCTTCGCCCAATATTTTTAATATATTAGAAAACTGACTTTCATGGAGTTTGACGACTTTTGGAGTTGTGCAGAATAGGTCTCTAATATTTTCTCCTTTTCCAGCCCAAAATCCTGCTGCCGGCATTCCCCCTCTTCATGTAAACCTTGTAAAATAAGAGAGAAAAGGCATAAGTATTGTGACATAATGTGTAGTAACTCCCATATTGCAATAAATATCAATATAAAAGCATGATGCAATATGGACGTATCAAGATTCATGAAGGGGATTGCGGTCATCATGCCGGATCTAAATCTCTTGTTGCTAAAGCTTTTCGTCATGGGTTTTATTGGCTGACGGCTCATGCTGATGCGGAAGATGTGGTCAGTAAGTGTGATGGTTGTTAGAAATTTTCAAGACGAGCTCATGTGCTAGCTCAAGAATTGAGGATGATTCCAATTACTTGGCCGTTTGCAGTCTGGGGGCTGGATATGGTTGGACCTTTTAAAAGTTCGAAGGATAAAAAGACTCATCTCCTGGTAGCTGTTGACAAGTTTACAAAGTGGGTTGAAGCTGAGCCGCTCAGCAAATGTGATGCAGCCACGACGATTCAATTCATCAAAAAGGTGATCTTTCGTTTTGGATACCCTCATAGTATCCTTACTGATAATGGTACTGATCTGTCTAAGGGTGCAATGAAAGAATTATGTCAACAAGAGCATATCCGGCTTGATGTATCATCAGTGGCTTACCCCCAGTCTTATGGTCAAGATGAAAGAGCTAATCAAGAAATCTTGAGTGGTATCAAACCCCAGCTTATGGTCCCTTTGCAGAGGACACCGGGTTGTTGGGTGGAAGAGTTGCCCTCAGTGCTTTGGAGTATCAATACCACCCCCAACAGATCTACGGGTTACATGCCTTTCTTCATGGTTTATGGAGCAGATGTGGTTCTCCCTAGTGACATACATCACGACTCGCCCCGTGTGGCGGCTTATGTTGAAGCTGAAAATGAGAAATCATGTCAGGATGTTATTGACCTGTTGGATGAAGAGCGTGCACTACTAGGAAATTGGCTATAGATAATATGGACATTAATGGCGAACCACACATGTGGTGCACCACTACTATATAGCAGTGGCACACCATGTGTTGGTGCGCCACTACTAACAAACTTTTTTTTCCAAAACTAGTAATGGCGCACCAGGGCACAGTGCGCCATTACTAGTTTTAACTAGTAATGGCACACCACTCACCCCGTGCGCCACTACTAACAATTTTTTTTTACTTTTTTTTTCATAACTAGTAATGGCGCACCAGTGTATAGTGCGCCATTACTAGTTCAAACTAGTAATGGCGCACCACGCACACGGTGCGCCACTACTAACAATTTTTTTTGCAAAACTAGTAATGGCGCACCACCTAACTGGTGCGCCATTAGTAACCAGGGTTACTAATGGCGCATTGATAGGTGGTGCGCCATTAGTAACCTGAGACCAGCTAGATATTTTGGACAACCACCTACCACACTCACTTTCCCCACTTCATTCTCTCCACCTCCTCCTCCAAGCTTGTCTCGTCTGCCTCCTCCTCCTCACCTCATTTGCACCATAGATTCATCTAAAGTAAGTGGTTCAATTACCTTTTTTTGATAGGTAAGTAAGGGGAAAGCTTTCTTTATGTTGTAGATCTACTTTTTTCTCCCTCCAACAATGCGCACATGCACTTTTTATGGCCTACCTAGATCTATGTATGTTTGTGGTGTTGCATATATGTTTGTGTTTGTAGGTACCGGTATTTGAAATGCGATAGTTGCCAATATTTTGCCAGAATGTTGATTCATTTCCGTTTCGGTGAGAATTTGGCACTATGCATTCTTTTTGGTCCTATTTTTAGGCAAAGTCATGCCAAATTTTTTCTTGGTTCTAAAATATCGTTTTGCTCTACCCCGCAGGAGACCATGCATGGTCCGCACGATGACCGAAGGCATCGTGAATATGTTTTTTAGCTCCGCGGAGGCCGAGATGCTTCAAAAGAACGAGACGGAGATAAGATGTCCGTGTCGAAGATGCAAGATGAGGAGCCTTATGGACCCGGATTCCGTATAGGTGCGGGACCACCTGCTCTTGCGTGGTTTCATGGATGGCTATCGGTGGCAAGGTGATGAAGATGATTACGAAGTCGTCCATGGGGGCCGGACAAGAAATTAGGAAGGGAAGCAAGACAACCGCGGCGAGGGCGGGCGAGAAGACGAAGAATCTCCAGGACAAGATCACGAAGTAGATGCAGTACACAGTCATCATGTAGAAGATGCCAGACATGATGATGAGGAAGATGCCGGAGCAGACGAAGGGCATGATCATGAAGATGAAGATGCCGGAGTAGACGACGATGGACCATCGATGGGTTGGGTGCAGGACCCTCATATTCAAGAGCTGTTTCTCAAGCAGACGGATAACGCAAGAGCTGCCGCCCGAGAGAAAGCCAAGCTGGATCCACTAGAGATAGACGCGGTTACTCCATTGTATGAAGGATGCAGGCCCGAGGATACCCGCCTGAAAGTAACGCTCATGGCTCTGGAGATGAAGGTAAAACACAAAATGACCGACGCATGCTTCGACGAGAACATGTCATTCTGGCACGAACGTCTTCCCAAGGGGTACAAGTGCCCGACCAGTTTCGAGGAGGCGAAGAAAATCGTGTGTCCTCTGGATTTATCGCACGTGAAATACCATGTGTGCATGAACAATTGCATCATTTATCGGGACGAGCACGCGGAGTCTACCTATGTCCGGTGTGCGGCGTCACTCGATAGAAGAAGAGGAAGAAAGCTCCTCGAAAAGTGGTGTGGTACTTTCCGGTCACTCCTCGTCTGCAGCGGTATTTCGTGGACCCTAAGGTAGCAAAGCTCCTGTGTTGGCACGCGGATAGGGAGGAGAAGAAGTGAGAAGATGACGGAAATGATCCGGAGATAAATTAAAAAGACAAGATGCTTAGTCACCCTAAGGATGCGAGCCAGTGGAAAGTGTTGAACTTCGAATACCCATAATTTGGGGACGATCCAAGGAACATCATGCTGGGCGCGAGCACCGATGGAGTCAATCCGTTTGACAGCCAGAGAAGCACACATAGCACCTGGCCTGTGTTTGTGTGGATGTACAACCTCCCCCCTGGTTGTGCATGAAGAGGAAGTACATTCACATGAGTATGCTAATTGAAGGGTCGAAACAACCAGGGAACAACATCAATCTGTATCTGGGGCTGCTGAAAGAGGAGCTAGACACGCTGTGGAAAACGCCAGCCAATACATGGTACGCCGCAGAGAAAGAATATTTCGCTATGAGAGCCGCACTGCTCACGATGGTGCAGGACTATCTCAGTTACGGATATGTCGCGGGGCAGGTGGTCCACGGATTTTCTGGATGCGTTAGGTGCATGGATGACACAACGTATCGCCAGCTAGATAGAGATCCCGGGTCTTTGAAAACCGTGTTCATGGGACATCAAAGGTGGCTTCGCGACGATGACTCATGGAGAAAACGCAAGGATCTGTTCGATGGTGAAACCAAACCCCGAAGACGCCCGCGTACGAGGAGCGGCGAGGAAATAGACGAGCTGTTGAAAAATTGGAAAGATTGCCCACTGCCGGGAAAGAAGCAAAAGGCACCAGAGCCGGGAAAGAAGCGAAAGGCGCCAGAGCCGCTGCTGAAGGTATGGAAAACGGGGACTATTTTCTGGGACTTGCCATACTGGAAGATCCACCGTGTGCCTCACAGCCTTGATGTCATGCATATCACAAAGGACGGTGTGCGAGAGTCTGCTTGGTACCCTGCTCAACATGCCATAGAGGAACAAAGATGGGCCGAAAGTAAGGGCAGACTTGAAATCAATGGGCATAAGAGAGGAGCTTCACGCTAATGATGATGATGATGAGGCAAAGCAGGACACGGGAAGTCGTCGCAAAGGCAAAAAGGCCAAGAAGACCGGAAATGACTTCCCTCCCGCGTGCTTCACTCTAAGTCAGGAGGAGATCGAGCAGTTTTTCACCTGCCTCGTAGGAGTAAAACTTCCTTACGGTTACGCGGGGAAGATAAGCAGATACCTAGACTCAGCGAAGCAGAAGTTCAGCGGGATGAAGTCTCACAACTGTCACGTGCTGATGACGGAGATACTTCCAGTTGCAATCCATGGGATCATGGATGCGCACATCCGTGAAACGCTATTTGGCCTATGCAACTTTTTTGATGTCATCTCTCGGAAGTCGGTTGGCGTGAGGCAACTCAGAAGGCTACAGGAAGAGATCGTGGTGATACTATGCGAACTTGAGATGTACTTCCCGCCCGCGTTCTTCGATGTTATGGTGCATCTGCTGGTCCATGTCGTGGAGGATATCATCCAACTCGGGCCGACGTTCCTGCACAGCATGATGCCGTTCATAAGGATGAATGGTGTCATCAAAGGATACGTTCGCAACATGTCACGTCCAGAGGGAAGCATCGCCAGGGGCTTTCTAACCGAAGAGTGCATCTCCTACTGCACGGATTATCTAGGCATCGAGAACCCCGTTGGTCTGCCCGTCAACAGGCACCTCGGCATGCTCGCTGGATGGGGTCACCATGAGGGTCGCCGCGAAATGCATGTCGACTTTGAGGGTCGACTCGTTGACTTTGAAAGAGTAAACCTAGTCGCGCTACAACACATAGACGTGGTCGATCCTTGGGTGGTAGAGCACAAAATCTTTATTGAGAAGACGTTTTATAAAGATATAATCAAAGAGCACAACTCTTGTTTCACGCGTTGGTTCAAGGAGAAGCTTTTGTCGTACCCTTTACATGAGGATTCTTCCGCGGAAGAACAACTCATATTCGCCTTGTCACAGGGCGCCGAGCACAACCTGATGACGTATGAGGCGTACGATATCAACGGCTACACATTCTACACCGAGGTAACAATGGAATCCTACACCGTTAAAAAACAAGGACAGATACTACGGAAGGATCGAGGAGATCTGGGAGCTGAGCTACGCTGGAAAGAGGGACCCGATGTTCCGTGTCAGATTGGCCAAGAGCGTCCTAAAAGAAGACCAGTATTTCACCACCATGGTTATACCCGAAGCCAAATACAAGACCGCGGGCACAAACGTCACCGCGAAAATTGAGCCATGGGTACTGGCTTCCCAAGTTGACCAATGCTTCTTCATTACCGGCCCGTCAAAGCCCAGTCGTGTTGTCGCGAGGAGAGGCAAAAGGAAGATCATCAGAATGGATGGAGTCGCCAATGAGCAAGACTTCGACAAGTACGGCGACCCGAAGATGGAACATGACGACGACGATGAAGTACCAGCATACACCACAAGAAGAAGTAGGACCACCCTACCTAAAGGACGTCCGTTCAAGAGAAGAACTCCATTTGCGAAAAAATAAGGGCAAGAAGATTGTGAACAGATAGGTAGCTAAGATCGATTGTATTTAAATTGTAGCCTTCATTTCTCGATTGTATTTCGACAAATATTTTCATATTCATAAATGTTTTACCAATTCACGAGTGAATGCAACTAAAAATCCAAAAAAATATTGATGATATTTTTAAATAACAAATTTGATGATATTTTTTCATATTCATAAATATTTTGAAATAACAAATTTGATGATATTTTTTCACATTCATAAATGTTTTCAAATTTGATTGTCTTTTTCTAAAAAATTATTAGATGCAACTAAAAATAATATTCCAAGAAAAATTACTAATGGCGCATGAGGAGAAGGTGCGCCATTATTATCAATGTACTTATGGCGCACCCCTGGGAGGTGCGCCATTGCTAACCTTCCACCCTCTATCCCTTTCCCTCTCGCCCCCCGCGCCAGATCCCCCTCCAGCTCGATCGTGCGCTATCCCCCCTCGCCAGACCCCTCAGAGCCGACGACCCCCACACCTCCCCGCTCCACCGCCACCGCCGACCCCCCGCACCTCCCCGCTCCACCGCCGATGACCCCCCGCACCCTCCCACGCTAGCAACACCGCCGCCGACGACCTCCCGCACCCTCCCCTATCTCCTCGCTCGAATCCCCTGAACGGAATCGGCCGAGCGCACCACCCAGCCCTCCCCCCGAGCGAGACCTAAGGTTCAAGCCGCCGCTGCCGGCCCTCCGCCGCGGCACGCCCAGCTGTCCGAACCCTCCGCGGCCCCCTCTGTCCACTCCAGGAGCCGTGCCTCCTCCATCTGCATCGAGTACGCCAATGGGTCGGCCGGGATCGCCACTTGATATAAATTTTTTATATGTGAACTATTAAATGAATGATACATATGAAAAAAAATTATATCCCGGAAGTTTACTGAAATGATAAGTACTTAAATGTAATAATTTATTGAGTTAATATTAATTCCCAAATGAAGGCTAATAATTTATTTAGTTAATATTAATTCGCAAACTGAACCAAATACTAATGGCGCACCGCTACGAGGTGCACCATTGCTACAAAAAAAAGGTTACTAATGGCGCACCGCCAGGAGGTGCACCATTGCTATCAATTTTTTTTACTAATGGCGCACCGCTAGGGGGTGCGCCATTGCTAACCCTCCCCCCTCCCACTAAAATCCCCAATCTCACATTTCTCTCTCAGCCCCCCACTGCCTCACCTCACCCGCGCCGCCGCCGTGCTCGCCGTCCCTGGCCGTGCTCGCTGCCCCGCCGCCGACCCCCACCGCCCTGGCCACCGACCACCACCGCCCGGCGCTCGCTGCCCATCGCCCTACCGCCCCGACACCGACCCCCACTGCACCCGACGCCTGACCCCCACTGCACCCGACGCCCCCGACCCCCACCAGACCGCCGCCGCCCCCAAATCTCTCTCTCGCTCCCAGCGGCGGCTGCCTCGTCGGAGCTTCCCCTCGAAGGCGGCTAGCCTCGTCGGACGCGCTCCTCGACGGCGGCACGAGCCTCCCCGCGCGGCCTCTGGTTAGTCTCTCTCCCTCCCTCCCTCTCTCCACCCTCATCCCCATGGCCCCACGGGGTGGCGACCTAGGGTTAGGTGTAGGAGCTCGCTGCCGCCGCCCCGTCGTGTCACTACTGCTGCTTCGTGCGGCCGCCGTTCCCGTGTGCTCGCGCGCTCCCGCGCTCCCGTGCTCTGCACCCTCGGCAACCTCTGCCCCGACACCGCCGACGAGGCCAAGGTGCTCGTCCCCTCCCTCGTCCCCAGCGGCAGGTTCGACAGCGACGACTGGGTCGACAAGATGCTCAATGACCTCTCACTCATCAAGAAGTTCGAGTAGTAGCTGCCCCATAATATGCTCCTGCTTGCTCTTCTTGTTCTTGTTACTACAATGGACATGGACATCCATGTGCCATTTATCAGTCTTATAAAGTGCTCCTAGCTACTGATAGACTAGTTTGGTGATATGTTCAATCTTCAGATTATCTCCTTCTATGCTACGATCATAAGACATCAGTGTCAATATCAAATGTATGGAGCTAATTAAACCTTGTTGCTATGCTGTCTTGGAGAAAAATGTAGTAGCTGTTGTTGTTAACTCGGGTTGGTGTAGTAGCCTCCTGCTTCCTGAAGCCAATCTCAGGCCTGATGAAAATATTAGATTCAGTTGAAACAAGACAGGCAAAATTATGTACTAGCAAACACAGATTTTGGATACTCATTCGCGAACTCTACCATCCAATCTCCTATATGAATCGAAACCTCCCAATCCTCTGGGACTACAGCCCAGCCATCACAGAGCATTGGGGATGTTATGTTGCTGCTGCATCTTCATCAGTTAAAATATTACCTTCACCTTTTTCTGATTTACGACACGAGGCAGCGACCAGTAGAATATTTCTGCAAGTAATTGCCGTGTAATTTGGTCGAAAATTTGTTTGCTGTTACTTACTTTGTGTAATCCGTATGTAGGGGATTCTTGCAGAACTTGAGTACAGTCCTGTGGGGTTCATCAGCAGCTTTTACAGAGTGATTCAGTGATAGAGACCAGAATAGGTGGGGTTCATCAGCCACTTACTTATAATGAAAGAATGGTTTCTTTATGTGCCCTTCATACTTGATTTGTTAACTTGTGCCATAGAACTTACATATATACTCCCTCTTGTACCACCTGTGTTTGTGTTGGTCTGCTAGATAACTTGTTTCACTTGTTTTTATGCAAGCAAAACTCTGCTTGACTGTTAAGTTGTACAATCTGTACTTGTTCTGTTGGAAGCTGATTATACCAGAGAATTATTCAATTATACAAATTTTGCTTTCTTGCTTGTGGCACCTAGTTGTTGCCTGCTTTCCTGCTTGCACACCCTCAGATTTTCAGTATGCATTGTTTGTATGTATGTAACCACGACTGACAAACTATATAAGCTATAAAGTGAAATGGAAGGAGTTTACTTGCTAATGAATAGTAATCTTGGTCATTTTGTGTATCTCGTGAGCAGAGCAAAGTTCCTCTCTGTACCTCATAGGGGAGCAGTATGCATCTAGTGTAGGCTTTTATACTTGTATAGTTTCAGATGTCTCTTGTTCTGGGTCATGGACTTTGTGCCATGGCCACATTGGTTTTCTGTTTGGCCTCAATTTGGCCTGGCAAATGATGGTCTACTAGTTGGCAAGATGTTTTTTGAGAAACACAGTACCAGCATGCCGATAATGATTTTGGCAGCAGTGTGCGGCACAATTCCTTCATTGGATAATGATTTTGCAGGTACCCCGAGAGGCCCTTGAGTTTGCCGGAATGTCAATTAACTTCCGTTCCGGCAAATTCGGGTCCTATTTTCAGCAAAGGTCATGCTGAAATTTTCCGTGAATTTTAGCATGATTTGCTAAAAATAGGACATATGGGGTACTTGCGACTAATGTTGGGCCAGGGTATCTTAGTACTTAATTAAGTAGGATCAACTGCCCCTTTATTCTTAATGTTGGTTGACTCTTAATCATCTGAGCAAGTGATCGGTGCCGGCCGGCTGTTTTCTGAAGGAAAACAATATAATAGAAAGTACACCTGCTTAGGAAGTAGACCTCAATTTTCGTCGCCGACACACCATTTTCTACTTCCACTTGTAAATATTTTTCCCTATATAGATAGATAGATAGATAGGCCTGCGACTTGGGTTGCATACTCGGTCGTTCTAAAGTTGGCTCTTGATGTCAGTCAGTAACTCTCATGAAATATTCACATGTGTTCAAAGCTCATTCTGACTTGTGACAGCGGTGTGATTAGTCCTGATCACTTAGGTAAATCCTCTTTGTTTATTTTCCTGCGTAATCTCACGGTTGGAGCTGGGGGCGGCCACGTGTGAGCCATCCACGAGCCGTTGACCTCGCTCCTGTCCTGCCTGCCCACCTCCCCTACCTGACCCTGACCGCCATTAAAGTAACCAATCAAGCTCCTTATCCACTGTGATCAGAAACAAATTATGAAGATGACACAACAGAAGACAATACCCCCGATCTAGTCTAAACACATTGGCTGGCTAGTAGTTAGTGTAGGTGCATATATACACGTGAATCCACCTACATCCTGGAAATCCATTTAATCCGAGGAAGACGACGAAGAAGAAGAGGAGGAGGAGGAGGTGAGGTTGGTTAGCCAAGAGTCAAACCCTAAATCATAAAACCTTGGCTTTTAGGGTGCCTTGGTGTCGATAAAAACCTAAATGATGAAAGCTTAGCCCTTAGCTTGTTCATTCTGTAGATTTCCAAAATTCAGTTTTGTACCGCACACCAAAGCCCCAAGAAAGAAAACTGCAATCTGAAACAGAAGATCAATTTTCAGCCCTTGGGTTAGTTTAGTATTTTTTTCACACACTCAAACACCCTTGCTTGCCATGTGTATGAGAGAGATAGTGAGAGGAGACAAGAAGAAGGGGGTTAGGAAGGAACTTGGACCTTAACAACAACACACTAACAACGAATTCCTCGAGAATTAGGTTATTTGGTCAACTTAGAGATCTTGTTCCTTGACAATAACCAACGTTTTGACCAAACTTTTTTCCTATTTAGAGCGAAACATGGCCCACAAGGATGAGGCCGGCGGTTCGGGCAAGAAATTCTGGGAGCTGTCCCAGGAGATGGAGGAAGAACCTCACCGCTATGAGGACGCCGCGGAAGAAACCGATCTTGACTACACAACCCCTAGTGGCGCCGGGGATGACACCACTGATGGTGCCGTTGAGGTTGCCACCACTGATGATGGCAGCACACGCACAGATGGCAGCCAACCGAAGAGGCAACGGAAGGACCGGCGCCCGAACATGGTCGGCACCGTCAAGGAGGAATTTACTGAAGTGTCCTCCGAGGGGCATCCAACGGCGCCCAAATAATTAGTCAAGGGGTACGCGGTTCCGCTCAGGTGCATTCTCTGGAGCACCGTCTCGATCAACACCGAGAACCTAAGGCATCCTGACCGAGGGAATTTGCGCAACCTCCTCTTCACGAAGCTGCACGAACGATACAAGTTCCCCGGTGACGTCGCAAACACACGCCTCTCAGGGAATAAAGTGAACAGTGCCGCCCTCACGAAGATGAGCACGGCCCTGGCTACTTGGAGAGGCGCGGTGAAGAGAATGATTGACAAAGGTGATAGTTATGAGAAGATCAAGGCGAAAAATCCTTCGATCAGCGAAGATGACTACAAGGACTTCAAGATCAAGTGCGAGAGCAGTGCAACCGTGGAATCAACTCAGTGGGGGAAAGATATGCGGGACTTGAACTTAGGGGTCCACCAACTCGGTCCCGGCGGTTACAGAGTGGCGGCACCTATATGGGACAAGGAGGACGCGGAGCGTGCTGAGCAAGGCCTACCGCCCCGCTTCGAGAAATACCGTGACAAGCAGACCAGGAACTATGTCAGGGCCCGGTACAAGGTGGACCCGGTAACAAAGGAGCTTACCACGGATGCGAAGACCAAGGCGCTTGAGCGTGTTCTGGTAAAGAATACACCCCCGTGTAATCATCTCCATATGGTTGCATTCTAATTAATGAAGCCAAATTTCTAAATGGTTCACATTCCTTCCGCAGGACACTGAAAGCAGATGGCTGGGTCGCCTCGAGCTCCCTTGGGACAACACTTTAAATAGGGCGTTGAACGTAATGAAAAACAAGGATAAGTTCAGTAAGCCGTCGTCAGCTGGTCGTGTGGCCGGCAAAGGCTTGTCCATGAAATGGTCGTCATACTATAACGCTGGTGGGCGAAAGGAGAGCAAGACCAGCTCGGAAAGCCAGTCGCGCGAGGTTCAAGAACTCAAGGCACAAGTGGCGCGGATTCCGGAGATGGTCCAAGAGCAAGTGCAACACCAATTGGGAACGACGCTCACCGCCATTGTGCCTACCTTGATTGAGGGGCTGCAGGCGTGGATTGCGGGCGGCCAACAGGGGCCCCCCCGGTTCCCAGCTTCACGGCCAACAACTCGCACAATGCGCAGGCGGCGCCATTGGTGTCTCCGGCAAAGGCGGTATTGGTGTCTCCGGCTCCGGCGTGGGCATTGGAGCTTAATGCACCCGGGTGTGCGAAGAATACGCCGGCCGACACCTCGGCAGCAAGCGGCCCCTCCTTCACTTGCACGCCCACCGTTGGCGGTGCCTCGACATTAGCCGACCTCGACGCCATCACAGTAATTAAGCCTCTCGGCCGATGACTTCATCTCCTTGCCTTTGACTAGGCATCCCTGACGCCCTACATGTTTTCGCAGGGTGCCGACGCCGATGTTCCATGCACTCTCCTGCACTTCGTGGGTGGCAAGTTGATCGATGTCGCCAATGGGATAGGTCGGTATCTTCAGCTAACTTGCTTGATAAAGGACGCATTTATCTTGCTATTGAAGCAAATTCCTCAGCACTAAAGGGAGACCCGTCCTCCTTTACACTGGGATAACCATTGGCCAAGTCCTCTGGGTCAAGATCTGCTTGCCATGCTTTAGCCCGGGTTAGGGCGGTGATTGCACCGGCTCTAGCAGAAGATTGCTTCAGCTCTTCAACTCATTGGGGCAGCACAGATAACTTCTCCAGCGTGCCCTTGATGAGGGTTGGCAGTTGTTTCTTGTGCGAGGCAACAGAGATAGCTCGTTGTGCACCTGTGTACAGTTGCTCTATAAGATTATAGGCGGCTTTCAGCCTCTTCCGCATGTCTGAGCCAAGATGTTTGATTCTAGAGCCAGCATTACCAAGTAAATCTATAAGCCGGTTGAAAGATTATTGCAATGCCTTGGTAGTATCAAATTAAGATGAAGTTACTTATCGAAGATGGCAGCATTCATGGCATTTACTTGATGTTTTAGACCGGCAAGCTCTTCAGCCACCTGCTTAAGAGTTGCTTTTGCTTCCCCCGCTCTCTTCAACAGAGCTGTTTTCTCGGTCTCCCAGCCTGTTTGGTCAACTTTGAAGTTTTTCTCCAGCTTTTCCATCTCTGCCAACGCGGTGGTTAATTCTTCTTTGGCCTTGGAGGTTTCAGATTGCCAAGACTTGATGTTTTCTTGAAGATCAGCGACTTGGGTTTCTTTGACATTAAGCTCAGCCTATAGGATATAAACAATAGGCGGCATTACAATCATTTTATTTAGAAGTCCCAAGCACAATACAAGTACTTCACTTGTCACTTGGGGGCTAATGCACATTGATCTTTTTGAAGACAATTTTATGACGACCCAGCTACATTATGGTGACTATAGGAGATTCATGGGGGCTATATGCTTGGATTTTATGGACAACTATGATAATATGACTCGACTGATCTTGACAGATTAAGCTAGCCCTTGGGGGCTACAGGTGCAAAATTGAATCATTACTATTTGAAGTTCCAACTTATCTTGACAGATTAAGCCTGCCCTTGGGGGCTACAGGTGCAAAATTGAGTCATTACTATTTGAAGTTCCAGCTTATCTTCACAGATTAAGCTGGCCCTTGGGGGCTACAGGTGCAAAACCGAATCATTACTATTTGAAGTTCCAGCTTATCTTGACAGATTAAGCCGGCCCTTGGGGGCTACAGGTGCAAGATTGAATCATTACTATTTGAAGTCCCGACTTATCTTGAAAGTATAAGTGGGCCCTTGGCGGCTACTGGATTTGTTCTACAAGGTTATTTAAAAGTCTACAACACATTCAATTTTATCATATCCTGTAGACTTGGCGGCTGATAAAGTATGTTCATATGAAGAGACCTGTAGTGTTTACCTCAAAATGCTCCTTCATCAAGTTCACTAAGCTGGCTTCAAAATCGCAGCTTGTATGCAGGCGATTCAAGTACCCAGAGTGGATCTCTTGAGCACTGAAATGGGCATAACTTTCTAAGTTGTCTGACCATTTTCCTTTGTCCGCAACATAAATTTCTTCCTTGGCGATGTGCTTTGCCAAGACAGTGGGATTGCCTGGTGCTGTAAAGCCAAGCACAATGATGATAACATTATCAACCTTTTCTTCTATAGGCTTTATGGGGGCTTGGCCGCTTGGTGCTGGCTGGGTCAACATACATTTGATCCATGGAGACGTTGTATTCGACTAGTGGCGGTTCATCGGTTGTGGCTTCAGGGGCATGGTGGGAGGCCTCTATTGACTGCTGCTCCGGCTCAGAAGTGTTTTTAGTGGTTTTTGTCACCTTCATTTTCTTGCTGGGCTTTTCCATAGCTCTATGAATGAAACACAAGATGAGGTTAACACAACAATTGAGTACATGATTGAAAGCAGAGATTTAATATTCTTCCCTAGGCACAGTCTTGAAGACTGGGACATGAGTCCCCATTGAGTCACCAGAGGAGGAATTAGATGTTCCCTTATAATATGAATCGGAAGGATTAAGAGGTTGTCAAAAAAGACCGGCCTTGGGAGAAGTTAAGTCGGAAATTGTTGAGACCTCTAGACGAATCTTGCGGGGAGCTGGAGTGTTTGGTAAGCCGGAGGAAAGGATCCCGCCTCCACTATTCCGGGTTGTGTGGCAAGCTTCATGTTGCTGCTTCTTCAAAATAAAGTTGGGATCCAAATAAGCCAAAGGATGAGAAAACCTTACTTTCCGGCTTGCTTGTCGAGTTTTCTGTTTTGGAAGAGATTCTGAGCCCGAGGAAAGAATAATTACCTCTCCGTCACCCACACGGCTGGCTTCCGCTTCATCCTGGTAATAGTCATTGTCAATGAGATGTACAAAAAAATGAGCCAAGAGAGTCAAGTTCTACCTCTGACTCATCATCATCACCATCATCATCCAAGTCAAGTAACTCGGACGGGTTAGTCTTCTTCTTGGCAGGCTTTTTAGCCTTGGTCTTGGTCCGGGCCTGCTTGGCCGGCTTATCCTGCAGCTTCTTCTTCCAAAAAGGGGATCCGGCCTATGGAGGTCAGATAATTATAAGAGGACAATGTTGGTGAAAACATGATTTAAAATGGAAAAATTGTGTGCAACACTTACAGCTAGCGGCTTGTTGAAGGTGCAGAAAGGACTAAGTCTGGTTTTACTGCACTCGGCCCAGCTTTCATTCAACAAAGCCTTGGTCGCTTCATTGACTTCTGCGTCAGATAATTGGATTTTGCAGTGGCGTTGTGGATCTTTCAAGTCGCCGGTGTACTCGCACATTAAGCTGGGGCGGCGGCTTCAGGGAAGAATCCTCCAGGAGAGCCAGCACCGAACAAGGTCGATGGCGGTTAAGCCGTTAGCCATGAAGGCTCTGATCTTTGAAAAAATGGGTGCATACTTGGTCCGTTCCTTTGTGCTGATACACTGGGGGGAGCTGATGTGTATTGCTGAGCTAGTATTCATGGTAACCCGGCAGGGGATTCTTACTTTCTGGAGGAGTATCTTGGCAATAAAACCAAGTCTGGTTCCAGTCCTCAGGATGACTGGGCGGCTTGGCATATGGGAAGGTGGCCTCTTTCCATTCCTGAATAGAAACTCCGCCTAATTCCAAGCTGGGGCCGTCGGTGAATTCCGTCTGCCGGTTCAAATAATAAAATTCCCTGAACAGTTCAAAACTGGCTTCCTCTTGAAGATAAGCTTCGCAAAAGACTTGGAAGTTGCAAATGTTGGAGATAGAATTGGGCCCAATGTCTTGAGGATGAAGTTGGAAGAATTGTAGAACGTCTTGAAAGAATTTTGAGCCAGGTGGGGTAAAACCCCAGATCATATGATCAGTGAAAACAATCACTTCTCCTTCTTTGGTTTGAGGAGGATTTTCACCGCCTGGGACCTTCCAATGGATGTCGCTTTTCTTGGCTAACACGCTAGTTTGAACAAACTTGTTCAGATAGTCCTCGGTAACCCGGGATGGTACCCAATTGCAGGAGGTGAAAGTCTTAGTCATTGTTGATGAAGGTCTGAAAGGAAAACATTGCCGATTTAAGATTATATTGGTTAAACCGGTGATTGGTTCAAAGGTAAATAAACATGCAATATGTTAAGTTGAAGATTAGTGTTGAGACATGCAGAGCAATCTATGGGAGGCTTAAGAGGGGACTAATGGTACCTGGCGGGTTATGGTTTATAAGTTAAACCACCCACACAGCTATCAATTTTCAGATCTATGAGTGCAAAATTGCTAAGTGTTGAACAAACAACTTTCACATATTGGTGCTATAATTTTGGATATACAACAGTTCATATAAAGAAGAAAAATTCTAAATCTAAGTGGCACAACAGAATAGTTCGTGTGCGCAGATAAGATTTCTTACGGAAAGGAGGCATTCAAATACGAAAAACAAGTGTTAAACTGCTACCGCACAAGGTTGGTGTTGTGTTTGGACTAAAAAACTACAAGATCTAAGGGGATACAGAGATGAACGGAGAAGAACTCCTACGAACTCGAGCAAACCGTAATGGGATCTACGGTGAGGGAAGGAGAAAAGCTTACCGACGATGTTGGATAGCGGATGCGCAAGGAGCAGTTCTGGTGCGTTCAGGTTGATGCAGGCACCGAGGTTGAGGTAGTGAACGAAGGTCGACGGCGGCGGCGGAGCTCGGCCGCTTGATGTTTTGTGAGAAAGAGGATGAAGACTGATGACCCACAAGTGTAGGGGATCTATCGTAGTCCTTTCAATAAGTAAGAGTGTCGAACCCAACGAGGAGCAGAAGGAAATGACAAGCGGTTTTCAGTAAGGTATTCTCTGCAAGCACTAAAATTATCGGTAATAGATAGTTTTGTGATAAGGTAATTCGTAACGGGGAACAAGTAACAAAAGTAAATAAGGTGCAGCAAGGAGGCCCAATCCTTTTTGCAGCAAAGGACAAGCCTGGACAAATTCTTATATAGAGAAAATCGCTCCCAAGGACACATGGGAATTATCGTCAAGATAGTTTTCATCACGCTCATATGATTCACGTTCGTTACTTTGATAATTTGATATGTGGGTGGACCGGGGCTTGGGTACTGCCCTTTCTTAGGCAAGCATCCCACTTGTGATTAACCCCTATTGCAAGCATCCGCAACTACAAAAGAAGTATTAAGGTAAACCTAACCATAGCATGAAACATATGGATCCAAAGAAGCCGCTTATGAAGCAATTCATAAACTAGGGTTTATGCTTCTGCCACTCTAGCAACCTATCATCTACTTATTACTTCCCAATACCTTCCTCTATGCCCAAACAATGGTGAAGTTTCATGTAGTCGACGTTCACATAACACCACTAGAGGAAAGACAACATACATCTCATCAAAATATCGAACGAATACCAAATTCACATGACTACTTATAGCTAGACTTCTCCCATGTCCTCGGGAACAAACGTAACTACTCACAAATCATATTCATGTTCATAATCATAGGGGTATTAATATGCATATAGGATCTGAACATATGATCTTCCACCGAATAAACCAACTAGCGTCAACTACAAGGAGTAATCAACACTACTAGCGACCCACAGGTACCTATCTGAGGTTTTGGGACAAAGATTGGATACAAGAGATGAACTAGGGTTTGAGACGAGATGGTGCTGGTGAAGATGTTGATGGATATTGACCCCCTCCCGCTGAGAGGATCGATGGTGACGATTTCCCCCTCCGGAGGGATGTTTCCTTGGCAGAACAGCTCCGCCGGAGCCCTAGATTGGTTCCACCTCGTGGCGGTGATGTCTCGTCCCGGAGGCTTGCTTATGATTTTTTCCAGGGTAAAAGACTTAATATAGCAGAAGATGGGCACCGGAGGCCTGCCAGGGGGCCCACGAGGCAGGGGGCGTGCACGGGGGGTAGGGCGCGCCCCCACCCTCGTGGACGGTGGGTGGTCCCCCTCTGGTATTTTCTTCACTCGGTATTTTTTATTAATTCCAAAAATAACTTCCGTGGAGTTTCAGGACTTTTGGAGTTGTGTAGAATAGGTCTCTAATATTTGCTCCTTTTCCAGCCCAGAATTCCAGCTGGCGGCATTCTCCCTCTTCGTGTAAACCTTGTAAAATAAGACAGAAAAGGCATAAGTATTGTGACATAGCGTGTAATAACAGGATCTTTCCAACACAATGTGCTTGCCAAAGGATAAAATGTAAAAAGGAAAGGTGAAGGTCACCATGACTCTTGCATAATGTATAAGACAAGAATAAAAGATAGGCCCTTCACAGAGGGAAGCAGAGGTTCTCATGTGCTTTTATGGTTGGATGCACGAAATCTTAATGCAAAAGAACGTCACTTTATGTTGCCACTTGTGATACAGACCTTTATTATGCAGTCCGTCGCTTTTATTGCTTCCGTATCACAAGATCGTATAAAGCTTATTTTCTCCACACTAATAAGTCATACATACTTAGAGAGCAATTTTTATTTCATGCAACATGATAACTTACTTGAAGGATCTTACTCAATCCATAGGTAGATATGGTGGACTCTCATGGCAAAACCAGGTTTAAGGATACTTTGGAAGCACAAGTAGTATCTCCACTTGCTGCAGAGAATTTGGCTAGCATGAGAGGGAAAGGCAAGCTCAACATGTTGGATGATCCATGACAATATACTTTATTTCGGATATAAGAAACCATAACCCATTACATTGTCTTCCTTATCAAACAATAAACTCTTTAGCATGTCATATTTTAATGAGTGCTCACAATCATAAAAGATGTCCTAGATAGTATATTTATATGTGAGAACCTCTCTTTCTTTATTACTTCCTATTAATTGCAACGATGACCAAAACTATGTTCGCCAACTGTCAACAACTTTTATTCATCATACTCTTAATATGTGAAGTCATTACGCTCCATAAGATCGATATAATCTCTCTATTTCTTTTTATTCTTTCTTTTTTTTATTCCCTCAAGATCAAAGTAAGATAATCAAGCCCTTTGACTCAACACTTATCTTTATTATGTATAGCTCATGGACTCAGTTACATAGAAGGACCATAAAGCAAAACTCAGAACTAGATCATTCTAAAACTTTATTCTACTAGATCAAGATATTACCAAAAGGATCAAACTAAGAAAAATAGTAAAGTTAGGAGTGTGATGGTGATACGATACCGGGGCAACTCCCCCAAGCTTGACAGTTGCCAAGGGGAGTGCCCATACCCATGTGTTTATGTCTCCTTCTTCGGAGGTAGTGATGATGGAGTTGTTGATGATGTAGGCTTGTCGTCCATCTTCCAAGGCATAGGCTCACCATGATAGAAGGATGATCGAGTCTCCGGGATCCTAAAATCTGCAGCCAAACTCATCATCTTGAATCTATATTCATACTCACAGTTCTGGTTTTGCAGGTCATAGATCTGGGCTTGGAGGTGCTCGATTTTCTCATGAAGCTTGAAGATGGTTTCCCCAATGTTCTTGGCATCCAACTTGTGGTTGTTGGTGAACTCCGCGATCGTCATGTGGTTGGCGTTGAGTCCGTGTTCCACCATCCCTTGGCACTTTAAAACTTGTTGTTCCATTGCTTCGTGTCTTGTCTCCATGCTTCCGGTCCTCCTTGGTCCCTCAACATCGGGGATGTGCAGCACCCCCTCACACATCTCAATGGATTGAGGGTGTTGCAGCACCTCCACGAGGTAGGGGTTGCTAGCTCTTGAGCACTGCGTTGGTTTTCCCTTCAAGAGGAAAGGGTGATGCAGCAAAGTAGCGTAAGTATATCCCTCAGTTTTTGAGAACCAAGGTATCAATCCAGTAGGAGGCTCCTCAAAAGTCCCACACACCTACACAAACAAACAAGAACCTCGCAACCAACGTGATAAAGGGGTTGTCAATCCCTTCATGGAAACTTGCGAAGGTGAGATCTGATAGAGATAATAAGATAAGATAAATATTTTTGGTATTTTTGTGATATAGATTGCAAAGTAAAGATGCAAATAAAAGTAGATGGGAAACTTATATAATAAAAGATAGACCCGGGAGCCATAGGTTTCACCAGTGGCTTCTCTCAAGATAGCATAAGTATTACGGTGGGTGAACAAATTACTGTCGAGCAATTGATAGTAAAGTGCATAAGTATGATATTATCTAGGCATGATCATGTATATAGCCATCACGTCCGTGACAAGTAGATCGAAACGATTCTGCATCTACTACTATTACTCCACACATCGACCGACTCCTGCCTGCATCTAGAGTATTTAGTGCATGAAGAACAGAGTAACACATTAAGAAAGATGACATGATGTAGAGGGATAAACTCATGCAATATGGTATAAACCCCATCTTTTTATCCTCGATGGAAACAATACAATACGTGCCTTGCCGCCCATGTTGTCACTGGGAAAGGACACCGCAAGATTGAACCCGAAGCTAAGCACTTCTCCTATTGCAAGAAAGATAAATTTAGTAGGCCAAACCAAACTGACAATTCGAAGAGACTTGCAAAGATAACCAATCACACATAAAAGAATTTAGAGAAGATTCAATTATTTCTCATAGATAAACTTGATCATACACCCACAATTCATCGGATCTCGACAAACACACCGCATAAAGAGTTACATCAAATAGATCTCCAAGAAGATCGAGGAGAACTTTGTATTGATATTCAAAGAGAGAGAAGAAGCCATCTAGCTAATAACTATGGACCCGAAGGTCTGTGGTAAATTACTCACAACTCATCGGAGAGGCCTTGGAGATGATGTAGAGGCCCTCCGTGGTCGATTCCCCCTCCGGCGGAGCGCCGGCGAAGGCTCCAAGATGGGATCTCGCGGATACAGAAGGTTGCGGCAGTGGAATTAGGTTTTCATGGTGCCCTTCGATGTTTTACGGTACATGAGTATGTATAGGCGAAAGAAGTATGTCGGTGAAGCCACGAGGGGCCCACGAGGGTGGGGGGCACGCCGGGAACCCTCGTGGCTGCCTCGTTTGTTGCTTGGCGTCCACTCCAAGTTTCCTGGTTTCATTTGTTCCAAAAATATCGCTCCTGAAGGTTTCATCCCGTTTGGACTCCGTTTGATATTCCTTTTCTTCGAAACACTGAATAGGCAAAAAAAACAGCAATTCGGGCTCGGCCTCCGGTTAGTAGGTTAGTCCCAAAAATGATATAAAATTGTAAAGTAAAGCCCATAAACATCCAAAATGGGTAATATAATAGCATGGAACAATGAAAAATTATAGATACGTTGGATACATATGAAGCATCCCCAAGCTTAATTCCTGCTCGTCCTCGAGTAGGTAAATGATAAAAACAGAATTTTGTGTGTGGAATGCTACCTAGCATAATTCTCAATGTAATTTTCTTTATTGTGGCATGAATGTTCAGATCCAAATGATTCAAAATAAAAGTTCATATTGACATGAAAGAAATAATATTTCAAGCATACTAACAAAGCAATCATGTCTTCTCAAAATAACATGGTTAAAGAAAGCTGTCCCTACAAAAACATATAGTCTAGCTATGCTCTATCTTCATCACACAAAGTATTTAATCATGCACAACCCCGATGACAAGCCAAGCAATTGTTTCATACTTTAGTATTCTCAAGCTTTTTCAACCTTCACGCAATACATGAGCGTGAGCCATGGACATAGCACTATGTGTGGAATAGAATGGTGGTTGTGGAGAAGACAAAAGAATGAGAAGATAGTCTCACATCAACTAGGCGTATCAATGGGCTATGGAGATGCTCATTAATAGATATCAATGTGAGTAAGTAGGGATTGCCATGCAACGGATGCACTAGAGCTATAAATGTATGAAAGCTCAATAAAAGAAACTAAGTGGGTGTGCATCCAACTTGCTTGCTCACGAAGACCTAGGGCATTTTGAGGAAGCCCATCATTGGAATACACAAGCCAAGTTCTGTAATGAAAAATTCACACTAGTATATGAAAGTGACGACATAGGAGACTCTCTATCATGAAGATCATGGTGCTACTTTGAAGCACAAGTGTGGTAAAAGGATAGTAGCATTGTCCCTTCTCTCTTTTTCTCAATTTTTTTTATTTATTTGGCCTTTCTCTTTTTTTATTTGGCCTTTCTCTTTTTTTAATATAAAGTCCGAAGTCTCATCCTGACTTGTGGGGGAATCATAGTCTCCATCATCCTTTCCTCACTTGGGACAATGCTCTAATAATGAAGATCATCACAATTATATTTACTTACAAATCAAGATTACAACTCGATACTTAGAACAAGATATGATATGAATGCCTCCGGCGGTGTACTGGGATATGCAATGAACCAAGTGTGACATGTATGGAAATTATGAAGGTGGCTTTTCCACAAATACGATGTCAACTACATGATCATGCAAGAGCAATATGACAATGATGATGTGTGTCATAATAAACAGAACGGTGGAAAGTTGCATGGCAATATATATCTGAATGGCTATGGAAATGCCATAATAGATAGGTATGGTGGCTGTTTTGAGGAAGGTATATGGTGGGTGTATGGTACCGGAGAAAGTTGCAGGGCACAAGAGACGCTAGCAATGGTGGAAGCGTGAGAGTGCTTATAATCCATGGACTCAACATTAGTCATAAAGAACTCATATACTTATTGCAAAAATCTACAAGCCATTGAAAACAAAGTACTACGCGCATGCTCCTAGGGGGATAGGCTTTTGGTTGTCCCTGGATATCTTGGGGTGCCATAGTAATCCCCAAGCTTGGTCTCTTGCCACTCCTTATTCCATAGTCCATCAAATCTTTACCCAAAACTTGAAAACTTCACAACACAAAACTCAACAGGAAATCTCATAAGCTCCGTTAGCGCAAGAAAGAAAAACCACCACATAAGGTACTGTAATGAACTAATTCTTTATTTATATTGGTGTAAACCTACTATATTCCAACTTATCTATGGTTCATACCCCCCGATACTAGCCATAGATGCATCAAAATAAGCAAACAAGACACGAAAAATAGAATCTGTCAAAAACAGAACATTCTGTAGCAATCTGTATATTTCGAATACTTCTGGAACACTAAAACTCCTACCAAAAAAGGACGTCCTGGGCAATTTTCCTATTGATCTACTTCAAAAAGAATCAACGCAAAAGCACGTTTCTGTGATTTATCAAAATTATTCTCGTGCGCGCAGATGTTTCTGTTTTTCAGAAGAATCAAATTAACTATCACCGTAGGTTATCCTATAGGTTCTACTTGGCACAAACACTAATTAAAACATAAATACACATCTAAACAGAGGCTAGATGAAATATTTATTACTAAACAGAAGCAAAAAGCAAGGAACTAAAATAAAATTGGGTTGCCTCCCAACAAGCGCTATCGTTTAACGCCCCTAGCTAGGCATAAAAGCGAGAGTGGATCTAAGTAGTGCCATCTTTGGCATTTAATTCATAAGTGGCTCGCATGATAGGTTCATAAGGTAATTTGACTTTCTTTCTTGGGAAGTGTTCCATGCCTTTCCTTAATAGAAATTGGAATCTAATATTCCCTTCCTTCATATCAATATTTGCACCAACCATTCTAAGGAAAGGTCTACCAAGACTAATAGGACATGAAAGATTGCAATCTATATCAAGAACAATAAAATATACAGGCACATAATTCCTATTTGCAACAACAAGAACATCATTGATCCTTCCCGTAGGTTTCTTAATGGTGGAATCCGCAAGGTGCAAGTTTAAAGAGCAATCATCAAAATCATGGAAACCTAGCACATCACATAAAGTTTTCGGAATCGTGGAAACACTAGCACCCAAATCGCACAAAGCATAGCATTCATGATCTTTAATTTTAATTTTTATAGTAGGTTCCCACTCATCATAAAGATTTCTAGGTATAGAAACTTCCAAATTAAGTTTTTCTTCATACGATTGCATCAAGGCATCAACGATATGTTTGGTAAAAGCTTTATTTTGACTATAAGCATGAGGATAATTCAACACGGATTGCAACAAGGAAATACAATGTATTAAAGAACAATTATCATAATTAAATTCCTTGAAATCCACAATAGTGGGTTCATTGCTATGTAAAGTTTTGACCTCTCGAATCCCACTTTTAGCAATTTTAGCACCAAGATCTAAAACCTCTGAATTATTGGGACGCCTTTTAACTAAAGTTGACTCATCTCCAGTCCCATCATTATCAAGATTCATATTCCAAAACAAAGATTTAATAGGGGACACATCAATAACTTTTAGATCTTCATGGAAACTAGAAGAACACGCTTTTATAAAGCAATCTTTCTTAGCACGCATCCTAGCAGTTCTTTCTTTGCACTCATTAATGGAAATTCTCATGGCTTTGAGAGACTCATTGATATCATCCTTTGGTGGGATAGATCTAAGTTTCAAAGAATCAACATCAAGCGAAATTCTATCAACGTTCCTAGCCAAATCATCAACTTTAAGCAATTTTTCTTCAAGCAAAGCATTGAAATACTTTTGATCGATCATAAATTATTTAACACTATTCTCAAAATCAGAGGGCATTGCATTAAAATTTCCATAAGAGTTGTTGTAGGAATTACCATAATTATTAGAGGAATTACTAGGAAACGGCCTAGGATTAAAGTTTCCTCTATAAGCATTGTTACCAAAATTATTCCTACCAACAAAATTCACATCCATAAATTCATTATTATTCTCAATCAAAGTAGACAGAGACATATCATTGGGATCAATAGGAGCACTCTTTGTGGCAAACAATTTCATAAGTTCATCCATCTTTCCGCTCAAAACATTAATTTCTTCTATAAGATGCACTTTTTTACTAGTAGATCTTTCGGTGTGCCATTGAGAATAATTAACCATAATGTTATGATGGAGTTTAGTAGCTTCTCCTAATGTGATTCCCATAAAGGTGCCTCCCGTGGCCGAATCTAAAAGATTTCTAGAAGCAAAATTCAATCCGGAATAAAATTTTTGTATGATCATCAATAAATTCAAACCATGTGTAGGGCAATTGCGAATCATTAATTTCATTCTTTCCCAAAATTTGGCAACATGCTCATGATAAAGTTGTTTAAAATTCATAATATCATTTCTAAGAGAGATGATCTTAGCGGGAGGAAAATACTTAGAGATACAAGCATCTTTGCACTTATTCCATGAATCAATACTATTCTTACACTACTAGGGAAAACCTTATACACAGAATCTTAGCAGCAGCGCAGCTCAAAAAGAAGCACTACTGCTATTTGGCAGTAGCGCGTGCATGCAAAACTCGCTACTGACACGACGTTAGCAGTAGCTCGCTTGGAACAAATCGCGCTGCTACAAATATCGACCGACAGTGTCCACCAACCTACATTTAGCAGCAGCGCGTTGTCACGACACGCGCTACTGCTAAATGTGTAGGAGTAGCGCGCTTTTTCTAAGGTCGCTGCTGCTAATTTTCAAATTGGGCACACTGTTGGTCCCGATTAGCAGTCGCGCGTGTGTGGAAAGCGCGCTGCTGCTACTTTCTTATCAGCAGCGCGTTTTACATGACGCGCTATTGCTAAGCCGCGCCAACCCACCACCTTTCCTCTACCTCCCACATCCTCCTTCTCTCACTCTTCTTCTTCCTCAATACTTCTTCCCCATTACTGTCCCTCTTCTACCTACCTTTCTCTCTCTTCATTACTCCTAGCTAACTACACCACCTCCATTAATGCATCTCCTTTTTCTTTTTCCTTCCCCCTCCACTAGTTGAAGTTATCTCCTCCCAAATTAGCTAGCTAGGTAGATGTAGCATTTAGTTAAGTGACCTATTTCCCACCTAACTAGATCTATCTTTGTCAAGAAGAGCTTTGTGCACTTTTGATCTCCCTACATCATCATATCCATCGCGTGCTCGATCTCGAGATAGAGGTGATTAAAATTTCATGCTTTTGCAAAATGGAAATATGTTTATGTGTGTGTGATATGATAATTGGGAGATATGATGGAAATTGTGTGTGTGGCATGAGTTGACGCCAAATTGTGCTTTTGAGTTGCCTATGTTTTGTCGAAATGTCGATTTATTTCCGTTTCCGCGAATTCCGGGCAAACTCTAGATCTATATATGTCCTATTTTTAGGGAAGGTCATTCCGAATTTTTGTATGACTTTGATGCATGCACGCATTTTATAAACAATTTGTTTATTATTACCGTGCAGATGTTCACGATGGTCAGTGGAACGATGGTGGACAGGTGGTTGCGGTCGGCGGTGCAGGACATGTAAGAAAATAACGGGACAGAGGTTTTATGTCCGTATCAAAAATGCAAAGGAATAGTTTGGCTCGACCCCCATGACGATGGTCGTGTCGAAGCGCACATGCTCATGACTGGTTTCATGGATGGCTATACTCGGTGGATAATTTAAGATGAGGATGATGATGTTGAGGACGCCGACAGGGCAGGCAATGATGACACGGGGCAAGACAAAGAGATGATCGATAATTGCGGCGGGGAAGAGGCCGGACATGGCGGCGGAGAAGGGGCCGGGCATGCATGGTGGAGGAGAAGGGGACGGACATGGCGGCGGAGAGAACGACGTGGACTCCATGTAGCAGAGTTCGTCGGTACTAAGTTCAATTGTGCGGGACCCTCATGTTCAAGCATTGCTTCGCAAGGAGACGCGTACTGAGAGAGCTGCTTCTAGAGAGGAGGCTAAGATGGAGCAACTGGTGGTAGACTCGAACACTCCATTGTATGATGGTTGCAATCCTGAGGTGACCCGCTTGAGTTTCACGCTCCAACTCCTGAAGACGAAGGCTAAAAACAAATGGACCAACACTAGCCTCGATGAGCATCTCAAGTAACTAAAGGATGTTCTTCCCACGGGGAATCTATGTCCTAGTAGTGTTGATGGGGCCAAGAAGATCGTGTGCCCTCTTGATCTGCCACACGTTAGATACCATGCATGCATCAACGATTGCATAATTTATCGGAAGGAGCACACAGAAAAAACAAGCTGTCCGGTGTGCAATGCTTCTCGATACAAGAAGGCCGGGAAGAAATGTCCCCAGAAAGTTGCATGGTACTTACCGATCACTCCCCGTCTCTAGCGGTATTTTGTAGATCCCAAGGAAGCAAAGCTAATGCACTGGCACGCGGAGAGGAAGAAGCCCGACGATGGAGATGATCCGAAGCTGAGACACGTCAAGGATGGAAGCCAGTGGAGAGCGTTGAACATCTTCTATCGGTATTTCGAATGTGATGCAAGGAACATCGTGCTCGGCGCGTGTACCGATGGCATGAATCCGTTTGGCAACCAGAACACCAACCATAGCACATGGACCGTGTTTGTATGGATGTACAACCTTCCCCTGGTTGTGCATGAAGTCGAAGTACATTCACATGAGCATGATTATTCAAGGGCCAAAACAACCTACAAATAATATTAGTTTGTATCTGGGGCTACTTCAAGAGGAGTTAGACATGTTATGGAAAACACCGGCCAAGACATGGGACGCCAGCAAAGGCGAGTATTTCTACATGAGAGCCGCATTGATCACGACGGTGCACGACTATCTCTATTACGGATATGTCGCATGCCAGGTGTGCCATGGATATTGCGGATGCACGTGGTGCATGGATGATTCGACGTCTCAGCAGCTAACATCAAGGAAAGATGGCGGGTCTGGGAAAATCGTGTACATGGGGCATCGAAGATGGCTCGAACTGGACGACCCGTGGAGAAACCGTGGAGATCTATTCAATGATCACGCTGAGCATTGAGGACATCCACGTAAGCGGAGAGGTGCTGAAATCGATGAGCTGTTGAAAAACTGGAAGGAGTGCCCGGCGCCGGGAAAGACGATGAGAAAGGCGCCGGAGCCGCTGCTGAAGGTATGGAAGACGAGGTCTGTGTTCTGGGACTTGGAGTACTGGCACAAACTTGATACACCTTATTGCCTTGATAAAATGCATATCTGTAAGAATGTCCTTGAGAGCTTGCTCGCAACACTGATGAACATGCCGGATAAGACCAAGGATGGGCCGAAGGCAAGAAAAGACTTGCAAGATTTGAAAATCAGGGAAGATCTGCTCATGCCGCCCCGTAAAATGTCAGACGATATAGAGAAGGAGACAGAGGCACGGGAGAAGAAGGGCAAGAAAATAAAGAAAGAGGATTATTGCCCCCCTTCTTGCTTCAACTTAAGTCAGGCTGAGATCGATCAATTCTTTAAGTGCCTTACCGGAGTCAAAGTTAGTTCCTGTTACTGTGGCAAGATAAGTTGATATCTAGACACGGACAAGAAAAGGTTCAGCGGGATGAAGTCCCATGACTGTCATGTGATGATGATGCAGATACTACCTGTTGCCCTTAGAGGGATAATGGACAAGCACGTCCGTGACATGCTTATTGGTCTCTGCAACTTTTTTGACGTCATCTATCGAAAGTCGATCAGTGTGAAGCAGCTCCGAAGGCTACAGGAAGAGATTGTTGTGATACTGAATGAGCTTGAGATGTACTTCCGGCCCACGTTATTTGACGTGATGGTGCATCTGTGTGTCCATATTGTGGACGACATAATAGACCAGGGGCCGTCATTTCTGCACAACATGATGCCGTTTGAGGGGATGAATGGGATCATCAAACGATTCGTTCGTAACATGTCCTGTCCAGATGGAAGCATCGTCCAGGGCTAACTAACATAAGATTGCATCTCTTTCTGCGAGAATTTTCTATATGGCGCAGACCTGCAGCCGCGTGGTGTTAGTGTTGGTTTGCCCGTTAACAAGCATGATGGGAGGCTCGAAGGAGAAGGTCACTCCAACGGTCGCAGGGAACTGCACGTGGCATACTCAGATCGACGCATCGACTTTGACAGAGCAAACTTGGTAGTGCTACAACACCTAGACGAGGTAGATCCTTTCGTGGCACTGCACAACGAAATTATGGCAAAGAAGTATCGTCACCGGGGGGTATTCAGGATGGACGCTAAAGTTACTAGAGAGCACAACTCCACTTTCCTGCATTGGTTCAAAGAGCATATTATTTCTAATCCCCCGGAGGAGGGCTCTAAGGACGGATTGCTCATATACGCCTTAGCACATGGCCCCTCGCCCAAACTCGTAACCTATCAGGCATACGATATCAACGGATACACGTTCTACACGGAGGCCAAAGATATGGACAGTGATGATAAGAACTCAAGGGTAACGATGGAATGCATGACCGGCAGCGACAACGGCGCAACTGAAATATTTTATGGAAGGATCGAGGAGATCTGGGAGCTTGACTACGCTGGACTGCACAACACGACGATGTTCCGTGTCAGATGGGCTAAGAATGTCGAAAGAGAAAACCGGGATTTCACTACCATGACTATACCTGACACAAAGAGCGCTACCGTGAACGCTATCGCAAAAAATGAGCCATGGGTACACGCAAAGCACGTGACACAATGCTTCTTCATAACCGACCCACGCAATCCCAGCCGTGTTGTCGTGAGGAGAGGCAAAAGGAACATCATTGGAAGACTACGATCATTGGACTTGCCAACGAGGAAGACTACAATCAGTACGGCAACCCAATGAGGGAAGATGACGATGATGATGAAGTATACGTCAAAAGAAGAATCAATACTACATTACCTAAGAAAAATCATACTCCATGGAAAAGGCAAAGTCACAATGAGGGGCTCAATTATTCTTCAACGAACAAGAAGGGAAAGAATGTGACTCAAAAACAAAAATGTCAACGCTGAGGAACCGTATGTTATCGGTCAAATCATGTTTTATATATATATATATATATATATATATATATATATATATATATATATATATATATATATATATATATATATATATATATATATTCCTATTTTGTATACACACTTAGCCATTATTTTGCATGGGTCCTATGATGTAATATATATGTTCCTATTTTGTATACATATTTAACCGTCAAATGATGCAATATATATCGCCTTCCCTTCGTTCACTGCTCTCGGAAAAAAAAGTGAGAGAAAATAAAGGAAATGAAAAAGGAAAACTGGTTATAGTAGTAGCGGTTTACTGAAAAAGAGCTACAACTAGTCAAGGTAGCAGTAGCGGTTTCCATATAAAACCTCTATAGCTGCCTGTAATACTAGTAGCTCGTTTGGTCTAAACGCGCTACTGCTACGTCCACTTAACACAAAATCCTCACTCTCTCTGCTTCATCCCGCCCCTTTTCCCCCCAAATCCCCACTCTCTTCCCGTCGCACCTTTTGCGCCTCGACGCCGCCTCGACCCGACGCGCCACGCCTCCTCCTGCTTCCCGCTCCCAACCTCGACCGTCGTCGGGCCTGCCTCCTCGCCCCTGCACCCTCTGTAACCCCCCCTCTCTCTCTGCTAGCTAGGGTTCTTCGGTTAATTTACTTAGGTTTTAGTTAGGGCAGTAGGTTAATTAGGTTATCTATTTAGTTATGAATTTAGCTAGGTTTTAAAATAGGACAGAAATTTAGGGTTAAGCAATTGTAGTTAAAAGAAAAGGCAGCATTTAAGCAATTGTCCAAATCAACATCCCTTGTTAAAGAAAATTTAGGTAGGCTGAATTTATATGCAAATTTGAACTGGACATGTGATATGTGGACATGTCATGTTTTGGACATGTCATGTTTTGGACATGTCATGTTTGGAATTTGGACATGTCCTTTGGACATGTGATGATTTGGTTCAGTTTTGGTAAATGATCCGAGTGGCCTATGTTGCACCGGAATGTTGATTCATTTTCGTTCCGGTGAATTTCAGGCGCTCGATATGTCCATTTTTTAGCAAAGGCCATGCCAAAGTTTTCCGTGAATTTTGGCATGATTTGTGCTAGATAGTAGGCATATCGAGTGCTGGCACATAGATTTCTTTTTTATGTCATTTCTCATTTGTTCATACTTTTAAAAATAAGCGGGGAGACTTAATCATAGGAAACATGTTGAACAACGAAGAAACTAGCCTTCTGACCAAGATGCAGACGAGATGGATTATGAGGGTGAACAAGAGTACCTCGACTATTTGACTGCTAAGCAAGGTTTGTAGGTCGGCCTCGATGATGGTACTGACGCCGACATAGACACCGACGGTGCCGGCGCCGATACCGGCGTTGAAGGAACCGGCGGGGAAGATACCGGCAGGGAAGGTACCGGCGCCGATGCTGCTACCGAAAAGAAGAAGCATAAGAAGCAGAGGATACGAAAACCTAACAAACTAGGGATTGGATGACTAGTGATCACAAAGATGGCACCTGGCAAGTTTGAGCCATTAGAGCCAGAAGAACCTCGCAAGTGCTATGGGAACCAAGTAGGATGCACCTACGGGAATGCGCGAGCATCAACGATGATGACTTAAGGAGTAAAGAACATTTGACGCAGTTGCTCCTAGCGAAGTTGCACAAGAGATTCAAGTTCCCCGACCGGGATGATAACATAGAACAACTGTGGGATGATCCGAAGATGAAAAAGATTAACAATCACACCATGGGCATGTTCAGCAATGATTTGGCCTCCTGGAAAGGGAAGGTGAAACGAGCTATTGAGGCTGAGGACCCCTGCCAAAGATTCTGGAGGAAAATCCGACACTTATGGAAGAGGAGTTCGAAAAGTTCAAGAGCCTTCAGCAAAGGAACATGGGGAAGCATCGCCTCGGAAGCCGTGGCTACCTCGGTAAAAGGCCCATATGGGATAAGGAGGACGCGGAACGTGAAGCCGCGGGTATCCCAGACCCCTTCATGAAGTTCACCAACCCCTTGGAGCGTGACTTCAGCAGGGTCCGCTACAAGTGGGACGAGGAAAAAAAGGTTTTTTACACGGACCAGATCATGAGGAAATTGATTAGACTACTGGAAATTATTCTTTTACCACCTTACATTTAGCTCCATATCTAGTCGACTACACATTCCTAAACGGTTCACGCTCCTTCTGCAGGAGAAGCAACACCAGCTTGCAGCCGAAAGCCCTACTTCTCCGATGAGGCCCAAGTGGGACACCCCTCTCAACCGGGCCTTGAACGAACTTAAGGGACTCCCTTTGGGCCAGCGGCCGCAATATGGTCGTGTGCACGGCGCTAGAGACGGCGCCACGTGGAAGGTGTTTTACAACGAGGGCCCGGAGGCCAAGAAGCAGAAAAATAAGTTTAGTCAGGCGGACATCGACGTGAAGGTGAAGCTTGTGGTCGAGAAAAAACAGCTAAGGACGCGAAAAAACAACCGAGGAGAAAAATGAGTTGCTACAGCAGGCAGTCAATGCAGCTGTAAATGCCTGCAGAAATGATTTTGCTACTAACTTGGTTCCAGCTATCATCAACTAGACGAAGGAAAATCCAGACAAGACGGTAGATGATTGCCCGATGCCCAGTTTCGTCGGGAGCAACTCCATGAACAACAACAAACACCGCACAGTCACTTGCTCATGCAACCGGGCCTCCTCTCGCAGTCGCTCCCGCTCATAGCAGCCCGTCCTCAGTCTCTGGCATGCTAAGTGGGCCTTCGCCTTTGGCTGAGCTCGACACCGTCACGGTAATTACATGTCGCACCAATATATATATAATATTCCATTTTCGTTGCCTTTCAGGTGTTTTACGCCACAGACATATGTGTCTGCAAGGCAAAGAAACCCCGTGCACCATACTCTACTTGATCAAAGGCCAGAAGGTGGACGTGGCAAAGGGGATGATAATGAATCCCTTGCAACCCACGTTCCACAACCAGCCGATCCCCACTGGGCAATTCAGGGTTAGCTTGTCTAGTGCCAAATCGCGGCACGAGGCTTTGCCTCCTCCAGAACAGCATGTGGGGGAGGATGACGAGACCCCGCCGCAGATTGGAAGCTGCAAGGGTTGGGTGCTGCTATGGACGAAGAATCTTATTCGTCTGGAGCCGGCCAAGAGCACACCAATAGCCACACATCAACAAGCATGTGCGGAGACCACCACCCCGCTTACGCAATTACCAGCTCCTATAGTGCCGTGTGAGAGTGGCGGACGACGTGATGAAGGGGGTGCAATAGTACTGGCTGATGTAATCGGTCCTGTAGAACAGAGAATGGATGATGAGACGGAGGTCGACCCCATGGATTTCCTCAATATATACGCGTATGAATGTGACATAGATATGATGAGTCAACCATATGACGAATCGGGCTATCAACATGCTAATGAGGATATGGATGATATACCCGGGCAGGAAGGTCGTTGGAAGGATTGCAAAAAGTCTCTCTTCATGAATTCCTCACAGGACACGCCTGAAGATGCCACCTCAACACAGGCTCAACTAGCCGGGGGTCGTACAGTGCCTAGCCCGGGAACCCTAGGGCAGGGGTTAAGGAAGGGTCTGGAAGGTGTGCCCAAGAAAAAGGAGAGGAAGAGATCGGGGAAGATAACTGCCTCCAAACAAGCCAGAGCACGTAGCAGCCAGACGATGGATTCTGAAGAGCGTGTACCCGTGAAAGGTGCGGCCATGTTCCATCTCACGGGCGAGCCGATGCTACCGCCGAAACCGCTGGAGGCACTATCACGGGATCTCAGGAGACTGCACGACCATGTGTTGTCGACTAAGAAAAGCCTACTAGCCTCAAAGGATCCAGGATTTCCGACATACGCGGCTCGTATGCCTGAGGGGAAGTGCTACGTCGACACACAGCCCGCGGAGGTGTTCTTCCTGCGGTTTGACCATATCGTCCGCCTTTTTGCGCTACATATGAGCTCCATCATGAAGAGTGAAGAAGTCTCGCAAATATGTGTGGCGGATCCGTACTACATGCACGAGTCTTTCTAGTGTCTTGGCAACTTTGAGCCTGAAACTGCTAGGGACTACCTCCAAAACTTCATGGTACAGAATAAGGACCAGGAAATTGTCCTCATGCCTTACGTCCAAAGTAAGTCAGTTCCGGACAACCCTTTCGTACATTTCAATCATTCCTTCTCGCTCATATGGAGAATAATTTGAGGTGTCTTTTCCCCGCAGCAACGAGCACGCCGTCCTTATAGTTCTTTACCCGCGAGTCTCCCACACCGTGTATTTTGACCCTTCCAGAGACTACAAGAAAAAGCACTACACCCACATAATGAATATTCTAGATGATGCTCTCCAAGGCTTCAGCATTAGAGGTGGCCACATCCAGATCAGGAAACAAAGGAACAAGAAGATGGGTTTCGCGCATAAAACTAACTTCCCCTGCATCCATGTCCCAAAACCAAGCAAGAAGGATGTATTCTACATCGTCCATCTCATGATTTAGTTCAGCACGGATCACCAAAAGCTTCCCATGACAAGCAGAAATGATGATCATATCCACAAATGGCTAGAATCTCATGGAGAAGCGGAATATAAACTTAGAGATGACTTCTTTCGCATCCAAAGGGACATTGTGACGATCATCATGAAGGAAGTCGTCGATGAGAAGGGGATGTTCTACCACGGCCCTATAGCGCGAGCTGACGTCCGAACTCGCATAGGCATGCAACGTCTTGACCTCACGCTGTTCAAGAAGCTAGGGTCCATCCTCGATGATATGGAAGGATGGAACTTTTAGTGATTTACGATGCCGATGATGATGATATGTGTCGGTTGAACTTGTATACTTTTTGTAGTGATGAAACTTTGTGATGTTCACGGTCCCTGCCGAACTTGCGTAATGCTACTTTGTTAGTTTGATTACGATGACCTGCATACCTCTAGTTAATTAGTTTGCGTACTATATGTTGCATCTAATTGCTAACCCTTTCTTTTTCGTGTTGCTCTAGTATATTTTTTTGCATATGATTGTACATCCTCTTCATGAAGATGCATCTCTAACATGTACCTAGTTTCTTGATGGCGAGATGGCAGTGCTATCTCGTGTACAAAGGGAAGGTTCCGGGGGTGTACAATGAGTGGCCTGAGTGTCAGGCGCAAGTGAATGGGTTCTCGGGCGCCAGTCACAAAGGCTTCAAAAGCAGACAAGAAGGAGAAGCTAGTTACTTGAGGTTCACACTAGCGCGAGAGAGGACTCGTAACCACCACCTCATGTACTACATAGTTCCGCTCTCACTCATGGTGATAGCTCTTCTCGCGTACACTACAAGAAATATGTCAACTTGTGACCCTCACTATTGGTCGTTGAAAGGTCATAGTTTTTCATTTGCGACCTTTTTGTGACCAGAAACAAAAGGTCAAAAGCTGGCGGTCGTAAACTGAAATTAGTGAACTACTTTGTGATATGTAAAAGGTCGTTGGTTCCACGACCAATTTTTTGGTCACTAGCAACCTCCCCAGGCCACGTAGGCATCCAGCATGGCAAGCTGATGTGGCACAAGAATCAGCCCGGTCCGATTCGGCGTTTTACATAGGCCGAGCCCAACAATACGGCCTTTTTAATGTATTTTTTCCTGTTATTTTTTGCTAGCTACATGGGCCTAGCCAAGCAATTCGGCGTTTTTTTCTTGGCCATTGCCTTTTATAGTACATTTTTTTTCACCCTCAACCCCTTTATAGTCCATTTCTGTTTTGGGCGTCGGCCTTTTTACATTCCATCTACTTTTTGGGCCTTGTCCGTTTCGTTTGTCACACTGGTCATCTTTCTATTTCTCACACTTTCACAATAAACAAATGAAAAATATTTCAAATGGCAAGAGAACATATGAAACTGTAAAATGATAGACAATATTAGCACCAAATATGCTGACAACTGTACAAATACAAAATTACAGTATTTACAATAGTGTTCATACAACCAGATATGTTGGCTACTATACAACATAACTAGCACTAACTTATTACTCGCAGGGCTTTAAGCTTCTTCAAATTTCTTCAGCCCAGAGCTCTTGTAAAGAGAGGTAACACCACACTTTTAGAGCTAGATAAAGGCACAAAATGTTTATTTGGTTGGGTCATGCTGCAACAATCACGTAAAAGCACAATTATAAGCACAGATACACCAATCGTCTCAGTTCAAGCAAATCATCTATAGTAGCAAAGCATGAAAAAGGAAGCAACACATGGCAGAAATGTTCAGCTCAGTTGATGACTTCAAATAGGAATAATTTATACAAGTATAATAAGAAAATATGAGAAACTATCACAGTACATAAATGGTATCAGGGATATATATATAGCTAACTCAATGACAGATTGAAATGTTTTACTCAATGTATGGAACTCAAAGAACTTTTCTGGTTAGTCACCAGCATCGTGCATTTTGACTTCAATAACTGCAGAAATTAGATAGTATATGAAGGCAATATTCTAAAGATATATCTCTCTCAAACATATAGGGTACAGCTGAAGCAAATGCAGCTGCTCTAGCTGATATATCTCACTAGACATGGTCTTGCTAACTTACTATGTAAACACAGACTAATCCAAGTGAACCAGCTAATTCTAGTTCGTCCACGGACCACACAACGAATGAATGCATCAAGGTTTGAAGACAGTACTACGTACATACTACAACACCGAATCAGCACATCAAAACCGAAGACCATGCAACCAATGAACTGCAGCTGCGACACTGAATTAGGAGCAGAAGAAACCGAGCTTTGCGCCAGATGCAGCTAGCAAGCATAAAGAAAGGGGCGAACATGCAAAGCAAGATACCTTGATCTGGTACAGCTTGAGCCATGCTGACCAGCATCCGTTACTTTGTCGGGTGCCTAGCATCCTCAGTGATGGGGATGACATTGGTCCTCTTCTTGGCCATGTTGACAAGATCCCTACCACTCCGGTGAGAGAACTCAATGGCATACACCAACCCAATCTGCAAAGTGACAAGACTTCGTTAAGACAACTCACATTAAGCAGCATTCACTTGAAATACACAAAGGAAATAGCGACGAGATCACACCGGTCCAACAATGTCAGACACATGAGATACGGTTGTTCCAAAGGCAGCTCCAAGGTACAGATTAGACAACAGTTACATCTACAGCATATTTTCAATCATAAAATGGCATCCCAAGCTATCTACGGCATATTTTCAATCATAAGGTGGCATCCCAAGCCATCCATTCCTAAGGATCTAATTTGAGAGTCTGACATAGAGCAAATCTCAGAAACAGGGGACTACAACATGCCAAACAATAGAGAATAAACATGCAGATATGAACCAATAATAAATCTGTAATTAATCTGGGAGACAAGGCACTGCATGACGAATTCGGCAACAGCCGCATCTGACAAATTCTAGGCATGCACATTAACACAGCATATTATTGAGACAACAAAAAAGTTTGACATGGTTTTCACTGCTTTACCATCTTATTCACAATTTCAAACTATTTATTAGCTTTCTACTGGAATTTCAAGAACAGGTCGATAACGACATAATAGACCGCCATGAACAAATGTTGACCCAATCATACTATTTTAGTTAGAAGAGAGAGATTGTGTGAGGCAATTTAGGCCAAGCAAGCATCCACCCCACTGCACTCCAGTCGGCCTCGCAATGATCTTCGTTGAGGTCAAATCAGTCAGTAATCATAGCAGTAGCAGCACGCTTTGGTTGAACAAGGTCGCGTGGTGAAGCGGCCACACCTACTAGCACTGCTGGCTAATGAAGAAAATCCCCAATGCGCTTTGCAAAGCGGGAGGGTCGATCCCTAAGCTAGGAGATCGATACTACTAGCATCACCACATCAGCAACAAGTAGCTAATAAGGCCTCTGCCCTCTGCCTACGCAGCGCACCTACTGGTGTTTCTTCTTGGTTGGTGGCGGGGTGGCGGGGGGATGAGATCTAGCAGCAGCGCGCAACTTAACCACAGCAGAGAGCGACCCTAGGTGCTGTCGGCCGACAGAGGTGAGGGAGACGTGGCGCCGGTGACCCACTGCGGTGGCTACGGTTGGAACCACCGCGCCTTCGGCCAGCTCGCTCTCCTCCACCTCCGTCTTCATCTTCAATGGCATAACCTGACCGCACACACACACATGCTTCGAACATGGAGGGTCACACATGCGCATAACACCTCGCGAAATCAAAAAATATGAAAACAAAACAAATATGCAAACAGTTGTAGCTCAAACTTATATTATATCAAGCAATAGCATTTAGCATATTCCAATATGTACTCAACATATTCCAATAAGACAGAAATGTACACACATGGATTCACAATTATACTATGCCTCTCTCTCACTCATTTGCAAGTTCTCTCCCTCTCTCTACTGAGGAACATCAACACAATTCTGTTGAGTTTTAAACTGATTTTTGAGAGAATAGACAGTCAATTTGTGTGCTGATTGGACCTAGTTTTGAAGAAACAAAAAGGATTGGCAGCGTAGGGAGAGGAAGATGGAGATGGAAGTGCTACCTGCTGCTGCGGTGATGCGTCATGGTGGCCTGCTTGAGCTGTCGTCAGGGATGGGGCCGGTGAACTGGTTGCCGTGCAGCCATGCCTACTGGAGGTCGGCCATCCCGACGAGCACGTCGAGCATGCCGGAGAGCTTGGCCTCGCCGAGCTGGTTGTTGAGCTAGAGCTTCTGGAGGCCGGAGCCCGCGATGGTGCCCGGGATGGGGCCGGTGAGCCTGTTGTAGGAGAGGGTGAGCATCTGCGGCCCGCTCATGCCCCCGAGGAACCCCGGGATCCCGCCGACGAGGCTGTAGTTGGTGAGGCGCAGGCTCTGCAGATGCGGCAAGGAGGCGGCGAGCGCGGCCGGAATCTCCCACCCCCCGGCGGTCTTGTTGAGCGGGTTGTTGTCGAGGCAGATCTCCAAAAGGCTGTCTAGGCCGTCGAAGAAGTCCTCGGGGAGGGAGG
Source organism: Aegilops longissima (assembly GCA_021605205.1). Lineage (NCBI taxonomy): Eukaryota > Viridiplantae > Streptophyta > Magnoliopsida > Poales > Poaceae > Aegilops > Aegilops longissima. The sequence goes on along the minus strand of CM038677.1, from coordinate 788,354,260 downwards.
AGAAGGCGTTGTCGTTGAGGTAGGCGTGGCGGAGGGCCACCATGCCGCGGAAGGAGGGGAGTGGGCCAGAGAGCATGTTGGTCTGGAGCCTGAGGTCCTGCAGCGTGTCGAGCGAGGAGAAGGTGGGGGCAGGGCGCCGGCGAGGCCGACGCCCTTGAGGTCAAGATTGTTGACCCCGGACGTCGCGGTCGTAGAAGACGTGGTCATGGACAGGGAGGACGAGGCTCCCGTGATGGTGCTCCCCTCGCTGGCCACCGTGCTGCCCCTCTCGCTCTCCTCCCTCTCCTCAATCGGGAAGAGCAGCAGGAATCGAGGTTGTACGAGCGTGGGCAGAAGAGGGGCTCGCCGAGGGAGGGGATGGGGAGGGAAGTGGTGGCGCGATCTGGTAGGAGAGGAGGACGGGTGGTGGCGCGCGGGCGTTGGCGGCGGGATCGGCTGAATCGGGGGCGGGAGGTAGGTGGCGGCTGCGAGGAGTGCATCTGAATCGGGGGAGAGGAGTGGAGTTAGGGTTTCGGTGCGGCGGCGAGAGAGGGGATGTGGGAGGAGGGGTTTGGGCTGCGGGTGGGGGTGGGGGTATCTCTTATTTATTTATTTTTCTATACATAGATGGATGGATGGATGTGGAATGGATAGATGAATGGATGGATGGATGGGCGCCATGTCATAGATCCGTGGGACGAGTTTTGATTGGTTCGGAAATTCAGTGATTTAAAATAGTTTCCAAGTATGGAAAATAGAGGGATTTTGTGAAGCAGCTATCATAAATATTTTCTAGAAGGGCATCACACAATTTTTCACCGAGTTAGACCACATTTTATGGATCAGGACCACTTTAAATGCATTTCTGATCTTTTTAGCTATTTTTAATCATTTTTAAGTGCCCGAAATGAGGTTTTTTTAAGGACCTACCATATATTTGTTGCAAAATTGTACCATATCAATTTTATAAAATACTAGGACATATTTAATGCACAATTGACCAAATGGTTGGGTGTAAAAAGTTTTGATCCACCTCTCGTGAAAAAGACAAATTCCCGCCGATTCAGTTGGAAGCGGGTCAAATTTGAACTGTAGCTACCTCGCAGTTTGCTCTTTATTTTTTCCAAAAAATATTTCTAGGTACATAAGTATCTATTTAATAAGAGAAATACCAAAAAAAAATTGAAGATTCAACCACTAGCTAGGAACGGTCATTCCTGCCGTTTTAACCGCATTTTGAAACGGGCATAAAAAATTCAAAAAAAAATCAAAAAATAAGAAAACCTTCGCATTGTGTCATTATATGTGGCCAAGTTACCAGGAAAAATAATAAACTTGTACTACGATAGTTATTTTAAAAAAGTGTTCTCAGAAACGAGCTATCATGCGTGAAGATTCATGGCTTTCAAGCCAAATGATCAATCTTATGGCCACATTCATGGCATATTTTGTTCAAATGATCTCATATTCTGCAAAAAGGTGCATCTTGGAATTCCAAACAATGTTGCCTAAGGAAGTTTTCATTTTCTTTGCACGGAAAATTCATTTTCCATTTTTTTGAGTGCCCGAAATGAGTTTTTTGTGAAGGACCTACCATATATTTGTTTCAAAATTGAACCTAATCAATTTTATAAAATACTAGGACATACTTAATGCACAATTGACAAAATGGTTGGGTTTCAAAAGTTTGGATCCACCTCTGGTGAAAAAGACAAATTTCCGCCGATTCAGTAGGAAGCGGGTCAAATTTGAACTGCAGCTACCTTATTGTTTGATCTTTATTTTTTCCAAAAATCATTTATAGTTACATAAATATCTATTTAATCAGAGAAACACAAAAAAAAAATCCAAGATTCAACCACTAGCTAGGAACGGTCATGCCCGCCGTTTTGACAGCATTTTGAAACGGGCATAAAAAATTCAAAAAAATCACAAAATTGGAAAACCTTCGCATTATGTCATTATATGTGACCAAGTTTCTAGGAAAAATAATAAACTTGTAATATGACAATTATTTTTAAAAAGTGTTCTCAGAAATGAGCTATCATGCATGAAGATTCATGTCTTTCAACGCAAATGATCAATCTTATGGCCACATTCATGGCATAGTTTGTTAAAATGATCTCATATTGTGCACAAGGGTGCATCTTGGAATTCCAAACAATGTTGCATAAGGGAGTTTTCATTTTTTTGCACAGAAAATTCGTTTTCCATTTTCCGAGTGCCCGAAATGAGTTTTTTTTGTGAAGGACCTACCATATATTTGTTGCAAAAGTGTACCAAATCATTTTTATAAAATACTAGGACATATTTAATGCACAATTGACAAAATGGTTGGGTGTCAAAAGTTTTGATCCACCTCTGGTGAAAAAGACTAATTCCCGCCGATTTAGCGGGAAGCAGGTCAAATTTGAACTGCAGCTGCCTCATAGTTTGCTATTAATTTTTTCCAAAAATCATTTCTAGTTACATAAGTACCTATTTAATCATAAATACATGGTTCGGTGGTGATACGTCGAGGTTTGGACGGTGGCCGAGGGCCCCAACTCTAGAGCGCGTAAACTCGCATGCCCGCCGCATGGTCACCGCGTGACCTTGACATTGCCATGTGTTCTGGGCAGCCTAGACATGTCTAGTGGGTTGGGCACTCCCAAAGTAGGTGCTAGGAAGGAAATCACAACATAATATTCTCATGAGGAGACCGATCGATGCTCAAACATGAATAAGCAGCCAAGTGTTTGATTAGCGGTACAGGAAATGCACATGGCTAATGGGCGTGAGTTTTGGCTGAGGATGATCAGTTTCTAAGAAGACCGTCTTCACAAATTTTCAGCTCAAAAGGAGGAGCCTAGGTGGTACTTGCTTTGCAAAGTACCACACTGGACATAAATACGATTGTTGAAGCTGGGCTCAAAATAATGAATGGATTGAGCTGGCATTTGGTGGAGGATGGTTATTTGGGCATAGGAAAGCACTGTAGAAAATTGATACCATTTGGACATGCCAAAGTGGTACTTCCTTCACAAAGTGTTTTTTATGAACAAAATAGGAAAATGAATATTTTTGAATTAATTATGAACTAGGCAAGGAAGGTTGTTTACATATTTGATGAAGATATGACCCAAAGAATTTATGAGATTTTTTTGGGAATTTTGGGAATGACAGAAATATAGGTTGCTTCACAACCTAGGGCAAAAACTGCCACATGGACATGACACATAGGCAAAACTGATGAGGTGGCGCCTAGTCATAGCAATAAGTACTAATGCTTCCATGTTCACAACCTCATGACCATTTATATTGGTAGTAATCAGGTAGAAATAAGGTCATGGACCACTCTTGTCTGCTTTATGACCATTTGGTGTAAGGCAATTCAGGGTTTGAGCCCTTCCAAGCGAAGTGGCCGTGGATTTACGACCAATTCAGCTAGGGTCACTAAGAGAAGGTCATTAGTTGACATATTTCTTGTAGTGGTATACCTTTGTTTAGATGGATGACGTTGTAGTTGCAAGTATTCGAGACTTGCATGTATCGCTATTTTCGAGATTATGACAAGATACCACTTTGTGTTGGATGACGATTATGATGAGACTATTTGTATGTATATGCTATGATTACATTTGTGGTCTCGCAGGCATTTGTATGTGTATCATGATGACATTTGTATGTGCTAAAGATTCTTCTATAAAGCTTGTTCAAATACAGAACAAATATGCAGAAAAAAACAAAAACTACTAAAATTAGCAGCAATGTGAGTGGAGAAAAGTTAGCAATAGCGCGACAAGATGGCGATGAGCGCGCATACGGGAGAAGCGCTATAGCTATTAGCAGTAGTGAGCTCCCGGGAAGAACGCTGCTGCTACACTTGTATATATCAGTGGCAGAGCAAGGCGCGCACGCTGCTACTCTGAGTTAGTTATGGCGCCTTATTAGTAGCACCGTGTCCCGCGCTACTGATATACCTAGAACCCGCGCTGCTGCTAGGCTTTTCCCTAGTAGTGTTAGGCAAAGCCGAAAACCAAGTTTTAGCACGATCTCTAAGTGAAAACGGAAATAACTTCAATTTAACAATATCATTATCCATATGTTTCTTCTTTTGCATATCACACAAATCAACCAAATTGTTTAGATGAGTAGCGACATCTTCACTAGGAAGGCCGGAGAATTGATCTTTCATAACAAGATTAAACAAAGCAACATTGATTTCACAAGATTCAACATCATTAAGAGGAGCAATAGGAGTGCTAATGAAATCATTATTATTGGTATTGGAAAATTCACAATTTGGTATTATCTTGCGCCATCGTGACAAGCAATCAAACACACAAGCAAACAAAAAGGCAAGCAAAAGATAGAGGAGAACGGGAAAGAGAGGGCGAATAAAACGGCAAGGGTGAAGTGGGGGAGAGGAAAAAGAGAGGCAAATGGCAAATAATGTAATGCAAGGGAGATGAGTTTGTGATGGGTACTTGGTATGTCATGACTTGAGCGAAGACCTCCCCGGCAACGGCGCCAGAAATCCATCTTGCTACCTCTTGAGCACTGCTTTGGTTTTTCCTTGAAGAGGAAAGGGTGATGCAGCAAAGTAGCGTAAGTATTTCCCTCAGTTTGTGAGAACCAAGGTATCAATCCACTAGGAGGCTCCTCAAAAGTCCCACGGACCTACACAAACAAACAAGAACCTCACAACCAACGAGATAAAGGGTTTGTCAAACCCTTCACAGAAACTTGCGAAAGTGAGATCTGATAGAGATAATAAGATAGGATAAATATTTTTGGTATTTTTTTGATATACATTGGAAAGTAAAGATTGCAAATAAAAGTAGATGGGAAACTTATATGATAAAAGATAGACCAGGGGGCCATAGGTTTTACTAGTGGCTTCTCTCAAGATAGCATAAGTATTATGGTGGGTGAACAAATTACTGTCGAGCAATTGATAGAAAAGCGCATTGTTATGAGATTATCTAGGCATGATCATGTATATAAGCATCACATCTGTGACAAGTAGATCGAAACGATTCTGCATCTACTACTATTACTCCATACATCGACCAACTCCTGCCTGCATCTAGAGTCTTAAGTTCATGAACAACAGAGTAACATATTAAGAAAGATGACATGATGTCGAGGGATAAACTCATGCAATATGATTTAAACCCCATCTTTTTATCCTCGATTGCAACAATGCAATACATGCCTTGCTGCCCCTACTGTCATTGGGAAAGGACACTGCAAGATTGAACCCAAAGCTAAGCACTTCTCCTATTACAAGAAAGATCAATTTAGTAGGCCAAACCAAACTGATAATTCAAAGAGACTTACAAAGATAACCAATCACACATAAAATAATTCAGAGAAGATTCAATTATTTCTCATAGATAAACCTGATCATAAACCCACAATTCATTGGATCTCGAGAAACACACCGCAAAAAGAGTTACATCAAATAGATCTCCAAGAAGATCGAGGAGAACTTTGTATTGAGATTCAAAGAGAGACAAGAAGCCATCTAGCTAATAACTATGGTCCCGAAGGTCTGTGGTAAACTACTCACAACTCATCGGAGAGGCCTTGGAGATGATGTAGAGTCCCTCCGTGGTCAATTCCCCCTCCGGCGGAGCGCCAACGAAGGCTCCAAGATGGGATCTCGTGGACACAGAAGGTTGCAGTGGTGGAATTAGGTTTTGGTGGTGCCCTTAGATGTTTTCAGGGTACGGGAGTATATATAGGCGAAAGAAGTACGTCGGTGGAGCCACAAGGGGCCCACGAGGGTGGGGGCCGCGCCCACCCACTTAGGGCGCGCCGGGCACCCTCGTGGCCGCCTCGTTTGTTGCTTGACGTCCACTCCAAGTCTCCTGGTTTGCATTTGTTCCAAAAAGATCGCTCCCAAAGGTTTCATCCCGTTTGGACTCCGTTTGATATTCCTTTTCTTCGAAACACTAAAATAAGCAAAAAAAACCAGCAATTCGGGCTGGGCCTCCGGTTAGTAGGTTAGTCCCAAAAATGATATAAAATTTTAAAGTAAAGCCCATAAACATCCAAAACGGGTAATATAATAGCATGGAAGATGGAACAATAAAAAATGATAGATGCGTTGGAGACGTATCAGGGGTTGATGACCTTCTCGAAAAACTTGTCATTGGGGGTGCTTGAATACGTCATGGTGATCTAGATCTGTCAGAAAGACAGCTCGAAACAAAAACAGAGAATTTTCTCGTGGTACGGTGGTCAAAACCTTTGGGAGATTATATAATGAATTTTTACTGACCAAAAGAAGTATCGGCAAGTAAATAGAGTCTGGAGAGCACACGAGGTGCCCACGAGGCAGGAGGCGCGCCCAGGAGGTAGGGCACGCCCTCCACCCTCGTGTCCTTCCCGGACTACTTCTTATTTTCCTATTTTCTTAAATATTCCAAAACGGATAAAAATTTCCATTAGAACTGTATTTGAGACGGTGTACTTACCGTACCACATACCTATTCCTTTTCAGAGTCTGGGACATCCTGGAAAGTGTCCCTTGTGTATTCCTCCAGGGTCACGGTTTCAATAACATTAGTTTCAACATTTATTGGATTACCTGAGATATAATGTTTGATTCCTTGGCCGTTCACCACATTTGGATTTGTGCCTTCAAAGTTGTTGATTTTTATGGCACCGGAACGATAGACCTCCTCGATAACGTAAGGCCCTTCCCATTTAGAGAGAAGTTTTCCTGCAAAAAAATCTTAATCGAGAGTTGAATAGCAACACATAGTCACCTACATTAAACTCACGCTTTTGTATCCTTTTGTCATGCCATCTTTTAACTTTTTCTTTAAATAGTTTGGCATTCTCATAGGCTTGAGTTCTCCATTCATCAAGTGAGCTAATGTCAAATATCCTCTTCTCGCCGGCAAGTTTGAAATCATAACTGAGCTCTTTAATGGCCCAATATGCCTTATGTTCTAGTTCGAGAGGTAAGTGACTTGATTTTCCATAAACCATTTTATATGGAGACATACCCATAGGATTTTCATATGCAGTTCTATAAGCCCATAATGCATCATCAAGTTTCTTGGACCAATTCTTTCTAGATATATTAATAGTCTTTTGCAAAATTAATTTGAGCTCTCTATTACTCAGTTCTACTTGGCCACTAGACTGTGGGTGATATGGAGATGCAATTCTATGATTAACATCATACTTAGCAAGCATTTTACGAAAAGCACCAGGAATAAAATGTGAACCACCATCGGTCATTAGGTATCTAGGGACTCCAAACCTTGGAAAAATAACTTCTTTAAGCATCTTAAGAGAGGTGTTATGATCAGCACTACTAGTTGGAATAGCTTCTACCCACTTAGTAACGTAATCAACAACAACTAAAATATGTGTATACCCATTAGAGGAAGGAAACGGTCCCACATAATCAAAGCCCCAAACATCAAATGGTTCAATAACAAGGGAATAATTCATAGGCATTTCTTGACGTCTACTAATGTGACCTATTCTTTGACACTCATCACAAGATAAGACAAACTTACGAGCATCCTTGAAGAGAGTAGGCCAATGAAAACTGGATTGCAATACCTTATGCGCAGTTCTATCTCCAGTGTGGTGTCCTCCATAAGCCTCGGAGTGACACTTGCGTAGGGTCTGTTCCTGTTCATGCTCAGGTACACAACGTCTAATAACACCATCTACTCCTTCTTTATAAAGGTGTGGGTCATCCCAGAAGTAATGTCTTAAATCATAGAAACACTTTTTCTTTTGCTGGTATGTGAAACTAGGTGGTATAAATTTAGCAACAATGTAATTAGCATAATGTGAGGCCCCCGATTCAATAGTACACTAATCATGCACGCAAATGTATACGATCAAGATAAGGGACTCACGGGAAGATATCACAACACAACTCTAAATAATAAATAAGTCATACAAACATCATAATACAAGCCAGGGGCCTCGAGGGCTCAAATACAAGTGCTCGATCATAGAAGAGTCAGCGGAAGCAACAGTATCTGAGTACAGACATAAGTTAAACAAGTTTGCCTTAAGAAGGCTAGCACAAACTGGGATACAGATCGAAAGAGGCGCAGGCCTCCTGCTTGGGATCCTCCTAAACTACTCCTGGTCATCGTCAGCGGGCTGCACGTAGTAATAGGCACCTCCAGTGTAGTAGGAGTCGTCATCGACGGTGGCGTCTGGCTCCTGGGCTCCGACATCTGGTTGCGACAACCAGGTAGAAGGGAAGGGGGAAAAGGGGAGAAAAGCAACCGTGAGTACTCATCCAAAGTACTCGCAAGCAAGGAACTACACTACATATGCATGGGTATATGTGTAAAGGGCCATATCGGTGGACTGAACTGCGGAATGCAAGAATAAGAGGGGGATAGCTAATCCTGTCGAAGACTACGCTCGCAGCCTCCGTCTTGCAGCATGTAGAAGAGAGTAGATCAAGTCCTCCAAGTAGCATCGCATAGCATAATCCTACGGCAATCCCTCCTCGTCGCCTGTTAGAGAGCGATCACCGGGTTGTATCTGGCACTTGGAAGGGTGTGTTTTATTAAGTATCCGGTTCTAGTTGTCATAAGGTCAAGGTACAACTCCAAGTCGTCCTATTACCGAAGATCACGGCTATTCGAATAGATAAACTTCCCTGCAGGGGTGCACCACATAACCCAACATGCTTGATCCCATTTGGCCGGACACACTTTTCTGGGTCATGCTCGGCCTCGGAAGATCAACATGTCGCAGCCCCACCTAGGCCAACAGAGAGGTCAGCACGCTGGTCTAAACCTAAGCGCACAGGGTCTGGGCCCATCGCCCTTAGCACACCTGCATGTTGTGATGGCGGCCGAAAGCAGAACTAGCCCCCTTAATACAAGAGCAGGCTTACGTTCCAATCCGCGCGCTGATCAGTCACTGACGTCACGAAGGCTTCGGCTGATACCACGGCTGATACCCATATTTTCCCACGTAGTTGGTTAGTGTGTATAGACCAAATGGCCAGACTCAGATCAAATACCAAGATCTCGTTAAGCATGTTAATGATATACCCGCGGACACCGACCAGGGCCAGGCCCACCTCTCACCTAGGCGGTCTCAACCTGCCCTGTCGCTCCGCCTCAAAGATCCACTCACGGGTACTCCTACGAGCCGACCCGACTTTAGTCACCACAGGTATCATGTAAACTATAATGTATATACCCGTGATCACCTCCCGAGTGATCACGGCTTGATAGTATAGCAAGGCAGACCGACAAGAATGTAGGGCCACAGATGTAATACTAGCATCCTATACTAAGCATGTAGGAATGTAGGTAAAGGTAACAACAGTAGTAGCAAGGACATGCTATGCATCAGGAATGATTAACGGAAAGCAGTAACATGCTACTCTACCCTAATGCAAGCAGTATAGAGAAGAATAGGCGATATCTGGTGATCAAGGGGGGCGGCCTGCCTGGAAGCTCAGCCGAGAAGGAGGGGTCGTCACCCGCGTAATCGGTCGGGGCACCAGCAGTGGCGTCGGTCTCGGGGTCTACCGGAGAAACAGTAAATACGGAGCAAACAAAGCATCACACAAAATATAACAAGGCAATACGCAGTGCCAGGGGTAATCTAACGCGGGGATAGGTGATACCGGCGATGGGGGGAAACATCCGGGAAAGTATCCCCGGTGTTTCGCGTTTTCGGACAGATGAACCGGAGGGGGAAAGTTGCGTGTTTGCTATGCTAGGGATGTGTGGCGGACGAACGGGCTGCGTATCCGGATTTGTCTTGTCGTTCTGATCAACTTTCATGTATAAAGTATTTTCATCCGAGTTATGGTTTATTTGATATTAATATTCAAATTTAAAATCCCTTTTTCTGAATTTCTGAATTTACTTAATTAAAATTTAAATGCCTAAACACTTCTGTTACTAGGGTATTGGCTAGTCTATGTCTATGACCAGTGGGGTCCAAGGGGCTGAGTCAGCATGTAGAGTCAGCAGTTGACCAGTCAATGTTGACTGGCCAACAGTGTCAGCGGGGCCCACATGTCATTGACTGTTTGTTAATTAACCTAGTTAACTAATTTAACTAAACAAATTAATAGTTAAGCTAATTAATCTAAATTAATTGATTAATTAAAATTATTTATTTACTTATTTTTAAATTCCTTTTTTTGTTTATTCGTTTTCATTTCAGGGGGTGTGGGGCCGCGACGTCAGTGGCCCATAGGCCTAGCGGGGCGGGGCGTTAGCGGGTGGATCCGGGCGTGGGCGTCTGGCGTTGGGCGACCGACCGGGCATTGTGGGGCGGGCGCGGCCAGGCTGGCCTCGGGCGCTGGCCGGGGCAAAGGAGACCGTCGTGGGGAGCAGGCGGCGGCGTGGGGGCTCGGCGGCTGTGGCTTGGTCGGGCGGGGGTGTAGTGGAGGCGGAGGTGGCGGTGGGAGGCGCGGCGCGGCACGGAGCTCCATTGAGCAGAGGTCGGGCGGAGAAGGGGGTGGACGCGCGGCGCGGTCCTGGCTGCAGCACGCGGGAGCATGCAGCGGCACATCGGCGAACGAGGGCAGCGGCGGACTGCAGTGGCTGAACGAGGCCACGGCGAGCGCTCGCGAGCCGGCGAGTAGGGGCCGTGGGGAGCGGTGGTGCTAGGCGGGAGTAGTGGTGGTGAGCGCGAGGGGCCAGCGGTGAGCGGGCGGATGGCAGTGTCGCGAGGCCAGGCGCAGGTGGGGCGCGGTCACCACGGGCGCACGTGTGTGAGGGTCCGTGCTAGGACGCGCGGACCGGACGGTGTGGTGGCGCGGGGTAGCGCCGGTGTGAGGGCACGGGGAGGAGGAGGACCGGGGTCCTCACCGGGATTGTCGGGCACGGGCAGTGGGGGACAACGAGGAGGACGGAGACGATGGTGTGATGGGGAGGCAGTCCGGCGAGGGAGGCTCCGGGCGGCGGCATGGTCCGGTGACGGCGTCGGGCAACGGCGTGGTCGCAGCCGTTCTGGCCCCGATCCAGATCGGATCGGGGGGAAGGGGGCGCGTCATGAGGGGGGAGTGGGGGAAGTGGGGATCGGGTGAGGATTAGGGTTCGGGGAGGTGGCCTTGTAGGCCAGGGGGTGGCTGGGCCGGCCGGTTGGTAACTGGGCCGGGTGGTCCGGGGGGGGGTTCTCCTTTTATCTTTCCTTTTTGTCATTTTGTTTTTCCTAATTTTTCTATTACAGTTTTATTTTTATTTACAAAAGCAAATGACTTTTAGTTAAGTAAGAGACTTGTCCTAAATTAGCATAGCCATTTTAGGCACTCCCACAAAAAGGTTTGATGAGCATTTGAATTGTGCATAAATCAAAATGGATTAATGAGGCTGTTTTGGTCATTGTTTTAATTGTTTTAGGGAAATTAAACATTCTACATAATGTTGGATGTTATTTGCTAATTAGTTAGTGAATATTTATAACCCTTTGAACATTTTTAATTCACTATTTTATGAAACTACAATTTGACTTGTTATTTGAATTTGTATTTGAACTACGTTTGAAACACGTGAGGTTTAGCAAAATTTTAATCATGATGACCTGGCATCATTAACGAAGGTTTACTGTAGCTTGATTACCCGGGCGTCACAAATCTCCTCCACTACAAGAAATCTCGTCCCGAGATTTAAGAGGGGAAGTAAGGGGGAAGGGATTTGGTTACGAAATTCTAACGAATTTTCTCGGTCTTAGTTGCTCTTCTCGAAGAGGTCGATCCATAGTGTCTTCATTCCTATGCATCAATGCATCACGATGAAGTTGTCGTCCTTCATTCGGGAGATCGATCGTACTTACGAATAGGAAAGGGGCAGCTTGACAACGATAGAACACTACCAAGGGTAATCATCGGGGGTTATCCCACGAATATCATATGAGTATCTCTCGAGTTGAACGAATAAAACATGTCGAGAGCAAAGTAATATGGTACAATAAGAAGTTTCAAACGGGTAGACAATCGTTCGATCACTAACACAAGGTGTGAAAGGGGTATAGAGTAACGAGAATAAGTATTATGTTTGATACCAGAATAGATCACTAGGAAGGTGGCCCGTGAATTACATACGAAGCCAAGCGGGTGGAATAACTTTGCAAACAGGGGTGTACAGAAGAGTTAGGTTTCGATCATGTGGAACTGTGGGTTATGGGCCCACCATGTGGGTTAAAATTAGGAGGAGCGGTGACATCTTGCATAGTCATGATAGCAAGGCCTGTTAGAGCGTAGCCTATCGATTATGTCGGCAACAACGTCGGTAAGGGCGAGGGACGAAGATAACCATTTTCCTGCTCGTTGAACGAGGCGGACCAATAGTCAAAGTTCTCGTCCATCGGTGGTTACCGGAATGTCATCAACAACATTAACAGGCTCTTACTGACAGAGTTGTACACCAAGATGTTTGCACAAGCAGGGAATTATTACTGCTTATATCATATAGATCATAGAAAGGGATTAAACAAACCAATCGAAAGGGAAAAAATTTCTATCAGATTTAATCAGAACAAGGGAAAGAAAAATGTGTTTAAACACATACTTCAGGGGTATATCCTTCCCAAGGACAAGCAGAGCATGATATCCATGACAGGATATAACGTAGAAAACCATTTAGGTTAGGCAAGAGGAAGTTCATGACATTACCCAAACAACGGTGTTTGAATAATTGATAAAGGAAATTTAGCACGGCGCTTCAAATGCTCTTATCAATGATCAGAGTACCATACACATGCTTCGAGATAGCATTGACATGGTGTTCAAGCAAAGGTCAGACTCTGGATACACGAAGGGATTCATCATTAAGCCAAGGAGAGGATGAGGAGGTGGCTGATGGACTCAACGATAATTCAATGAGGTATCCAAAAAGATGGATTTCCACAGTTATGTGAACAAGGAGATAACATTTGTCGGATCAAATGACATAATGATGTATGCTCAAGGAAAAACATACACAATTAATCATTATTTGAAAAGTGTGCGCAAATTATGGCCTTAGGTAGCATGATCAAATGTTAGAATGGTGATTTAGTGATCAATAGTCTAAGAATGAACGTTCGACCATTAACTTCAAAGCAATAGGGTTGCTAGAAGGGCAGAATCCAAACAGCACCGTTCACCTGTTGGTATCCCGGTTAGAACCAACATGGGGACCAAGAAAGAATGGTGATGGTGAGAAGTATTACTATATCAAGAACTAATAGTGGAGGTAATTCCCTTAATATTATTGACATAACAGATGGTAATACTCCAAGATAGAATCATAATATAAGTTGGGTAGAAAGGAAACTACACGAAACATGAACAAGTTTTTTATCAAAGGGAATGCGGGAATGTTGTTGATGTTAATACAAATCATCAAGGGGGAAAGGATGGTGTTACACATCCTGAATTTGATTGATATCCTGGAAGAGCTCAAAATGTTGATGACGATCACGACAATTTTGTCAAGAGGCTCCACAAAGAAGCAATCGAATAGCGACTGCTCAAGCAGAAGGACTGATGCATCAAAAGATTATTGGAACTACGGATACAACACCAACTAGGAATCAAGCTTGCCATTCGAGGTGAAATGATAAGACAAGGAAGATCGACATAAGCTTAGCTCATCATCGAAAGTTGTGCTCCCGGAAGAAGGACCAGGTAGCACAGTTAAAAGTTTGCACGATAAGGATATAGCCGATAAGGTTAGGAATGACTTGAAGGATTATTAAACTCGTAAGCAACAAGAATTACTTAGAGTTATTGAATCGGAATGCGGGATCGATTCACTTATCGGTGTTCTCGAGTGACTAATAACTCAAAACCTGGGGGGTCCGAGATCGGTGAGAAGCAATACTAGATGAAGACTCGCAGGAAGCAACACAGTTCTCGAGATACTAGAGGTTAATACTCGAGGAAGATCAAAAATAGAGGTTGCGGAGATGTATCGATCTACAAAAGACAAGTGCTTTAACTTGTCTGAGAAATGGAATCAAGGAGAAAATGTGGTCGGGATCATGATTGCAAATGATCAATACATAGAAACCAGATGATTTTATATCAAGGAAATAGTTATTATTACAAGAAGCTTCCATGATAGGATCTACATCGTGTCCATGGGCATGAACACAAAGTTCAAGGTCGACTCCCACTTCTGCAATGCATAACCTTTCATTCACTTCTCGTTTACTAAGAAGTTATATGGTAGAAAATTATCTGGTAAAACACCAGAAGAGTATGACTCTCGAAAACTTTCGGGTTTATACGGTTTTAGGGAAGGTATATGTTCAACCCATTGGGACCTATGAGGAACATATACCACAAACTTCAGGAGCGAATATCTCAAGCTCGAAAGCAGAGCATGGTTGACAAAAGCAGGGGATACAGTTTACCAAAGGCATTATGTATCCGAGGAAAGGCTGACAAGATTATCGAATATAAAGGACGGTTTCGAATAAAATCCAACAAAGGATCTGGTGGTCCACAAGGGATCTGATGTGAACATCGGTACTCAACCAGAAGAAGGAAAAAGGTAAGCAGATCAGACCATAGAAACAACTGACTAATTTAAGCTCAAATGCAAAGGAATTAAGATTTTCCAAAACAAGGGATCAAAAGCAAACGCTCTGACTAAGGATGGATAAGCTGAATAGACTTAGGGGTACAACCGACGACAATTGATTGGTCGAGAACCAGCTCATGTTCAAAATGACGTCTGAGCCGGAAAGATAATTTAGAAGGGTTGATAGAAGATTGTGTGCATTCGCACACATGTTGAATCAATAGGATCAAAATGACGGTGTCAAAAGATACTAGTGAATATTGCTAGTGATATGGGAGCATCCATAATGTAAGCATACAAGTATTTGCAGAGCAATAGTTTGAAGAGGATGCTCAGAAGGTCGGATAGTATTTCAGAGTATCTTATGAAGCATACGAACAACTGGGGATGAACAGATACTCAATAAGTGCGAGTAATTTTCAATAGGGGTATTCATGTGGTAAATAACTGCAAGGCGGTAAGCTTAAAGGATTTTCGAAACAACGAAGAGCAATTTAGGGCATCTTGTAACAACAAGAGCAACAGAGGATGAAGGTATGAACGAAAATTGTAGGTAGTTATCCATAATGATATAACAGTGATAGGGAATTAGCAAAGGCGGTGGGCACAAGTGTCTCGAGAGAACATCGGCAATTATCTTCAGAATCTTCTGGTGCAGCCGGCGATCATCTGAACTGAAGGGGCTCTCCGGGAGAAAGTATTTTCGAGAACCTAAAGTTAGATTTTAGTAAATTCATTTAACCTCGAATAGAAGAGAGATTAGAGTCCCAGAGTATAGACGAGGAGTAAAAAGATCCTAATATCACCCAGTGGCGGCGTGGGCCTGTAAGCCACACAACCATGTTAGTAAAAAGTTTTTGCAATGTCTAGACTCGACTTCGGCCAAGGAGTGTGGAAGGGGGATTCCTACAGGCAGTCGGCTCTGATACCAACTTGTGACGCCCCCGATTCAATCGTACACTAATCATGCACGCAAATGTGTACGATCAAGATCAGGGACTCACAGGAAGATATCACAACACAACTCTAAAACATAAATAAGTCATACAAGCATCATAATACAAGCCAGGGGCCTCGAGGGCTCGAATACAAGTGCTCGATCATAGACGAGTCAGCGGAAGCAACAATATCTGAGTACAGACATAAGTTAAACAAGTTTGCCTTAAGAAGACTAGCACAAACTGGGATACAGATCGAAAGAGGCGCAGGCCTCCTGCTTGGGATCCTCCTAAACTACTCCTAGTCATCGTCAGCGGGCTGCACGTAGTAATAGGCACCTCCAGTGTAGTATGAGTCATCGTCGACGGTGGCGTCTAGCTCCTGGGCTCCGACATCTGGTTGCGACAACCAGGTAGAAGGGAAGGGGGAAAAGGGGGAGAAAAGCAACCGTGAGTACTCAGCCAAAGTACTCGCAAGCAAGGAACTACACTACATATGCATTGGTATATGTGTAAAGGGCCATACGGTGGACTGAACTGCAGAATGCCAGAATAAGAGGGGGATAGCTAATCATGTAGAAGACTACGCTTCTGGCAGCCTCCGTCTTGCATCATGTGGAAGAGAGTAGACTGAAGTCCTCCAAGTAGCATCGCATAGCATAATCCTACCCGGCAATCCCCTCCTCGTCACCCTGTTAGAGAGCGATCACCGGGTTGTATCTGGCACTTGGAAGGGTGTGTTTTATTAAGTATCCGGTTCTAGTTGTCATAAGGTCAAGGTACAACTCCAAGTCGTCCTGTTACCGAAGATCACGGCTATTCGAATAGATAAACTTCCCTGCAGGGGTGCACCACATAAACCAACACGCTTGATCCCATTTGTCCGGACACACTTTTCTAGGTCATGCCCGGCCTCGGAAGATCAACACGTCGCAACCCCACCTAGGCCAACAGAGAGGTCAGCACGCCGGTCTAAACCCAAGCGCACAGGGGTCTAGGCCCATCGCCCTTAGCACACCTGCACGTTGCGAGGGAGGCCGAAAGCAGAACTAGCCTCCTTAATACAAGAGCATGCTTACGTTCCAATCCGGCGCGCGCCGCTCAGTCGCTGACGTCATGAAGGTTTCGTCTGATCCCACAACGCCGAGTGCCCATATCTTTCCCACGTAGTTGGTTAGTGCGTATAGACCAAATGGCCAGACTCAGATCAAATACCAAGATCTTGTTAAGCGTGTTAATGATTTAACCGCAGACACCAACCAGGGCCAGGCCCACCTCTCACCTAGGCGGTCTCAACCTGCCCTGTCGCTCCGCCTCAAAGATCCACTCGCAGGTACACCTACGAGCCGACCCGACTTTAGTCACCACAGGTATCATGTAAAGTATAATGTATATACCCGTGATCACCTCCCGAGTGATCACGGCCCAATAGTACAGCAAGGCAGACGGACAAGAATGTAGGGCCACAGATGGAATACTAACATCCTATACTAAGCATGTAGGAATGCAGGTAAAGGTAACAACAGTAGTAGCAAGGACAGGCTATGCATCAGGATAGGATTAACGGAAAGCAGTAACATGCTACTCTACCCTAATGCAAGCAGTATAGAGAAGAATAGGCAATATCTGGTGATCAAGGGGGGGGGCTTGCCTGGAAGTTCAGCCGAGAAGGAGGGGTCGTCAACCGCGTAATCGGTCGGGGCACCAGCACTGGCGTCGATCTCGGGGTCTACCAGAGAAGAAGAGGGGGAAGAAACAGTAAATACGGAGCAAACAAAGCATCACACAAAATATAACAAGGCAATACGCGGGGCCAGGGGTAATCTAACGCGGGGATAGGTGATACCGGCGAAGGGGGAAAACATCCGGGAAAGTATCCCCGGTGTTTCGCGTTTTCGGACAGATGAACCGGAGGGGGAAATTTGTGTGTTTGCTATGCTAGGGATGTGTGGCGGACGAATGGGCTGCGTATCCGGATTCGTTTCGTCATTCTGAGCGACTTTCATGTATAAAGTATTTTCATCCCAGTTATGGTTTATTTGATATTAATTTTCAAAGTTTAAAATCCCTTTTTCTGAATTTCTGAATTTACTTCATTAAAATTTAAATGCCTAAACACTTCTGTTACTAGGGTATTGGCTAGTCTATGTCTATGACCAGTGGGGTCCAGGGGGCTGAGTCAGCATGTACAGTCAGCAGTTGACAAGTCAATGTTGACTGGTCAACAGGGTCAGCGGGGCCCACATGTCATTGACTGTTTGTTAATTAACCTAGTTAACTAATTTAACTAAACAAATTAATAGTTAAGCTAATTAATCTATATTAATTAAGTTAATTAATTGATTAATTAAAATTATTTATTTACTTATTTTTAAATTCCTTTTTTTGTTTGTTCGTTTTCGTTTCAGGGGGTGTGGGGCCCCAACGTCAGTGGCCCATAGGCCTAGCGGGGCGGGGCGCTAGCGGGGCATGGGCGTCGGGCGCCCGACTTGGCGTTGTGGGGCGGGCGCGGCCAGGCTGGCCCCGGGCGCTGGCCGTGGCAAAGGTGAGCACCATGGGGGAGCAAGGGGGCATGCGACGTGGGGGCTCCGGCGGCCTGTGGCCGGTCGGAGCAGGGGGGTGCAGTGGAGGCACGGAGGTGGCCGGTGGGAGCGATGCGGCGCGGCATGGAGCTCCAGTGAGCAGCGTCCGGGCGGAGAAGGGGGTGGACGCGCGGCGCGGTCCTGGCTGCAGCGTGCGGGAGCACGCAGCGGCACATCGGTGAACGAGGGCAGCGGCGGAGTGCGGTGGCCGGACGCGGCCAAGGCGAGCGCGCGCGGGCCGGCGAGTAGGGGCCATGGGGAGCGGCGGTGCTAGGTGGGAACAGTGGTGGTGAGCACGAGGGGCCAGCGGTGAGCGGGCGGATGGCAGTATCGCGAGGCCAGGCACAGGTGGGGCGCGGTCACCGCGGGCGCGCGTGTGCGAGGGTCCGTGCTAGGGCACTCGGACCGGACGGTGTGGTGGCGCGGGCGAGCGCCGGCATGAGGCCACGGGGAGGAGGAGGACCGGGGTCCTCACCGGTATTGTAGGGCAAGGGCAGTGGGGGACGAGGAGGAGGACGGAGACGACGGTGCGATGGGGAGGCAGTCCGGTGAGGGAGGCTCCGGGCGGCGGCAGGGTCCGGTGACGTGGTCGGGCAACGGCGTGGTCGCAGCCGTTCGGGCCCCGATCCAGATCGGATCAGGGGGAAGGGGGCGCGTCGTGAGGGGAGAGTGGAGGAAGTGGGGAACGAGTGAGGATTAGGGTTCGGGGAGGTGGCCTTGTAGGCCAGGGGGTGGCTGGGCCGGCCGGTTAGTAACTGGGCCGGGTGGTCCAGTGGGGGGGGGGGGGGTTCTCCTTTTATCTTTCCTTTTTGTCATTTGGTTTTTGTTAATTTTTCTATTATGGTTTTATTTTTATTTACAAAAGCAAATGACTCTTAGTTAAGTATGAGACTTGTCTTAAATTAGCATAGCCATTTTAGGCACTCCCACAAAAAGGTTTGATGAGCATTTGAATTGTGCATAAATAAAAATGGATTAATGAGGCTGTTTTGGTCATTGTTTTAGTGAAATTAAACATTCTATATAATGTTGGATATTATTTGCTAATTAGTTAGTGAATATTTATAACCCTTTGAGCATTTTTAATTCACTATTTTATGAAACTATAATTTGACTTGTTATTTGAATTTGTATTTGAAATAAGTTTGAAACACGTGAGGTTTAGCAAAATTTTAATCATGATGACTTGGCATCATTAACGAAGGTTTACTGTAGCTTGATTACCCAGGCGTCACACATAATCAGCATACCATGGAGCAGTATGAGCAGCATTTAAGACAGCTAATTGTTCGCCAGGAAAGCTATCATCAATAGGTAGTGGGTCATCAAGAACATTCTCTAACCTAGACAAGTTGTGTGCAACGGGATTCTCAGCTCCCTTTCTATCAATAATATGCAAATCAAATTATTGTAGTAGGAGAACCCATCTAATAAGTCTAGGTTTAGCATCTTTCTTTTCCATAAGATATTTAATAGCAGCATGATCAGTGTGAACAGTTACTTTAGAGTCAACGATATAAGGCCTAAACTTATCACAAGCAAATACAACTGCTAAAAATTCTTTTTCAGTAGTAGCATAATTTCTCTAGGCACTGTCTAGAGTTTTATTAGCATATTGAATAACATTTAGTTTCTTATCAACTCTTTCACCTAGAACAGCACCTACGGCATAATCACTAGCATCGCTCCTAATTTCAAAGGGTAAATTCCAATCAGGTGGCTGAACAATAGGTGCGGAAATCAAAGCTTTCTTAAGTATTTCAAATGCTTCTACACAATCATCATCGAGGACAAAAGGAATATTTTTTTGTAAGAGATTAGTCAGAGGCCTAGAAATTTTAGAGAAGTCCTTAATAAACCTCCTATAAAAACCGGCATGACCAAGGAAACTTCTTGTACCTTTAATGTCTTTAGGACACGACATCTTTCCAATAGCATCAACTTTAGCTTTATCAACCTCAATACCTCTTTCAGAAATTTTATGCCCCAAGACAATACCTTCATTAACCATAAAGTGGCACTTCTCACAATTAAAGACAAGATTAGTTTCTTCACATCTCTGCAAAACTCGATCAAGGTTGCTCAAGCAATCATCAAAATAAGATCCATAAACGGAGAAATCATCCATGAAAACCTCAACAATCCTTTCACAAAAGTCATAGAATATAGCCATCATGCATCTTTGAAAGGTAGCAGGTGCATTACATAAACCAAAAGGCATACGTCTATAAGCAAAATTACCGAAAGGGCAAGTAAAAGTGCTCCTTTCTTGATCCTCTTTTGACACAAGTATTTGAGAGAAACCAGAGTAACCATCTAAAAAGCAAAAACGTGTATGTTTGGATAATCTTTCTTGCATTTGATCAATAAAAGGCAAAGGGTAATGATCCTTTTTGGTAGCTTTATTTAATTTGCGGAAATACATCACCATCCTATAACCTGTAACAATTCTTTGCGGGGTCAATTCATCTTTATCATTAGGAACGACAGTAATACCTCCCTTCTTAGGGACACAATGGACATGACTTACCCACTGACTATGAGCAACGGGATAAATTATACCTGCCTTCAGGAGCTTTAATATTTCTTTCATCTTAGGATTTAACCGTCGTTGGTGATCAACAACTGGTTTGGCGTCTTTCTCCAATTTTATTTTTTGTTGGCATACAGTGGGACAAATGCCCTTAACATCATCAAGAGTATATCCAATAGCAACATAGTACTTCTTTAGAGTTTTCTATAATTTCTCCTCTTCCTGCTCTGAAAGGTTAGCACTAATAATAATAGGATATATCTTATTTTCATCAAGATAAGCATATTTGAGAGTATCAGGTAGTGGTTTAAGCTCAAACACGGGATAACCCTTGGGTGGTGGAGGATTGCCTAAAATTTTAAAAGGCAAGTTGTGTTTCAAAATAGGTCCCTGTTTAAAGAATACTTCATCTATCTCCCTTCTTTCATTCATAAACATATCATTTTCATGGTCTGGCAAATATTGTTCTAAAGGATCATTAGGAGGCATGACAATAGAAGCAAGACCAATAATTTCATCCTTACTAGGCAATTCTTTATCCTGGGGTTGTCCACGAAATTTAGCAAAATTAAACTCATGAGACATATCCCCCAAACCAATAGTAAAACATCCTTTTTGCAGTCTATCCTAGCATTAACATTATTCAAGAAGGGTCTACCAAATATGATGGGACAAAATCTATCTTGTGGGGAACCAAGAACAAGAAAATCAGCAGGATATTTAACTTGCCCACACAAGAATTCAACATCTCTAACAATCCCAACTGGGGAAATAGTATCTCTATTGGCAAGCTTAATTGTAACATCGATTTCTTCTATCTCAGCAGGTGCAATATCATGCATAATTTCTTTGTATAAGGAATGAGGTATTGCACTTGCACTAGCACCCATATCAAATAAGCCATGATAACAATGATCTCCTATTTTAACAAAAATAACAGGCATGCCTACAACAGGTCTATGTTTATTTTTAGTATCGGGTCTAGCAATTCTAGCAGCTTCATCACAGAAGTAAATAACATGCCCATCGATATTATCAGCCAAGAGATCTTTGACCATAGCAATACTAGGTTCAATTTTAATTTGCACAGGTGGTGTAGGTGTTCTAGTATTACTCTTACGAACCACAGTTCAAGCTTTAGCATGATCCTTTATCCTAACAGGGAAATGTGGTTTCTCAATATATGTAGTAGGAACAATAGGATCATTATAAGTGATAGTCTTTTCTTCAACTTTAATAGGTGCAACTACTTTTACTTCAATGGGAGGACTATATTTAAACCACTTCTTCTTAGGGAGGTCAACATGAGTAGCAAATGATTCACAGAAAGAAGCTACTATCACAGAGTCAAGTCCATATTTATTGCTAAATTCACGGAAAACATCGGTATCCATAAAAAATTTAACACAATCAAACTTAGGTGTCATACCTGACTCCTTACCTTCGTCGAGATCCCAACCTTCAGAGTTGCTTTCAATTCTTTCCAATAAATACCAGCTGAATTCAATAGTCTCGTAAAAGAAGCAGTACAAGAAGTATCGAGCATGGAGCGATTGTTGAGAGAAAGTCGAGCATAAAAATTTTGAATAATAATTTCTCTTGAGAGCTCATGATTGGGGCATGAATATAACATTGACTTAAACCTCCACCAAGCTTGAGCGATGCTTTCTCCTTCGCAAGGCCAAAAATTATATATATAATTACGATCATGATGAACAAGATGCATTGGATAAAACTTGTGATGAAATTCTAATTTCAGTCGGTTGTAGTTCCATGATACCATATCATCACATAGCCTAAACCATGTCAATGCATTTCCCTTCAAAGATAAAGGGAAGACATTCTTCTTGATAACATCCTCGGGCATACCTGCAATCTTAAATAATCCACAAACTTGATCCACATAGATTAGGTGCAAATCGGGATGCAATGTTCCATCTCCTATGAAGGATTAGCTAGTAGTTTCTCTACCATACCCGAAGGAATTTCAAAGTAAACATTTTCAGTAGGTTCAGTAGGTTGAGGAGCAACTATTTGCTCTACTGGTCAGGGTGAAGATACCCCGAACAAGCCCCTCAAAGGATTACTTTCCGTAGTAACAAGTGACAGTAAATTTCAGCACACTATATAAATTTTTCATTACCAAGTTCCACTTACCAAAGGCGCTTCACTCCCCGGCAACAGCGCCAGAAAAGAGTCTTGATGACCCACAAGTGTAGGGGATCTATCGTAGTCCTTTCGATAAGTAAGAGTGTCGAACCCAACGAGGAGCAGAAGGAAATGACAAGCGGTTTTCAGTAAGGTATTCTCTGCAAGCACTGAAATTATCGGTAACAGATAGTTTTGTGATAAGGTAATTCGTAACGGGTAACAAGTAAGAAAAGTAAATAAGGTGCAGCAAGGTGGCCCAATACTTTTCGTAGCAAAGGACAAGCCTGGACTAATTCTTATATAGAGAACATCGCTCCCGAGGACACATGGGAATTATCGTCAAGCTAGTTTTCATCACGCTCATATGATTCGCGTTCGTTACTTTGATAATTTGATATGTGGGTGGACCGGTGCTTGGGTACTGCCCTTTCTCGGACAAGCATCCCACTTATGATTAACCCCTACTGGAAGCATCCGCAACTACAAAATAAGTATTATGGTAAACCTAACCATAGCATGAAACATATGGGTCCAAATCAGCCCCTTACAAAGCAACGCATAAACTAGGGTTTAAGCTTCTGTCACTCTAGCAACCCATCATCTACTTATTACTTCCCAATGCCTTCCTCTAGGACCAAACAATGGTGAAGTGTCATGTAGTCGACGTTCACATAACACCACTAGAGGAAAGACAACATACATCTCATCAAAATATCAAACGAATACCAAATTCACATGACTACTTATAGCAAGACTTCTCCCATGTCCCCAGGAACAAACATAACTACTCACAAATCATATTCATGTTCATAATCAGAGGGGTATTAATATGCATATAGGATCTGAACATATGATCTTCCACCGAGTAAACCAACTAGCGTCAACTACAAGGAGAATCAACACTACTAGCAACCCACAGGTACCAATCTGAGGTTTTGGACAAAGATTGGATACAAGAGATGAACTAGGGTTTGAGAAGAGATGGTGTTGGTGAAGATGTTGATGGAGATTAACCCCCTCCCGCTGAGAGGATCGATGGTGATGACGATGGTGATGATTTCCCCCTCCTGAAGGGATGTTTCGCCGGCAGAACAGCTTCGCCGGAGCCCTAGATTGGTTCCGCCAAGGTTCCGCCTTGTGGCGGTGGTGTCTCGTCCCGAAAGCTTGCTTATGATTTTTCAGGGTAAAAGACTTCATATAACAGAAGATGGGCATCGGAGGCCTGCTAGGGGGGCCACGAGGCAGGGGGCGCGCCCCCACCTCGTGGATGGTGGGTGGCCCCCCTCTGGTATTTTCTTCGGTCAGTATTTTTTAATTCCAAAAATAACTTCCGTGGAGTTTCAGCACTTTTGGAGTTGTGTAGAATAGGTCCCTAATTTTGCTCCTTTTCAAGCCCAGAATTCCAGCTGCCGGCATTCTCCCTCTTCGTATAAACCTTGTAAAATAAGAGATAAAAGGCATAGTATTGTGACATAACGTGTAATAACAGCCCATAATGCAATAAATATTGATATCAAAGCATGATGCAAAATAGACGTATCAAAGATGAGGAGGCAAGGGAAAAAATGAAAAGGACCCATGTCCCTATTTATAAGGCAGTGGATAGATGGCATGCGCGGGAATCGAGGAGGCTGAAAAATGGTTGTGTCACAGTGTAGAGGCCTCAATTTTCGGAGATTCATTAAAAGTGAAGGCATATTGAGATTTGGTCCTGGTGTGAAATTAATGTGAGATGACGTCATTGCGGGTTACCACAATTCCTGGAGCTGACGTCACGACGGGTTATAAGATTTCATAAGGACTTATGAGGAATGATTTTTTCTAAGTCAAATGTTGAAGATTGATATGAAGAAGTTCACATCAACCTGGGGCCTAATGTTGGGGATATAACTATTGGGTATGACCCGCCCGGTAGGGGTCGGGTCATACCACTGACGGTTCATAACGAGAAAGCCCAAGAAGATGTTGAAGATGGCAGTTCATGAAGCAAGCTTATTAAAGGCCCAAGACCCGGAGGAGACTTGAGGCCCATGGGCATAAGCAACCATATGTTTAACTTGTATGTTATGGAAAGTGTAGTTCTGTCACCGAGCTGGACACGTTGTGTATGAGCCGACCGGGACTCTGTAAGCCGCCGGGCATCAGCCTGTGTATATAAAGGGATGACCCAGCGGCGGGTTAGAAAAAGAGATAACAAGTCGAGAATTAGGTCAAGCATATTCGCTCCCCCTAGTAATCGAGACCCAAACAATACAATCTAAAGCAGGAGTAGGCCTTTACCTCATTGCGAGGGGCCGAACCTAGGTAAAACGCTCTATGTCCTTTGTCCCGTTTAACCCCTTCAAGCTAACTACGTTTCTATGGCTCCACATCTAAGTCCTCATGCTAGGGCATCTGCCGTGACAATTCCCCGACAATTTATATTTCATGCTATAACTGCTATGATCCTGGAATATGCAATTTAGTGGAAAACTCATACATACGTGTGGAATGATAAACGGTAAATAATAGGTTCCTAGCCTTGCCTCTAAGAATTGCTTAAGTGTTGTTGGTGATCATGTTTTCCTGATCTTAGGATACCGTTTAGTGTAATGATAGTCCTAAAACAATATCGCGAGTATGGCGTTAGACCAACGATCATAGTGAATTGATCCAAACTTGTTTGTTATGCATGATAATATTGTCTGAAATCAACTTTTATAACACGGAGTGTTAATGTGTGATTTAGTTCCTTAGACCATGAGAGTATCTTAGTCACTTCTTGCCGTACGATGAACTTTGGGGTTGCTCAAACGTCATCCATAACTAGGTGATCATAACGACAACTTACAGGTTCATCGAGAAGTTTGACAAGGGACTAAATAGCTCAAGAGTGGAATTTTCTCCTCCGACGATGGGGAGATATTTTTAGGGTCATCTCATGTGGTGGCATCCATCATCGTCTCGCCATACATAGATGACTATGTCACGGGGATGCCGAACACTTCAACGAGAAACAAGAACAAAACCGGCAACAAGAATGACGGTATAGTGAGCATGTGTATGACTCAAGAGGATACTGGCACACCTCGGGTTTTGTAATGTATCGCAAAGTAAAGGGAACATCACAAGCTTAATGCAATCATGATATGATGAGTGTTAGTAGGATGAGAATATCAAGGATTTATTTTTGGAATTATTTCATTAATATCCAGAATAGTTCCGAGAGGAACCAGAAGCGTTTTGGGGTCACCGAAAGGGTTTCGGAGTTTATAGAGCAATACTGAGTATTCCCGGTAAATAATATATAGGTGTAAAATGTTTCCGGTGATGATAACTTGCATATAAAAGGCTCTCGTAATTGTTAAGAGATTTTAATATTTAATTTAATATCAACAGGCCTGAAAAGGCCAAGTGGTGGAATGATAACTGGTCCATAAGGGCCCAATAGGGGACGAGGCACCCCTAGCATTTTTTTAGGCCAAGGGGAGGCCAAATTGGAGTGGGAATCCCCCTCCTTGGCCGGCCTAATGGGGAGATTTCCTTCCCCCTTGTGGCGCCCACTCCCCTCCTTCAACCTATATATACTAGAGGTTTTGGGCACTTTTATATACACAAGTCTTGGTGCCTACTCTAGTTCATGTAGTTCTAGTTGGTCCTATTTGACTAATTAGAACTAGAACTAGTTCCTCAAATCCTCATAATTAGAAGCCATGTGTGGTTCTAATATCCTCCTTTGAATTCTCCAACGACTATTAGCTCTGGACGACGAAGCGCTGCCGGATCGTGAAGACCGTACACTTGCAACCAAGTAGAGAGGCAGTGCTTTTGGTCTTCCTTTCGAGGGATCGTTCAAGGGTAGTTCATAGGATCATCATCAGCAGTACGAGGGACTCCAAGTAAGATCTACGCCGACTCATCTATTGCCGCTGCACTCCGTAGTCGGTAACGATCATTGATCCAAACCCCATATGCATCTTCATATTATTCCTTGGTGATCGTAGGGCGGATTTGTTTGTTTTCTACTATGTTTCCCAACACCCTTTGATAGTCCTGGATTAGGGGGTGCACACCACATCAGCCCATCATTCATGGGACGGGCCGAGGACCCACGACTATTGAAAATATGTCTTAGGGGCAATAACATTTTACTCCCTTCGTACCAGTGCATTAGTCACATTATGAAAACCAAATAATTCCAAAACACTTAGGCACAATGCATTAACTCCCACCTCATTTTCCTTGTTTCTTGACATGAATAAAGAAATCAAGAAATAAGAGACGTGGGTCGTGTATGTTTTTAATGACTTGAGACTACCTAGCACGACATGGAGTGATCAGTTCATTGCATGCAATGGTATTAACTAGCAAATAAACATTAAGTTCTCTCGTTTTCCCCTCCACCTTTGTCATAGTGCACAATGTAAGATGACTTATGCACATGTACGGAGGGAGTATTATTATTTCCATGTTTATAATTTGACATGATATCACCGCAAGTCAATATTATAACATAGAGAGTTAAGATATGCTTTAGTTCCCTAGACGATGAGAGTATCATAGTAATTTCTCTTCATACGATGGACTTTGGGGTTGCTCAAACGTCATATGTAACATGGTGATAACAACAACTTTCAGGTATGTCAAAAAGTCTGACAAGGGACTAGATATCTCAAGAGTGGGATTTCCTCCGACGATGAAAGAGAGAAATTCTTAGGTCCCTCTTGGTGTGATGGCATCCATTATCATCTAGCCAGACACAAATGACTAGTACACGAGGGGTGCTGGAACATGTCAACGAGAAATAAGAACAAAACTTGTAACGAGGAGACCGATATAGTTAGCATGATAATTACCCAAGAGGATACTGGTATATCTCACCTCGGGTTTGTGAAGTATCGCGAAGCAAAGGGAGAAGCACATGGTAACCAAAGGTTCACTCAAATGTCATTCATGTATTCATAGGGATCAATATGGATGTCCATGGTTCCGCAGTTGATCATTAGAGGGGTTTCGTTCATGTCTATGTTTTATCAAACCTATAGGGTCACAATCTTAAGTGAATCACGATCTGTTGAGTGTTGGTGGAGTAAAAGTTATGAGAAGATATACATGAAATAGTTTCATTAATATTAGAGATAGTTTTGAGAGAAACCAGAAGCATTTCGGAGTCACCAGAAGAGTTTCGGGGTTTACTGGCTAATACCGGGAATTGATATATGGGAAGAAATTATTTCCGAGGACTTTAATATAAAATATAAAGGGCTCTAATATGATTAGGAGGCCCCCAGAATTTATTTATAGTCAATGGGCTAAATAAAATAATAAAAGGCATACTAGGGAAGAGTTAATGGGCCCTAAGGCCCATTACTGGAGGCGCCTGAAGGAGATGCCGAATTGGGGGGGTGTAGTCGGACTCCACCAACCCCTAGGCCAACGAAAGGGGAGGGAAACCCCTTGCCAAGTCAGCCACCCACCCCTGTCTATTCCTTCAACCTATATATACAAGAAGATTTTGGCCTTTGTAGACACAAGTTTGGAGCCTCCTCTAGTTCTGTAGTTCTAGTTCTAGTTGATCCAATTAGAGTTAGATCTAATTCTCTCAAATCCTCATAATTAGAGGCCCCATGTGGCTCTAATCTTCTCCTTCTAATTCTCTAGCAACGATTAGCTTTGGATGGCAAAGCGCTGCCGGATCGTGGATCCTGTCATTTGCAAACTTTAGAGAGGTTGCAAATATGCATATTGATCTATGTAGTTCAATAAGTGTTTTTGCAAGCAGTGGATTTATCTATCTTCAAGGATGACTCAAGTAGATATTTGTATTTATTCAGACATCAAGCTGGATCCATAGAAATGTTTCAAAATGTTTTCAGTTTGAAATAGAAATTTTTGTAACAAGAAATTTATGTTTCTACAATTGGATTGCAGAAAGGAATGTTTGAGTTACAAGTATAGCGGATGTCTGATTAGCTATCAAAAGTACTATATAACTTGCACCACCCAGAACGCTGCTAAGGGTAGAGTATTTTGAGTAAATGTAATCAAGCTATGTATGACATCGTGCAATCAAAGATGACATTAATCAATTTTCCATTATACTTTTTAATGTGACAATATAGAGATTGCGGCTTTTACACTGAAAAGAGCTCCATCAAATTTGTTGAAATGACACAATATAAGATATGAAATGGTATGCCAATACCGTTTAGTCCTTTCTTAACATTTCAGAATAGAGGACATAAGTAATATGTTTCTGAATTTATTCTCAAATCAGATAAATGGTACTTTGTATGTCATCTCAAATGGTTGAGTATACCTCTATCACTACACTAAGGCAAATTGTTCTATCACAGAGTGCGGTAAATTGAAGAAAATGTTTTCTGCAAAAAAGTGAGTGGGGGGATAGTGCAACTCGACGAGATTATAGAATCTTCGTCATCAAGTCAAAGGAAAGGAACACTGGAGGTAGTTCTAGTATTTCGTATCACGACTGATACAGAAGTCTCTACATGAGATATATAGACTTCGGTCGAACTTGCAGTTGAACTATAGGTTGGGAAAACTCGTGCAAACCTTCATGTATGCACACGAGATATTGTTGAACAAACAATGAACATATAATAAGAAAGAAGAGTTTATGGGCCCTTACTCCAAAATTGGCTATATGCAAAAATAATCTGAGATAATATCCATAATTTAAGTTCACAACTTGTTAAACCCTCCAAAAAACTTACAGTCTAAAGTATAGTTATGGATCTATAAATTGACGAAAGATAAAACAATGTTTTATAATCCTTGGCTTGTTACAAATAGTACATGACAATATCAAAGAGTTGAAGATGATGAGATTGTCTCATATAGAAATACTTAAGTCAGTTCGGGTTAAACTAACAATTACTAAATATTTCAATTATGAGATATAATAAATGGATGTGAAAAATAATTTTCGTGAGATGGAAATAGAACCAAGGTTGTATATCTGATACGGTCCAAGGCAATTTAGTCAATCCAGAGGATGCTAGTAAGTGTGAAAACTTCAGGAGATCATATAATGATCTAAAGAAAACATAATGGAGTACTGAGGACATGTTTCTTGTATACAGTGAAAATGTCATTAAGTACCGACGACATGTTTCTCGCATAGGAAGAAAATGAAGAGATTGTTGTAATGAGTTACATTAATACAGGCTCGTTGTAAGTAGTACATCGATAAAATCTTCATCGGTGCTCCAAGCGATTTTTTATTTCAATTAAGTGATTTGTGTTATACAATAGTGGATGGAATAGTAATTTGGAATTGATCCAAGATAGTTAATGTGGTGAATACTATACCAAATAATGAGTATGTTGTCTCTTTAGAAGCAACATTGGAGGGTGATGAATCAAAAGATCGCTTATGAAATTGGCACAGTTTCTAGATAGTTTGTGCCAATGGAAACTGTTCTGAATGTGGTTCCATAGCTCAGCTTAAGGAATTAGAGGTTCTGCCAATGATTCAATGTATACAAATACAGTTTTACACAAATTATGAATTATTGTGAAAGCTTGATAGATGCATAGAAATGCAAATGATACATGCGGATCTGAAATTGACAAGATCCTATAGGATGAAGCCTATACCACAAGCAAAGCATAGGCATACACGGAATTGTCATTAGTGTTAAAAATGTGCTAACTAGATTATTGACACTAGTGCAAGTAGAAGTCTATTGTAAATATGCTCTAGAGGCAATACTATTGTATTATTATATTTCCATGTTTATAATAAAAGTTTATAATCCACGCTCTAACTGCTATGATCCTCGAATATGCGATTCAATGGAAAACTCATATGTATGTGTGGAATAATATACGGTAAAACCTGATTCCTAGTCTCGCCTCTAAGACTAGCTCAAGTCTTGTTTGCGATCATGTTTTTTGGATCTTGGGACATTGTTAAGTGTAACGATAGTCCCAAAACGACTTTGAGAATATGACATTGGAAGAACAATCATATTTAATATATTCAAACTATTTTGTTATACTTGTAGTGCTATCATCACAAGTCAATAATTGTAACATGGATAGTTGACATATGGTTTAGTTCCTTAGATCATGAGAGTATCATAGTCATTTGTTACCGTATGATAGACTTTGGGGTTGCTCAAAAGTCATCTATAACACAGTGATGATAACGACAACTTTGAGGTACATCAGAAAGTCTGACAAGGGACTAGATACCTAAACAGTGGGATTTGGCTCCTTCGACTATCAACATATATTCTTAGGGACTTTTCGATGTGACCGCATCCATTGTCATATGGCCAGACACATGTGACTAGGTGGCGGGGATGTCGGAACATGTCAACGAGAAATAAGAACAAAACAAGTAACAAGGAGCCCGGTATAGTGAGCATGAGAATGACTCAAGAGGATAGTGATATATCTCACCTCGGGTTCTGTAAAGTATTGGGAAGAAAAGGGAGAAATATATGATAACCAAAGGTTCACTCTAATTTCATTCGTGTATTCATAGGGATAAATATGAATGTCCATAGTTCCGCTATTGATCATTGGATGAAACAGGTTTCATTCATGTCTATGTTTTACCGAATCTAGACGGCACAAGCTAAAGGGAATCATGATCTGTTGAGTGTTAGTGGAGTAAGAGTTTTGACAAAATATTCATGGAATACTTGCATTAATATTATAATTAGTTTTGATAGAAACCAGAAGCATTTTGGAGTCACTGGAAGAGTTTCCGGGTTTACCCGGTAATACCGGAAATTAATATATAGGTGGAAATTGTCTCCGAGGACTTCAATATAAATTATGAAGGGCTCTATATGATTAGGAGTCCCCTGGAATTTAGAGGCTGATTGGTTTGCAGCCAATTTTTGGCATGCCAATTGTTGGCAAGCCTATTTTTGGCAAAGCTGGAAGTTGCCAACATTTGGCAAGTTTGGCTACCAATTGGTTGGTTACCAATGTTTTGCCAATATTTGGCAAAAAACAAAGGTCTATCAATTGGTTTGTTACCAAATATGCATAACTCGTCCCGACAAGGAATTTGTTACCTACGTATACATAATTTACACGCCATGTCATACCATGGGCATAATTTACTAATTTAGAAGCACCATCATACCACTGCAATATTCCAACGTAGCATGCACAAGGTCATCAAGCATCAAGAAATTTCTTACAAACTAGCTTAATTCAGATTTGTGCTAGACCAATGCATTACAAAAGGCAAGACCCTCTAAACACCATTACGGCACAGGAATTCCACTTAGCATAAGTGCATGAAAAGCTAAGTAGACTACAAAAGCACTTGCCAAAAGAAAGCCGCCAAACATGTCATTCAGATTGATGGATCAGCAGCTGTGCGATTGTTGCCGTCGATTTTGCGCGAAATAATCAAGGACCCAAGCATTAAAAGTCCGGACGCTTGCAGTTCAGAAACCACGGAAAATTTCTTGTTCTGGCTTAGCAAGATAGGCTGCTAACTCAATCTTCTCATTTGCTGGGATAGTTAGCGACTCAATGTGTTTCCAAAGATTGGCATTGGGGTCTGTAACTGCTATTGGCTGAATAGGGGCAGCAGATTTGACACTTTCAGCAAGACTCACAATGCTCGCTGCCACATCATCATCTAACACGCTGGCTCGACGCGCCTTGACCTTTGGTTTCTTCTTATGTGGTGCTTTAACATGCTTGCGCTTCAGATTTGAGCTAGTGCCTTCTGATGGACTGTTGGGCGCAATCATGTCGGAATCACTAAGACCTTGTTCGGCAGTGGATGTGTGGTTGCTCGTTTCACTACTACCATCAGATTCCACATTCTCAATTGCATCATTCACATCAATAGCTAGTGAGCCATCCGCATGAGACGAGTCACTAAACAGTTCTTCCAGGAGACGAGTCACCTACTCACTGTCTCTTCGGATCGCCACAATGCAAATCCTACAGAGGAATGAGTGTGATATTGCCCAACAATTTTCAGAAACATAGCTACCTGCTCCTCTACGGACACATGAATTGTGTCAGCCAAAAGCTTTTTGTCCCTAAGGTGAGCACACAACTTGTAGAAAACAGCCGGATACATCCTGAGCTGGCGCAAACATGTCCTTTCCGAGGTGTCGATCAGTCTAATTAGTTCACTACTCCTCCAAATATCTCTCTTCACAAGTGGAGCATACTTGACACGTTTAGCTCCATTCTTCCTCTCTTTTTTCTTGCTCCACCAAAGGACCAACATTACAAAAAGGACAAGTAGTGTGTTTTGCTTCCACATACAGTAATATAGATATTGTTGTTGAGCATTATCCATCTGAGTAAAGATAAGATGCATAATAAGCATAAAAGAAAATGGAAAACCAATGCAAAGCATGTACCAGCAGATAGTTAATAATCTGTCAATACATAAAAAAAATTCAAAGAATATATATGTTCATAGTACATCATACATATATGCAGAAGTATGTGACTTCTGTAGTTGATCAAAAGAAAGATGATACTGTTCTGTCTTTTAGGCCCTCAAATCAATTAGAAGAGTATTAGGTGCCAGCCCTCCCACCATGCAGAAGCAAAGTACGAGGGGACATGTTCTACTGATATACTAGCATCAATTAGTCCAGGATCTTTAAACAACATATTTAGCTTCAAATTTATGCAGATGTAAGGTACTTTAATAATCTGATTCGTGCCTGAATCTCGTTCCGAGTACAAGACAGAGAAAAATATTAGCAAACAATAAGCACGTACGCACTCGCATCTAGAAACAATAAGCACGTACATCCGCTTGTGGAGTCAGATGAGAGAGCGGTGATTGGGTACAGTACACGGGGAAAGAAGAGAAGTCCGATGAGATTTGGGAACGAAATAACCTTGACTCCTCCGGTGGATCTGGCCCTGCTCGGCAATTGGACGAGGACTTCCCGCCGGAGTAGGAGATTTCCGAGGTCCTTGAGCTTTTCTGGTCACCGGCGGCGCAGGGGCAGGGGCGGTGGAAGGAGGCGCTAGGGGATGGGGTTAGGGCGAAGGAGGAGGACAGGGTTAGATCTGGTGGGACGAACCGTGAGGGGAGAGCGGTGGGGGCAGGAGTTGGTTCTGGAAGCGGTGCGTGAGGCCACCAATATTTGGCTAGCCCGCGTGTTGGCGCGCCCACGGTTCGAGCCGAACCAATCGCCCGCCAATTTTTGGTAAGCGCCAATAGTTGGCTTGCCAATTTTTGGCTGCAAACCAATTAGACTCTTATTTATAGTCAATGGGCTAAATAAAGAAAGGCCTATTAGGGGAGAGTTAATGGGCCCTAAGGCCCATTAGTGGAGGCGCCCAAAGGGGAGGCCCAATTGGGGAGGTGGAGTTGGACCATACCAGACCCTAGGCTGGTGCAAGGGGAGGGCAACCTCTCCCCAAGTTGGTGACAACATCCTCTCCCTTCAATCTATATATACTAGATGACTTTGCGCTTTGTCGACACAAGTTTTGGAGCCTCCTCTAGTTCTCTAGTTATAGTTCCACTCGAGCCAATTAGAGCTAGATCTAGTTCTCTCTAATCCTCCTAATTAGAGGTCCCTTGTGGTTCTAATCTTCTTCCTCTAATTCTTAGGCGACGATTAGCTCTAGACAGCGAAGTGTTGTCGAATCATGAAGACTGTACGCTTGCAAACTATAGAGATATTGTGCTCTCGGTGTTTTGTTCGAGGGATCGTGATGGACGGTTCGAGGGACATCAAGTACGAGCTACATCGACTCTTCTTCTGGTGCAACTCGGAGTCGGTAACGATGTAACCCGCTAAAGGATCTTCATAGTGTTCCTGGTTTGATCGTAGGACAATTTTTTTTGTTTTCTACTACGTTTCCCAACACCAACAACTGAAGAATGGGCCATGCATGCCTTGGCCTTTGGCGTAGTCAAGATGGAATCCTCCGAAGACGTGTCATACACTTCAAGGCGCATCCAAATGATTGACATGTTAATACCTAGTTGTAACCAACGATGCGTAAACCCAAGATACCCTATGTGCCTATGTAAGAAGGATGTAGGATGTTACCTCCTTGAGAGGGCTCGAAACACGGTAAAATTGTGTCCCCTGTACTTTCTATTAACCATCGTTCCAAGATCACCAGCTTGGGATCCCAACTCAAGATCCGCCGGTTTTAGCACCAACATTGGTGGCACATACAAGTTCGGTTGTGTGGTTGCGAAAGCTTGATGGCTCGTCTTCAGATAAATGACCACATCGGCTGTGGGAGTACCTTTATCCCCAGCTAACTTTTCATCATCAGCAGTATCGTCCTGTACAACGATTCTGATGGGAACTGTAGTAGAAAACTAAAAAATTTGCACCTACGCACACCCAAGATCAATATGAAGATGCATTATGGGTTGGGATCACGATCGTTACCGTCACCGAGTTGCAGCAGCAGAAAACATGTCGATGTAGATCGTACTTGGATTCCCTCGAACCATCGATAAATGATGCCGCAAACCGCCACGAATAGTCCCTCGATCCATAGACCGAAATCACGGCCTCTCTACTTGGTTGCAAGCGTGCAGCGTTCATGACCCGGCGCTTCGCCGTCAAGAGCTAATCATCGCCGGAGAACTAGGGGGAGGAAATTAGAACCACACTGGTCTCCAAATTATGAAGATTATAGGATCTAGGTCTAGTTGTAATTAGATCAACTAGGATCAACTAGAACTAGAACTTGAGGGAACTAGAGGAGGCTCCAAACTTTGTGTGTTGAAAAGTTGTAAAACCTCTAGTATATATAGGTTGGGAGGAGAGGAGGGTGCGCCACACAAGGGGGAATTCTCCATCCTTGTGCCGGCCATGGGGAGGGGAAATTCTTCCCCTATCCGGCCTCCCTCCCTACTTTCCAATAGGAGAAGGGGGCACCACCCATATTGGGCCTTTGTGGCCCAATATGCCTTCCACCGTTCGGCCTTTTAATGCATGTTGATATCACATTAATACAAAAGCCCTCTAACAATTACTAGAACATATTATATATAATTTAACACCTCCGGAAACATTTTCCACCTATATATAAATTACTGGTAATACCCGGTATTACCTGATACTCTCTGAAACACTTCAGGTGACCCCGAAACGATTCTGGTTCCTCTCGAAACTATTTCGAGTATTAATGAAACAATTCCACAAATAAGTCCTCGATACTCTCGTCTCAATAACACTCAACAGACCGTGATTGCCATAAGCTTGTTACCACATAGGTTCGGTAACTCATAGACATGATGGAAACCCCTTCATTCAATGATAGATAGCAGAACCATGGACGTCTCCATATCTATCCCTGTGAGCACAAGAATGATATTCGACTGAAACTTTGGTTACTATTTGAGGTTACGTTTGCTTCACAATACTTCACAAAACCCGGGATGCATCGGTATCCTCCCGAGTCTTCACATGCTCACTATACTGTTATCCTTGTTATTGGCTTTGTTCGTATTTCTCGTTGTCATGTTCCAGCATCCCGGTGACATAGTCACCTTTGTCTAGCCAGACGATGATGGATGATGTCACACCGAGAGGGCACTAAGAATATTTCTCCATCATCAGAGGAGCAAATACCACTCTCGAGCCATCTAGTCCATTGTCAAACTTTACAATGAGCCTGTAAGTTATCATTATGATCACCATGTTATAGGTGAAGTTTGAGAAACCCCAAAGTCCACCGTGCGGTAAGAAGTGACTACAATACTCTCATGGTCTAAGGAGCAAAATCACACATCAACACTCCATGTTATTCCAATTGATTGTGGACGATATAAACTCAATTCATAAGATACAAGTTTCGGTCGATTCAATATGACCGTTCTTCCAACGTCATAATCCCAATGATGTTTTAGGATCATTGTTTACACTCAATAATATCCTAAGATCCAGAAAACGTGATTACCAACAACACTTGAGCTAGTCCTATAGGCAAGACTAGGAACCTCTTATTTAACCGTTTATCACTGCACATGTGCATATGAGTTTTCCACTGAATCGCATATTCCAGGATCATAGCAGTTATAACATATAATGTAAACTCTTTAATTATGAATACGAAAATATAATAATACAAATATTATTGCCTCTAGGGCATACTTCCAACAGATTCGACCGGTCATCTCGGCCAGGTCGAGAAGTTCTCCCCAGGCCAAATCATCAGGTTTGTGAATCTTGAGTATGCCGGGGACTACTGTGGGGATCTTGCCTTTTCGAGTTGGGTGTCGGACCAACACGAAGACCTTGCAGACACCACCGTCCCAACACCAGATTTGTTCTTGGACCAGGACCATGGAAAGATCTGCACCTCCGTCTTACTAATTGTCTTTACAAATGTTGCCCGTGAAGGATAAATACCGCCGGCAAGATAATACCCCATGGTATGAGCATGTCCATTGATGGTGTAGTTGCAAGCCGGAGCTTTTCCACTAGTTAGCTGCGCAAACAGATGTGGTCTATGCAATACAGTGATATCATTGAGGAAGCCAAAGCAATGCCAAATCCACAAGTCATGCGAAGCCATAGCTTCGAGCACAATAGTGGGTTTTCGTTGATGGCCGGTGTACTGCCCGACCCAAGGCTTTGGGTAGTACTTCCAGTTCCAATGCATGCAATCCACACTCCCAAGCATGTCCGACCATCCGCTTGCTTCATTCATCACCGTCAATTTTTTTTGTGTCCTCCTCATTGGGTGCTCAGAGGTACTCGGGACCAAATAGCTGGATCAATGTCTTTGCAAACATCCGCACACATTTGAGTATGGTACCTTCTCTAACGTGAAGATACTCTTTGGTGTAATCGGCTGGAATGTCATATCTACCACTCTCATTGCCGCCGATACTTTTTTGGTATGCACTAAATCCTAGCAAACCAGCGGCTTTTCTCCGGCGAGTGAAGAAACCACAATTTTGGAAGCAAGATTCCACACTACGAAAAAAAGAGGCCTACGCATTCGATAATGCCTACGGAAGAGATGAGCGGAGAGGTCGGTACCTCGGCAAAATAGTCTTTTATGAGAAATTTGTGGACGAGAGCTCGATTGCGTGGAATGCAAAGCCGGCCGATCGCCGATCTGCGGTGCTTCTTCTTCTTGCTGGCTTCAAATTTATCCACGAGATGCAACAAGAGGAGGTGGTCAACATCATCGCCAAAAAGAATCTCCTCTATGTCAGAATCATCCAACTCCAAAGATGAGGACGAACTCCAAACATCCATGCACGAAAATAAATTCGCGACTTCGTCAAAAATCTTACGTCGGCCGAACTAAAAATCAGTAGGAAAGTTACAAATCTTAGCTTTGGCCAGGATCTAATCCGGCGTAAGCAAAGCCAAAGCAGCCGCAACCCCCTTATCCCTCACAGCTGACCGAAAATAAAGCCATTGCCGCTGCAACCCCCTTCTTCTCCACCGCAGCCGCCGCCTCCCCTACGTCCCCTCACCATCCTAGGGCTCGCGCAGAGGGTGGTAGGTCAATCGTGGCCGTAGTAGCCAGATCCGCCCGCAACATGGCACCCCTCGAAGCTACCGGCCGAATCCATGGCTTCGGCGGCTGCAGCTCGCCCGCGGAAAGAAATCCCCCAGCTCTAATATTGGTGTAGAAGAGGCGGGCGAGGCTGAAGCTCTCCATGGCATGCGGTAGCCGGAGGTGGCTAGAGGAAGGATAAGTCGCCAGAGATTTGAGGCGGGGCATGCGGCGGAATGGCGAGCGCGGAAATGTTCCCCTTACCAAGTTGCACATCACTGGTGGAAAAAAGGCCTTTGGTCGCGGTTCGCAACTGCCATTAGTCGCGGTTGGGCAACCGCGACCAAATAAGCGCGACTAAAGCCCCCACCTTTAGTCGCGGCTGCTTAAGAACCGCGACTAACGGCCCGTCCACGTGGGCGCCAAAGCGGCCGTCAGGCGGAGGACCTTTAGTCGCGGTTCTTTCGCCAACCGCGACTAAAGGCCGCCACAGGTTTAGGGTTTTAGCCCCCCCCCCTAAACCTGTTTTCTGTTTAATTTGTATTGTTTTATTTCTTTTGTGCTTTATTTTAATTTTGAAGGAGTTTCATATATTCTACGGTACTACATACATGCATATGAATGTACAATTTCAAATAAATTTGAAATTAGAACCAAAAAGAATTCAAGAGGAATATACAATATATATTCAATATCATCGGATGACCATATACAATTTTGAACAAGTTTCCATACATGATTTAATGCATATAAAGTTCTACGTCCTCGTAATAGTGTTCTCCTTTAGGATGGAGGACTTCCCTGCTGAACCATCCAGCTAGTTCCTCTTGAAGTGGTCGGAAGCGAGCTTCGGACTAAGCATCCACGGAGGTTATTCCTCCGAGCATTGGTATCACTCGGAACCCGCTCAGAGGTGTATCTCGGATCATCTCACGAACATAGTATCCACATAGATTGGTCTCCGGTGGCTGAATATCCCCAGCATTCTTAGCCTTTGACCTTTTGAATTCTAGCTCTTTTTTGAATTCACCGACCTTTGTATCTACGAACCGTCTCCAAACCCTACGAGGCAAAGAAAATTAAATGAACAAGAGAGTTATTAGTTACTTGATATTAGGAAATG
The DNA here is from genome assembly GCA_021605205.1 of Aegilops longissima. NCBI lineage: Eukaryota > Viridiplantae > Streptophyta > Magnoliopsida > Poales > Poaceae > Aegilops > Aegilops longissima. The sequence continues at coordinate 788,314,982 of CM038677.1, read as the reverse complement.
AACGAAATAGGCCGATCGATATAGAGCGCAAATGAATGAAAATAATTACTTCTGCAGCATTCTTCTCATGCCGCCCCAAAGCTTTGGATCCATATTCAGAGAGTCGTGGGCGAGACATTACGAGGTGTTAACTTTAATTACTAGCAGAATCCGGTGGAACTGCGGACACGATACATGCACAGACGTCATGCATAACTCATCGATTAGCCGCCACATACCATGCATGGAGTAAACAAAAGAGAATGTGCTCAAGACAGAAACACTCACCCAAAATGGTAAGGAAATAGAATATCACTTTTGAGTTCCTGCTTTGTAAGAAACTGCCACAGTGTCTGCCTCCACGTCGGCATGGGTGACGCTCCAACACATGTCCATTAACGATGTGTGGGTCAATGAACCCAACATCATGGATGTTCCTTTGCATTCCTTAATCTTCATTCTGCATGTATAATAGCGAACACAACAATATAGTTAGGACATATATATAGTGCAGGCAATATGAACGAGATGGGGTAGAAATTAATAAATCACTTACGTAACGTAGCAACCGATGATAGATTTGTCGAGCTCGCGCAGATTGAAAAGCTGGAACAATTCACTCAGTTCAATTTGTACATAGTAATGTTTGAAGTGATGCTCATGTCTAACTTCCGCATAAATATATTCTTTGGCTTTTATTTTTATGTAACCCTTGTACCATTTCAGCAGACCTTTCATTTGTGGAGGTAGATCCTTTTCTCGCAGGCTCGACGAGAGGCCCATTCTTGACATATGTAATTACTACCTCCTTCATCTGGCGCCTCATCAAGGCCTAACAGTTCACGAAGAGTAATACCTAAGTTGGCGCTTGTTCTCGGCACTTCGTTACAGTCAATCCTGTGTTGCCGCAGCTTGTATGATCTCGGGGCATCCGGACGAAGGCTTCCAATATAAGCGGGCAATCGATTGTTTACTTTGTTCCCGAGCTGGGCAACTTGTTTCCGCTTTTTTACTTTCGGCCTTCTCCGCTCTTTGTTCTCCTTGAACATGAGTGCCTGCCTGCAAGTTCACGTGCATAGTCGTTAGGCAGATTCTTCGGCTTGGGACGGTGTGCTCAAAATGACTTAGCACACTTCTTTTGCTCATCGAAAATACTGGCTTGGGCTCGGGCTCTCTTTTCTTCTTGCAGTCCGCCTTCCATTTCTCCAAATCAGCAGCAGCGGCGCGTCGACTTCCTCGGCACTACGTTCCCAAGGCCTTGTGGGGAGAGGCTTGATGATGGCTCCGTACCTTTGTGGTCTTAGGTACATAAGGGTCGGGTTAATAATCCAGGACTGCTTCGCCTCTTTGCGGAGGTGGATTGGGGGCGGCGTCGATCACCTGCCGGACGAGGATCGGGGGCAGCGGCTGATCACCCGCCGGACGTTAGGACTGGGGCGGCGTCGGTGACGTGACGGAGGTGTAGGTGAACCGCCACCACCACCACCACCACCACCACCGCCACCGCCACCACCACCACCGTAGGGGGTGGACTTGTTGTCCTTGGCGCCTCTCACGGAAACTTGATAAACTTCTTTTGCCATAGAATGAAATGGCGCTTGACATCTCCAAGTCTTTTCTCCCTTGGTGTAGCAATGTCAATCTCTGGTCCTCAAACCCTTGGACTATGTCCTCCACCGTGACACGAGCATAGCCATCTTGAATGGGGTTGTTGTGGTGGAGTGCTCGAGTAAACATGGTAAAGCACTGCCGATGGCTACCTTCATGGACATGTTCCCGATAGGATAATCAGATGACATTCTTTCATCTCCTTTATATCGCCCACGGGTAGCGAGGAGGCTCCGGTGCAGTAATTTCGACCACCGAGGCTCCGGTGCAGTAATTTCGACCACCGAGGCTCCGGTGCAGTAATTTCGATCGTCGGTGCATCCGCACCAGCCGGTGGGGCCTCCGTGGAAGCCACGCTGCTTCTTCGCTGCTGGCTTCCGAGATCCACTGGATGATCTTCATGCTGCACCGAGCTGCATCTCTTTCGCTACTAGTACACTCATGGTTTTCTTCATCACATCCATTTCCGATGCCAACCGCGCCACAACATCTGCTTCCCGATCCATCTTTCTCTTACGGCTTCAGAATCAGACGGGTCATCGCTCGGGGAACCCTATTTTCCACGGAATGTGCCCCATGACTCGTACACGTCCTCCGTGTTCAGGATTCCCGAGGGCTTTTGTCGCGTGTCGTTCTCTCTGTTGAACTTGATCTTCCCTGTTGAGCATCCTTCATTGCGTCAATAAGGGCTTGGGTGGGTTTAATTAATTTGCCCGGTAAACACACTCCCCTGTCTCGGGTTCAGCGTTCCCCATGCCCGCACCACCAGCTTTTGGCCCTTGGGTCCCATCCTCCGCACTGGACGGATTCCTCGCGCCCTCAGCTCGTTCTCCATCTTCTCCAACCTAGGCACCCAAATGCGATACCCTCCTGGCCCCATAACATGATTGTACTCCTTCTTAGCCGCATTTTCCTTATTTTTTTCGATATTTGAATGAACTGCTCCGATTTCTTTTGCTTCACAAATTCTGGCCAATCATGTTTCAGTTTCTCATATTGTCCTTTGAAACCGAGTCTTGTTCTGCTTGACAAAGTCACGGGCTAGATTTTGCTTGAATTTCCGGAATGCGTCGGCCATCTTATGAAGAGCGAACTGTTTGACTAGCCTCCTCCTCTCCTTGTTTTCCTCAATCTTGTTACCCTCCTCATCGAATTTGTTGTATTCGGAGGTAGAACGAAATGTTCCATAAGCTTCTTGAAGCAATCTTTTTTGTTCTCTTATCGACAAAAGTGAAACCATCAATTCGTGCCTTCTTTGGCTCATTCCACTCTGGACGGTGATCGAGGCGTTGTCTCTAACAATGGCTCCGCATTGGCTGACAAACTTGGTGGCGTTCTTGCGGGGCTCCAGCTGCCTGCCGGTTGCCCGTCGACAACCTCGATGGTGCATGTTTCTCCTTGTTTCATCGTCTTGGTTGCGCCACGCTTTGACGACGTACTCGATTGTTTGACGATCCGCCGAGGGCTAAAATAAGAAAGAGAGTCGCGTTAGTACACATATTTATTCAAATCAGTTAGTTTGTATCACCGAGGCTCAATGTATATATATACCTCGCGCGGAGGTGGTTGCTACTTCCATTTGAAGATCGCGTTTATCGATGTTTGTTCGGCATCATCTTCTCGACGGCGGCCTTCATCTTCACCGTCAAGGTTCAGATAAGAAGAGATATCATCTTCTTCTTCTCCGGTCGGCACATATAGAATATCGCCGTTTATGATGCCGAACATATGTGCTTCACCGTCCGGATCATAGTTGTCCATAATCGGGTCAGCTCTATCGTCCGCCATTATGTCAGTCCTGAAAACATGTAGTAAAAACAAATTAATTAAGTGAAGAAGGGGCGGTGGCGGTGGCGGTGGCGAAAGGCGGTGGCAAAAGGAGGGGCGAGGAAGGGGTGGGAGAGGGTGTCGCGGTAGAGCGCGAGACGGGCGGCGACGACGGCGCCACGGAGAGGAGGAAATTCCAATTTGTCATGTCGCGAACCCAAAATGGGCCGCCCAGGTGAGCTACGCCCTGTGAGACGCGTCGACTTTTTGATGCAAAGAGCGTCACACAGGGCTGGATATGGCGAGCACAGGTCTTAGCCGGGCTGCGTTGCAGCCTCCGCGGCTGTATTGCTGCTAATGCACCGCCCGTTGTAGCCGACGCCGAAACAGTGATTAGGATACGTTGGAATTTCCTATATGACGCTGTCTGCGTCAAACTGTCGAGCGAACGCACCTACGAGCGACCAGAGCGAACGATTTGGGTCGGCCCATCACGTAAATCCTTCACGTCCGGTTTTAGGAACCTTCCGAGGGTTCCCAACCCTTTTTTTATTTTCATTTCTTTTCCTTTCTTTTTCTGTTTCGTTTTTCTTTTCTTTTTTTGTTTATTGTTCTTTTTCTTTTTCTTTTTAAAAAATGTTCTATTTTTCAAAAATGTTCATATTTTCAAAAAATGTTCGATTTTCACAAATTTGTTCGTGTTTTCAAATTTTGTTCCGGAGTTTCAGAAAATTCTTTGTGTTTTCAATTTTTTTTGCCGGCTGTAGCCAACTATCCATTCGCCCCTGCAAGGAAGGGGAACAGGGACGAGGTGGGAGAAGCTCACGGCGAGGAGGGACTCCTTGGCGAGAGGCGCTCCGTCTCGCGGGCGAGCTGGCAGCGGGCTCCCACGCCTGCTAGCAGACATCGCCGTCCCTTGGGACGGACGGGCGGCGGCCTGGATGAGCAGCGGACACACGGGCGGCGGCCCGGATGAGCAGCGGCGGTTGGGAGTCGGACGGGCGGCGGCTGGATGAGCAACACGGCGCCGGGACGGACGGGCGGCGCCCGGATGAGCAGCGCGGTGGGCGAGGGCGACGGGCGGGCGGCGCGAGGGCGAGGGCGACGGCGGCGGCGCCGAGGGCGAGGGCGACGGCGGCGCGCGCGAGGGCGCGCAGAGACGAACAAAGGGAATCGGAGAAGACGAGAATCGAGCCTTGTATTTATAGCCCCCCTTTAGTCGCGGTTGGCGGCGAGACCCGCGATTAAAGGGTACCCTTTAGTCGCGGGTTGCCTGCCCAACCGCGAATAAAGGGTTTTTAAGCGAGTTTTTTTGCGTTCAGCGCCCCATTTTTAGTCGCGGTTGGTCTGGCCAACCGCGACTAAAGGCCGCCTGCAGTTTAGGGTTTTAGCCCCCCAAACCTGTTTTCTGTTTAATTTGTATTGTTTTCTTTTTAATTTGTATTGTTTTCTGTTTAATTTGTATTGTTTTATTTCTTTTGTGCTTTATTTTAATTTTGAAGGAGTTTCACATATTCTACGGTACTACATACATGCATATGAATGTACAATTTCAAACAAATTTAAAATTAGAACCAAAAAGAATTCAAGAGGAATATACAATATATATTCAATATCATCGGATGACCATATACAATTTTGAACAAGTTTCCATACATAATTTAATGCATATAAAGTTCTACGTCCTTTGTATCTACGAACCGTCTCCAAACCCTACGAGGCAAATACAAATAATATGTCAAAAATAAAACTAATTCAATTCAATATGTTAAAAATACAAATAATATATCAAAAAATTCAGAAAAATAGAACTAATTCATTTCAAAATTCTAAAATACAAATAATATATCAAAAATTCAGAGAAGTTCTTCCGCCGCCTCTGTCTTCCCACAAGTTCTTCCCGCCAGTCTTCCCGCCATTCTTTCCGCCTATGTCTTCCGCCATTTCTTCACGCCTCTATCTTCACAGATCGATGCTCCTTTTATAGGCACGGCGCCGCTTCGCTTTGTCTTGTTCCTCCGACAGTAGGCGTCAGGCGCTACCCGCGCGTCTGTCTAACCTTTAGTCCCGGTTGCACCAACCAGCCGGGACTAAAGGTTAGATGACCAGCTCGATTCCTCTTCTTCCCGCCATTTCTTCCCTGTCTTCCCGCCTCTTTCTTCCCGCCACTTTCTTCCCGCCTCCTGTCTTCCCGCTCCCATTTTTCCCGCCATTTCTCACTACATATATGTAGCCCGGCTTGGCCAGCATTATCACATGTCTACAATCTCTCATCACTCTCTCATGGCTTCCACCGCACCCACTCTAACCTACCAGCAGGTGGAGGAGCTTTGCGCCTCGAACTACCCTTGTCCACCGGGCTACAAGCGTCCCCACCGGCTGGAGCCTAAGCGCCCGGCGGCGTGCGTCCCTCCCGTCCCTCGGTACTGCAAGGCGCGGGCGGCCATCACGAACCACTACTACCTTGACCTCACGCCGAGCAGCGGATGAATCGCCGGCATCCCGATAACCAGCATACTTGGGACGCCTTCTTCATCAATCGGCGTGAGAGGGCGCCGCCAGTATGAGGAGGACGGTCTGCCTCTGGGAACTTCCACGAGGCGGCCGTCGGCTATGGTGGTATGGCGGACTCTGCAGAGCGTCATGGACTACATCACGGCGGCGATATCCCCGCCTGCGCTACCCTCGATTCGAGCCCACGGCGCCGCCCGGCGACAACGGCGACAGCAGCGGCGATAGCAGCGACGACGACGGCGGCAACTTAGAAGGGCGACTACCAAGACAACGACGACGGCGGCTATGAAGACAACGAGTATGCATATTATACGCCTAGGCAGGAGTATGACTAAATCACTCCAAATTTCATGTATCATCAGTGGTATCTCGAATCATTCAAAATGGACACCAAACACATCACGGGTAATATAATTCACATGATCCATTCAACAAAGTTTGGTACAATAAATTATTACACATCATTTCTTCCCTTGTGTCCCTGCTTGCTTACGATTGTGCCGTATCCATGGAGCATCCTCATCATTTAACTTAATGCTTGGGTCGGTGTTCACTTTGAAGGGCGGAATTTCAGCAAACATATTATAATCTTCGACATGTCTGTCTTGTCCTCCACTCCCACGATGTTTCTTTTCCTGAAAGAACAATGTGGCGCTTTGAATCATCGCATGATGTACTGATCGCTTTCTTATCTTTCCGCTTCCTCGGTTTGCTACTCATGTCCTTCACATAGAAAACCTGAGCGACATCTTTCGCTAGGACGAATGGTTCGTCAAGGTAACCAAGATTGTTGAAATCCACCATTGTCATTCCGTATTGCTGGTCCACCTTTACCCCACCTCCTGTTAGCTTGAACCATTTGCACCGAACAAAGGGACCTTAAAGGAGGGTCCATAGTCAAGTTTCCATATCTCCTCTATGTAACCATAATATGTGACCTCTTGCCCATTCTCGGTTGCTGCATCAAAGCGGACACCACTGTTTTGGTTGGTGCTCTTTTTATCTTGGGCGATCGTGTAAAATGTATTCCCATTTATCTCGCACCCTTGGAAAGTCGTTATAGTCGAAGATGGTGTCTTGTCCAACATGTACAGCTGATCTACAACATCATTGTCATTCATTAAATGTTTTCTCAACCAACTGCCGAAAGTCTCCATGTGGGCCTTCCTAATCCAGGATTCAGGCTTCCCGGGTTGTCGAACGTAAAATATTCTTGTGTTTCTCAAAAGCACGGAGCCACCAAGCTGGAATTGGTCAAGACTGGTGTGGTGTGCTTCATCAGAGAATGGCCGTCCATACATATCGTTGATTTCCTTCCGATCGTGCCTTTTCCACTTAGTCTCCCCTCGTGCGCGATCGAGGAAGACCAATCGGCTTAAGGTCAGGAACAAAGTCAACACAAAACTCAATTACCTCCTCATTTCCATAGCCCTTGGCGATGCTTCCTTCTGGCCTAGCACGGTTACTGAACATATTTCTTTAATACTCCCATGAACCTCTCAAGGGGAACATATTGTGTAGAAATACAGGACCGAGAACGAAAATCTCTTCGACTAGGTGAACCAGGAGGTGCGTCATAATATTGAAGAAGGATGGCGGAACACCAACTCAAACTCGACAAGACATTGGATCACATCGCTCAGAACCGTGGTAGAACTTCTGGATTGATTACCTTCGAGAGATTGCATTGAGGAATGCACATAGCTTCACAATGGCTACTCGAACATTTTCCGCAGAGCCCCTCAAAGCAATCGGAAGCAATTGCGCCATAATCACGTGGCAGTCGTGAGACTTCAGGTTTTGGAACTTTTCTCCGCCATGTTTATTATTCCCTTTATATTAGACGAGAATCCAGACGGGACCTTCATACTGCTCGGGCATTCAAAAAGATGACCTTCTCTTCTTTGGTCGAGCGTAGCTGGCACGACCTTGAAACCATTCCGGATGCCGGTCATCGTGGTCTTTCAAACGTTGCTGGTCCTGCCGTGCTTCCTTTGTATCATTTGTCTTCCCATACACGCCCAAGAAGCTTAGGAGGTTCACGCAAATATTCTTCGTAACGTGCATCACGTCGATTGCAGAGCGGACATCTAGGACTTTCCAATATTCTAGCTCCCGAATATAGATTTCTTCTTCCACATGGCTGCGTGCCCGCCGGCTCCCTTCGAACTGATTGTCCGCCAGACCCTTTCCAAAGATGACTTTCAAATCCTTGACCATATCAAATACCTCAGCACCGGTCGTTCGCGAGCTTCGCCGGTGATCTGCCTTGCCGTTGTAATGCTTGCCTTTCTTTCTTCTTGGATGAATTTTCGAAGAAATCGACGATGCCCAAGGTACACATTCTTCTTACAATTTGGCAAATGTACACTTTCAGTCTCATGTAAGCAGTGCGTGCATGCATTGTATCCCTTAGTTGACAGTCCGGAAGGTTACTAAGAGCAGGCCAATCGTTGATGGTTACGAAAAGCAACGCCAGAGGTCAAATTCCTCTTGTTTGTGCTCATCCCACACACGGACACCACCCCACAGCTGTAAAAGTTCATCAACTAATGGCCTTAGGTACACATCGATGTCGTTGCCGGGTTGCTTTGGACCTTGGATGAGCACGGCATCATAATGAACTTCCGCTTCATGCACAACCAAGGAGGAAGGTTGTAGATGCATAGAGTCACGGGCAGGTGCTATGGCTGGAGCTCGCTCGCCAAAAGGATTCATGCCATCCGTGCTTAGAGCAAATCTTATGTTCCTTGCGTCACCTGCAAAATCTTTGAACCATCGTCGATCTTTCTCCATTGCGCTCCATCTGCGGTGTGTCTCAACTCCCGTCCGACTTACGGTCCTCTTTGTGCCATCGCAACAACTTGGCATGCTCTTTGTTCCTGAACAGACGTTTCAACCGTGGTATTATAGGAGCATACCACATCACCTTGGCGGGAACCCTCTTCCGGGTTTCGCCCTCAACATCGTCACCGTGGTCATCGCCTCGATCTTATAACGCAATGCAAAGGCATACCGGCATTCATTCAAATTATCGATTCACGCGGTAGAGGATGCGATCGTTGATGCATGCATGTATCTTCGTAACCTCTAAACCTAGAGGGCAGACAACCTTCTTTGCTTCAGACGTCATCAAGGGCAACTCGTTATCCTTTGAAACATATTCTTCAACATTTTCAGCAAGTTTTCAAATGCCGAGTCAGCTACACCTGCCTCTGCCTTCCATTTCAGCAAATCCAGTGCAGCCCAGCTTTTTCAGACCATCATCGCATCCGGGTACAACGCCTTTCTGTGATCCTCTAACATGCGATCCAAATTCTCCTCTCCTTTTCAGTTTCGCAGCGTCTCCGTGCATCAGCAATGGTCCGACCAAGATCATCAACGGATCATCACGTGCCTCTTCTTCACCTTCCCTTCACCTTCAGCATCCTCCATGAAAGTATCACCGAAATGAGCAAGATAGCTTTCATCGATGAAATCATCCCTTCTTCATCTTCTTCCATTATAACCCTCTCTCTCCATGCTTGGTCCAACAATTATAGCTTGGCATGAAACCGTGCAAGCAGATGCATGTGAACATCTCTTGAGGAAGAGTAACCTTCGATTCTTACAGATAACACATGGACAGATAACAAAACCCCCGCTTGTTCGCATTAGCCACTACGAGGAAATCTTTCAAACCCGTAGTGAACTCGCCGGAGAGTCGGTTACCGTACATCCATTGCCGATTCATCTGCATTGTTATAATATAAAATATATAATTAACCATCATGCATTTGTTAAACTAACTAGCTACAAACAATATAAATTAAACAATGAACTACACACATGCATATTTTATCAATGACACATCAAAGGTTCATCAAGTTGCTAACATGATCGAGGAGTGTGGCTCCAACACTTCATGTCATGTTTGTTTCATGCTCTTGGGGCATTTCATCAAACACCTTATGTGCATAAGAGGAACCAAAAGCAAACCTACACCCACTTGTGAAGAGAATGGCTCCAAATGGCTAAGTGTTGGCTGCTGGATGGGTATATATAGGGAGGGCTTTAGTTGCGGTTGGCACGGCAAACCGTGACTAAAGGTGCCGAAAGGCCTTTAGTCGCGGTTGTCCTGGCCAACCGCGACTAAAGCCCTCACGCACCAGCTGGCCACCGAGCGCTCTGGCCCAGGCCTTTGGTCGCGGTTCACCTCCAGAACCGCGACTAAAGGTCCCATTAGTCGCGGTTCCTACAGCTTCGCGAATTATGGGGCTGGACGGAAGCCTGTTTTTCCCCCAGTGCATGGGATGGAGGGATGACAAAGGAGGAGGAGAAAATAGGAGATTTGAGGGTTGCAGGATGATTTTTAGAGATCGCCGCAAAAAAATTACGGGACGGCCAGATATACGGTCAATGTTGTATACGATATCTGTTCGGGGTGTTTTTTCGTCCTGGTACCATATTACCGATATATCGGTGGCTATTTTACGGGCTGAGCGGATATAGCAAGTGTGCTAGAGTTGCTCTAGTGTACCCGTTCTAAATTAAAGCGAGAAGCAAACTACTATGGATTGAAAAATAGAGAACATTTAGAAACGGCACATCCGCTGAAGCTTTGGTTGTCGCCCTCTCCCACATGTTCGTGTTTTATGGGTCCCACGCGAGGAGAGCCTAGTACGACCCCATTTTACCTAGCGTCTTCTTCCCGTCCACATGGATCTTCTCCGTAACCCACCGTTGTAGCCTGCATCTTGTCGGCGAGGCCTCCGCCCCCCACCGCTGCAACCTGCATCTCGCCAGGGAGCCCTTGGTCCACCCATGCATTAAGCCCTTACCGCTGTAGCCACATCTCGCCGGCGAGGTCGTCGCCCCCTTCCCCCTCCCACGGCAATATACCCACATGCTTGACCGCCTCTTATCCACGATTTCCTAGTGCACCTTCTCCAGCTCCGGCGGCTAGCTACATACTTTTGCAAGGCGACGAGGTACAATCGTGAACGCAACGATACTAGAACCAACATCTTGTTTTGCTACAACTGGCAAATCCAGAGTTGGAACCAGCATGTGGTTTTGCTGCATTGTCTGAAGTGTTTTCTGCGGCGATGACAGCGGACTTCTTCATTTGTTGCAACCGATAAGACAAAAGCTTCTGCCGGCAAGCATTTTTGTTACCAGGCGACTGGCGGAAGTAGTGACCAGGAGGTGGTTCGAAGCAAACGATGTGTTACTAGCAAAGACAAAGCTGGATGTGTTACTGGCAAAGACAAAGCTGGACCAGCTTTCGGTTTTGCTACAACCGGCTAAGCCGAAGCTGGAACCAACAAACGTTTTTGCTGCATCGTCAGTGTTTTTCCGCGGCGATGACGACGGAGCACATAATTTTCTTCAACCGGCAAATCCAGAGCTGGAACCAGCATCTGGTTTTGCTGCAATCAGCTGGGGTGATTTTGCGGCCGTGATATTGACGCCATGTTCTTTGTTCTAACCTGGAACTGCAGAAGCTTCCACCAGCGAGGTTTTTTGCTATAACCGGCAAATCCAGAGCTGGAACCGGCATGTGATTTTGCTGCATCGTCTGATTTGTTTTCTGCGGTGACGACAACGGACGTCCTCATTTGTTGCAACCAACAAGAAAAAAGCTTCTACCATGGAGCTTTTTTGCTACCAAGGTCAAACGACGCCCGACGATGGTGACCACGATGAGTTTCAACGAATAGGATCGGCACACCAAGCTGCAACGGTGAGAGGCAGGGGAGGTTGGACAAGGCGGCCATATATGCTAGGGGAGGCGAGCTCCCGCACTGTTACAGGGGCGAGCGCATGGCATGGCAAGGTCTTGCCAGAGACGTGAGGCGCAGGTCTGCTGCAAGCCGCGAGCTCCCACCGGAGTCGCGTGGTGAGCGTCGGCGGCGAGCCTTGACTATGAGCGTCACGTGGACGACGCAAGGAGGAGAAGGTGGGAATGGGTGTTGCACGGCACTTGGAAGAGGGGTCAATGCCATGCCGCGACCTATGCGGGGAGGAGAATGAGGAATAGTCATGAGGGGAAGGGGGGAGGAAGACGGCCTGGGTTGATAAGGATCCAACGGTCCGGGACGGGCCGATCCGACGGCTAGCGTGCGACCGACCGAAACGTTTGGCCGGTGCGTGACGCCTAGCATTGGCCATAAAAAAGTCGGAGGCCCAGAGATCCATTCCGCAATAATAAAAACCAAGTTAGCAGCCTGTGGAGTTTCTAGTGTCGTAGAATTATTTCTACCACTATCAGGTACACAGCTACACAGGCTACGGCTTAATAAGAACTTCCAAAAGGTGAAATCCGCAGCAAATTAAGTTTCTTCGAGTGTCGCTGGAATTTTGCTCAATGGTTTTTTTTTCTCCTGCGGGCTTAAGAATTAGCAACGATCGACCATCCAAGTGCATTTGGTTTATCTCAAAGAAAAAAAAATCCAAGTGAGTTTGGAAAGCGATACTGAACCGGATTTGGGCTGGATTCGGATTGCATCCAAATCATTACGGTTTTGCTAATTTACAGTCGAGTGATTTACAATTGGGTGTCATTCAAATTTCTGGCCGCTTGATCTTGTGCCAAGATCCGCGCTGGGTGCTGGCTTTTCCGAACTTTTTCTTTCTGTCTCTGTTACCGGGTGCGCTTTCGTTTCCCAGCCAGCCCGTTACTGCCTATCCCTTGCTCTCTGTCCTCTCTTTTTTTATTCTTGTCCTTTCTCATTTCTTGGTGAGAGTTAAAGCTGAGAGGGGGAGGCGATTCATGGCGAGTTCCCCGTCATCCATGGTGATTCTGATCTCCTCCTCGTCCTCTTCTTCGGATTGATTTCCGCTCCAGTGCCGTGTGGTTTCAGTTGGTTGTCCTGGTCTTCTCCCTTTTCCCGTTGAATTTCCTCTAGATCTTGTGGTTTGATTCGATTCCCCTTGTGTTTGATGTAGATGTAGGTGTATGTGTAGTCTTGGAGGTGGATTTTGGCGTTTTTCTTTTGCAATTACAGTGATAGGTGGATGGATGTAGCGGTGGATCCGATTCCCCTGTTGATTTTCTTTCTGCTAACCTGGGCGTTTGATTCCACTGACATTTTTTGTTGTTAGATGCAGGGGTGTTCGTTTTTAGGTAGTAGTTGCATCTAAGTTACCACAACTTCATAACTCTGATTTCATTTTAATTACAGTGTAATTTCCTCTGAAATCACGTAGTAGTGACATTGTAATTTCAGTGTAAGTTTCAGAGGTAACCATAATGCAATTTTTGCTGTAACTTCTATGATTTTTAGTTTACAGGCACTGCAATTACAATGTAATTTCAGGTTAATTACAGTACATCACAATGAAGTTTTCAATGCAATTGATGTTTTTTTGGGCGGGGAGGGGGGGTGGGGGGTTGCCTATGTTGGGTCTGCTAGCATTTTAGAACCTTTTTCTTTGTGGTTTGTCTTTGTTTGGTAGTATTTGTATCCATTTTATAACATTTTTTCTATGTTTTCCATAGTGTTGCATCTAAGTTTAAAATAGCTTCAAGATTGTAATTTCATTTTAATTACAGTGTCATTTCCTATGCAATTACGGAGTAATCGCATTGTAATTATAGTGCTCTTACAGTATACTTGTAATTGCAGTGTAATTACAACGTAATTTTCAGGGTAATTACACTGTAAATCACACTGCTATTTACTGTAATTACAGTGCAATTTCTCTATATTTACAATGTCTTTACAGTGTAATTTCCATGGGTAACCACAGTGCCATTTTTACTAGAATATTTACTGTATTTACAGTCAGTGCAATTACAGTGTAATTTCAGTAAAATTACAGTGGTAATTAGACTGTAAATCATAGTGCCTTTGTTGGGTAGTGTTCCATCTATTCACGCTGTCAATATATACTAAATCTACCTTTGTGTAGTGGTGCAACTTGATAATAGTAATTTCAATACTTTTTTGCTACTGTAAATTTTAGTTTCTTTTGCCCTGGTGCTTTTGAAACAAAACTGGCCAGTTTCTTTGATTTTGACTATAGTGCTCTGTGCAATACACTCTGTCAAATGGAAAGAATTCGTGATCTCTGCTTTTCATTCTTGTGATTTTACCAGTTCTAGATCTCATAGAAAATCACTAGGCATGAGCAAAGACGTTGGTATTGAAGGATTTCCGGCCTGTGGATCATCTCTTGTATGATCTTCCATGGCTCTCCCCCAATTAGTTATTGCGGCCTTGGTGTTTATCTTTGCCCCAATTGGAATTGAAGGATTTCTAACTACATGGTTCCTTGTTGGTGTTTGTCTTTGCTCTGTCTTTTTATTTGTCATTTCCTCCATTTTAGTAATTTAATTTCTGCCTTCTTTTTGGTGTTTGTCTTTGCCATTTCTTTTTTATTTCTCATTTTCTCTATATACATTTTTCTTCATATTATTCTTCCTTATTCCAGCTGTACTTCCCTGTAACCGTTCGAAAGCATTGGTTTTCTTTTTTTTTTGTTTGAGGGGAAGAGCCTTTACTTTCCTTGATCCGGCTTTTAATGAGCATTCTGAATTTCACTTGCAGATTGGCGATTTGCTAGTACATTTTAATCAATTTGGTTTCTCTTTTGAAGGCACTGTATTGTTATCTTTTAAGATTTATCTCTTTTATTTTTTTTATTCGAACGTATTACAAACTTTATAGGATTCTGGGACACTTTTATTACTCCCATGTTGAGGAAACAAATCAATTTGGAAAAAAAATGATGTTATCGACCTATAGCTGTTCACAATCAGACCAATAGGTAATTTGTTTTTTAGTATAGCTGGCCTGATTTTCTCTTATATTCTGTTCTTGATTTTGGGTATGTCTTTTTTCTTCCTTTATTCATGTGAAACCAGGCACACAATTGTGGTGTCTTTATATTCGAGTTTATGAAAGTGTGGACTACAAGGACTCAAGTTATTGACCATTTTTCAAGCTCTGACATTCCCAACTTAAGGACAAAGTATGCTAATGATAAGTTTTTCAGCGAGTTCAATAGGGTGGATAAGTTCTAGACTTCTTTGTTACTGATTTCTTTGATGATGTAAGCACTTCTGTTTTTCATACTTCAAATTTACAGTAAAGAGGTTCATGCTTTCCAGTCTTTTTTTAGTTGTACTTTTGGCTAAAGGTTGCCTAATTTACTGTACTCGTCTATATCGCTCGCTGTCTCTTGTACTATGTATTTTCAGCTTTTTGGCTCAGTGTTAATTGCTTCCCTTTGTGATGTATATCTTAATGATTGGTCTAATGTCGTATTTCATCCTCTTTGTTAGACTGTGAATTGACAATGATGGAGAAGAAGGATTGTTTGCATTAGAGAGATGTTGAACTGCTTTTTTCACAGTATGGATAGGGCAATGTCTATGTTGGTTTAGTGTGTAGTCATCTGTATGATAGGAAGTGTCAAGTGTGTATGTTGGTTCAGCTGTTTTTTTCTTTTCGAAAAGGAGGATTGCCCCCGGCCTCTGCATCGCAATGTTGGTTCAGTTGTGTCTCTATAATCCATAGATGACACGAGGTACTATACTTGCAAGGTTTTCTTACTGTAATTTCAAGGTTTTTCATCCGCGTGTCATGAATGCAAATGGGTCCAGTCCAACCCGCGTATATACATACCAACTCATGACTCAGGGCTGAAAACGGGTGTCTTTGAGACTCGACAAGTTCTGGTCATAATGTCACTGTAATAATCACACAATATGAGTGTAAGTTATGCATAAATACACTGTAATTTTAGAAGTTCCAGTGCTAATTGACTGTAAATTTTGTGTATCTGGACATAAACACTTCAGATATCACTATGTATAGACTGCAAGTTACCAGAATTGCAGTCTAATTATCACTGTATTTTTCTCCCAAATGATTGTAAGTGGACTGTACGTTAATGGCAGACCTACAGAGTGTACGTTGATGGATTAGTAGGCTTTTTGTTTTGGCTGTGGTAATACGATACCTGTACCTCACATATGTTTGAAACCGGGTCCAGTTCCAACCCGATTAGGATTCACCTTTTAGCGTTGACATACATACAGTGGAGATACACAAAAAGGGGACGCACAAATATATATACAGGTACTTCTATTATTGGTTGAAAAACTTGACTGATGCCCAATTGATTTTCAGTCAAACGTCAAATAGACACTCCCAATCATTAATATCATCTGGTATTCGAGGCGGAGTCACATACCACCTTAAATTAACGGCCGATGAATCGATATGCATCCAAATCATTAATATCACCATGTATTCGAGTCGGAGTCAGATACTGTAAATTATCGGCCGATGAATCAATATATACGGGGATGCTGGCGGCCTCCTCTGCATCCATCCATCCATTGTCGCCAGGACAACCGCATACTACACGCGCCGATCTCGCCGGGTCAACTGCATACCACCGTAACCTATTCACGATGAACAAATTCACGATGTGTCCCTGCAACGGAACGAGCCATATCGTTCTTCCTAGGGCGGCGCCGGGCTACGCAGGCTCCAAGCGGACGCTGGCTGTGTACGACCCTGCAGCGGCACAGCAACGGGCCGATGCGGTCAGACTCTCTGCGGACGCCGGTGCACTGGTGCCATCACCCGTGGGCGTGTCCGGCGAGCCCATCATGGCAGTGCCGCTGGCTGCCGCCGCTCCCAAGGAGAGAGCTGAGCCGCCGGGGATACGCGCACCCAAGGGCCTGCTCGCGCACCTGAGCCTCCGCCTCGACCTGCCCGTGCACTTCATCGACGAGAAGACCGTGACCGCAACCGACGTGGATCCGCAGCAGAACCGGTTCCGCCTCCCAATCGACGGCGTGGTGCGCAACCTCCGCCCGGTCCTCTCCCACCTTGATCGCCAGGCCGCCAACCTGGTGCATGTGGAAGCCCCGAGACCAAGGCTGCCGAAGCTACCCAAGGTTCCTGGGGAGAAGACGAAGAAGAGAAGGGGAAGGGAGCACGGCGGCCTTCCCGTGCTCGTGATCGAGTGCTACGCCGGCATCAGGGAGCTGCAGCTGACGCGGTGGGAGAGCAGCGGCGTTTGCGTCATCAAGGGAGAAGGGTACATGGACTTCATCAACAACTGCAGCTTCAGTGTGGGTGACGTGGTGGAGATCTGGGCTTTCAAGCAGAAAGCCTTGCGTTTGTTCGGCGTGGATATCTACGAGGAGGGGTACCAGGAGAGCCCTCTCTGCGTCCTCTTCATCAAGAAAGACCAGATACTACCACCATCCCATGCTCTAATAGTTTCCGATGGAGGAGAGGAAACAGCACAAGACCACGCATCCTAGCTAGTTCCCTAGTTGATCTTGCATGTAGAATTGTACAAACTTGTTTGTTCTACGGTAGTGTTGTGACTTGATTCTATTCTTTTTTGAAGTCATGGTGTCGAGACTTGCATGTAATTAACGTGCGTTGATACAATACAGTCCTTGTTTTGTCTGAGTTACAAAAAATACATATCTAATTTAGTTTTTCTCTGACGAAAGAGACGACATTCAATAAATCGGAAAATCTATGAAAATATATCTACAGTTGGACGGCCTAGCCAAAGTGAAGAATAAATGTTGACATTCCCTACACCAAACAAACTACGTATGATACATGTGTGCATCTTTTTCGAAAAGGAGGATCACCCCCGGCCTCTGCATCCGGGCTTGCATCTGGGCGATGCACGCAACAATTTAATTAATTATTCACAATGACCTTACGAGTAATACATCAGTAAGTCTGGAGCCACCATTTGTTAAACATCTGTCGCTACTCGTATCCAGTTGATGAAGGAGTGCCGATAGTCCGAGTCGAATACCAAACGGAACTCGCACTAAATCCTAACATCTAAAGATAGAGAACCCAACCAAGCCGCTTGTCGGGTCTGGGGCACACACCGGTCCGGCACACTCTCAGAGTCAGCCGTCGTGGTCTTCCACCGATCCATCTTTAGAGCAGGTACCGACGCATCGACCATGCTAGGCCGGCCGTTGACGCCACCACGACGCCGGACAACGCCACCTCCCTACGCATGTCCATCATGACGCATCCAACCCTGAGAGTCTGCTGCACTATGCCGCTGGGACCCGCCGTCAACGACGCGGTAGATGCCACGTCGCGTCACCTCCTGATCCAGATCACCACCAATGCCAATCGAACAGTGTCCACCAACCACATAGCTCCGAAGACAGCGCCTTCAAGAAGGGAACGACGCCAAAGGCGTCGCACCCACTGAAGTTAGGGATTTCACCCAGGAGACAAAAGGGCGTGGTGAAGGTATAGGCAGATCCGACGAACGTCTACTTGGAGAAGAAACAGTGAACTCAGGCGTAGCCGCTGTCGGCGCCGACCAGGGCCGGCTAAAGATTTCTCCCAATCTAAATCCCACCTCCAGTTCCATCCGCACCGAGGAGCAGCAAGCCACACATAGCGACCCAAATCTGTACGGAGGAAAGCACACCGAGCATGGGGAGGAGGCGACCAGATCCACCACAGCCCGCTTCACCTACCGCCGCCCGATCCAAAGGCCCGACCGCTGCCGGCACGCCCCACCAGGGAAATCATGCAGCTGCCACGAAGCCGTCCTGCCGCCGAGCCCCATGCCCAGCCAGGTGCCACTGCTGGCCAGCAGCAACGTACGCCGTCGCCATCGAGTGCGGAGGGCAGAAGAGCCCCGCCGCCGCCCACACCAACCGGGCTTCGCGGTAATCTTTGTCTACTAGTCCATGATGGGCTAGGGATGATGGAGTATGGTCCATGGTGGACCAGCTCACTCATCTCTCGACCATCTTGATCTTATTTCACATCGGGCTTCATCCTTAATTTGACAATAGCTAGTGGTTTACACTTTTGTTGACATAACTTTGACTGTTTAATTATATAGATGTTATGTAGGATAAAGGACCCCGGTAGAACTTATTATTCCCAAAACATAAATTTGCAAGTATTTCTACTGTTGTTTGGATATGGATAACACACTCTGCCATGAAAAGAGATGGCTCCCCCTCATGTTAGTTCCAACATTGGATCGTGCAGGAAGTATGTAGCCTCTCTGAGCACGTGTGCTTAGAGTAAGTTCTTAGTGTATGGAGCGGCGTAGGAAATTAAACTCTCCAATGCATATGGGCTTAGTCTGTTGTAGGCATGGTTCTTTCAAGTAGTTAGTTGTAGGATATTATGTGGACACTCAAGAAGTAGCGGGGAAAGAGGATACGGATTACAAGATCCATATGGAATCCAAATATACGTAGGGCCTGGTGACTGGCATTGTTTCTTCTTTGAGACACCAAAACCATACCTCTCCTCTTTAGCTACACTGCCGCTTCAGTTTTTGCCTATCTGGTTTAGCTTAGCGTCAATACATAGTGGAGCATTGGGCTTCTTGTAATGGATAATGCTTTCTTCGTGATGCATAGTATCATATATTAGTATCATATATAACTTTATTTATTATCATGCATGACACATAGTAGAATAGGATTTATTATAGTATGGTATCATGATAAATCTACTGCTCGTGATCGAGCGCTACGCCGGCATCAGGGAGCTGTAGCTGACGCGGTGGGGAAGAGGGGTACAAGGACTTCATCAACAACTGTGGCTTCAGTGTAGGTGACATGGCGGAGATCTGGGATTTAAAGTAGAAAAACTTGTGTTTGTTCGGCGCGGACATCTACCAGGAGATCCCTGTCTACGTTCTATTCACCAAGAAAGGCCAGATGCTACCACCACCCTGTCCTCTACTAGTTTCCGATGGAGGAGAGGAAACATCACAATATGACGCACCCTACACCCTGGTTCCCTAGTTGTTCTTGCATGTAGTGTTCGAGTAGATGATTTTTCATATAAAAAACTTTTTCATCCGAGTTAGTATGCAAAAGTTATGTCCATATTTACAAATTCCAGAGAGATTTTGCAAATAAAGTTGAAATTCACATTTGCAAATTTTCCCATAAACTAGACCACATATCACATGGGAAACTTATTTTCTTTTATTTTTTTGACATTTCCATCATTTTCTTTTATTTTTTTGACATGTGGCACGAACCGGGACTAAAGGTCTCAACCCCATTAGTCCTGGTTCGTGCCTCAAACCGGGACTAAAGGTCTACTCTTTAGTCCCGGTTTGAGGCATGAACCGGGACTAATGGGCATCGATTTTTAGTCCCGGTTTGAGGCACAAACCGGGACTAAAGTGCACAGGTGAACCGGGACTAATGCCTTAGCCGCACGAACCGGGATAAATGCTCACATTAGTCCCAGTTCTGGATTGAACCGGGACTAATGGGCTAAACTGGCCTGGACGAAAGCCCTGTTTTCTACTAGTGGGGGCACGAATTAGCAAAACGATCGACCATGGAAATACATTTTTTAGGAAGACCATTCAAATACATTTTGGTGTATCTCTCAAACAAAAAATAAATAAATCAAACTGCATTTGGGAAATGATACTAAACCGGATTTGGGTTGGATTCGGACCTATCATCTATTCATCTGGCATTCGAGTCGGAGTCAAATACCGTAGGGCGTAGGCTAATCGGCCGATGGATCAATATATACGGGGATGTCGACGGTCTCCTCCACTGCATCCATCCATCATCCATTGTCGCCGAGACAACCGCATACGATACACATCGATCCCGCCGGGACAACCGCATACCAGCGTAAACTGTTTACCGCGAGCCCGGGACACAGGACGAACACATTCACGATGTGTCCCGTCACCGGAACGAGCCATATCGTTATTCCTAGGGCGGCGCCGGGCCACACAGGCTCCAAGCGGGCGCTGGCTGTGTACGACCCTGCAGCGGCACATCAACGGGCCGATGCGGCCAGACTCTCTGCAGACGCCGGTGCACTGGTGCCATCACCCGTGGGCGTGGCCGGCGAGCCCATCAAGGCAGTGTCGCTGAATGCCGCCGCTCCCAAGGAGAGAGCTGAGCCGCCGGGGATGCACGCACCCAAGGGCCTGCTCGCGCACCTGAGCCTCCGTATCGACCTGCCCGTGCACTTCATCGACGAGAAGACCGTGACTGCCACCGACGTGGATCCGCAGCAGAACAGGTTCCGCCTCCCGATCGATGGCGTGATGCGCAACCTCCGCCCGGTCCGCTCCCACCTGGATCGCCGGGCCGCCAACCTGGTGCACGTGGAAGCCCTGAGACCAAGGCTGCCGAAGCTACCCAAGGTTCCTGGGGAGAAGACGAAGAAGAGAAGGGGAAGGGAGCACGGCGGCCTTCCTGTGCTCGTGATCGAGCGCGACGCCGGCATCAGGGAGCTGCAGCTAACGCGGTGGGAGAGCAGCAGCGTCTGCGTTATCAAGGGAGAGGGGTACATGGACTTCATCAACAACTGCGGCTTCAGTGTAGGTGACGTGGTGGAGATCTGGGCTTTCAAGCAGAAAGCCTTGCGTTTGTTCGGTGTCGATATCTACCAGGAAGGGTACCAGGAGAGCCCTCTCTATATTCTCTTCATCAAGAAAGGCCAGCTGCTACCACCACCCCGTGCTCTAGTAGTTTCTCATGGAGGAGAGGAGGAAACAGCACAAGACCATACACCCTGCTAGATAGTTCCCTAGTTGTTCTTGCATGTAGAATTGTACAAACCTGTTTGTTCTGTGGTGTGGTAGTGTTGAGATTTGATTCTTTTTTTTTTCGAAGTTGTGGTGTTGATACTTGCATGTAACCTTCGTTGATATACTACAGTCCTTATTTGCAAAAAAAAAAGATATAATACAGTCCTTGTTTTGTCCGAATTACAAAAAAGACATATCTCATTTAGTTTTTCTCTGGCGGAAGAGATGACACTCTACAAATCAGAAAATCGATGAAAATATATCTACAGTTCGACGGCCTTGCCAAAGTAAGAGTACTGGAGCAAATGTTAACATTCCGTACACCAAACAAACTACGTATCATATGTCCACCACCGAGGTGCTCCCTCGTTTCTTCGCTCCTCTCGTGCCCAGAAGTGATAATGACCTTTTTTTTGCCGCCGGTCCGCCTCATCTCCGATGGCCTCTAAGCCATAGAGATGCAGAGGATCTCAGCCCCCTGCTGGCGTGAGGGGCCCCATTCTCGCTCTTGTTAGATTCAATGTCTTGGTTGGGGCAGTGTGGTGGTGGCAATGTCCCTCAGTAGGAACAATGTCTCCCATGTTCTATCCCGGCCCGGATGGTGTGTCTAGCATCATCGGAGGAGGTTTTTCTTCGTCGGATCTCGCGGGATTGGGTAAGTGCTGGTCTCCGACGGATCTGTTTGGATCCGGTCTTCGTTTGTCTTTGTTTGGGAGTTTATAGGTTTGACCCTTCTGATATACGAATTTCTTCATCGGCGATGGTTGCTACTCTGGTGTGCTGGTCCTATGTGGCCTTAGCACGGCGACTTCCCGACTGTCTACTACAACAAGGTTTGCCCGACTTCAGTGATGGAGGGGCGATGACGGCAGCGCTCCTTCGGCTCACTCCAATGCTTGTAGTCGTCGCTAGGTGGTCCATGGACATTGTTGTAATTTTTATTACCTCTGTTGTTCTTTGTACTGTCTTGATTGAAGATGAATAGAATGAAATTTTTTCGCAAAAAAAAGATTATTTTCGTTTTTGAGGTCGTGGTGTTGAGACCTGCATGTAACCTTCGTTGATATAATACAATCCTTGTTTTGTCCGAGTGACAAAAAAGGCATATCTCATTTAGTTTTTCTCTGGCGAAAGAGATGACGACATTTAACAAATCAGAAAATTGATGAAAATATATCCACAGTTTGACGGCCTAGCCAAAGTGAAGAATACTGGAGCAAATGTTATCATTCCCGACACCAAACAAACTACGTATCATACATGTGCGCATGAGGACCAGCTTCCTCCTCCTAGGCGAAGATTAAACCTCAATCTTCGCATGTGCACCACCATGAGGTGCTCCCTCGTTTCTTTGATCCTCTCGTGCCCAGAAGTGACAATAATCTCTAATTTCCTTGGTTTCCGCTTTCAGACTCTTTGAATAATGCTAATTAGGCTTTATCAAATTCCAAAGTTTCATTTCTAGTATAGTGGTTGCAATACAAAGTTAGCAGGGGGTCCGTGCGATGGTCTTATACCAAAGATCACCATAAACTCATCAAAATGACACTTTGACAGTTTTTAATATGTGAGGTCATCTTGTTTATCGCAGCTTAATCCTATATTGAGAGAGAGTAGTTTTTCAGCTCCCGGGGTGCCTAGGCACCCTCAATGAACAGTAAATTTAAAAAAAATCTGAAACTTTGCAGCATCAAAGATGATCAAACTTTGTAGGTGCTTGCAAGTTTTCATGCCAAAAATCCATTCGAGGAGGTCTACACATGAAAAAGATCTCAGTGCATGAAGTTTTGAGCATTTTTAGCACTGAAATATGACACTCGTTTGTACACCTTTCTCGACATGATATTTTGGCATGAAAACTTGCAAGAAGCTACAAAGTTTGACCATCTTTGATGTTGCAAAGTTTCAGATTTTTTCGAATTTCTTTTCTATTTTTTTGAATTTACTGTTCATAGAGAGTGCCTAGGCACCCGGTTGATATTACAGCTTTCTAATATTAGGAGCAGTGTCGAGGGAAGATTGTTCCAATACTTGGGGTCTTTGAAGACTCTGTGAGGTCAGCTCCAAACTTCTCTTCCTTGAAGTCGTACGGAGTCAACAGAAACCTCAGACTCGATCCTAGGTTCTCAGACTTGTCATGGACCTATGTGCCTCTGCCCTTGATTTGATTCAAATGAGAGTACATGGCAGACTAGGCTAGTGGACTTGACAAATTGTCATTGTTTCCCTTAAGGTGGTCGGTAGGAGGGACAACTAAAATAATCTCGTCCACTAGTTCACGATGGGCTAGGGATGATGGGAGCATGGTCAATGCTGGACCAGCTCACTCATCTCTTCACCAATCTTGATCTTATTTCACATCGGGCTTCATCCTTAGAATTTCCCCTTCAATGTATTTTTCTCTTTGACTTGTTGACAATAGCAAGTTGTTTAGACTTTTGTTGACATTGTCAATTTTATCATGTAGATGTTATGCAGAACTTACTGTTCCCAAAACATAAATTCGCTAGAATTCATAATGCTATTTGAATATGGAAGTAACAAACTCCACCATGAAAAGGGATGGCTCTCCCTTATGTTAGTTCCAACATTGGATCCATCAAGAAGTATAAATCCTCTCCCAATGCATATCTGCTTAGAGTTTCGCATAAGAGGGATACCAAACGGAGTCCAAACGGAATAAAACCTTCGCGATGATTTTTCTTGAACCTTTACAATAGCATGGTAATTTACTTTGGCTATAAAATTAGTCCTAATATGATAGGCATCCAAGGTGGGTATAATAAAAACTTTCATAAAAAGTGCATTGAATACTATGAGAAGTTTGATACTTGATGATTGTTTTGAGATATGAAGATGGTAATATTAGAGTCGTGCTAGTTGAGTAGTTGTGAATTTGAGAAATACTTGTGTTGAAGTTTGCATGTCCCGTAGCATGAACGTATGGTAAACGTTGTGTAATAAATTTGAAGCATGAGGTGTTCTTTGATTGTCATCCTTATGAGTGGCGGTCGGGGATGAGCGATGGTCTTTTCCTACCAATCTATCCCCCTAGGAGCATGCGCGTAATGCTTGGTTTTTGATGACTTGTAGATTTTTGAAATAAGTATGTCAGTTCTTTATGACTAATGTTGAGTCCATGGATTATACACACTCTCACCTTTCCATCATTGCTAGCCTCTTCGGTAGCGCGCAGTACCCTTTCTCACCTTGAGAGTTGGTGCAAACTTCAACGGTGCATCCAAACCCCGTGATGTGATACGCTCTATCACACATAAACCTCCTTATATCTTCCTCAAAACAGCCACCATACCTACTTATTATGGCATTTCCATAGTCATTCTGAGATATATTGCCATGCAACTTTCCACCATTTCATTTATGACATGCTTCATCATTGTCATATTGCCTTGCATGATCATGTAGTTGATATCATATTTGTGGCAAAGCCACCATGCATAATTTATCATACATGTCATTCTTGATTCATTGCCCATCCCGGTACACCGCCGGAGGCATTTATATAGAGTCATATTTTGTTCTAGTATTGAGTTGTAAAAAAAATAGATATGTGATGATCATCATTAATAGAGCATTGTGCCAAATAAAAAAAAGAAGAAGAAAAGGCCAAAAAAAGAGAAAGGACCAAAAAAAGAAATAAAAAGAAATAAAAAGGGACAATGCTACTATCCTTTTTTCCACACTTGTGCTTCAAAGTAGCACCGTGATCTTTATGATAGAGAGTCTCTTGTTTTGTCACTTTCATATACTAGTGGGAGTTTTTCATTAT
This sequence comes from Aegilops longissima, assembly GCA_021605205.1. Classification (NCBI taxonomy): domain Eukaryota; kingdom Viridiplantae; phylum Streptophyta; class Magnoliopsida; order Poales; family Poaceae; genus Aegilops; species Aegilops longissima. The sequence continues at coordinate 788,289,778 of CM038677.1, read as the reverse complement.
AGAACTTGGCTTGTATATTCCAACAATGGGCTTCCTCAAATGCCCTAGGTCTTCATGAGCAAGCAAGTTGGATGCACACCCACTTAGTTTCTTTTGTTGAGCTTTCATACATTTATAGCTCTAGTGCATCAGTTGCATGGCAATCCCTACTCCTTGCATTGACATCAATTGATGGGCATCTCCCTAGCTAGCCCGTTGATTAGCCGCTTCAATGTGAGAATTTCTCCTTTTTTGTCTTCTCCACATAACCCCCATCATCATACTCTACTCCACCTATAGTGCTATATCCATGGCTCACGATCATGTATTGCGTGAAAGTTGAAAAAAGTTTGAGATTACTAAAGTATGAAACAATTTCTTGGCTTGTCATCGGGGTTGTGCATGATAGGAGCATTCTTGTGTGATGAAAATGGAGCATGACCAAACTATATGATTTTGTAGGGATGAACTTTCTTTTGGCATGTTATTTTGAGAAGGCATAGTTGCTTAGTTAGTATGATTGAAGTATTATTATTTTTATGTCAATATTAAACTTTTATATTGAATATTTCGGATCTAAACATTCATGCCACAATAAAGAGAATTACTTAGAAAATTATGTTAGGTAGCATTCCACATCAAAAATTCTATTTTTATCATTTACCTACTCGAGGACGAGCAGGAATTAAGCTTGGGGATGCTTGATACGTCTCCAACGTAGCTATAATTTTTTATTGTTCCATGCTATTATATTACCTGTTTTGGATGTTTAATGGGCTTTATTATACACTTTTATATTATTTTTGGAACTAACCTATTAACCGAAGGCCCACTGCAAATTGCTGTTTTTTTGCCTATTTCAGTGTTTCGCAGAAAAGGAATATGAAACGGAATCCAAATGGAATGAAACCTTCGGGAGAGTGATTTTTGGAACAAACATGATCTAGGAGACTTGGAGTGGACGTAAAGAAAGAAGCGAGGAGGCCACGAAGCAGGGAGGCGCGCCTGCCCTCCTGGGCCCGCCCCACCCTCGTGGGCCCCTCGCAGCTCCACCGACCTACTTCTTCCTCCTATATATACCCATATACCGCAAAAACATCTAGGAGCACCACGAAACCCTATTTCCACTGTCGCAACCTTCTGTACACGTGAGATCCCATCTTGGGGCCTTTTCCGGTGCTCCGCCGGATGGGGAATCGATCATGGAGGGCTTCTACATCAACACCATAGCCTCTCCGATGATGTGTGAGTAGTTAACCACAGACCTTCGGGTCCATAGTTATTAGCTAGATGGCTTCTTCTCTCTCTTTGGATCTCAATACAAAGTTCTCCTCGATCTTCTTGGAGATCTATTCGATGTAATTCGTTTTGCGGTGTGTTTGTCGAGATCTGATGAATTGTGGATTTATGATCAAGATTATCTATGAACAATATTTGAATGTTCTCTGAATTCTTTTATCTATGATTTGTTATCTTTCCAAGTCTCTTCGAATTATCAGTTTGGTTTGGCCTACTAGATTGATCTTTCTTGCAATGGGAGAAGTGCTTAGCTTTGGGTTCAATCTTGCGGTGTCCTTTCCCAGTGATAGCAGGGGCAGCAAGGCACGCATTGTGCTGTTGCCATCGAGGATAAAAAGATGGGGTTTATATCATATTGCTTGAGTTTATCCCTCTACATCATGTCATCTTGCCTAATGTGTTACTCCGTTCTTATGAACTTAATACTCTAGATGCATGCTGGATAGCGGTCGATGTTTGGAGTAATAGTAGTAGATGCACAATCATTTCGGTCTACTTCTTGCGGACGTGATGCGTATATACATGATCATGTCTAGATATTCTCATAACTATGCACTTTTCTATCAATTGCTCGACAGTAATTTGTTCACCCACCGTAATAATTATGCTATCTTGAGAGAAGCCACTAGTGGAACCTATGGCCCCCGGGTCTATTTTCCATCTTATAAGTTTCCAATCTATTTTACTTTGCAATCTTCACTTTCAATATATATCATAAGAATACCAAAAATATTTATCTTATTATCTCTATCAGATCTCACTTTTGCAAGTGGCCATGAAGGGATTGACAACCCCTTTATCATATTGGTTGCAAGGTTCTTATTTGTTTGTGTAGGTACGAGGCGACTTGCGTGTAGGCTCCTTCTGGATTGATACCTTGGTTCTCAAAAACTGAGGGAAATACTTACGCTACTTTGCTGCATCACCCTTTCCTCTTCAAGGGAAAAACCAACAGATGCTCAAGAGGTAGCAAGAAGGATTTCTGGCGCCGTTGCCGGGGAGATCTACGCCAAGTCAAGTCAAGTCAAGACATACCAAGTACCCATCACAAATCTTATCCCTCGCATTACATTATTTGCCATTTGCTTCTCGTTTTCCTCTCCCCCACATCACCTTTGCCGTTTTATTCGCCCTGTTTTTTCGTTCGTCTCTTTTCGCTTGTTTCTTGTGTCGTTGTGTGTCGTCATGGCCGGTCCTTTATCTGCTCCTCTGTCTCCCGAGTTTGAAGTTCTTCACTTCAAACAAAGACACGGAGAAAACTTAAAAGATGCTTGGTATAGGATGATGGAATCTTATCGTAATTGCACCTTAGAGGTGAGTTTTAGAATTTTACTTCGCAATTTTTATGTTGGACTAAGTATGTCCGATAGTCAACTCTTGGATTGCGTTGCCAAAGGAAATTTTATCAAAATTGATCCCAGTATTGCACATGAAATCATTGAGGGAACAGTGGGAACACTACCTCAACAAAAGGGGCCACATCATACCCAGGAATAGGCACAAGTTTTTGAGAAGATTTGCGAAGTAATAAAAATCTTACAGAAGTCTCTCGAACCTCTTAAGAGTGTTAGTGGAAATCTTCACCGCATGAATATGTTGATTACCCTTTGCAATAAGCGGTTGGATTCTTTAGATCTTAAAATATCCGAATATGAAGGGAAATGTAAAGAACCTGCCGGATTCGAGCATGACTCCGCTAAAATATTTAAAACCAAAGATGATAATACCTAGATCTATCCTTGCCTTTTTGCCTAGCTAGGGGCGTTAAACGATAGCGCTTGTTGGGAGGCAACCCAATTTTATTTTTGTTTCTTGCTTTTTGGTACTGTTTAGTAATAAATAATTCATCTAGCCTCTGTTTAGATGTGTTTTCATGTTTTAATTAGAGTTTGTGACAAGTAGAACCTTTGGGAAGACTTGGGTGAAGTCTTTTTGATCTTGCTGTAAAAAAGAGAAACTTTAGCGCTCATGAGATTAGCTGCCATTTTTTAATGGAGAGTGATTTTAGGTTGATTCTTTTTGCAGATGATTAATAGACAAATTCTTCATGTCCAGAATGTTATTTCAGAATTTTTGGAGTTCCAAAAGTATATGTTTGATACAGATTACTACAGACTATTCTGTTTTTGACAGATTCTGTTTTTCGTGTGTTGTTTGCTTATTTTGATGAATCTATGGTTAGTATCGGAGGATATAAACCATAGAGAAGTTGGAATACAGTAGGTTTAACACCAATATAAATAAAGAATGAGTTCATTACAGTACCTTGAAGTGGTGGTTTGTCTTCTTTCGCTAATGGAGCTCATGAGATTTTTCTGTTGAGTTTTGTATTGTGAAGTTTTCAAGTTTTGGGTAAAGATTTGATGGATTATGGAATAAGGGGTGGCAAGAGCCTAAGCTTGGGGATGCCCAAGGCACCCCAAGGTAAGATTCAAGGACAACCAAAAGCCTAAGCTTGGGGATGCCCCAGAAGGCATCCCATCTTTCGTCTTCGTCTATCGCTAACTTTACTTGAAGTTTGGGGACGTTCCATATTTTTTAACTTTTCGAAATGTGTATTTCGACAATGGGTGTATATGCACCTAGGAGTCAAAGGCAATTACCGATATATCGGTGGCTATTTTACGGGCCGAGCGGATATAGCAAGTGTGCTAGAGTTGCTCTAGTGTGCCCGTCCTAAATTAAAGCGAGAAGCAAACTACTATGGATTAAAAAACAGAGAACATTTAGAAACGGCACGTCCGCTGAAGCTTTGGTTGTCGCCCTCTCCCACATGTTCGTGTTTTATGGGTCCCACGCGAGGAGAGCCTAGTCCGACCCCATTTTACCTAGCGTCTTCTTCCCGTCCACATGGATCTTCTCTGTAACCCACTGTTGTAGCCGGCATCTTGCCGGCGAGGCCTCCGCCCCCCACCGCTGCAACCTGCATCTCGCCAGGGAGCCCTTGGTCCACCCATGCATTAAGCCCTTACCGCTGTAGCCACATCTCGCCGGCGAGGTCGTCGCCCCCTTCCCCCTCCCACGGCAATATACCCACATGCTTGACCGCCTCTTATCCACGATTTCCTAGTGCACCTTCTCCAGCTCCGGCGGCTACCTGGATACTTTTGCAAGGCGACGAGGTACAACCGTGAACGCAGCGATACTGGAACCAACATCTTGTTTTGCTACAACTGGCAAATCCAGAGTTGGAACCAGCATGTGGTTTTGCTGCATTGTCTGAAGTGTTTTATGTGGCGATGACAGCGGACTTCTTCATTTGTTGCAAGCGATAAGACAAAAGCTTCTGCCGGCAAGCTTTTTTGTTACCAGGCGACTGGCGGAAGTAGTGACCAGGAGGTGGTTCGAAGCAAACGATGTGTTACTGGCAAAGACAAAGCTGGACCAGCTTTCGGTTTTGCTACAACCGGCTAAGCCGAAGCTGGAACCAACAAACGTTTTTGCTGCATCGTCAGTGTTTTTCCGCGGCGATGACGACGGAGCACATAATTTTCTTCAACCGGCAAATCCAGAGCTGGAACCAGCATCTGGTTTTGCTGCAATCAGCTGGGGTGATTTTGCGGCCGTGATATTGACGCCATGTTCTTTGTTGTAACCTGGAACTGCAGAAGCTTCCACCAGCGAGGTTTTTTGCTATAACCGGCAAATCCAGAGCTGGAAGCGGTATGTGATTTTGCTGCATCGTCTGATTTGTTTTCTGCGGTGACGACAGCGGACGTCCTCATTTGTTGCAACCAACAAGAAAAAAGCTTCTACCATGGAGTTTTTTTTGCTACCATGGTCAAACGACGCCCGACGATGCTGACCACGATGAGTTTCAACGAATAGGATCGGCGCACCGAGCTGCAACAGTGAGAGGCAGGGGAGGCTGGACAAGGCGGCCATATCTGCTGGGGGAGGCGAGCTCCCGCACTGTCACAGGGGCGAGCGCATGGCATGGCGAGGTCTTGCCAGAGACGTGAGGCGCAGGTCTGCTGCAAGCCGCGAGCTCCCGCCGGAGTCGCGTGGTGAGCGTCGGCGGCGAGCCTTGACGACGAGCGTCACGTGGACGACGCAAGGAGGAGAAGGTGGGAATGGGTGTTGCACGGCACCTGGGAGGGGGGTCAATGCCATGCCGCGACCTATGCGGGGAGGAGAATGAGGAATAGCCATGAGGGGAAGGGGGGAGGAAGACGGCCTGGGTGGATAAGGATCCAATGGTCCGGGACGGGCCGATCCGACGGCTAGCGTGCGACCGACCGAAACCTTTGGCCGGTGCGTGACGCCTAGCATTAGCCATAAAAAAGTCGGAGGCCCAGAGATCCATTCCGCAATAATAAAAACCAAGTTAGCAGCCTGTGGAGTTTCTAGTGTCGTAGAATTATTTCTACCACTACCAGGTACACAGCTACACAGGCTACGGCTTAATAAGAACTTCCAAAAGGTGAAATCCGCAGCAAATTAAGTTTCTTCGGTTGTCGCTGGAAATTTTGCTCAATGGTTTTTTTTTTCTCCTGCGGGCTTAAGAATTAGCAACGATCGACCATCCAAGTGCATTTGGTTTATCTCAAAGAAAAAAAAATCCAAGTGAGTTTGGAAAGCGATACTGAACCGGATTTGGGCTGGATTCGGATTGCATCCAAATCATTAATATCATCTGGTATTCGAGGCGGAGTCACATACCACCTTAAATTAACGGCCGATGAATCGATATGCATCCAAATCATTAATATCACCATGTATTCGAGTCGGAGTCAGATACCGTAAATTATCGGCCGATGAATCAATATATACGGGGATGCTGGCGGCCTCCTCTGCATCCATCCATCCATTGTCGCCAGGACAACCGCATACTACACGCGCCGATCTCGCCGGGTCAACTGCATACCACCGTAACCTATTCACGATGAACAAATTCACGATGTGTCCCGGCAACGGAACGAGCCATATCGTTCTTCCTAGGGCGGCGCCGGGCTACGCAGGCTCCAAGCGGACGCTGGCTGTGTACGACCCTGCAGCGGGACAGCAACGGGCCGATGCGGTCAGACTCTCTGCGGACGCCGGTGCACTGGTGCCATCACCCGTGGGCGTGTCCGGCGAGCCCATCATGGCAGTGCCGCTGGCTGCCGCCGCTCCCAAGGAGAGAGCTGAGCCGCCGGGGATACGCGCACCCAAGGGCCTGCTCGCGCACCTGAGCCTCCGCCTCGACCTGCCCGTGCACTTCATCGACGAGAAGACCGTGACCGCCACCGACGTGGATCCGCAGCAGAACCGGTTCCGCCTCCCAATCGACGGCGTGGTGCGCAACCTCCGCCCGGTCCTCTCCCACCTTGATCGCCAGGCCGCCAACCTGGTGCACGTGGAAGCCCCGAGACCAAGGCTGCCGAAGCTACCCAAGGTTCCTGGGGAGAAGACGAAGAAGAGAAGGGGAAGGGAGCACGGCGGCCTTCCCGTGCTCGTGATCGAGTGCTACGCCGGCATCAGGGAGCTGCAGCTGACGCGGTGGGAGAGCAGCGGCGTCTGCGTCATCAAGGGAGAGGGGTACATGGACTTCATCAACAACTGCAGCTTCAGTGTGGGTGACGTGGTGGAGATCTGGGCTTTCAAGCAGAAAGCCTTGCGTTTGTTCGGTGTGGATATCTACGAGGAGGGGTACCAGGAGAGCCCTCTCTGCGTTCTCTTCATCAAGAAAGACCAGATACTACCACCATCCCATGCTCTAATAGTTTCCGATGGAGGAGAGGAAACAACACAAGACCACGCATCCTAACTAGTTCCCTAGTTGATCTTGCATGTACAATTGTACAACCCTGTTTGTTCTACGGTAGTGTTGTGACTTGATTCTATTCTTTTTTGAAGTCGTGGTGTCGAGACTTGCATGTAATTAACGTGCGTTGATACAATACAGTCCTTGTTTTGTCTGAGTTACAAAAAATACATATCTAATTTAGTTTTTCTCTGGCGAAATAGACGACATTCAATAAATCAGAAAATCTATGAAAATATATCTACAGTTGGACGGCCTAGCCAAAGTGAAGCATACCGGAGAAAATGTTAACATTCCCTACACCAAACAAACTACGTATGATACATGTGTGCATCTTTTTCGAAAAGGAGGATCACCCCCGGCCTCTGCATCCGGGCTTGCATCTGGGCGATGCACGCAACAATTTTATTAATTATTCACAATGACCTTACGAGTAATACATCAGTAAGTCTGGAGCCACCATTTTTTAAACATCCGTCGCTACTCGTATCCAGTTGATGAAGGGGTGCCGATAGTCCGAGTCGAATACCAAATGGACCTCGCATTAAATCCTAACATCTAAAGATAGAGAACCCAACCAAGCCGCTTGCCGGGTCTGGGGCACACACCGGTCTGGCACACTCTCAGAGTCCGCCGTCGTCGTCTTCCACCGATCCATCTTTAGAGCAGGTACTGACGCATCGACCATGCTAGGCCGGCCGTTGACGCCACCACGACGCCGGACAACGCCACCTCCCTACGCATGTCCATCATGACGCATCCAACCCTGAGAGTCTGCTGCACCATGCCGCTGGGACCCGCCGTCAACGACGCGGTAGATGCCACGTCGCGCCACCTCCTGATCCAGATCACCACCAATGCCAATCGAACAGTGTCCACCAGCCACATAGCTCCCAAGACAGCGCCTTCAAGAAGGGAACGACGCCAAAGGCATCGCACCAACTGCAGTTAGGGATTTCACCCGGGAGACAAAAGGGCGTGGTGGAGGTATAGGCAGATCCGACGAACGTCTACTTGGAGAAGAAACAGTGAACTCAGGCGTAGCCGCTGTCGGCGCCAACCAGGGCCGGCTAAAGATTTCTCCCAATCTAAATCCCACCTCCAGTTCCATCCGCACCGAGGAGCAGCAAGCCACACATAGCGACCCAAATCTGTACGGAGGAAAGCACACCGAGCATGGGGAGGAGGCGACCAGATCCACCACAGCCCGCTTCACCTGCCGCCGCCCGATCCGAAGGCCCGACCGCTGCCGGCACGCCCCTCCAGGGAAATCATGCAGCTGCCACGAAGCCGTCCTGCCGCCGAGCCCCATGCCCAGCCAGGTGCCACTGCTGGCCGGCAGCAACGTACGCCGTCGCCATCGAGTGCGGAGGGCAGAAGAGCCCCGCCGCCGCCCACAACAACCGGGCTTCACGGTAATCTTTGTCTACTAGTCCATGATGGGCTAGGGATGATGGAGTATGGTCCATGGTGGACCAGCTCACTCATCTCTCGACCATCTTGATCTTATTTCACATCGGGCTTCATCCTTAATTTGACAATAGCTAGTGGTTTACACTTTTGTTGACATAACTTTGACTGTTTAATTATATAGATGTTATGTAGGATGAAGGACCCCGGTAGAACTTATTATTCCCAAAACATAAATTTGCAAGTATTTCTACTGTTGTTTGGATATGGATAACACACTCTGCCATGAAAAGAGATGGCTCCCCCTCATGTTAGTTCCAACATTGGATCGTGCAGGAAGTATGTAGCCTCTCTGATGCACGTGTGCTTAGAGTAAGTTCTTAGTGTATGGAGCGGCGTAGGAAATTAAACTCTCCAATGCATATGGGCTTAGTCTGTTGTAGGCATGGTTCTTTCAAGTAGTTAGTTGTAGGATATTATGTGGACACTCAAGAAGTAGCGGGGAAAGAGGATACGGACTACAAGATCCATATGGAATCCAAATATACGTAGGGCCTGGTGACTGGCATTGTTTCTTCTTTGAGACACCAAAACCATACCTCTCCTCTTTAGCTACACTGCCGCTTCAGTTTTTGCCTATCTGGTTTAGCTTAGCGTCAATACATAGTGGAGCATTGGGCTTCTTGTAATGGATAATGCTTTCTTCGTGATGCATAGTATCATATATTAGTATCATATATAACTTTATTTATTATCATGCATGACACATAATAGAATAGGATTTATTATAATATGGTATCATGATAAATCTACTGCTCGTGATCGAGCGCTACGCCGGCATCAAGGAGCTGTAGGCCTGTGGCTGACGCGGTGGGGGAGAGGGGTACAAGGACTTCATCAACAACTGTGGCTTCAGTGTAGGTGACATGGCGGAGATCTGGGATTTAAAGTAGAAAAACTTGTGTTTGTTCGGCGCGGACATCTACCAGGCGATCCCTCTCTACGTTCTATTCACCAAGAAAGGCCAGATGCTACCACCACCCTGTCCTCTACTAGTTTCCGATGGAGAGGTAACATCACAATATGACGCACCCTAGACCCTGGTTCCCTAGTTGTTCTTGCATGTAGTGTTGAGACCTGCATGTAACCATGTGTTCATTCTTCATTCGTTTCTTTGTTGAGTCGTAGTGTTGAGAATTGCATGTAACCCTGTGTTGATATAATACAGTCCTTGTTTTCCCCGAGTTAGAAAATGACATGTCTCTCTCATTTAGTTTTTCTCTGGCGAAAGATAAAGTAGTCAACAAATCAGATAATCGATAGAAGTATCCCTGCAGTTTGACGACCTAGCTAAAGTGAAAAACACCGGAGCAATTGTTCACTTTTCCTTACACCGAACAACTACATCTCATCCCCGGCAACACAATTCGTCCAAGACAATGGGGTCCGAAAAATATTTGATGAATCCCATTAATGATCCGGTAACGGATAACAGAATGGTTCCCAGCCTCTTTCCACATCAAGTGACTATGAGTTATCGAACCAACAAGAGGATGCCAAGGGTTTCTACCAAGCTTTTGCGAGAGAATTAAATACCAGTTTATGTATCAGATATACTAAAGTTACAACAGAGAACACTTATAATAATAATAATAGGCATGCCTACGAGGAATTGATTCTTACACCCATATACTTGTGATTGGGATTATTATGATCTTAATTTGTGCTCTGGAAGACAAATGTTAGAATATGCTTGCAACATATCAAAGTGGGCATGTGTCTAAATTATATCTTGACTGGAACACGCCTGCATCAAGAGTCAGTTGTCCAATCATTGATCCTTTCCATCACGCGTGGTTACCTCGGTTATTAAGATAAGTCACACAAAACCGTTGGGTCTATAATGACGACACCTCATGTATCCCCAGAGATTGGATCCAAGCTACCGTATTAAGCCATGTTGCGGGGATAGTGTTTCACGCTCTCCCTGCAGTTAGCCTCCTTGTGGCCCAAACTCCATGATCCTGGGTACCGCAGGGACGACAAATGCAAGAGAGACAAGAGACAACTACGATGCAATTTAATTTCACACATACATGACATTAGTTCAAAGTCATTCAATTGATCCCTCCAATAAATACATCGGGTTGCAAGGCTATGTTTCAACCCATGACCTTATCGAATTACGCACACATAGCATTCAGATCGTGAGAAGAAAGCATTGAAAAACACATCAAGATGAATGTTTATGTCTTACAATGGTTGTCGGTTGCGATACACGGTTACAAGTATGGCTAACTTGGAGGTGGTTTGTTGTGGGGATGGTGATGGTTGGCTATGGAGATGAGATGCGAAATGGCAGCGTCTAGGGTTGAAGAATGGCTTCTAGTGTAGAGATAAGGTTCTGGTGACTGCTCTGTTGCAAATCTCACGAAGACCCCTTCTTAATAGTTGTCAGGTTGGACCTCCCAGAGTCGCACGTGCATGGTACGAGCGCAAGTACGAGCGGTTGTGCTCGTACCAGACGCTGTCTTGCACTCTGGTGCGCCTCCCACTTGATCTATCTTATATTCAGTTTACTCCTTTCTATATATATGCTTGACTTCATCCATGTTTAGCTCATTTTCCTGTGAAAAAAGTAAATAGCAAAATTTTGAATCGTTTGCTTTTATTAGTCATTAGTAACAATACTGGAGCGGATATATTTGTTTTCTTAAATAAACCGGTTTAAACTATGGTGCGATGAGTGTAACAAATACACTCATCATGCTTGCCCCCCGCAATGTTTTTACTATTTCATTGGCCCCCCTTATATAAGTTTTTTGGCTACGTCCGTACCAACAAACCTATGCAAGTCACTCCAAGTATGGCCCTTTCTACTCCCTCGATGAGTAATATCAAGAAAATAAATTAGCTCCAACCCTGTAATGCAATAGAAATCAAGTTAAGGAGAAATGTTTGTCATTTAAAAGCAGTCAACTGTACACTTGAAATATCGATGAGGTATGTGCAATTTTAATAAAACTAAGGATTGAGACACTTGCCACACTCTTTTACTTATTATTATTATTATTATTATTATTATTATTATTATTATTATTATTATTATTATTATTATTATTATTATTATTATTATTATTTCCTTACAACTCTACCACCACAATCCACAACATAGTCACATCACTTACAATGAATTCTTACTTTTTGCACTTATCAACTCCTTCTGTTCCTTGTGATGTTCGTACTTTCATGTATCAAAAAGTTCTGCAATGGATCTCCCACACTTATAGCATATCAATGGTCACATCGTCTTGGGAAATCTGGAATGGAAGGAATGTATTGGTGTTTCGGAACATTTACACCTTGCCAAGGACTATCCTTGCAAACATGAAACATGAGATTCCATGCTGGCCCGTTGCAGGATGAGGCACTTGAGTGTGATCATGTTGCGAGAGTAGTTTCATTAATTTTTTGGCACCTTCGAGCGAGTGTTGTACCCTATCAAGCTTATTCTCAATCAATGAAATGCGAGAAAGCTTTTGCCCATGTTGAACAAATAATATCACAAATTAGTCAAATCCACAAACACCATAGCACACAACATCCTATATCTGTGTTCTTCTTCCACTTACCTTCCTATGACGAGGAGCTGATTGGCGAGGTTGAGAAAGTGATCCTGGGCGAGCTCCACGAGGCAGCCTACATTCTCTAGTGTTTCAGGATGCCCGGGATGAGCTCCGTGAGGCCTAACATGCTCTGTTGGCCGTGGTTTCTGGGGATGAGCGAGGTTCGGGGCTGACGGTGGCCTGCTATGGGGGTTGAGAGGAAAGCAACGAAAGCCGATGAAACAAGAGGAGGCCAAGCCAATCAGAGTCGGGCGACTCGTGTCGGCAGGGGAGGGTGGCTGCAGGTGCACCACGACGTCTAGTGCCCGTGGCAGCTAGGGTTGTTGGATGGGGGGCGAGGGGAATGTGAGATGAATGAAGAGGCAAGGGGAATGAAAGGATTTTTTGCCCAAACACACACAAGGTAGCTTCACTTGGCGAACTTTCGAGGGAGGTCACTTTCCCAGCTTCTCAACTCTTCACAATTTAAATTAAGCTTCTCCCGAGTAACTCCAGGAGTTACGTCGCTCGGCCCAGCTCCGGACCTAGAGTTGGAGGAACCGGGAGCGAGGAAGCTACCGAATAAACCCTAAGTACCAAATTGTCAAATTCCTACCATTTTATCAATGAATAAAGATCTAGAACGTGTGCCTAGCAAAGTCCTTATCATCTGGACAATAGTAAGCTCATTTTATTTCTCATCCAAATATATAGTGCACAAACTCTGTAGTAGTAACTAGCAGGTGTACCTCTTGTATTTTCAACACTTTTCTAGAGCGGAATTGGGGCTTAAGCTAAGAGCAACCCTAGCACATGCGCCATATTTTGGATCCTAAAACCTATACAAAGGCGATCACTATAAATTATGGAGGCTCCATAGTCGTGCAAATACAAAATCACTATAACCAGATCTTCCCAAAAAAATTACCCATTTCAGACCCTTTATCCATTGGCTTAGGAACTATTTCTTCCCCATCAAGTCAAATAAAGATGGAAGCCCTGAATCTGATTTCAACACTAATATCTAGTATGAGTTTACAATGTCTAGTATGATTTAACCAACAACAATTTCTAGTATAATTTGAAGCTTAAAAATATAGATTTCTTCACCATCCAGTTCACTCTCGTCCCATATTTGCAAGTGACCCTTCAAGCAAGGGATGCTTCAGTGGCTTCACTTCCGTGGTCACATGGTCTACGTACTTTGGTATGTCCTGGACGCAGGAGATGGCCACATCTTTGAAGCGTTGCATGAGCGCGTCCATTTCTACGAAGGAGGCCGTCGTGATCTATGCTAGGTAGCAATGGCGGCGTGGAATCAGGCCCGCCCGACGGCTAATTTAGCTTTAGGGAGTGTGTCCTCCTTGACCCACTCGGAATAGTCTAGTTCCCTCTCCCCATACTCTGTCTCGGTGTGATCCTCTTTGGTCTCTTCAGGTAAAGGTCCGCAAGTAGGGTTGATAGCCTGGACAAGGTTGATGGGAAAGATGGAGCGATGCCAACGAAGGAGGAGATAGATGGCGCAAACGAATGGGAGAATGGAGTGGCATCAGTGAATGCAAGGTGGAGTAGCGCCTGGGAAAGGGAAGATGGGTGCCACCAAGAGGGCAGTGGGCCAGTTTATATACAGTGAATATGCGAGCTCCGACGGAAAACGGTGGCGGATTTTCACGCACATGTGGGAAATGGGTCGAAAATATGACGACGACCATTAATCATGTGCTCTTCGCCGAAATTTCACCTCTATGTGAGTGGTTGGGTTTGAAGCACGCTCCAAAAGTTATGTAGGCTGAGGCCGGTACGGCGACTCTGCTAAACTGACTCTTTCAAGCACCCGTCACCAAACTGGTGGTTAATTACTGTAATATTTTTGTACTAAATTAAAGCGAGCAGCCAACTATTCCGTCTGATAGAATTTAAAAAATACAAGACCCAGAAGATCTAGTCCGCAATAATAAAACCCAAATTAGCAGCATATGATGCTTCTAGTGTCTTAGAATTATTTATGATAGTACCAGGTACATAGTGGCATATCCTACGGTTTAGAAAGAACTTCCGAAAGGCAAAATCAGCAGCAAATTACATTTTTAAGGGAAGCGCTAGCAAGCCAGCGCGCCGACCCAAACATTCGGCTGGTTGGCCCATAGTCATTCTATATGTACCCACAGATCCACCAAATCTGTCCCATCGTCCCTCTTCGTCAACCCCTCACACGAAAAAAGGAGGACACAATGCAGACCGTCTCGCCTCGCCTCTTGGTCTTCTCGATGCAGCACCGTTGCAGTGTGGAGCCGTGCTGCCGGCTTGCCGCCTCTTGCCGGGCAGCAGGACCACCTCTGCTATATTGGCCCTATCGAGCTCCGGTGCAGCGCCGCCAACCTCGTTGTGCCATGCATCCGCTGTTGTTGCAACAAAAAGCCCACCGACCATTTGCAGCTCCATCCATTGCAACTTGTAGTCACCGATGTTGCCAGCCCCCTGTGCCGGCTTTATCCCCGAGCAGTTTTTGGCATGTTCGTTGTTGCAAAAACGAGAAGACGGCTGTAGCAAAAAACTAGATTGCTTCCAGCAAAATCAAAAGATGGTGGTAGCAATAATTAGGCTGATTCTTGCAAATCAAAAAAAGGTGGTAGCAAAAAATTTAGATGGTTCCAGCAAAAAAAAACATCGACGGTTTGCAACTCTGGCTCTCCTCCGTCCCCGTCGTAGCTTCAGTCTGCGCTGTACTCAGCATCGTCATCGTGGTGCTTGTCGCCATCGATTGCAGCGTGCCACGGTTCCAGCATCTGGGCACCACGGTTCCAGCATCTACTCCCCCTGGTTGAACACCCCTCGGCATGATCATCATGGGTAGCTGCGACCAGCCAAAAACATGGTGTGATTCCAACAAAACAGCAACACGGTTCCAGCAAAACTAGAAAACAGTTCCAACAAAAAAAGCTCTCTGTCGCAGGCAACAAAAAATCTCACCGATACCAGCAGGAACAAAGCCCGGTTCCAGCTCGTGATTTGCAGGTTGTAACATGTTTGAGTTGCCGCCAATATTGGTTGCATCTCATTGCGCTATTGCTTCCAGCTTCTCTGTCGGCAAGTTACAACAAAAATGCTTGCCGGTTGCAGCAAACCGTGGCAACCCGCGGTCATCCTCGGTCACCGCCGCCACACACCATCGGCTACCACTCCTGCTCACTACCGTTGTAGCATGGTCGCCGCCGGCTGTAACACCTTCGAGCTGCGGGAATAGCAAGTTGGGTTGCCGCACGACCGCGTAGATGGATGAGCGGCTGCTCGCCGGAGCAGCGTGGGGTGGGTGGATGGCGGCTGCTTTCCGGAGCAGCACGGGCAGGTGGATGATGGCCGCTCGCCGGAGGAGCAGCAGGGGGTGCGCTCTGATTTGGGGGAGAAATCACCGTGTTGACTGAGTGAAGGGATAAAGGAGACGTTGCAAACGGTTTGCGGGCCCACAAGGTGAAGCATGGTGGGAAGACGTGGCACAAGCGGAGCACGGAGATTGCGTGCGATCGTACACTATGCGCGTCGTCCGGCGCAACGTTCACCCGGCGCGCCAGATATAAGTGTTTCCCTTCTTTTTAAGTGTCCCTTGAAATTTTAGCTCCACGGTTTTTTGGCGACTAATAGGCGCGGCCAAAAATTCCGTCCGGTCCTTCCGGTCCTGCATTGGCCGCTCGATCTAGCTTTTGTTAACCGTACGATTTCTTCATCAATGTTACAGAAAACGCTACAACAAAAGAAAGCGAAGGAGAAAACAATGGGGAAAGAGGCCAGCGCCCCGCTCGTCCTGGCCACCGACAACCCGCGCTCGCCGAACCTCCCCCGTTTGCCTCGCCGCAGACGCTCACCGCCGATGCACGCCGTCGTCGCTCGCAACAAAAAGGCCGTTGACCGTAGCAGACCGCAACACCGTCCCTCGCCGGTGCTGCGCATCGCCGGCGTGGTCACCGCCGTCCGTGTCCTCCATGTCTGTCGAAGCAGTTCGCTGTCTCTCGCCGTCACCATCATTGCATGCCCTATGTTCCAGCAAAAAAACAATCTGAGCAACTAAGAAAACAAAAAAAGTCGGTTGAAGCAAAATTTTAGCCGGTTCCAACAAAGAAAATTGCCGGTTCCCGCAAAACTATGGATCTTCGTCACCGGAACATAGCAGAATTTTTGGCCGGTCGGAGCAAAATAAAAAGACGGTTCCAGCAACTCACCACCATGGTTGTAGCTCTCCTCGCTGGCACGGACACTGGTTGTAGCACTGCCCGTGCCGTTTGCAGCCTCGCCGGCGACAGGCGTCTTGGCACACACGGTTGAAGATTTCTGTGATATGTGGTTGTAACAAAAAAATCTTCATCGGTCCCCTTCCTCTAGGAAAAAGCTACTGCCGACGAAATAAAATGCTACAGCCTGTGATCAAAAAGTTGTTACTGTCGAAAAGGGGGATTGTTGGGACAGGCAAAATAAAAAGTTGGAACCGGTGACGTGAAAGGTACTACCAGCTAGAAAAAATGTTGGAACCAACGAATCAAAGAATTGGTGCTCGTGAATGAAATTGCTACAACCGGTTAAATAAAAAGCTAGAACCGACAAATCAAAAAGATGCAACCGGCTAAAAATAAAAAACAAAGCCATAGCAGGAAGAACGGCGTCTTGCAAAAAAATGGTGTCGCATCCGCATGGTGCGCGAGCGCCGTCGCCTCAAGCTCACTGGGGAGGGAGGGCGTAGAGTAGCTCGCCGTCGCCTGAACGTGGGCTTTGCGGGAGACGGGTGTGACTGGTGAGGACGCCCGTCAGTAGGGAGGAAGAGAGGGGAGGGACAGGGGTTGCCTGAAGGCCGTATCCATGGCGGTGTGGCATTCATGGCGAAGGAAGAGAAAAATGGGATCGATTGGAGGAAAACGAAGGAGAGAGAGGGGAAAGAAAACGAGTGGAGGAGGATGTTTCGGTGAGAAGATAAGGCCTGGTGGAGTGATGCGTGGGCCCAAAAAAAGGGTTGATCTGACGCATTCAATCAATATGGATCCTATGCGTAATGCGCGTCTGGCTGAACGTTTCGGCCGGCTGTTGATTATAAATGTTTCTCCTTTTTTGGTGTATCTCTCAAACAAAAAATAAATAAATCAAACTGCATTTGGAAAACGATACGGAACCGGATTTGGGCTGGATTCGGACCTATCATCTATTCATCTGGCATTCAAGTCGGAGTCAAATACCGTAGGGCGTAGGCTAATCGGCCGATGGATCAATATATACGGGGACGTCGACGGTCTCCTCCACTTCATCCATCCATCATCCATTGTCGCCGAGACAACCGCATACGATACACATCGATCCCGCCGGGACAACCGCATACCAGTGTAAACTGTTTACCGCGAGCCCGGGACACAGGACGAACACATTCACGATGTGTCCCGGCACCGGAACGAGCCATATCGTTATTCCTAGGGCGGCGCCGGGCCACGCAGGCTCCAAGCGGGCGCTGGCTATGTACGACCCTGCAGCGGCACATCAACGGGCCGATGCGGCCAGACTCTCTGCAGACGCCGGTGCACTGGTGCCATCACCCGTGGGCGTGGCCGGCCAGCCCATCAAGGCAGTGCCGCTGAATGCCGCCGCTCCCAAGGAGAGAGCTGAGCCGCGGGGATGCGCGCACCCAAGGGCCTGCTCGCGCACCTGAGCCTCAGTATCGACCTGCCCGTGCACTTCATCGACGAGAAGACCGTGACTGCCACCGACGTGGATCCGCAGCAGAACAGGTTCCGCCTCCCGATCGACGGCGTGATGCGCAACCTCCGCCCGGTCCTCTCCCACCTGGATCGCCGGGCCGCCAACCTGGTGCACGTGGAAGCCCCGAGATCAAGGGTTGCGAAGCTACCCAAGGTTCCTGGGGAGAAGACGAAGAAGAGAAGGGGAAGGGAGCACGGCGGCCTTCCTGTGCTCGTGATCGAGCGCGACGCCGGCATCAGGGAGCTGCAGTTAACGCGGTGGGAGAGCAGCGGCGTCTACGTCATCAAGGGAGAGGGGTACATGGACTTCATCAACAACTGCGGCTTCAGTGTGGGTGACGTGGTGGAGATCTGGGCTTTCAAGCATAAAGCCTTGCGTTTGTTCGGCGTGGATATCTACCAGGAGGGGTACCAGGAGAGCCCTCTCTACATTCTCTTCATCAAGAAAGGCCAGCTGCTACCACCACCCCGTGCTCTAGTAGTTACCGATGGAGGAGAGGAGGAAACAGCACAAGACCATGCACCCTGCTAGATAGTTCCCTAGTTGTTCTTGCATGTAGAATTGTACAAACCTGTTTGTTCTGTGCTAGTGTTGAGACTTGATTCTTTTGTTTTTTGAAGTGGTGGTGTTGAGACTTGCATGTAACCTGCGTTGATATAATACAGTTCTTGTTTTGTCCAAGTTACAAAAAAGACATATCTCTTTTAGTTTTTCTCTGGCGAAAGAGACGACATTCAACAAATCAGAAAATCGATGAAAATATATCTACAGTTTGACAGCCTAGCCAAAGTCAAGAATATCAGAGCAAATGTTAACATTCCTCCCTACACCAAACAAACTACATATCATACAGGTGTGCATGTCAGGACCAGCTTCCTCCTTCTAGGGGAAGATTAAACCTCAATCATCGCATGTCCCACCACCATGAGGTGATCCCTCCTCTTGTGCCTAGAAGTGACAATAAACTTTTTTTTCCTTGTGTTCCGCTTTTAGACTCTTTGAATAATGCTAATTTGTCATTATAAAATTCTCAGTTTCAATTTTTCAAATTTAAAATGTTTTGTGGGCGACATCTCTATTCTAGTGGCTGTAATACAAAGTCAGTATGGGGTGTGTACGACGGTCTTGTACCAAAGATCACCATACACTCGTCAAAATGACAGGTCTCAACTGTTATTAATAAGTGAGGTTATTTTGTTTATCACAACATAATGATATATTGGGAAAAGTGTCGAGGGAAGATTGATCCATGAATTGGGGTCTTCGGAGACTCTCCGAGGTCAGCTCCAAACTTCTCTTCCTTGACGTCATCGCCAGTCAATGGAGTAATCAGACTTGACCCTAGGTTCTTAGACTAGTCTTGGAGT